>JAOYFF010000015.1:6059543-6075020 GCA_025773925.1 Cryptomyrus ogoouensis | reverse complement strand
TGTGTGTGGACGCCCCCCTGCAACTCCTGCCCCTCTGGGCTGGGACGCGGTGCGTGTCGGGGGAAATCTTATGAGGCTCTCAAGGGAGTGTGCCCCCCCCTTCTGGCTTAAGGAGCCCCCCCCCCCCCCCACCAAGGTCATATCTGCACTCGGTACCTCGTTCTTTGACCTTCTTGTTCTCCGTCTCGCTCAGGGCCTACGTTGCCCTCTTCATGCGGCACCTCTGTGAGCCCATCGCTGAGCGAGTAGAGACCTTCGCCGATGGCGTCCCTCGAGAGGGCCTGTCACGGCAGCACGTGCTGACGCGCATCGGCGTGATGTCCCTCATCCGCAGGAAGGTAACCCGCTGCCCGTTTCTGGTTGCGTTTCATTCAGGCTTTTGTACTCTTTGCATGTTGTACCCATTTTTTTCTCACAGAGCTATGTAAATGGAAAAATAAACACGTGAATATAAATATTCAATAATTTAGATAAGGTTATAATATAAATAATGATCTTGTTCATGCTGTCTTTAAACTTAGTGGATGGGCTGAGTGTGATAATGACACACGTCACTGCTGACAAAACGGCGCCAGATATGAGTTTGGTTGGCCGAACGTCAGGGGCGGAGCACAGTTTGGGTCCGAACGTCAGGGGCGGAGCACGGTTCGGGTCCGAACGTCAGGGGCGGAGCGCGGTTGGTGGCCGAACGTCAGGGGCGGAGCATGGTTCGGGTCCGAACATCAGGGGCGGAGCACGGTTCGGGTCCGAACGTCAGGGGCGGAGCGCGGTTGGCGGCCGAACGTCAGGGGCGGAGTGCGGTTCGGGGCCGAACGTCAGGGGCGGAGCGCGGTTGTATTTTATACAAATATTGTCTGGTGGAAGTGTGTACAAAGTGATCACAAATAATGGCCGCCGGTGCCCCCTCTGGTCTGAACAGGTGCAGGAGTTTGAGCACACAAACGGTCAGTGGTCCATGCCAGGGATGCTGGAGCATGAGGAGAGCAGGAAGGCGGCGCATTCAGACTCTCCTGGGAACCCGAAGACGGCCTCCTCCGGAACGCCGGCAAAGACCCAGGCCGGCACTGGCCCTACAGGTGCCCCTGTCCTGCCCTGGCTGCCCATAGCATCTCAGTTTGGCAGGATGGATTTGATATGCCTCGGCGTCTTGTGCCCATGCAGATGAGCCTCCCAAACCGTCGGATAGTGAGAAGGAGCCGCTGGAGGGACATGGGAAGCCTGAGGCGGGGGCTGGGAGGGAGAGCAAAGAGGCACGGATGGAGCAGCCCGAGGTGCAGGCTTTGTGAAAAGGTCACCTTCGCAGAGCATCGGAGAGAACGCAAAATCTACAGTGCAGATCTTCTCCTTTCTCAGGTCATAACAGTTCCTGATGAGACCAAATCAGCCGCGTCTTCCGGAAAGGACAAGGATCGCCAGGGGGAGGAAACGGGCTCCGCCACAGAAAAGAAAAGTGAAAGAGATGAGGATCAGGGGCTGGAGGACACGGAGAAGAAAAGGGAGTCCTCAGACGCGAAGTCAGACGGGCCCAGCGCCAAAATGGAGGAGTCAGAGATGAAAGGTGGGACCGGGGTGGGGCGGCTGCAGTAGAAAGCACCTCTCTGGATAAGCAGAGGACGCCCTGGACTCCAGGAAATGATGTATGATTTCCTGTTTTCCCCGTTAAAGGTCCATCAGCAGACAGCAAGAAGGCGGCCAAACCTGAAAAAGACAGCCAGGCTCAGGCTGATGACAGAGGTAGCATCCACAGCCACTGTAGTGTGCTTCGGTCCCACTGCCGTCCTCACGGCATCCAAAGGGTGATTTAGTCTCCGCAGCAGATCTTGTGTTCCTGTGCATGGGAACGTGTGCGCCATGTGACAGCCAGGGACCCCACCCAGTCTCCCCACTTCTGGCCCTGTGTTCTCAACCCACTCTGGCCTATGGATGGATGGATGGAGCTAAAGTTTCATTTTCACTCCCTGGGGGCAGTGTGTGGCTCAGCGGGGGATGGGAAGCCATATCTGGGCCCACTGCTCTGAGTTCTATCCCATCCTCTTTCTCCTCTGCTCTGTATCCATACTGCTCTGAGCTCTATCCCATCCTCTTTCTCCTCTGCTCTGCATCTTCCAGATCCAAAGGATGTGAAAGATCGGGGAGTCTTGGAGGGAGTCTCGAAGCTACAGAACGGAGGGACGTTTAAAGAGGGAGCGACGAGTGCAAGCGAGGAGAAGAAGCCAGTGAAACACAAATTCATGTTCAACATTGCAGATGGAGGCTTCACAGGTGGGGGGCAGTGAGTGTGAGGGGGGGCAGGACAGGATTTAAAATGATAGAGAGGTTAAAGGATGGATATTTCCACCTGGTTTTCAGTGATGAAAACATCTGAAAAAATAAATGCCAGGGACAGAACTGATGAGGCCCTGAAGTGACATTGCTGGAAAGATGGACTGAAACTGCATGTTCTGATCCAAATCCACAGTGAAGGCAAATTAGAAACAGCTTTTTTGAAATCTGTGTGACAGTCCTGTATGGGGCCATTGGGCAGGCAGTTTGCCCCCCCCTCGGGGGACGGCACTGACCATGGTTACTACACCGCTGTTTCAAAACCTTTCTGTTTTTCCTTGTTCGGTATACAGATGAATTAAGCTGTTCTGGGATCATTCTTGACATATAGTTGACTTTTTCAGCTATAACAACCCTGCAAAGCAGCAGCTCTTAAACATATAGGAGCAGATGGGAAATCCAAAGTGAATGTCACACCCGGCGGGGCAGCACCGTCTTAATGGCCCACTGTTCGTCTGAGCAGCGTGAGGCAGCGGCTGCAGGCCGGGCCGCTCAGCACCAACATAAACGCCTTAAACCGTGATGATCACGAGTGTGAGAGTTTCTGCTCCAAAAGTCAATCCTCTGGTCACAATGTTCTGCCATAAAGAAAGGAAAGTTGACATAATGTGATCGTCAGAGTAAGTTCAGGGAGCAGGGTGCAGTCTGGTGGTCCTTTGTTGGGTCCCAGATTCAGGGATTTAGCTTTTGAGTGTCCAGAGAATGCAGCCAAAGCAGCTTTTATCCGACTGCTGTGCTGACATCTGTGCAAGTCTCTGCACTCGAGCAAAGCCCTTGCCAGCCATCGACAGCTACGGCCCCTCAGATCGATGCAGAAAGCCTCCGGGAGTTTCTGACAGCAGTCTGGGTGAAATGAGTCAGGTCCAGAGTGTTTCAGCTGACGCCGCTGTGGAGGTTCAGCAGATAAGCCCACTAACAAAAGCAACGTAAACCTCGAGTGCTGTGGACTGCGCGGGGTGACCGAGGACCGGGCCAGCAGAGGCTGCTCCTATGGTACTGACGGATACGCAGCTATGTAATGGTGAACAGTTAGGTTACTGCTAACTGACTGACCACATTCACGAATCCATGTTTGCTGAGTATGTCTTTAATGTCACATGTGTTCTGTCTTTTCATATTTCTGTAAGACACTGTGGTGCCATCCTGTGGTAATGTGCATGGAGATGGTTTGGCCACTAGGTGTCACTCTGAAGTGATGTTTTGAACATTAAAACGGATAAAATCAGTACAAGGAATGCAGGAAAAATCTGGAACCTGGCACATTGGTCAAAGGACAGGAGACCCGTGAATGTCGTCGTTCACAGACGGCAGATCGCAGCAGGGGTGCTCAATACTGGGAGGGGGCCCAGTATTCCCAGTGACATCAGGCTCTAGTGCTTTGCACTGATTGGTCTGTTATTTGCTCATGTGCATTTGCGGGTTGCCGCCTGTCTCCGCCAGAGCTCCACGCGCTGTGGCAGAATGAGGAGAGGGCCGCCACCATCACCAAGAAGACCAATGAGATCTGGCACCGGCGGCACGACTACTGGCTGCTGGCGGGCATTATACAGTATCCTTCAGCCTGCGGGCTGCTTCCCCGCCACCCGCGGCTTGGCCCTGAGCTCAGGGGCGGGCATGTCTCTCTCTGATGGGTAACAGTTACTGACGCTAACTCTCATCATTAAGTATTTTACGTAAATACATTTCTAATTACAGTTTTTGCCAATTTCAGGTAAATCTTTACATTCTTAACCTTCTTACAATACAGGATTACACGGTGCAGATGCCTATTGTCCTAGACAGTATTGAAGGCCAGCACTCAGTAAAGTCTGTTGTCAGCTCTTGTTTTTTAACGATATTTTAGGCCAAACTTTAAAGGATGTGTACTTTCAAATTTTATTTTTTTATTTTTTACGTAAACATAGAAAAAGCGTAAGATCTGCTCGGCCCCCTGAGTGTTTGTCAAGCCGTCGGCTGGCACTGAGTCTCCCTGTTGTGCTTCGTGACTGGTGACCCCAGACATGGTTATGCCCGCTGGCAGGATATCCAGGGTGATGCCAGGTACACCATCCTCAACGAGCCCTTCAAGGGTGAGCTGAACCGGGCCAACTTCATGGAGGTTAAGAACAGATTTCTGGCCCGCAGGTTCAAGGTGCGAACTGCAATCTGGCTCTGCAGCCTTGACCGTTCTGTCCTTTTTGTCTTGCTCTTTGGTGATGGGCAACGGGGTTGATGGCACTGGCCGCTGTTCCTCGCAGCTCCTGGAGCAGGCGCTGGTGATCGAGGAGCAGCTCCGCAGAGCCGCCTTCCTGAACTTGTCTGAGGGTCCTTCCCAGTTCCCCACAGGCCTCAGCTCACGTTTCAGCGAGCCCGAACACCCCACAGAGTCCCACCAGCACCACAAAGAGTCTGGTTCTGTCAGCAAGTCCTCCAGCGCTGTCCTGCATAAAGGTGATGCTGTGGCACGAGCCACACAGGGCTGCCCCTGTTCCTGTTCCTGCTCCTGCTCATGTTCCTGCTGGAGCGGATTTAACAGATATTTAAGTGCGAGGATCAAGCTGGAATTAAGACCCACAAACAGCGGCAGCTGGGGTTGTTTTGGGAAACTGAAAGGTTGAGCAAATATTACAGGAAAAGCACCTCTGACCTGTGAGATGCAAGTACTCAGGAACAATTAAACAATGTTGTTGTTTTGCAGGTCATTCTTCTACAGCCACTGAAAAATCTGGGAAAAATGGAGGCAACCTAGGAAAAGGTAAACAAATGAAACTTGCTGTTATAGGAGAGGTAACCATGTAATTTATGTGTAATTTGTGTATATTGGTAGACAGTGACTCTTTCCAGCTGCACTGGTACCTGGTGGCTTTTCATTGTTAGACAGATGACTTGATTGTATTAATACCTGTTCAGCACTTTGATAGGAGTTTTCAAACAACACAAGGCATCTGAGTTTCAACAAAGCCAAGTAGTCAGTGCTTAAATCGCAAAAAAAAGTGTAAAATGGAGGCATCCACAGGAAGCGTCTCGAAATGAATGACAGCATGTGAAGCAGTGGCAAAGAGGAACACTGGTTGCAGTTTGCAGCTAACTGGCAGGGATAGATGGAGACCTAACAGAATAGGGCCGATTCAGCAAAAAGGGATCTGAGCTTCAAAGGGCTGGAGTTTGTGGTAGGGATGCTATGTAGAAGTCACTGTCATCCGAGAGCAGTGCGCAGAGACACAATGCCCAGTGTAAGGGACACAGCACCTGGGTTCCAGAGCCCTGCTTCCTACATCCAGGCAGTTGCTAGACATCTGGGTTCCTGGCCAGGTACCTTCTACAGTGCAAACACCGGCACCTTATGGTGCGGCTGAAGTTCCTGACGTTAACACCTGCTAAGCAAATTCCTGAGTGGTCCCCAGTTATCAGGTTTAAACATCGATGAACTTACACAAGATGTTGAAGAGTGTTACTACATTTCCACACTCTTCATTCCTCAAAGAACTTGCAGCGATTTATTTTTGAGGGAAGGCTCAGTGTCCCGGTACGGTTTTGACAGGATTCCGGGAGGGATTGGAGCTTGAACAGTCACTGGTCTCCTTGCCAGGTCCGTGATACGTTCCTGTTTCCCATGTACCTGCATGGGGGGGCAGGGTAGGGGGGCTGCCTTTGGCCCCAAACATGACCACATCTACTCACTGTCGTCTCTTAGTGCTGAGGCAGCTGGAGGAGTTACTTAGCGACATGAAGGCAGATGTCACCCGTCTCCCGGCAACCATCGCCCGGATATCCCCCGTCGCCGCCAGGACATCGGTGTCAGACAAACATTCGGAGGCGGCCGGGTCCTGACGTGTGGGTCTGATGGGTAAGCACTGCATCGGGCTTTTCCTCTCATAGCAGCGAGGCACTGCGATGCCACTGCGGTGCTGCTTGCCCTCATTGCTTTAAATAAGCAGGTATAGTCTAACAGCTTCTTCTGAAGACTTTCACTTCTGTTTGCTAATATTCTCAGCTTGTGTTGGACGTAATGTATTTCCTGTGTCTCCTTTGTTCCCTTCAGTGCGATGTCAGCAGGACGTGGTGCGGCCTGTTCTCCCCTCCCCCTACTCTACCTCTGCCCTCCTGATTGGCTGCTGACTGATGATGTCACAGCCAGCTCCTAGAAGCCGCGTCCCTTCTGTAGGCAGTGATTCTGTAGGCCATTTTAGTGACAATGGAATATTAAAGCAATTTTTATTTATTAAACCTGTTACGTTACAGTTTCTTTTTAGGGTAAAAAATAAAAAAAGTAACAGGGCAGCCTGATTTTATTTTTTTAATAATGCAGTGAATCATTGTGGAAGCAGAGTAGAGCTAAACGGAAGCATGACATGTATTAATATATTAGTTTTTCTCAGTTACTTGAATTTTTATTGGATGTGTTGATTTTTGATATCCAGATTGTGAAGCTTTCTAGTGGTTGTATAAGACAATCAAAAAGGACAATAAACCAGAGGAAAAATATATTTACATATTTATTAGCATCAGTAACGTTAAATGCAAATGGACATTGGTTTATAGCAAAAAGTCACAAATGAGCTGCAGTGTAAGAAGCCGTTATCAAAACACGTTTCAGTTATTTAATAACATGCCGTAGCTGCCTGGCACGACCGTACTGATTACCATCATTAACCCAATAGTAAACTTTTAGTGGATAAACAGAAATAATGGATATTTTAGTAATTCATATTACTAAAATAATATAAAATATATTGTATTTGCATGAAAATTAATTGTTAAACCTGGCTTTTGCTGTTCCAACCTAAATCGAGAAAATGATGCAAGAAAAAGCTGAAATTCTTAAAAAAATAATATACAAATGAGTCAGAACGATGTATCATTGTCATACTGCTTTAGGATAACGGGATGAGGTTTAACGTATGTAAACTGCATAGTGAAAAACGCAAGTTTAATAATCACAATGTATTTCAATCAAACCATAAGACTGCAAAATTGTTCTCTTTCTGACAATGACACAGAAAAAAAGCTGAATCTACTGCATTCCTGGTCACGTCTGTTTCCGCCGTTACCCCCGGATGCAGAAAACAGAAATAGTGGAGGCCAACAAACCAGCAAGGCATACAAGTGCATTATTTATGCTCACAAGAAAACTTCAGCAATAAATATCCTCACAGTCGTTTTTACTGGTAGTACTGTAAGCTGCAACTGGAAAGCAATGCTGCTATTACGCAGGAGTCCCCAACGGTGCATTTTTCAGCTGCTGGCATAAATGACACATTGAAAAGATGGTGATGCTATACATGTAACTGCACCTTCATAATGCCTCCATAATGCATTCATAGAACATTCAGTACGCCTTCATAATGCATTCATAGAACATTCAGTACGCCTTCATAATGCATTCATAGAACATTCAGTACGCCTCCATAATGCATTCATAGAACATTCAGTACGCCTTCATAATGCATTTATAGAACATTCATAAGCAGCAGCTAAATATACCTTACCATCTTAACATACCTTAACAGCTTTAATACACATTATTATATGATTATAACGTTTATTATTAATGTGTCTTACAGCTGTCATGTCTTGTTCATTAGAAGTGTTATGAATGTGATGCTCTGACTCACATGCTGCTTATGAATGCTCTATGAAGGTACAGCTAATGTAAAGCATAACCAGGAAAATATGAAAGGAGAGGTAATGAGACTGAGGGGAAGCAGAGCTGCAGCAGTTCTGCTGTGGGGCCCCTCTCCTCCTGCTGCACCCCCCCCCCCCCCCCAGTGCCGTGCATGTGTGCCAGAGGCGTGGCGATGGAGGCGCACTAAGCGAGGAGGTGCAGGAGCACACTTGGCTGCTTTCTCCCAAACATGCGTCTCCTTCCAGCTGAGTCCAGCTCAGTAGAAGAAGTACACTGATGGGGCAGAGTGGGGGGGGGGGGGGGGGGGGGGGTATGCATATGCTACAGAGCAGAAAAAATAAAGGATGAGGAAGATGAGAGGAGAGAGACAGTTGAGAAAGATCAGGGTGACTGACAGGGGCCAGCAGGGCGGCACTGATGTCAGGGGGAGGGTCCCCTCAGAAGATCAAGCCCCAAAACACGGAGAGACCAGGAAAAGCCTTGCAGCAAATTCCAGAATAACAACTCTGCCCTTATTTTTTCTTTACAGATGCTGTATCCTTGCATAAATATATTTCTGGAACTGAGAGAGAAGTGAGAGAGAGGATCACGTTTTTAAAGAGGCCCTCAGACTCGCTAAATCAGCACATGCAGCCCTCTGGAGACACTGGGGCAGCCACAGACTGAGGGTGGCCTGCTTGGGGCTTCCTGCACATCCACACATGGGTAATCAGTCTCCAGTGGTCCTGAGAGCATTTTTAACATGAGTGTGTCGGCAATAAAGCATCACCGGGGAAAATTGGCCTTCCCCCTGGAGTCCTGCCTTGGGTTTGATGGGGAGACGAGTCTTGCCCTTATTTTAGAGGAGCTATCGTGCAGCGTCCTGAGTGCCCTTTGAGCTGGAAAGACAGCAAGAGTAGGAGCTGCTGCTATGTTAGCTTCGGAAGTCTTTAGCAGACAAAGAGAGTACAGAAACCTTCCGAATCTCTCAGCACTTTTCCCGTGACGGCAGCCGAAAGCTTTGTTATATCGAATTTCCCCGTACTTCATCTCCTGAAGCTCACATCCATATTGCAGGATGCTGCTGTCAGATCATCACACAGGGCATCCAACAGCAGCCCAGGGCTCCATCCACCAATCGTAGGCTATCCAGGGCTTTTGCAGATCGAACATAACATCTCTCACCTTCTCGCACCTTCTCTGGTGTGGAGTTACATCATGCAAACCTGATAGTAAGATGTCAAAGTCATTGGTCCCCATGACAGATCCATGAGTGTGTGTGTGAATGTGTGTGTGTATGTCTAGTTTTGTTTGTTTTTATCACACAGACCTTGTAGCACTCATCACTTATGATCATCAGACACTCATAAATTCAGAACTGCAGTCTACTCTCCAATGTCCGGTTTGCTTACCGCCCAAACAGAGTCACAGACGACGCAGTAGCTCTCCTCCTGCATGCTGCTCTCAGCCACTTGGATAACAGGAAGGGGAACTACCTGCAGATCCTGCTCACTGCCCCGCTTTTAACACAATAATCCCTAAGAAACTCATCAGTAAGATCAAGGACAAGATCACCAAGCTGAACTCCACCCTATGCTACTGGGTCCTGGATTTGGGCAGTGGTGGCTTGATGGTTAGGGAAGTGTACTTGTAATTGAAAGATTGCTGGTTCGAATCCCCGACCAGCAAGGCACCACTGAGGTACCCTGAGCAAGGTACCGCCCCCAAGCACTGCTCCCCGGGCGCTGAATAATCTGCCCCCTGCTATGTCACGACATCACATATGGGTTAAATGCAGAGGACACATTTCGTTGTTTGCGCACTGTGTGCTGTGGTGTGTTAACAATGACCACTGATCACCAAATTCTAATTCTAATTTCCCGACAGGCAGACCCAAGCTGTCCGAGTGGTCGGACAAGCATCATCAAGCCTCGCCCTCCACACAGGAACTCCCCAGGGTTGGGTGCTGAGCCCCCTGCTCCCTGTACACACACGAGCGTGCGGCCATGTTAAGCTCCAACACCATCATCACATTCACTGACGACACATGATGGGTCGGATGGTCAGTAATGATGAAACGGCCTTCCAGAAGGAGGTGGAGAACCTGGCAAGCTGGAGTCAGGAAAATCATCTCCTGAACATCAGCAAGACAAAAGAGCTCATTGTGGACTTTGGGAGGAAACGGGTGAGAGACTACAACCTCCTCCCGGTCAACGGGGTGCCTGTGGAGAGGGTGTCCAGCATCAATTACCTGGGTGTCCATGTCACGAAGGGCCTGACGCAGACAACACACAAGCAGCCTTTTCATAAAGGCACGTCAGCACCTCCACAGGTCCTGACTGGGGGCATCACCAGCTGGTCTGGGAGCCGCAGCCCCGTGCCTTAGAGTGGTGCGCCGGGCCGAATGTGACCCCCCCGAAGAGGTGCAGCGGCAGAGCAGTGACAGTAATAAAACAGCCCACAGAGCCCAACAGGGCATTCCTCTCTGCTGCGGTCAGGGAGGTGTTATCACAGCCTAAGGCCAGAAGGGAGAGGCTGAGGAACAGCTTCTGCCCTCAGGCCGCTGGTATCTGAGGACAGTCCACAGCTCACAAGCCAATTTATGCGCTTTATATATCCCAGACTGTCACTGCACACCATTTTACACTGCTGGTATACTGCTCTCTATTATTCTCTATTTTGCAGTTATTGTATGTGACAGATAAAACTTAACTGAGACACTCCTCAGGTAACAGACCCGATTCCCTACTGGGGACAGAAGAACTTTGAATGGTTTACTAATCTGTATGATAAAAAAGCACCAGAGAAGCGTTTGCCCCTGGGTGAAAGAGAGAGAGGTGCGTGCAAACGGATGCTGGTGTGTCCTGCGGATCTGGGATGCAGTGTGACGGTACCACTGTGTGTTTGTGGTTCTATAGGCTCCTTGAACAGAAGTGTGGCTGCCGCACTGACAGCTCGACGAAGGCCTCTGTTAAGCTGAGGCAGACAATAACTCGTCCCCGTCGAGCATCCGTGCTGAGAGAAGCTGCTCTCTCTGACGGGGCCTGACTCCGCCGGTATGATCTGCTGCTCCGGCGTTTCATCCAAGGGGGAAATAACTCAGTTAGTGAGTTACGAGGCGCTACATGTGCCAGGCTGCGAGACCAGCCACCTGACTTCACTCTGTGCCTTTGCACCCTCTCAGGAGGGTGGGGACCGAATGATGTCACTCAGGGGAAGAGTCACGCCGTCAGCTCCTCTAGTGCAGCTGTTTGACAGTAACTTTAGAACAGATTGCTTGTTAAGTGTCTCACAAGAGAAATCCTGGTGATAGCTATCATGATCTTTCCCGGATATTTTTTTTATTGTTACAGCTGAGATGTTTACAGATATTCTTGACATATGAAAATACATTATGAGCCAAATCAACAACAACAAAAAAAAAAAAATTCAAATCCTAAAATTAACGGTAAGAAGGAGCATCTGGGTAAGCCAAAGATCGACTGTAGCAATGATGTTTTGCCACGATCATGCAGCACCTTAAAAAGAATGTTAGCAGAGCACTGTATAAGTCAAACTTGACAGATTTGGTCAAAGCCCAAGGAGCCACTAGTGAGAGTCATTCAATCGTTCCTTCAGTAGCTCAAATGAAACTGGTCAAATCATTAAATTCTAATCCCAGAGTTTAAAAATAATTAATTAAGCAAATAATAAATGTAAGGGCACACTGGTGGTCTTTCTGTAAAACATGCATAAAACATGGTGCCTGCTTGCAATCGCGTCTCAATGCTCGACCTCGGGCAAAAAAACACTCATTACCTCCTAAAGCTTTCAGGAATGAAGATGAAACGAAAATAATGAAGAAAATTTGTAAACTTTATTAAACTTCATTAAAGTCAAAGTCGAAGATGGTTCCCGTAATGGTCACCAGAGGAGAGCTGATCATCGGAGAGGGCGGCTGGATGGATCCCTGCTTTGATGTTGTCTTGGGCTACGTCGAGTTCATGAGCTACATTTGCTCTGCTAATATAGTCTAAATAATTTGTGACTCTTTTATCAACACGCCTGTAAAGACAATTAACGAGCAGAGACGTGATCCAAAAACACTGGGATAATGAGGAATAAACAGTGTCTTTCTGCTCTGATTCAACATCTCCTCTCCTTCCAGAGTTAGTCATCGGATGCTGCCCAAAACAAAGAGCTTTCGGTGATTTTTCTCTCAGTTATTTTTCAGAAGTGCCTGATTTGGATTTTTGAATAAACTGATATCCACACTTCTGCTCCTGACACGCTCAGGGTCCCGCGGTCTCCTGCGTCGGCTCCCTGCGTCGGCCCCCTGCGTCAGCTCCCTGCGTCGGCCCCGTTGGCCATGTAGCACAGCCAAGGGCAGTGGCGGCGTTTTTACTGATCTCTGTCTCCTTGTCACGCTTTTGAAGGAGCACCAGCAGATCTGATGCTCTCAGAAGTGAAGATCATTGCTTTGAAAGGGAGCTTCCACCTTCAAAACATGCTGTCTGGAGACCCAATCGTGTTGCCGGGGTCAGGCCTGACCGGTATGTCAGCATTGTCGGGGTCAGGCCTGATCGGTATGTCCATATTGCCGGGGTCAGGCCCAGCCTGTATGTCCATATTGTCGGGGTCAGGCCTGACCGGTATGTCCGTATGTCCGGGGTCAGGCCTGATCGGTATGTCTGTATTGTCGTGGTCAGGCCTGATCGGTATGTCCATATCGCCAGGGTCAGGCCTGATCGGTATGTCTGTATTGTCAGGGTCAGGCCTGATGGGTATGTCCATATTGCCAGGGTCAGGCCTGACCGGTATGTCTGTATTGTCGGGGTCAGGCCTGATCGGTATGTCTGTATTGCCGGGGTCAGGCCTGATCGGTATGTCCATATCGCCAGGGTCAGGCCTGATCGGTATGTCTGTATTGTCGGGGTCAGGCCTGATCGGTATGTCCATATTGCCAGGGTCAGGCCCAGCCTGTATGTCCATACTGTTGGGGTCACGCTGGTTTAGTCTGCCAGCTGCCGGATACAGAACAAGTTTAATTAGTCACTGCGTGGCTGGAGGAGCACTGATCAGCGGGCAGGTGGGATCAAAGGAGCCGCAATTTCCCTGATTTATCCGGAGCGAGATCCGCACCCAGGCGGCTTTCAGGTCAGCTGCCGCGGGAGGGGGCTTCTGCGCTAACCTCAGCGGACACGAGGCGGAGAGAGCCACTCCCCCGCGCTCCTCTCGGGTCAACGCCAAGGAGCGCGTTAGTGGGGCCTGTGGCCCGCGGCCGGCTGCTGTCAGTAATTAGCTCGGACAGCCCTGGCCGCGGATACCGGCAGCAAGGCTACGGCGTAATGAGCTCAGCTGGGATTAGCAGGACAGGGCAGGGAACCAGCAGAGAGCCAAGGCCCCCGAACCGCGCTGCGTGTGGTGAGCAGCCAGGAGATCAAACACGGCCGCCTGCCGAGGTTATCCCCTCTCGGGCTCCGAGGAAAATGAGGCATGGCAGTGTGCAAAATACGAGCTAATGAAGAGCGACACCCTCAGCCGACGAGCGGCGTGCTAATTAAGAGCGGCGCGCACTGTCAGCGTGCTTGGCTTGTTAGCGCCCGTGATGGGGCCACTCTGCCTGGCGAAAGCATTTAATGGGCCCTCTCAAAACATCTAAATCTGTTTTCATAACATGTATGTGTGTGGGTGTCTAGCGTGCGTGTGTCTGTGTGTGTGCGGACAAGCGAGTGTATCCACCACAAGATCACCGTGCCGTCGCCCGACGAGCCACTCGACTGGCTTTTTATCTAAATGAAAATTGGATTTAAACATCTTTCAGTATAAAGAGGAACAGATTACTGATATTCCTTTACAGGAAGTCATGTCATTTCTGTCTGACAGGAAGCGGCATCCTAATGGCATTTTACCGCAGTATTTTCCCAGGCTTGCCAGACTCTTCCCTGATTAGTACGGGGATTTAAAGAGCCCCCCTCCCCCACATACACACACACATGGGCAGGAGGATGTTTGGTCACATGAAGAGCATGGCAGCCCCCCGCCCCCCCCCCCCAGCCCGCCTGCCATACTGCCATTTGGGACTTTTTATTTATTCATTTCTTGTTAATTCCTTCTTTTGCCGTGATTTAATTCCCAGCGATATTCAAATGCCCGTCCTTCGCTTTGACATGCCGGTGAGGACCCCCAAGGCCAGGGGGCTACCTGCGGATGCGGGGGGGGGGGCAGAGCACCAGGGGTCCGCACTCTGGAATGGCAGGATGGAGAAACAGCGGCAAGGTCGCGGTCCTGGTGATCACGCACACATGAATGCGTAATGCCGCCCCTTAAAGGTGGGGGGGGGTCCAGGCTTACACACTGACACGCCACTCAGCTCAGACCATACAGTCAGTCACTCAGAAGAGTATAATACAGTAACAGGATAACGCAGTAATTATATGGCACAGTAATAGCACATTACAGACAGAGTATAAAACAGTAACAGTGTAGTACAGCGGCAGCATAACACAGTAATGATATGGAACAGTAATAGCACATTGCAGACAGTGTAAAATAGTAACAGTGTAGTTCAGTAACAGCATAACATAGTAATGATATAGCTCAGAAATAGCTCCTTATGGACAGTGTGTAAAACAGTAGCCATGTAGTATGGTAACAGCATGATATAGTAATAGTATAGCACAGTAATACCACATTACACACAGTGTAAAACAGTAACAGTGTAGTACAGTAGTATTTGTCAGATTAATAGCAGGGTAAAATAACACTGAAGAACTTTACACCAGTGCAACAATAAGAGAGTAACATTTCTGTAAGTAGAATCAGTATCAGGGGCCTCGTCATGGGGAAAGACACCATCATGCTTTATGTTATTTCCTTATGCAAAGTGCAGAGAATAAAGGGCTGGAGTGCATCTGGGATGAATGGACTCATGCTGCCTTGAAGCGGGCATGAGATGCCAGGTTGGTGTGCTATCTGAGGAGCAGACTGCAGGCCAAGGACAGCACTGGGGCTCAGCTTCCCTGCCCCCACCCAGCAGCTCACGCCAGCACCCCCTGCAGGTGTAGGAGCTAAGAGCAGCCATCCCATGATGCCGCCACTCCCTCAGCCTGGATGAGATTCTTCAGTCTGATTCACTCATGATCGCTTTTGCTTACCCCGTCCTACCACCCTAACCCTGCCCGTCCATCTTAGATAAACCAGTATCAGGAGGAACAGAAATGATAGTGAATGATGTATTCATCCCAGGGGGCGCTCCAGAGCAGGCTGGGCGAATGGCGATTGCCCGCTGGGCTTGGAGAGCAGCATTTCACTGGGGGTGGGGGTCCCCCCGTCCGCTCCTGCGGTTCAGAGTTTACTCATTTCTCATCGATTCATGTGTGACAGGCACATCAGGAAATCAGAATAACTGGGTATCACTCTCCACAGGGAACATACACACTGCATGCACTAGGGTCTCCCCCAGGCCCAAATGTGTGTGTGGGGGGGGGGGGGGGGGGGGGGGGGGGGGGGGGGACGGGGGGGTGGCCCGTATAGGGGGGCTTTTACTGGGGGGGGGGGGGGGGGGAGGGGTTTAATGGGGGGGGGGGTGG
>JAOYFF010000015.1:6021171-6049274 GCA_025773925.1 Cryptomyrus ogoouensis | reverse complement strand
GGCCGCCCGGGGGGCGGCCGCGGCGGGGCGGGGGGGCGGCGACGGGACGCCCGGGGGGGGGGGGGGGGGGGGGGGCAGACGCTCCATCAACAGCCACGGCTCGGCCCACATGGAGCTCAGGAAGATGCATGAGGAATAACAAGTGTGTGTGAGCGTGAGAGCAGCTGGACGCCGTATCTGTTGGGGCACATCCCCGAGCCCCGAGAAGTTCCATACGCACATTTACAGATGCTGGACATATGGAGCCCGTGGCCGGCCCGACCATAGACTCGAGGTCATTCCAGCTACGAGTGCGGGCCGCCTCCATTATAGGCCATCCGGAATCTTCCATTTATTCCCCGCAGCGATATTTACCGAATTCATGCCGTACATCACCAGCAGGACCGGCGGGAGTCTAAGCTGTCACGTTTGTTAATGCAGATGCGTTAATAAAGCCCACAGGTACACTCTTTCGTCGATGTTTATATCATAATGAAATAGAGCAGATGCATGATGACTGCAGATAACAGGGAGAAACAGCCTGTTTAAGTCCCCCTCAGACAGACGCTCCTCTGTTTGCCCCTGAGGGACACACAGCTGGATTGCAGTGACCTGCTTATAACATTTTCAGACTTCTGCTCGGACTGTAGTTGTATTACCTGATGTCCCAGGAAGATGGTGTGACCCCCCCTCTCCCCCTACAGAGTAAGAATCACCGGGCAGTCCTCTTGCAGGAACACAGGGATGTATCAGCCGTGTTAGATGTAGGGAATTGAATTTGGGGCCAGGATACCTTAAATTATCCGCGGTTTGTTTACGCCACTGGATGCAGGCGCTGGTCCAGCCTTCTGGTTCGCTTCTCACGTCATGTGTTTCCAGCATATGAATAATTCTCTGCTTACACACGGGACGTGTACAGATCAGGTCGTGTGCTGCCTACCGAGGATCGTGGCCTTGGTGGGCGTCTCTATTCACCTGAACAACAGTGTTGACATTTCGTCTGTTCAGATTTTGCATCTTTAAGCACATTTATCACTTTGGCTTGCATTTCTGCACTTCATCAAATCCAGCATGACTCTATTTTCACACTCGTGAGTATTTTGGCTCCTGGGGGTGAGTTTCAGAGCAGATCTGCACTCCGCATCTGGCCTCAGCTGGGACACGCTGCCATTCTTCAGTGGGTCCTCTGTCTAACACATAAACAGCTCTCAGAGTTAATTATGAAGTATCACTTCTGGAATCCAGTGAAATTAAAAATTAAAAATGGTGATTTCTTTAACGTTTCTGTGACATGTGAATGTATGAGAAGCATTTATGCAAACCTGCTTTGAGGCAAAATGGTTCAATCCATGGTAGTACTGCTAACATAGTAACATAGTACCATAGTAATATAGTACCATAGTACCATAGTACCATAGTAACATAGTACCCCTAACAACGACCACCTTTCATTTTTTGCTAGGCCTGTTTTTGTGCAGTTTACATGTACGGTATTTCTGTTTTCTTAGCATTTCTGAAGCTGTTGCCTTTGTGAAACACACACACACACACAAATACAAACATACACAGACACACATACAGCCCCCCTCCACACACACACGCACACACACACACAAAGACAAACACACACAGACACACACACACCCACATATACAGGTTTTTAATAATATCTTTGTGGGGACTCTCATTTCTATGGGAAAAACTCTAATCCCTACATGATGACATGACGACCTTAACCCCTACCCAGCCCTAACCTTAAGTGTAAGTAACCAAACAAAATATGAGACTTTTAGCGTTTTTACTTTGTTGATTGCATTCACATATTTTTGTGGGGATCTGAAAAATGGTCCCCACAATGTCAAAATAAGTTATTACATTGTGGGGGACATTTGGTCTCCACAAAGTAACATGAGCATAAACACACAGATACATACACAAAGGCACAGAGTATCACACACACACACATACAGCCCCCCCCCCCCACCCCACACACACACCACACAGACACACGCTGCCCCCCCCAGCACGCAGATCAGCCCAGGACATGGTGCTGGTCCGGTCCGTGTGGCGCCCCAGGTAGGGGGCGGTCCCCCACAGAAGACCCACCCATGTCGCCTAATAGGTTTTTGCCATTGGGTATAATTACCAAGGAGTTGGCAGAGAACCCTGACGCATCCTCGGGTCTGAGAAAGGTTCCGAGGGGGGGCATGGTTCTGTTCTGGCTGCACATTTGCCTGGGAAGAGAGATAACTCTGGTTTCATGCTTCTGACATTGCCTTCCTGGAATAGTGCGTTGTGGGCTTTAGCTCATTTGTCTGCACGATGTTTTGGAATAAATTCCTCCTCTCAGTGAGCCGCTTGGTCGGGTTAAGTTTCCTCTGATGGCCTGAGCTGTACAGTCAGTTGTACCGGGGCACAGAGAGACAGGAGGACAAGGCCCACAAACTGCAGTGCTGAATCGCCCTCATTTTCCGGAACATACGGGCCGCCTTGTCGTCAGCCAGCTTTGGCAGAGAATTAGCATTAAAACTTTGGCTGGAAAAACACCTCTGCCTCCAATGGAATCCATTTCCCCGGGTCATGCCTGGAAGCAGGTCACACGCAATGAAACGCGACTCTCATTCTCGGTTATTATCTGTCGTTTAAACGCAGTGAAAGGGGCTTCAAAAGAGCCGGGGGTTGTTTTATTTGAGGGATAAAGATCAAAGCTGAACAACAATAGAGCGCGTGTCACTGATCATGCCAGTTAGCCAGTTCAACCAATTAGTGCCGTTTGCCTTTAATCTCCAGCACATTATCGGAACTACTGGGGCGAGATGCGAAGCCCGCATTACGGTTCCTTTTCAACAGCGCATCAATTTCAATTAACTTCTTCTCTAAAAGAGTGTTTATTAAATAAATCATAAAATATGCACAAGCAAGAGTAGCCTGCCCCCCTCCCCCGGGCCACCCCCATGCCCCCCCATGCCCCTGGAACAGCCTGAGAGTCACTTTGATTCACGCTCCTCCATCCTGTCTATTTCCACCTTGCCTCCAGGGGGCAGCACTGTAATCCCTCCCCCCTCTGCCCTTCCTCCCTGTCCCATTCTTTCATTCTGGGTGGGGGGTGCACTCCTTGTGTTTCCTCCCCCAGCATCACCAGTGCGTGCATGTATACAGCTGGATCCATTGTCGCTTTAATGATGATCCCTAGTGAGAGTCTGCTACCTACAAGCCTGTTAACTGGCCAAGCTTCTGCTCCTGCAAAGCTAAACCCCCCCCCGCATCAGTGATACCTCCTCCAGCCTCTAATATCAGTCCCATTATACACTAACTAGCAGACGACACAGTATCCCCCCCCATTCCTGCCATGGACTATTCTTCCCCAGGTTATGGCACCTCTGCAGGAGCCCCGGAAGGGTCCACAGCCGGGGGGGATGGTTCTCTAAAGTGATTTGGGGTCCCACACAGGAAACATGGACAGTCCCCCCGCTGCTCTTCCCTCATTAAGCCTCACTCAGCCAGTCCCCCCCCCCCGGCTGCTGCACCCATCAGGTGTCTCTCAGTGCTCAGCAAAGGAAGCCCACTAAGTGATCTGGCCCTTAGTCACGCGCAGCCTGTTCTTTACCAGGGATCTGATGCACCTCGCAGTTCTTCACTTGGCGGTGGGTGAGAGCGGCTCCCTGTGAGTTTGTTCATTACCGGCAGGTTGTGGGTTCAGGTCTCAAGATAGCATCGTGTCCTAGAGCAGGAACGAGAGCAAAAGCTGGAGCTGAGAGCCCGTCCTGGAGATGTTCTGACCTGCAGTCCTAAGGGGAACATTGTGGCAGGACCTGAAGTGAGCAGATTGTGCAGGACAGCCCAAAATCTCAGCAAGGGGAAGCAGATCTGATCCAGTTTCCTTCATGCGGTTTCAAATAGCAGATGACCAGTCTGAAAATGTCGATAGGTCCGATGTTTCTGAAAAACATACCAGGGTCCCTGCTGATGGCTCACAAACACCCTTGAAAGATGTTTGAGGAGGATGTCCAAGCATCTCCAGTGTGCTGAGGATCCTGCATCTCAATGAAGAGGCTCCTCTGGAAGCTACTTACTGTCTGTAGGTGCTGGGGGGTTGGCAGGAGGAGGGGGGGCCTGTTAGCACACTGTTCACTTTCATTACCCACTTGCACAACTCTATTTTTAAACTGCATGCACTGTATTACAATGATTAAATTTGAACTTAACTAGAGGAGCATTAAGTAACATTCAAGCAAATGAAGTGCCATTTATGGAAACGTTCCAATTAACAAATGCTAGCAAAGTCAGCAACTTTGCAGCATTTAATCGTGGAGTTTGCACGTAAATTTCCCTGAAAGCCACGGCCTTCCAGGCCCAGGACTTTGTAGCGGCGGAGCTCCTCCGCGGCGCGGCTCTCCCCCGGCCGAGCTCCTCCACCTGCTCCGGACTGCAGAGGAAGCATGATGACCTCCTTGTTCAGGTCCTCTTGGCCTGACACTCATCCAGCTGCTGTGGGTGGCTGCCGAGCAAAGCTAAAACAAACCTGGAGATCTTTCAATTAGAAAAGACTAAGAGATAAGCAGCTGCCACCTCCATGGCATTTACAGAGCGGCTGCCCCTGTCACTGCAGCATCTGACCAGACCGGCCAGGAGATGCATCACAGGGAGACTGGTAAGTAAACATTTCTTTTCTTTTCTTTTCTTTTCTTTCTATAATCTAGGGAAACAGAAGATGAACTGAGGTAAATTCAAATCTAAACTGGTTATGCTTTTTCATTGTTTACTTAAAAAACATCAGGAGGATTTTGCATTTATTCAAGAACAAAGTGACCATAAGTAAATAAAATGAGGCTGAGAAAACAAAGCCGATGTGAGCCACTCCCCGCGGATGCCGCCAGGCAGGAAGTGTGTCAGTCCACTGCGCTGTGCAATTGTGCCCATGCTCACATGCCGCAATTACCAGGACATCAAAACACGCATTCCCCGGGCAGCTGCCATATTTTCCGACATACCTTTCATTCTAAAGTGTGCAGCCTCCTTTTTGTGAACATTTGGGGATAATATGAAAAAACTCTATCCAGGTCACCTTGCTTCCAGGCTGCAGATGTGCCAGACTTCCCCGCAGCGTTTTAAGGAGTGCGTCATGTTAACACCCTGGTGTGTCACAGCCGTGTTCCTGTATCGCAGTGAGAGGCTGAACGTCCCTGGTACAGCAGTGTAGATTCCCTCAAACTCATGCCAGGAAATGCAGTTTGATATTGATTGTGCTGCTCAATCTATCTGTGAACGCGTGATCGAAATATCCAAATGAATTCATAGTCTAACACCCAAATAATAATGTTCTGTGGGGTGGTTAACACCGAGTTTATAGCACAGGCGAAAAAGTGCAGAATAAGAAGAACTGAGGAGGAAGAGCAGAAGGAGGAGAAAGATGACAATGGGGAAGAGGAAGATGAGGAGAACGAGGAGGATGAGAAGTAGGAGTTCGAGGGGAAAGAAGAGGATAAGGAGGAAGATGAGAAGCAGAATGAGGAGGAGGATGACAACGAGGAGGACGAGGAGGACGGTGAGACAATGGAGAAGAGGAGGAGGATGACAATAAGGAGGAGGGAGAGGATGATAAGGAGGAGGGAGAAGAGGAGGAGGAGGAGGTGGATGAGAAGGAGGTGCTGAAGATCTACCAAGCGCATGGGGCGAGTCACTCATATCTTTTAAGCCGCATTACATTTAATGAGAAACTTCTAAAAGTGCAGTTTTGAACATTAAAAGACACCCCTATTCCAATCGACTTAATGCGAAAATATCTGTTAAATTACACTCACGTCATTAGGAGATAAAAGTCGTTGCTCTCCCTGGAATCCACTGCTCTCCAATTAGTACTTGAATGTTAAACAATATTCAGAAGTGTCTAATCAATTATTTACCAAATGGCAAAAGCAGGCCATGACGAAGCACGGAGGCCAAAGCGAGAAATATGGATGAGAGTCAGAAATAAAGACCTCACCACGCAGCCCCGACACGCTGACGAGAGCCATTAATTAGCTTTAGAAATGGTCGTCAAAGACAATCTGGGCTCAGCTGGATGGCAAGGTAATCTCCAGCGCAACTTTAGAATTCAGCGTGTACTTCTGTGACCTCATCTGTTATTAAAAGGGCTTTTCAGTCCTTCTGGAAACTTCTACACACTTGGACACATTTGGTGATTCTCACCAAATTAGCATGAGACAAAATGGCCTCTCATTAGCACACGGACCAAAACCATACTCAGCAATGTTGTAATGAATTATTTACTAATTGGAAGAGGCTGACCTTGGAAGATACCACGGGCTACACATCACAAGTGGAGAAGAGATGATGGAAATGAGGACCTCAGTGCAGTGGAGCTAATGATGGCGGTGTGGGCTTCAGTACGTAGAAAAGAAGCACTCACTGCATCTCAGGAGAGCCTCCCTGATCTACCATAGGCCACTTTCATTAAGTAAAGGATTTTCAAACTAAGTATATCTATATATGTCCCACCAATACAGATACCATTGATAAGAAAAATTAAATTCTATCTGAATACAACATGATAACTTCACAAATATCCAGAAAAGGTAGCATGCATTTTATTACACAAGTACCAACAACCAGTCATCCAAACAGACGGGGCCATGTAATTAATTCTAATGTTTAATGATGAGTGTTTTGAGGACTAAGTAAATTAATCATGGTGAAAGCACATTTTTTTTCCTTATTTAAAGAACTTAAATTTTATGAATTCACTGGTGATAGCGGATAGGACCTTCATTGCAGGCATTGATCAAAATACACTATATGGACAAAAGTATTGGGACAGCTGGCCATTACACCTACAGGAACTTTTATGACGTCCCATTCTAAATCCATAGGCATCAATATGGAGTTGGTCCTCCCTTTGCAGCTATAACAACCACTAATCTTCTGGGAAGGCTGTCCACAAGATTTTGCCATAGGTATTTTGGAGCGTTTATGCGGGAATTTTTGTCCATTCATCCAGAAGAGCATTTCTGAGGTCAGGCACCGATGTTGGATGTGAAGGTCTGGCTCTGCCAAACCCAGACTCATCCATCAGACTGCCAGACAGAGAAACGTGATTCGTCACTCCACAGAACACATTTCCAGTGGTGGTGTGCTTTACACCACTCTAGCCAACACTTGGCATCGTGCTTGGTGATGTGAGGCTTCCATGCAGCTGCTCAACCATGGAAGCCAATTCCATGAAGCTCCCAGTGCACAGTTTTTGTGCTGCAGTTAATGCCAGAGGAAGTTTGGATCTCTGCAGTAACTGAGTCAACAGATCATTGGCGATTTTTACATACTATGCACCTCAGCACTGGGCGACCCCACTCTGTCACTTTGGGGATCAGTTTCTGTTGTTCCTCAAGGCTTCCACTTTGCCATAATACCACTTACGGTTGACTGCAATATCTAGCAGGGAAGAAATTTCACAGTGTGACATTGTGTCACTGCAAAGGTGACATCCTGTGACAGAACCACGCTTGGATTCACTGAGCTCTTCAGAACGACCCATTCATTCACAAATGTTTGTAAATCTGACTGTATGGCTTGGTGCTTGATTTTATACGCCTGAGGTAATGAGTCTGAATGAAACACTTGAATTCTATGATTGAGAGGCATGTCCCAATACTTTTGTCCATATAGTGCATCATATCTCCTCACTATAGGATGGCATCTTCCTGGCAGTTCCACCAAATCCTAAACCTTCATGAACAAAGACATCAACAAAGTGAAGCAAGTAGGATACCACTGGAACCCTTTGAAAGGTCCTTTCCCATTGATTGTAACCCCGTGAACCCTTTGTGAAGTTGTTCCTTATTGGCTACAACCCCATGAACTCTTTGTGAAGTTCTTCCCTATTGGCTGCAACCCCATGAACCCTTTGTGAAGTTCTTCCCTAATGGCTGAAACCCTATGAACCCTTTGTGACATTCTACCCTATTGGCTGTGGCCACATATTGTAACAGTCCATGCACAGGAAGGGAATAGCTAAAGACCAGTTTCTGTACATGTGCCTGTGTCACTCTGTGATTGTTTGTCTATTCCCGCCTGTTCTGCTGAGCGTACGCTATCAGGATTAAATAGTAATAAGCAGTGATGTTTTTCCACTTTAGTGACCTAATAGAGAAGTCCGCAGTGACAGACACTGTTGGTTCACTATCAGCTCCAGTGTCCCGGGTCCATAAGGACAGGCCTGATGGAGTCTAAAATCCGGTCCATGGTTTGGTCTTTGTTCCATATCTGCACTTTCACACTGACAGAATCCGAAAGCAGATGAGTGTAATTCAACTCTGCCTTTCACCACTTACACATATCACTGAAAATTAAAATGAAACTATCCCACAAAGCTCAGTCATATTTTTTCACTGTATATAATTTTTTCCCATGGACTGATGTGTGAATGTTTTTTTTTTTAGTTTATCATTATTAGCTTACAGTTACTGCATAATTTCATGTTTAAATGCAGACATGCTCACATGTTACCTTATTGCACTTATGGACCACTGAAGGGCAGAGCTGAGCTCAAGCAGAGAAGAACACTGCTCTCAGTATAGAGTAATTATACTGAGTTTTTCTACAGAGTATATTTGCAGAGTATTTTGTAGAGAGTATTTGCACAGAGTATTGATGCTATTTAGTATTTCTAGAGAGCATTGTGTTTAAAGTATTCTGTGCATATTATTGCATTTTTATTTGAATTAAATTTATAATGAATTTCACAAGTCAAATGCTTACTCATGAAAATAATTCAAAGATATATATATATGCCAGGGGGACATCCTGATGATGACTTCCTGTGCATGGATGATAATGCTTTCCTGTGTGGGTGATGGTGATTTCCTGAATGTGGGTAACGTTAACTTCTTGGATGTGGGAGATGATGACTCCCTGCGTGTGGCTGTTGAGGGCACTGAGATGTCTGCAGCTCTTCTTCAGCCCTTACAAGACTGAGAACAGGCTACAACACCCATTAACATGGAAACAAAATGCTTTACAAATCCAAGAACACATTAATTTCTTTAAAACATTTGATTTAAAATCCTTATAATCTTCTCAGAGATACAATGAAATTTTAGTCCATTAAAAAACTACAAAAAGCCATAGATTGTGTTACAAAGTGTAGCTTATATTGTTTCACTAAAGTAAATATAAACTTAACAAACACACATAAAAACCACAAGTCAGAACATTTCCCATATGCTTTTATCCGAACTTAAAGTCGGTAAAATACTGAGCTATATTTTTATCATTCATCTACAGGTTAAATTAAAATGAATGGATTCATTTCTGATGTCACTTCGATCAAATCCTTAGTCCGCTCAATTCCCGGCCGGCGTGACTGCAGCGTGTCCCGGGCTCGGTCCGCTTTTTTCCCTCCTAGTCGCGCACACACAGTCGTATGCAGTGGAGCGGCAGGAGATGCCCCGTTACGTTATATCTCACATACACGCAGATTATGATTATGAAACGCACAGTTTCCCAGAAATGGACCGGTCGTTCCCGCAGAGGAGCGATATGAGGGGTGTGCTAGGGGTGAAAAGCAGGGAAGCCGGTCCCCTACGGAAAGGCGAGGGACGCCGGTCGCGGAGACGAAGCGCGTCTCTCCTTCTCTTCCTGTCAGGGAAGCGGCTGCCTGGTGTCTCCGGAGAAAGTTGCCCGCTTGAGGACCAAGTCAGACTTTGGGCGACGCCGGAGCCCGGACTCGGTCTCCACAGCATGCAGCGATGGTAAATATCGCAGCTCCCGGCCGGCGGCTGCTTTGCCTGCAGAATGCAGCCCGGGCTTTCGTCGCAAATAAGAAACAGTTTCTGATGTATTTAGCTAAAGTTTCTTTTATAGAAAGTCTAAACGCGTCACTGCATGCAGCCGGCTTATATGACATATTTATTAGGTAGCACAAGGCCGCTGCTGCCGCTGTGCGTGCGTGCCTGTGTGTGTGTTTTTTTCCCATAGAAATGAATGGAGAGTCCCTCATTAGTGCAATATGTCTTAATAACAAGGTTATATGTAATCTATTAGGTTAACTAAACAAATAAATATACTATCTCCCCCCTCCCCCGATTGGAAGTGCCTATGAAATGAGTTTTGGAAAAAAAGAAAAAGAAACATCTTTTCCGCGAACCGTTAAAAATAAAGAATGCTATTGGCAGTATTTCCATTAAAAAACTGTTCTGCGTTTCAGTACAGAATAATTGCAAATTAGGAACACAATTCTTTCAGTTCAATTCTTTTAAAACCAAGTCATCAGTAGAACTGTATGTTATCTATTTTGATTACTTTCATTTTGATAAGAAACAGTGATGCTCTCCCTGTCTCAGAGGTGTCACGTTTTGTGTGGCTGTTGCTGTTGTCTG
The DNA here is from genome assembly GCA_025773925.1 of Cryptomyrus ogoouensis. Taxonomy (NCBI): domain Eukaryota; kingdom Metazoa; phylum Chordata; class Actinopteri; order Osteoglossiformes; family Mormyridae; genus Cryptomyrus; species Cryptomyrus ogoouensis. Next base: position 6,038,922 of record JAOYFF010000015.1, on the reverse strand, counting down.
TAAAAATCACACTGCAGCATATCCAGTATGCAGCAGGTCATGCAAGCACTATAAAAAAGAAGTTTTTCACATAAGAATATCAGGTTGAAACCTATGATTTCTGCAAGAAAGACCCATCGTGGCTCCCATCACTAATGTGCATGTCTTTGCTGGTGCGATCGAACAGGTTTGGGATTTTGTATAATATTCCTTCCACCTCCCAGTTTCCGCCGCGTGTCCCATGATTGGGAACACCGGCTCTCGCTCTGGGTCTGTTGTTTATTTCTGTATTTTGAGAGAAGTCAGCATTTTGGCCGAAGAGACGGGACACTGCAGGCGTCACCTCAGGGTCATTCATCAAGGTGGGCCGGACTCCAGTTAGCGGGTGGCTCCGTGTGTCCACGGACAGGCAGTGCGTGAAGGCCCTCAGTGTGTGGACTACCCCCCCACGTCTTCTGATGGGGCCCTCGGCTTCTGAAGTTCGCCTCTCTAGGACTGCTTTAAGAAACGCCGGACCTGCCTTTCTCCTGTGAGGTTTCACGGGGCGACACGATGGACCTGATCAGTTACTTCGAGGGTACCAATTTAGACGGAGCAATTATTAAAGCATAAATATGTACTGTGGTTGCGATTTCTTTCAAAACTACTATAGACATACTGATATTACCAAAGCAACAGCATCATTGATAAGCATAATGATGGCGATGATTATAACGGTGATGATGATGATGATGAAGAAGAAGAAGATGATGATGATGATGATGATGATGACTGTGCTTCTCGCACCTAAGATGCATCTTGATGGTTTCTTACCGACCTTCTGCTTTTAGAGTATTTATACATGACATCTGTAGAGATGTTCAGTTTTGATTCCTGATGAATTGTTATTAATAGTGACTTCTTCTGCAAAGAAGCACATGATTTCTTTCTGAATTTTTTCGCTACAGGATATAATTAAAATTAGTCTCCAGAACCAAAGGCTGTGAAATCTTATACAAATCTGCATTACAAGCAAAACTGATTGTGGGTTTAAACTGTGTGCTTTGGGGAAAGTTCTACAATCTACAATCATGTTCAGGTCGAGGTTCTGGTAGGTCAGACTGACAAGGGACAGCAGATGCCAGCCTCTTCATCTCTTCTCCAGAACATTTATGTGCTGAAGCAGAAGTTTTGTGCTTCGTGGTGGAGATGATTCCAAACTACTTCCTAAGTATGAGAGTCATTGACTCAGCCTAGTATGGTAAAGGACTCAGTTCATAGGAGGTTAATCTGTGGATATGAATAACACCAGGGGAAATTGATTAAAATGACTAAAAGTTTCAGAACATTGAAAGGCAGAAGTGAACTGACCTCTACAGCTGATTCCATTCTTCATTTGTGAGTCAGAGAGCTGGGTGGAGCCACTGTTCACTGGCAGCTTCTCATCAGGCTTTGGGACCTGGTCACATCTGTGTTAGTCAGTGATACAGGCACAGTGCTGCGTATGATGGTCACAGAATGGGGACAGTTACTGCCCCTCCACTCCCAGCCTCGGAGGTGTGAGGTAACTGTACTGCCCACTAAACCCTCACCCCACCACCAGAGGGATCCAAAGAAGGACCTGTGCCCGTACGCTCCTGCATTTTAGGATCACTTCGCGTGGCTTTGGTATCGGTATAGCCATACATGCTGAAATGGAATAGTCCAGAAATCCCTGTCCTTTCAATTTCCCGCAGTTCATTTCATTTTGTAAAGGATGTGCATACAAACGCTCAGCGCAGAAACAGACAGACAGCTTCGGGTGCACAGACTGCATTTCATATCAATGCTTATGGTTGAGTGCATTTCCTATTGCCTGTAGAGGGCGACATCTCTCCCCTGAGCCTGGTTTTATAAATATAAAGAAAACCTCACATCTCAAGTGCTTACAACTCATCTTATTTGCATTATTTTCACTTCTGCCGTCATCAGTCAGTGAGTGTGAGATCCTGGGTGGGTCAGTACCTCCACCTGCTTTGTGACCTGCCCTGTGATCATGTGACCAGACGCTCTCTTCCGTCAAGTCCTTGTATCTGCCTTCTTGGCTGCGGTTTGGGGTTTGCTGGCAGCTTTCCTCACACAGAGACGGCTTCCTGGGGCCCTTTAACCTGCTGTTTGTGCAGTTTCTGAGCAAGAGCAGCAGCCTGACATACTCATGCTCCAGCCTTTAAGCTTCCACAGAAGCTGGGGCCGCGGATCTGAGCGCCAGGAAAGGGGATCTTTAGCCTGCCTCTAAAATGTGCGCCCTTGAAAGGCCGACTCTCTCCAGACACCTGGAGCCACATCACTGATGTAATTACAGAGACATTTTAATGAAGTTACATTCCCTTCCTGGGAGGTTGGGGGGTCTGATTGGAATGGGGGGAGGGGTCCCTGTCAGTGATGTTTCCCAGTGTCAGAAGCATGGTAGGGGGGAGGCGGGGGTGTACTGTGCGTGAAGGGTGTCGACAGTATCATCCTCTGTCCTAAAAACCACTTACGCCACCCCTAACTGTATCTCTGCTCAGTATATGTCATTATTAAACGTAGCAGAGGCTGGCAGTGATGAGCAGCTCAGACCACTGTACACACTGGCAGGTGTGGCAGTGGTAAGTCAGTGCTCAGAGCGGAACTGCACACAGGTGCAGGTGTGGCAGTGGCTGGCCCTGAGCACTGCCTTACCACTGCCACACCTGCCCATGTGTGCAGCTCTGCTCTGAGCGAAGGGCCCTGAGCACTGCCTTAACACTGCCACTCGCACAGAGCGGAGCTGCACACATGGGCAGGTGTGACAGTGTGAAGGCAGTGCTCAGGGCCCTTCGCTCGGGGCAGAGCTGTGCACAAGAGCACGTGTGTCAGCGTTAAGGCAGTGCTCAGGGCCTGTTACAGATGCCTTAGTGTGAGATTCTCTCTGCAGTGTCCTGCTGATCCCTCAATAGAATTAAATGCTGAGACATCAGGAAGCTCGTTGCACAAGGGGAAGCGTGTCACTGGCAGTATATAAACTGCGTACCTGTCTGGAGTGATTGACACGTTTATAGGGGGTGGGGATATATGAAGGCGCATCCCTCCCCCAGTTCATGGGGATACTGATGATGACCATCCTTCTCAGGTGTCACTCCTCATGTGGCTGGCCACCACTCACCGCAGCCCTTAATGAAACCATCCTGCTATTGCCTCCCCCCCCCAGTAGGGATGCCACATTGGAGCTTTGGCATCCAGCCACGCCCACCCACCCACGCTGCCTCTCCATCTTCATGATTGGCTAGAGCTCCCCCCAGCTAAACGTGGCAGATTAGGGTTATGATTAATAACTGCTCTCTGTAGGTCACCCACATTTTGGGCCGGTTTCACCTCCTTCATTACAGATGTGTTTCTGTGTAGAATCCCAGGTTCTGGGTTAACGTTAGCATCCCTTATATTTTACTGTTTTATGTGCTGGGGGTTCCCTGATGAATTAGTGTGACTTGGAACAGCTCTTCCTGTCCATAATGCAATTGAATGCCGTATGATAATTTCCTCCTGGAAAAGGGTTCTTAGGAGCACCAGCACCAACCTCCTGGTATCGATTTCTGCCGCCACTCCTGTGTGATATGGCAAAGCACCATGCAGTCGATGATCTCTTATTGCGTTTTCCAGCTCCGTCAGATATCACCTTCTGTAAATGCCCTTGGCTAAAGATCCAGGTTCATAATCGCTCTGCGGTCTCAGGGGTTGGTCTTAGGGGGGCTGTGTTCACACAATGCCTGGAAAGAGCATACTTCTCAATACCTGCAGTCTGTAGTGATCACGTTTTACTGCTTGCGTGGAAGATCTCAGAATCAGGAACTTTAAAATATAATGAAATTATATTATCAAAAACTGCTGAGCAGTCAAACATGTAACTTTGTGATCAATACAAGCAGCTTAACAAAAGGAACAGCATATGATGCTTTACCATCACAGTCCGCCTGTGTGCAATAGTCAGGCTGTGTATAATAGTCAGGCTGTGTTCAGTAGTCAGGCTGTGTATAATAGTCAGGCTGTGTTCAGTAGTCAGGCTGTGTATAATAGTCAGGCTGTGTGCAATAGTCAGCTTGTGTGCAATAGTCAGACTGTGTATAATAGTCAGGCTGTGTATAATAGTCAGGCTGTGTTCAGTAGTCAGGTTGTGTATAATAGTCAGGCTGTGTTCAATAAGGCTGTGTATAATAGTCAGTCTGTATGTAATAGTCAAGCTGTGTATAATAGTCAGGCTATGTATAATATTCAGGCTGTGTGTAATAGTCAGCCTGTATGTAGTAGTCAGCCCGTGTGTAATAGTCAGCCTGTGTGTATCTCAGAGGGCTATGGCTATTTGCCCAGGTCCAAATGGTTGTGGGCTCGAATCCCATGACTAGTAGAGTCCTTACTTCACAATTGAGCCCTTGAGCCAAACTGAGCCAGGGGTGCTGGACAGCACCTGACCATGCGCACTGACTCTACTGATTCTCTCATGAAAATAATCTGGATTATGTGAAAACTAAATAATTCCTGTGTTCAAAAAGGTAATATCCTGTGATGTCTTAGAAGGTAAAACCTGCCACTGCCTGTCATGAATGACCTCAGTGACCCTTTGAGTATCAAACCTGAACTCAGCAAGAAAACATCATGTTGGATAAAAACATTTAACAAATATTTGAATATGAAGTGCTTCAGGCAATTAAAATGAAGAAATTTGTGGCATGTTGATATATGGATGGCTTCAGCTCCTGTCTGACTGACAGCTTGTCCAAACCCCTTGGGAATTGTCTGGACTTTCATGCCATTGACTCTATGATTTGGTTCCCATGAACCTTCATTACAGATGTGTTTCTGTGTACCTGTGTTCCCTGTGTTTGTGGTTAAGGATTCACCCCCTTCACTACTGATATGTTTCTGTGTACCTGTGTTCCCTGTGTTTGTGGTTAAGGATTCAACCCTTCATTACAGATGTGTTTCTGTGTACCTGTGTTCCCTGTGTTTGTGGTTAAGGATTCACCCCTTCATTACAGATGTGTTTCTGTGTACCTGTGTTCCCTGTGATTGTGGTTAGGGTTCACCCCTTCATTACAGATGTGTTTCTGTGTACCTGTGTTCCCTGAGTTTGTGGTTAAGGATTCACCCCTTCATTACAGATGTGTTTCTGTGTACCTGTGTTTCCTGGGTTTGGGGTAAAGGTTTCACCCGTGATACACCAAATCATATCAGAGCAATACACCCAAACTATCACATGATATCGGTGTGATACACCCAAACCATTACATGGTATTGATGCAGTTACCCACAAACCGTCACGTGGTATCGGCACGATTCACCCAAAACCTATTCGTTGCAAACACCCTGTATACCTGACCCTTTAATGGATTAAATAAACTGTAATTAGCCAAACTATCTGGACTCTTACCTCCAGTTACACCTCATTAGTCAGATTACAGCTCTCTGTGTTCGTCAGTCTGGGTATAAGGTAACGTGTCACTTCCTGTAAAGGGAGGATGGCGTGTCACTTCCTTTAAACGGAGCTGTGACTTTTAACATTCAATGGTAATTACTGCCTGCTATGTTTCAGGTGACCAGCTGAGCCAGTCATAATTTCCTTTTGATTAAGCTGTGATAAACGGTACATTTCCACTTCATTTTCCTCTAAGTAGCATAATGATATGCTTTTACTCTTTAATGAAGCCAGCATTTCTCTAATCCGTTTTAACAAAGCAGTAAATTTGGAGCGAAAATACAATGACAAGTCCCTGTTAATTTAATTGCCCATCTTTCTAAAGATAAAATTTGGGGTATTGTGTCTATTTTTGGATGTCAACTGTCAGTCCACTTATCATTAAAAATAACAGCAGTATTCGCTGTATTTGTTTACTGACCTTATTCATCACGCATCCATGGCCGCTGCACCGTGCAGACAGCTAACTATAAAATAAGCAGATAAGATACATAATAAATCAGCTCAAACTAAGATTTAGACTCCAGCTGCCATCTGAAATCATTCATTTCCAGTGAGTGCCTCGATATCCGGTTGTGTATTAAATCAGCCGCGCGCTGGCTGAGGTGAGATCCTGAAGCTAGGGCTCTTTATCTCCGGGGGACAGAGCAAGCCCCTGGGTGACCTCTGCCCCCTGAAATTCGGTGGGGTCAGGTCCTTAATATGACCTTAACAACCCTGGAGGTTGCCCTCATCCCAAGGACGGGGAGTCCGTCCCGAGTAAAATACCAAGGCGGGAATGTTGGTTTTGAGGGAGGTGCTGACCAGCTCACACATGCTAAGTATCGGGCGGGGGGGTGTTTTCTTTTTCGGGGGGGGCAGAGGTTCTTAGGAGGGCTCAATGAGACATTAATGCCTCCCACCCCCTCGAGTATGTAAGATCCCCCCCCCCCTTCATCCTCACTGTGGTTCGTATTTCAGTTTGAGATCCATACCAGCAGGAAGCTGGGGGAGCCTGCAGGAGGCGCTCTAAGGCCCTCCAAGGCCCCAATAAGACCACACACAGGAGGGACACGCCGCCCCAGACCCCCCTGCCCCATGCTCCAGGCATGACTGCTCTGTCTGCTGTAACCAAATAACCCCCCATCAGAAAAATATACATGCTGATACCCAACACACACACACACACACAGACGACTCTCCCTTTACACAGACCCACACACAAACAACCCCCCCATACAAAGCTCACCCCCCCACCGAAACTTGCAAACAAATACAGAAGAGCCTCTGTTTCCTCCTCAGCCCAGCCGTGAGCGCGGGCTGGTCACACGCCGTATATCAGGCGTGTTTACATTTGCGTGCCGGTGCACACGCACATCTGGAGCACACACACACGGCCCTCTGCTGTGCCGCTGGACACATTCCGCCGTTGTTATGGCGATCTCTCCCCACAGCCCCCCGGTGATTTTCAGTTTGCATGACGGACAAAGGCGGTTCTGCCGGAAGTTTGTGGGGGGTGCAGAAGATCAGGGAAAGAATATGAGTGGGGTGTTGGGAGCGAGGCAGAAAGGGGGGGGCACTGTCGGTCCGGTCGCGCTCATCAGAGTGTCTTAGCAATTAATTGTTTTTTAATTGACAGTTATAGTCACAAATAATTACATTCATAGTCTGTTCATCAAGCATCTGTTTTATGTTGCACACTTCAATATTGATTCTGTAGATGCGAACAATTATAAATGCTGCTGATTGTTTACCCTCATAATGAGCATAATTATATGATTTATTACGATTAGTCCTTTGATTAATGTTTCCCAGTCATCGAGTGTCTCTGGATCGATTGCCGGACTATCAGCAAGATCCGCTGGAAGACACCAGTGTGTGAGGGTTCCGTTCCGGGAGCTGTGGGTATTAAACGCGGCCTGCATCTTACAGGGGCGTGTCACATTCACACATTATACACGTCTGTAAGGCCAGAGATCTGCGGGACCCTGAGTGAACCTGTCCTTCCTGATCTGGGACATGCGTGAGCTCGGGGAGGGGAGGCCTACATCACCATGTACCAGAATGTCATTTCATCCAGATAGATGTTTGCGGAAGGCATCTGATTGGGAGTCACAATTGATTATGATTCAACTGCAGTCAGGTAAGTGGAGTACCGTAATGGCTGAGTATAGGCTATGATGCTGTGTCTGTGAGCCGGAAGGTTGTTGGTTTAAATCCCATGACTGGCAGAGTCACCGTTTGGCCCCTGAGCAAGGCCCTTAACCCCTGGTTTCAGCAGGCAATGACTGACCCTGCTCTATCAGTTCTGTCCTCCTCCTCTGCTCTGTCAGTTGTACTTCGCTTTGGACAAAAGCGATAAATAAAAATGTTACAGATGATTAGTGGGATTGGCCTGCATGAGTGCTGTGATCAGGGGTGAGGAAGTGGACGATGGCTTTTTTTTTTGGGGGGGGGGGGGACTTTCTGTCACCCTATACTGCGTGGGGCCGCCTGTCAGACACTGCTGACGTGAGCGCTGGTCTTTTCAGCCCAGAGCTTCTGGCAGCTTGTGTGTGTCTCCGGACGGCCTCTTTGTCGTGTACGAGGGCCTTTTTATTTACGTGCTATGCTGCAGAAGCAGATGTTGTCAGTTCCTGGCCACGCCGCACAGCCTGACATCGACGGCCTGCTCCGGTGACAGAGAGATGTTCCCTGTCCAGGGAACAGATGACAAGTGATGTCCTTCCACACAAGGCTGCACCCTGAGCAGTGTCCCTGAGCTCATCTCAGAGTCAGCCGGTGGTGTGCGAGGGGCTCGCGGCCCCCGAGGCACCGATCGGCGGCTGAAATTTCTGGGCTTTTCCAGAGGCCGTTTCGCTCCTGCCGTTGTCACACTCATAAGTTTACTTTTGACGCGCAGCTTCTCATCAGCAAAACTGCTGTTTTACCATCATTTCCATCATTTCAGGTTAGATACTTAGGTTACTAACCTGATCATTTCTCCAAATAAAGTAACAGCAGAGCAAAAGTAAAACATTTTTCTTTCAGAATTCTGCATTTTACAAACCATATATTAACTTTCCGAATTAGTTGCACCCTAAGAAGATGGGTGTACCCCTTATGAAATAGCCTTTTCATTGCGTGAAATGGCATTCCTTGCTGAAGACCTCTCATTTAATTCTCCGAGGGTTCCTCAGGAAGCAGAACAAGCGCATTCTTCTCCTCAGCATTTCTCACCCTTTGGTCAGCTGCCATACCACCTGAACAGTCCATCAAACCCGACGTCTCTCCAGCGACACCCCCTTTGCAGGCGTCTCTCATTATGGGGCAGAACCTCCCCAAATTCTGCTTAAGTGCTCAGCAGATGCGGAGGGTCTCTCGTGGCCGAACATTGTGCAGGCACCCTTCTGAGGTGTTCCAGAAGCTTCCTGACCTCCTTCTCAGGTGACCCTGGGTGATTGCCAGGCATCTGCTTGCCACGATTCGGTTTCACTCAGATGTGTGTCCAGCTGGGGCGGCTCCCTTTAAGAAAAACCCTAAAAGTCTAAGTTACACTTAGAGGGCGTGTCAGAGACCCTTAAGGCTGCCCTCTCGATGAGGCTGGGATCTTTGTCCATCTTAACTCTTTCAGGAAGCCTCCTCGCGTGACGTCTGGTGCAGCCACGGCGCCCTGTGTCCCCATTTAATCTTAAACGTCTCCAATCTGCGGAGATGCATTGAGGACCTTCTGAAGTCTGGCCAGGCCTGCATGAAGTGAACGTCTCCCCACATTGATGGTTTGATGTGCTTTAGGCAGACGTGCTGAGCTTGATGATCTTTTACCAGGTGTTTCCTGGGTATATAAATTTATATAGATGCGTGTGAGTGACAGTTATAGTGCTGTTAAAATTACCTCTGGCTCCTTTGCTGTGCCATGGGTATGGGCCTGCTTGGTAATTATACTCAGGGACATTTGAATAATTTAATTTCACCCAGAATATCAAAGGAAGGCCTCTTTTTTATTTCCTTTTATCTCCACGCTGTTGAAGCTGAGTTTACCCCCTCCACACATGCATATTTGCATGTACAAATATTTCTGTTTGTAAAAACACTGAAACATTACAGCCACTTAGCAGGAAATCATGAGGCAGGGTGTGTTTTACGCTGAACTTCGTTGTTCTCAGATTGCGTTCTTCATTCCGAGGGCGCAGATGGGTCGTGAGCTGCTGTACAGCTGGTGGCTGCCACTCTGTCCTTAGCTACTTCCATCTTGTCCTCATTTTCCTTCCATTAAACCACCTGCATTCACACCTGATTCTCAGCGGCTAATTACAGAGTGCCTGATTACCTGGCTCGCTTATGCGGGAGCTGGGATGCAATGGCAACCTCTGCAGTATTAGATATGGGGCAGACACTCCCCTCCTTCACACACGCGCACACAGAGGCTGAATCAGATTGTGACAGAGCGCCCCCTAGTGGTGGGGGGGGGGCTGCTGTTTGTGAATGCTGAAGGCTCCCTGCTAACTGGCAGTCACCCTTAGATCTTACAGCAGGCTTTTTGGTGGACGTGTAAAAGTAAATCTAAAGTGTGTTGTGTTTACGTAGGACGCTCTGGTTCAGTTTACTTCTGTTTTGGTTTGGTTGCTAATAATGATGTGTCCTGAGCCAGGGCTGACTGAGGCTGACTGTGCTTGGATTTCAGCTCATCCTGCTATTGTTCTCGCCTTACAAATACGTTCCTTTTTTAGACTGTATACGTCCACTTTAGTGAGACTGCAGAACTGCAAATTTCCACTTCATATTTACGAAAGGTCATGGCTCTGTGGAAATGTGGGCGAAATTTCGATGGTTCTGGTCGATGTAGCGGAAATTGCCTCTTTTCGCGAGGAGAAAGAAAGGATAAGCGTGTGTTTATTTCATGTTTTCCAGTTTCCAAATGTCAGCAAACCGTGCGGTATATTATGAATACGTGCATCTTGATTTCATTCCGTAATGCAGCCGAGCTTAGCTGCAGGCTTAATGTGTGGCTTTCCCACACAAATTCATGTTTCTTATTTTTCCAGCCGGCCGTCCCTCTCCTGCGCACAGCTGAGGGTGTTCCTGTGCTCGGTGCCCCGTCTGCCTTTCGTAAAGCCTTACAAAGGTGTCTCTGTCTTTGGGGTGAATAAAGCCAAAACTACCATTCCAGAAAATCATGGTGATGACTTTTGCCAAGCGGAAATCCTCTGTGCACGGGAACGGGAGACCTCCTCGCGCAGTGACGGCTCCGCTGCCACCTTTATGGTTTCATTAAGTGCATTAAAAAGCTTTTTCTCCACAAAGAAACAATAAAGCTGAGCTTGGCTGGTTTATCCTTCGGTCTCCTGCTAATGGCAATTGTTCACGCTCGGGTCAAACGGTCTCGAGTGGGGAATTTACCAATGCAGCTACGTTATATTGTAGGGCTGGATTTGAAGGAGCACAGACCCAAACCTACCAGCAGCACGCCTGGAGGATGAGGATAATGTGATTATGCTGGAGAAACGTGCCATGTAGCACGTCTAATTAATGTCTAGCAGAGTCACGCTACTTTGACCCGGACCCAGTTTACGTACTATTAACGCTGCTTTACATGAAGGTTTGCCTGGAAAGATACGTGGCCCCTTAACGTCAGCCACGCAGTTTAGACCGTTTCCCATTCAAGTGGTCTGACCTTCCAGAGGGACCACCTTCAGGATATCCAGCATTCTGGCCCAACCCCAGCAGTAACGGTGAAGCGAAGGCTGGCCAATTATCCGCAATCAGACAGTAACTGCGGGAGGAAGCTTCCCTAAGTACCTGGCATTCAGCACAGGACACACCCTGTTATTAACTCACTAAGCAGACACCGATACCACCCGCGACCTCAAATGAGAAGCACATGGTGCACTCTGCTATGCTAATGCGCTATGCTATGCTAATACACTATGCTATGCTAATACGCTATGCTATGCTAATGAAGTATGCTATGCTAATGCACTATGCTATGCTAATACGCTGCACTATGCCATGCCAATTTATGCTCCCCTAATAACACATTAAGTAATTGGGTTCATTGGCCACCCATGACATCACTGGGGGCGAGCGGCTTGGGGAGGCCGTCACGGTCCTGCACATGCTCTGCCGCGTCGCCTGGCTCCTCTGGGACTGATTGCTCCAATCAGACCCTGTTTTTCTAGCAGATACCCCATGATTACATCCCTTTCCCATTTTTATATTTAGCTTACATGTTTATTTCCTAAAAGTTTTGAAAGGAAGGCTGAAGAACCACAGTCAGAGGTGAGGGGTGCTCTCCAAGGTCTGATGATGATGATGAACAATGACAATGATGATGATGATGATGATGGTGAAGTTGATGAGGATGACCATGACAATGATGATGGTAATGAAGATTATGATGTTGATGATGATGACAACATAGCTATTAATTGCACATTTCATTTGATGTTCTATAAACACACTAAGTAAACTTTTACAGCGTTTTCAGTGCTAAGCCAGAAAAAAATGACATTTTTTTCTGGCATCCCCTGCGGAGTCATTTAAAAAGTCCCCACTGACCAGTGGGGGGGAACCTGAAGGTTGATGAAGGTGTCCTGTTCACAGGAAGAGCAGATAAACAGGTTATGCGACCCACACATGGAGAAAATTAGACCAATAATCGCCAGTAATTTTATCTCCAGTCATTAAACGTCAATGAGCTGGCTCAATTACACACAGCAAGAAGAATGACAATATTTCTGTACGGGCTTCTAGAGCATTCTGAGGGTGAGGAAGTGGGAGAAAAAACGAACATTTAAGTCCGTTTGAAAAATCGAACATGGAAAGGTGACGATTCATAATGATGAATACTTCATGAGGAACTGTTGTGTTTCGTTGCTTAGCTGAAGCATTTCTCCACCCCTCATAGTACGTAAAATTCAGGATAAGCAGCCTTCTCGAGTGTACCACTCAGAAATCCCTAGGGAAAAAATGGTATATCCTTCACAGTAACATACAGTAACACAGACAGTGCTCCATGGAAGAGCCCCTAAATCCACGAGAAACCCAGTTTAGTTGTCTTTTTCACATTTGTGTATCACACTGAGTCTTGGATAATGGGAGACTAAGTGAACAATCATGTCAAGTGATGTAGCACTCCCTGTCTGTCAACACTAACCTCTAATATGAAGTCTTAAGTTTAAACCTAAACCTAACCCCTAATATTAAGTCTTAAATCTAAACCTAAGCCTAATCCCTAAAGTTAGGCCTAACCCTAACCCTCTCATGAGGGCCATGCCTCAAAGGATCCCTGCTTTTCACTGCTGTTTACCAGACTGCTCTTACCCAAAGAGCCAGGTAAATTGTGCTCTCATTCTCCGGTCGTGGTCGACCTCATGAACGTTTCATTTCTGATGGTGTTTCCAAAAGTACCTCGTCATTAACACCACACCTGAAAGCTGTTTCTTGCTGTTGAGGTTCTGTGGTCCACCTGACATATCTCAGCAGAACAGCAGGTCCCCTGGAGTGTGATCCCCATGGCTGCATTCTAAGCTGTGGCTTCTGATGACGTCTCATGTATCTGATGATTGCTGGTGTTTTTTATGATGGTGGACTTGCAGCTCCTGATCTCAGCCAGGCTGTGTGCGGATTGCTGGGTCTTCAGAATGACTTCCTGGATGCTCCACGCCCTGCTGATGGATAGATTGACAGTGCTGCTTCACCACACTTTCTAAATTTGGAATGAGGCCACAGTTGAGTTTGTTGGAGCCCCGCAGCCTTTGAAATCGCTTTGTGATCCATTTATTTCTTATTGAATGTATTAGTAATGTCACAGTGGCTATACCTGCTATTATATCAAACCATAATTTGTAAAAGAAAAGTGATTCATGAGCTCAGCGGCATCAAAGCTGACTTGCTGGAGGCCTCTCCGCTGGCTGTGCTTTCATTAAACAAAAACTACAGGTCAACAGAAGCATCCTCAGGAAATATACGCATGGGCGTGTGGAACGGTCAGCATGATCACAGCAAAGGAGGCACCGCCTGACTGCTTTCGGCGTAACCAGGAGTGGAGCTAGTCTCCGGCACGCAAGGTCACCAGAGTGCAGTCGAGGGGAGATTAGGAATCTTGGAGGGGGGTGTGTTTCACTGGGGCATGGGGGCCATATGATCACATCAGGTTACATGCAAGCAGAGGTTTGTTCATATCAGCTATGGTTTACAGATAAGATTTAAAAGATGGGGAAAGTGGAACAATCTCAGGACGCATTCAGGGTGATGAATTTGCTAACTGTGGTACCTGAGGTGATGGAGGAAGGCTGCTAGGCTTGGTGGGTGTATAGATTCAGCATCTCCCCTGCAACGCTGGTCTTTATTAACCCTGTAATATTCAGTAGACTTCAGGCTAGTAAGCCTGAAAAATAGGTCAGCATGAGGTGGGTTCTGCCTCTGCGTGGAGTTTGCGGACTCAGCAGCACGTTACTTGAAGCAGTCTACATAAGGGTGACATGTAACCGTCATAAGAATGACATGACACATGTCATGCACATTAATGACACATTATTGATGTTTATGACTGTTGTCATAATGTGTCATTCAGTTCCAAAAACCGAATGACACATTATGACAACAGTGATCAATGTGTCATTCAGTTCCAAAAACCGAATGACAACAGTGATGTTTATGACAACAGTCATAAACATCACTGAGGCAGCCAGCAGGCGTGGTGACGCGGCTGCCATCGCGCCACATGCGCTCGTGGGTCTCAGCCACGAGTCTCTGACCATGTGCTCATTCACAGCTACATAATGTATCTTCGTCTAGTGCCTCTCTTTCCTGGGACACTCGGGAGATCACCCCAGTGTCACGTGTTTCTCGTAGAACACAGCCAGGCCATCGTCAGTGCTGAGTCCCAGAAACGGACCTGCCTACTTCGGCTTCCTGCAGCTGCTTCTGGGCACCTAGTCCCAGATCCCAATCACATCCAGGGTTACAGCTACCTGTCAAAAGCATATAACATGTCAGGCCTGTTCAGGCTGCAAGACCAGTACCATCCATCCATCTATCCATATTCTAGTTGCCTAACCTGGACCGGAGATGTGGGAGCCCATCGGCAGTGGTGCCCCTGGGATGGCATGAAGATCTTGCGGTCTGGTCACGTCCGCCACGTGTGGAGGATGCAGGTGATGCACATGCGCTAATAGCTAAAGACTGTTATTGTCCTCTTAGCGGCGAGGTTGTAAAATGAGTTTTCTGGAACTCCATTAAAATGTGCGGCAGCCTCCCCCGGCGGCCGGGAGATGTGCACGGGGTAGCGAGTCACTCAGCCAAACGAAGACGGCGCCTCCTTGGAGCAGAGCGGAGCTCGGCGCACAGATGACATTTGCGGAGAGCGGCCCTGCCCGCTCGGGTGCCAGAGCACTCTGGCGAAGAACCGCCGTTTTCCAGGTTCATCAGCAACGTGGGGAGTATTGCAAATGACACCAGCAAATCAACTGTAAATAGACGATAATTTGATTGACATCTGGAAAGCTGTCACAGGCCGAGGAGCCCATAACGGGAACATTTGGGGGTGCAGAGGCAGCTTTCAAGCAAATCACTTTCTGTCCGGTGGGGCCCAGCCAGATTATAATTGCTTGTCCTCCCTTCCACTGCAAATTCTCCATTACCGCAAGCGGCAGAGTCTCATTTAAAGGGACGTCGCCGTCTAAATATGCGCAGCGTACCTACGTTTAACCCTTAATTTGCCTTTGGAGCAGCAGAGTCTCATTTGAAGGGACGTCGCCGCCTAAATATGCACAGCGTACCTACGTTTAACCCTTAATTTGCCCTTGGAGCAGCACAGAAGGTGACCATTTGAAATATTAATAAAAAAATTCACTGGATGATTGTCAATTCCTTGCCCCATGTATCTGATATGACCTCCACTGGTTTGCGCCAGTTTGAATCGGTTTGCACCAGTTCCGGTGTTCTGGGCCTCCCGTCCCCCGCAGGCCCTCACTATGGAATTATGGGTGCTTGAAGCATGTTGAAAAACTCCTTTTGCTCCAGAAGTGTCTTGTGACCCCACTCCGTTTATCAACCCATGGCCACTCAGGTCTGCTGCCCCGC
The DNA here is from genome assembly GCA_025773925.1 of Cryptomyrus ogoouensis. Classification (NCBI taxonomy): domain Eukaryota; kingdom Metazoa; phylum Chordata; class Actinopteri; order Osteoglossiformes; family Mormyridae; genus Cryptomyrus; species Cryptomyrus ogoouensis. Next base: position 6,023,453 of record JAOYFF010000015.1, on the reverse strand, counting down.
CTCCGTGTGGCTCCTACAGCCTCCAAGCCCCCCTCCCCCGACAGACAGGGGTTCGGACAGAGCAGGAGCCCTGCAGTCGGATTATTTGCATAGTGCAGGGGAGGCCAGTCTTACCCAGAAAGGGCCGGTGTGTGTGTGTGGGTTTCTGGGTAAGCCAGCCCAGAGTTAGACGGTGGGGGTCAGCAGTGCAGGGGGAAGGTCACCTCAGGTCAAACCTGTTACACAGCACAGGGGTAAACAGCCAGGCTCTGGGACAACATGGTCATGTATATGTATGTACAGGCATAAATCAAAAGCCATGCACACGCACACGCATGTACAGGCATAAATCAGAAGCCATGTACACATACGTACAGGCATAAATCGGAAGCCATGTACACACACACATATGTCCAGTCACTAATCAGAAGCCATGTACACGTATGTGTGTGTACAACCATGTCACGGCCTCTGGTCCTCATAACTACGATGTCCATGACAGCCCTCCCTGGAGGCCGGCTTGGCCTGCTAATTGTCCCGGGCCGGGCTGGGCTGGACCGGGCGGCAGCGCTGAAAGAGTCGGCGGGGGCTAAATGGAGCAGGCAGGGAGGTGGCAGCGGCTGATAGCCCATTAGCCACTCGGGCGGTCGCAGAGCCGCGCACTCCTCTAATGGCTTCTCAGCGATAATTACCGGCTCTCTGTCCTCGTTCCATTCAGCGTGACGCGGGCCTGCAGGCACTGCCGATCTGCACTCTAACAGCCTTAAACACGCTGGTGCCGCCCGCGCCTCGCGCCTCACTTACGGCAGCCTTTCAGCGGCCCCTCTGCTTTACTCCTTTTCTCTGCACTGACACATTCAATTTAATCCAACTCTGTTGTGACAGAGATTTTTGTCCCTGTTTAAAGCTCAGCTAGTAATGAGCAAGTTCCTTGCCTCCATTATCGCGCCCGGAGGCTGTGTTAGCACACATGCACGTCCAAGTTTAATGGCAGCGCCAAAGAAGCTTTCAGGCGTCCCGCTAATTAAAGCTGGCCCAGGCCAGACAGTGCCAGGCCCGTTTAGCCACAGCTGCAGACCCACCCTGCTGAGTCCTCACCCCCCCCCCCCCCCCCACAATGGCTCCCGTAAATATATCACCAGGCCTCTTTAATAATTTCCTTAAATAATTCACCCCTTTTCAATATTTTACACTCTGAGGTTTAATGTAATTTTCATTCTTAGAAACAATGTAAACGTCAAATTGAAGACCACAGCCACTGGCTTCATGTGTGAGATAGATACACAGAAAACACACCAAGTGATCTGTCTGATATTTTGTGATACGTGATCATTTTTTCCTCACTTACTTTACTTTTTAAATCATTCCCGTGAGCAATACAAGTTGTAATAATTTTTGTGAAATCCAGATTTTAAACAAATGATGACCTCAACCAGATGCTAGATTCAGTAATACTGGAGGGAAAATGCAGAATTTAACCTAGTAGCTGCTGGCCAAACTCATCAGCATCATAATCACACCATCATCACATCATCATCATCACCATCGTAATTAGAGGTTGACCAATATATCGGCCAGCCGATATATCGGGCCGATATTTGGCATTATTTAATGTATCGGCATCGGCCAATATCCGAGTGTAGTACACCGATTTACAGACAGGCACGTCTGCGGGCAGCCCAGTGTTATTGTTGCTGTGGAACACATGACCCATGCTGCCTTGTGCAGGACCCCAGCCAGAAGTTTTGGAAGAGTCCTGGGAGAAAATGGTAAGGCTTAAATTCTGATCTTTCAAAGACTTATTTATTTAATTGGTTTGCTATGAAATGTTGCTTTAAAAGAAAACGCAAGTTACACTGTCGGGAACTGGCGAAATAATAATGAGCCTTCAACCAACTTTAACGTTAAAGATCATTGATTCTGACAGAGTTTGGAATACTGATGCTGACTTTTTTTTATAAGTTGAACTTATTGTTTATAAGTTGTATTGTGTTTTTGTTATAGTTTATATTTAAATTTATACAAGTCAGTATTCAATAAATGCTAAGTTGAGAAATTTTATGTATCATTTGATATTATTAGTGTGATATTTTACCATGCAAATAGAAGGGAAAACGTCCAATTATGGGCCAAAAAAAATCGGCAGCATATATTGGGCATCGGCTGACCTTGACTCCTAAATATCGGCATCGGCATCGGCTATTGAAAAACCCATATCAGTCGACCTCTAATCATAATCACATCATTTTCACATCATCTTAATCACATTATTATTACATCATCATTATCACCATCACAATCAC
>JAOYFF010000015.1:5993145-6004594 GCA_025773925.1 Cryptomyrus ogoouensis | reverse complement strand
GGGGGGCTGGGGGCTGCGGGCGAGGCGGTCTGCCCTTTTAATAGGGCTGGGGCGCCCCTTCGGCCCGTCCGGGCCCACCTCGCTAGGGGGGGTGGGGGGGGGGGGATGTCATTCCAAGCAGGGGAGCAGAGAGCTACAGCCAGACACCCACAGCGGGGGGGGGGCGGGGGGGCGTTACCTCATGGGGGTCCCACGCAGGTACACCTGAACCTCTAGCACATGGGACGGGGCTTCCTGTGTGCGCTGGGTGATTTCTGGCTCCTGAGTTTGTGCATCTCTAGTGTTACTCCTTGAGAGAAAAGACAGAGATGGCAGAGAGAGAAAGTGCTCACCCATCCCTCCTCATTCCCTCCCTCCCCCCCCCCCACACACCAGCTTACCTTCAATGCTGCACTCATCCTGCCCTCTCACACCAAACACCCCCGAGGACACTGAGTGCCGAGCTCCTGCATTAATACAGCGGCTCCTCCACCACTCCCAGGCAGCGCTGCCTCCCTCCCTCCCTCCCTCCCTCGCTCGCTCTGCTCCTCGCTCCCTCTCTCCATTAAAAGAGGAAAAAAACATCCCACCAAAGCCCACCTTCACTTTCCAGTGTGAGGAGGCGGCGGCCGTGACTGTGAGGAGCAGCAGCTCACCACTGAGGAGCCAGAAAGCCAGCGAGCGAGCGAGTGCAGCGGGCGGCCGGGCGAGAGCCACGGCACCGGGGCTCCATGCAGCTGGGCGGCGGGCCGGCACCTGGCACCGACGCGGGACTCATGGGGACATGGCAGCACGGCGTTGACACCAACCTGCTCTTCAGAATGTCCCAACAGGTACGTGACCCCCCGCCCCACCTGCACCGCCAGCTCCTCCTCATAGCCGCGCACCTGGTGGCTTTTTCTCGACTTATATGAGTTTGGGATGACGCACGTGCGCCGGAATGTTTACACCGGGATTTCGCGCGCCTTCCCGAGTTGTCGCGGGACCCGGGCGCGCGCCGTAGGGGTGAAGCGCTTGTGAGCTCGACCGCTCCGACTTGATCTCTGACACGCTGCCGCTGTCACGGATCCGAACCGCGGCTCGGCAGCGAACAGCCCGGCACCCCCGGCGGAGAAGCGTTTGCTGCCCCCCCGGCGCCTGTAATTGAGTTCATGTGTAAAAACAGGAAGTGATGAATGGATACGGATAAAATAGAGAAACAGTGAACGAACCTAGAATGTGACAAGAAGGGGACTTCCACAATAATTTATATTTATCTTGTATAGATTTATAAAACTATTGTAGATGTCTATACAATTTGTTAACATACATATTATACACCAAGTACAGTTGTGTGTAATGTATACATATATTTATTTAACCAAAGAGTTCATGTCTGGGAAGGAGCGTTATTTCGGGGCGTCCGGCGGCGCGCTGCTTTACGCGGCTGGCGGATGAAGTCGATGCCGGAGCACTTACCACGGGATAGTAATAGCTGATAATTAAATCCCGGAGCTTGTCCGTCCCGTACAGGCGCAGGCCGCTGGAGTTTCTCTTATTGCTGCTTTTGAGCTTGAAAATAATCTTTCTCCTTTATCAAATTTAAAAGATACACTCTACAAAAGCGTTGGAATCAGGAATTAGATGGTACTTCATGTTAAAGTGCGCATACAGGGATGTTAAAGGAGTATTATAAGTGTGCTATAAGGAGAAAACTCAGTGTGACTTTGTGTGTTTCTTCGAAATGCTAAGGCTTTGCTGTAACCTTTACTTCTCTCGAAATTATTTTTTGTTTTTATTTCTGTGGGAATTTAGGCATGTAGTACTTTAATTGTAATTGTGAGGGCAGTAGCACATTCTTCGATTTGTATATATTTTGTAACCATATTGAAACCACAACGTGCGTGCGAGCGATTGCGTGTGTGTGTGTGTTTCCCGTTCCGAATTGCCACTTGTCTTTATTACACATTCATTTTTACAATCTGCCTCTTTTGATTTCCGACACTTTAATCGTTGTGGAGATAAGGCTGCAAACGGCCGGCGCGTCCTGGGTGCGGGAGCCGGACCGGCGCGGCGCCCTGTTACGCTCCGGCCAGTGGAGCCCCATCCGGCCCTGGCAAACACATACACGCAGCCCGGAGTTTGAAGACGTCCCCAGACGGGGCCATCTGTTAAAGGCTAAGCGATGATGACTTGTTTGTGAAGCAGCTTCTACTCTGGGTATTGAAATAGATGAGCGGTGTGTTTTGTGTGTTGATTTATTGTGACACGGTCATTTTACACACTGAAAACATCGGGCTTATTGATTTTTTTCGATACAACTTGATGTTCTGATTTTATTGCAATACATCATTGTGGATTGGAGAACGGACGGAATTCGTGATGCTAAATATCGGTATAATGTGGTTTTTCTCCAAATTGAGGCACATATTTTGTTTTCGGTAGTTTCTGTTTTTTTCCCCCTGACTTTTACATCGTATTATTCGAGATAAAAAGCAATAAACAAAACGCACCGTAGAATTCATATTCTTATTTTTAGTTAATGTCGCAAAACAGTTACTTTAACATAAAGTTAATTTGCTCACGATTGCTGTAATGATAAATAGCCACTGAACCGCAGGGTGTAAGATTACATTCTGTTACAAAACAACCCGCAACTATATTTAGACATGAAACTGACATGTTAAGGCCTTGGAATTCGCCGTATTTAATGTATGTAGTTTGACCAACTGTCAGATCTTAAGCTTCCAGCGGTGCCGTTTTTCATAGCTCACTTAAGCATCAGTATGTCAAAAATGACGAGTGTTAATTATGCATATTATATGTCAATCTTTTGCATCGAAAAGGTAGGCCTGTTAGTTTATTTTTACATTGTTTTATTATAACGTTTTACATTTTATGTAGTTATTAATTTAATTGTTGATTTAATTGCTAGTTACGAAAAAGTATCAAATTGTTCTCCGACGACATATTGTTGTTTCGTAAATAGTTGATGAATCGAGATATATATTTAGTGATTTCTTACCTAATGTGCAAAACTGTTATATCTACCATGTAAAAATATTTTTTTTAATTACAATTAATAACCTACACTTACAAATTAAGATTGCGGAGGAATTGGGAAAATGGCAAATCTATGCTTATAACCGAATATAACTTGATTGTTTAAATATAACCAGAAAATTGAAAATTTTACAATTTACAATTGAGCAAAATATGCGTTAATATATATCAGTGATATGTTAGTGTCTTTAATAACTTGTAAAACCAAACTGTGAAAAGAAGGTGCACCTGTTATTTTGTAAATGTTTTAACATCAGACAAAAGGGAAAAAAATATTATTCATGAATGTATTACCTAGATGCATTCTCGGTTACATTACATTTTTATTTGTTTTATGCTAATCCACATATTTTAAATATAATTGAGAGTACAGTTTCCTAGAGGCTGGAAGCCGGTATAACCGCATAAATTGCCTAGATTTATTTTATTATCGCCGTACCTTTTCCATTGATGGCTTTATTTAATAAATTGTGTTTTTATTTCAGAGTAGTAAAATTCGGTATTAAACTGTGGGAGTCATGTGACGGGTCCTCTGTTGAAGAGGCAGGGATATAAATGATCGATTCCCCCAAATGAAACTGCCAGCGGATGAGATAATACCGTCTTGATCTGGCACAAGTAAAAATCATTAATCTAAGATTTGCTAGGTGTATCGTTTCAGTAAACAACATCGAGCTGTTCTTTATTTCAGCCTGGCTTGAGAGTCGGGGCCGTAAACCGTTTGGGGTCGAGTATGACAGTAAAAGTCTCCAAACAGGCCGAGATTGCCGTGGAGTGAAAGCTCCCCATCAGCCTCCGGTGTGGCTTTTAATTTTTTTTTTCTTTTGAAAGGGTCCTGTCGCTCTCCTTCCTTTGAAGTGTGACATGTCTACAATGACCCGAGACCTGGACGAGGTATTTATTATTATTATTATTATTATTATTATTATTATTATTATTATTATTATTTCGTTTTGGTTTTGAATTGCTTTTTAGTGAGATATAGCCTAGTCTGTAATGCCCATCTTCAAAATTTAAGTAATTCACGATGTTCTGCAGTGGGAAATGCCGGAATTTACCGATTTCCGCCGAGCTTGGGTAGGACTGATAAAGACGGCAAACTCTCCACAGTGTGCTCCCATTTACCACTGGATCCAAGTCATAATGTTCAAATCTGAAGAGCTGACAATTGGACAATTGGACCACCACCACAAGAACAACAATAATAGTGATAATTAAGAAAGAAAGAAAGAAAGAAAGAAAGAAAGAAAGAAAGAAAGAAAGAAAGAAAGAAAGAAAAATGATGATGATAATAATAATGAGGTAAACGAAAGTTAATTGATATAACAATATGGGGTTATATATATAGAAACGCCCCTTCTCAGCCTAAATAATATTTGGAAAACAGCCATGGCAGATTTGATTATTGGTTATTTCGATTTTTTTTGTTAAAGCTGGATACTTTTTAATGAATTGTTTTTATTTTACGAACATTTCATGCATCTCACACACTAATGAAATCGGACGCGATCGGAGTAATAAATGATTGTTACCTGCGCCGCTGTTTCCCTGCCGCGTGCAGAACCGGTAAATGTCGCTTTGCACGCTGAATGTGTAATTACGCGGTGTGGCCTGTTACAGGTGCACCGTAAAACGCTGCTTTCTTCATACGCGGTCTTTATAGAATTTTATTTGTTTTAAAACTTTTTATTTGTAGAATCCGTAAAAAACATCAATTGATGACGGACAGCTTTTGCATAAAAGGTCGGTTTTTCTAGGAGCTAAATTAAAGGCGGAATTAACAGTTCGGTGATAATTATTCTTCATAAGCCGTTATTATTATTATTATTATTATTATTATTATTATTATTGGATTAGTCCAACACGCACACAGAGTGTCGGTATGCTGCCGATATCAACCTCTTATAGTCAGACAAGCGCCTGAGAATCATTCTGGTAACAGGCCTCTGTAGTGGCGAAAATGCTTGATGATTGTTCAGTGTTTGCGTAAATGTCCTTATTTCCGATTATAATTTAAATTAATTAAAATGTAAAAGATAAAAAAAAGTTGGATCAGCAGAATTTCTGACGCATTTGCCAGAATACCGATAATCTCGCGCCTTTTTTTATTATATAACTCCTGGACAGATCAACCTGCATTTCTGTAAAATATACTTTTTGTTGATGTGTCGGGATATAAATTCTGCACTTTTGATATTCTGCACTTGCTGCCACACCGGAAGAGGCTTTTTACGCGCGACTACGTGCAGTATATACGCCGAGGGCCAGCAAGGAGTATTTTAGTGCGGCAGTTTTACATGGAATACAGCAGATTCGCTGTGATTCGGAGCTTGCGTAGAGATTTTCCCATTTCTTCACGAGAAATGCCTCTGTGGAGCAGAGGGAGACACGGCCCAGTGTCGACGGCGCCCTTGGTAGGGAGAGCTGCTCTATGACAGCAGGTCCCTCAGCACTGGGTGAGGGGTATGTCAGCAGGGAGGCCATGGGACCCCCCGTGTCACCAGTAGGGGGATGAGGGACAGCATGTGCGTGCGTACGCCCCAGCACACCTTACATACAGGTGTACCCTCAAACAGCCACCTTTGTGTGGAGTTTCCGCTTCCTGTAAATATTTGTACATATCCCTTGTTTCCAGTGGTGAGCCCCTAGGCAGCCTCTAGGGGGCATGACCTAGTCAGTCCCAGGTGCTAATCATCGCCACCCTAAATGATCAGAGAGTAGCGCCCCCCACTGACAGCGCATTGCTTACGTAGCTGCTTCCTCCCCCCCACTGTGGTGATTCTCCTCACTGATGCTGCCCCCCCCGTCAGCATATAGAGGGGGTTCTGTTGGCGGGCTCTGGGCCATCCTGCTATTTCCTGGTGGCAGTGCATGACCCGGACTGGTGGCCAGCTCGGCGGAGCAGTGCGTACAGCACCCTGCGGCAGGGACACCTTGCAAAGCCGCCACACGGCTCAGAGGTGTGCGGCCTGGACAAGGCGCCATTCATCCGCCACCACACGGGCCGCGTTGGAACAAGGCCGGGTCTGTGGGCCGGGCCGGACGGTCCACCCTGCTTTCAAAACAGCCCCAGCCCCGTTTAAAGGCGCCTTTAAGTAGGATACTGCGCCACCAAAAAGATTCGAAACCCGTTACCATGGCGGCATTTAAGCGCCATTTATTAGTGCAGTTTGTAGCCGTTTCCTAAGTTGAATTTAATTTGCATGATTTATTTCCCAAATTGTATTTTTCAGCTTGAGAGACTGTTTGAATAGCAAATGAACTGGTGATCTGGGAGTTTTCATCCGATGCGTTCGGAGGCACGGGCTCACCCTGACTTAAAAGAGGAATATAGTCCAGACTTTTGTATTATTTAAAAGTACATTTGAGAACAAATTTTGCCATTATGTGCATTTTTAAAATGGCTGTTTCAGATTCGCCTGCTTGTTTGCAGGGACGCTGGTTTCTCTGCCGTGTGCCGTCAGCTTTATGAAAACACTGTCACTTCACTGCATTTATATTTCCCTGTTTTTTTTTAATATCTGCTTTATTGACTCTAGCCTTGGGGGGCGGGGGGCAGGAGGATCTCCATTTTAGGGTGGGGTGGCGTGGGGCCCCCACAGAGTCAGGAACCCTCCAGTGGCCTCTCAGCCTCCGCAGCTGCCCCTCCCACTAGAATTCATGCCCTGTCCACACGTACACGGGTATATTTTAAAACGGTGTTTTTCCTACTCCGTTTAAAAAAAAAAAAAAATCCCCGTCCACACGAACATTGTCTTCTAAAAAATTTCCGTCCACATGAAACAGCTAAAATGCGCTGTCAAAAGACAACAGGCGGCATTATAACTCTAACCATACTGCCATGTTAGCCAATCAGAAGCCTAATTGCCAGTCCTGTTAAGTTGAAAACCATGGCGCACATTCCGACGTCTGTGTTGATCAATATAATGCGAGAGTGACTCAACATTTATCTGTGCACATGTAAGAAGTCCTGTCAGCAAGGGTAGCACAAGCACTATTTCGGTCAAGTCCGCCATTGCTCAAACTCGACTAATGTATACAGCAAACAGCGCACGCTCTGACGTTAAACAAAGTGGACAACGGTGCACAATCTGACGTTTCGAGCCAAAAGCTCTGTTTTCCCTGTCTACACGTCGACACTGAAAACGGAGTTTCTTAAAATCTTCACCCTGGGTGGAGTTTTGCAAAAGCTCCGTTTTCAGTGACCTGAGACGCCGTTTCTGTGTGGACAAAAGCCGAAGACGTATAGAAAAAGGTACGTTTTAAAATATACCCGTGTACGCGTGGACGAGGCATCAGATATAGTCACACGGCAGGTCTTTAATTTACTTGGTAATAATTTTATTAAATTATATATTCTGACCTTCACCCCCCGAGTTCCCGTCCAGTTTCTGTCCTCAACTGGGGTCTGGCTCTGTGAAGTGCAAAGGAAAGGCACCATAAGTACTATTATCATGAAAGACATCGTGGCTGCTTTAATGCATGATACATTTGTTTATTACAACATACATTCAACTGACAGTTTTATGAATCAAATATTAAATTTGACTTAATATATAAAAACTTGAACACTGACTTTTTCCATTTCAATTGTATAAAATGCAGAATCAAAATCAGAATCCTTTTTATTAGCCAAGTGTGTTTCCATACAAGGAATTTGCCTTTGTGATGCAGGTATGTTATTGCCTAGATCATGTTTTTTTCTGAATCTAATCAAACAGGAGTGTTTTGAAGGTGTTTTGCGTCACCTTCCCCAGGGTTAGACCCGCACTTCATCGCCCATCACATGGTCACCGCACTTGCGCAGCCACGCACCCGCATAGTGGCGCACGCCGGCGCACGCCAGCGCTCGTGGCCGAGGCTCTGGCTCCGCGCGGGAGTGCAGGGTACGGAATATCAGGCGGCTTTGGGCCCCGGACTCGAGGCTTTAAGCAGCCGTGCGGCGTAAATACGGAAATGGGCTCAGCATTAGGTAACGTCGCTTTCGCGGGCTGTTGCGATTTGTTTATTAATGATATTGTGAAATTTGTTTATATGTTTTATCTTGTATTAAGCTACTGCAGAAACATATTTGCAGAATATATTTTCTAATCGGAGAATGTAGCCATTTTTTGTCTGTTTGCGGTTAAAATATCATAAATGCAGTACTGATTAGCCAGGTGAAGGGATGGTGTGCTAACGCTGCGTGACTCCGACCACTGCCGGCTGTGCACTGTGCACTGTGCACTGTGAACGCGCGCCTATATGGCCGTCGCCATTTCCAGTGCTGGTCACAAATGTCGTGAGGGTTGGCTCTCTGCAGCTTTCACTGTAAGGTGAGCTGTGTGGGGTTTGTGTGTCTGTTTCAGGCACAACTGGGACCGTGTAACCCTTACTCTGCACTCCAGTAACTATCCCCTGTGCCTCAGTGACTGTCCCCTGTCCCTCAGTGACTATCCCCTGTCTCTCAGTGACTATTCCTTACTCCTCTATGAGTATCCCCTGTCCCTCAGTAACTGTCCCCTGTCCCTCAGTGACTGTCCCCTGTCCCTCAGTGACTATCCCCTGTCCCTCAGTGACTGTCCCCTGTCCCTCAATGACTATTGCTTACCCCTCTATGAGTATCCTCTGTCCCTCAGTAACTGTCCCCTGTCCCTCAGTGACTGTCCCCTGTCTCACAGTGACTATCCCTTACCCCTCTATGAGTATCCTCTGTCCCTCAGTAACTGTCCCCTGTCTCTCAGTGACTGTCCCCTGTTGCTCAGTGACTGTTCCCTGTCTCTCAGTGACTATCCCCTGTCTCTCAGTGACTATCAACTGTCCCTCAGTGACTATCCTCTGTCCCTCAGTGACTGTCCCCTGTCTCTCAGTGACTGTCCCCTGTCTCTCAGTGACTATCCCTTACCCCTCAGTAACTGTCCCCTGTCTCTCAGTGACTGTCCCCTGTCTCTCAGTGACTATCCCTTACCCCTCTATGACTGTCCCCTGTCCCTCAGTAACTGTCCCCTGTCCCTCAGTGACTATGTGTATGCTATAAATGCCTATTATTGTAATAGCAGAGCTGTGCAGCGATGCCTGTAGAGTACAGACTGTGCTAACCTTAGCAGCACAGTACTGATCCTATGTGTCCGCATTTTCCACTCCTTCTCTGTCGTGTCAGTATGGGGAATTTTCGCCTATACCGTCCGTCTCATTATCATCGTGGAGGTCACACAGAAAAGCCGTCACCACATCCTCTTTCAGACAGGAAGTGACACGTGTGCAGACGAGCAGATTGAACAGAACAGAGCGGCCCTGGTCCGGCCCAAACAGACGAGGGCGGGGGGGTGTGGGGGTCACTCTAGCCATGTCACGTCACATTAATTCCCGGGCCCTCATCAGAGCCAAACGGGCCCCGTTGCTCGCTCACATGACCCGTGAGGTGGGACTTTGGGGAATAGGAAATCGCTTTCTCAGGAAGCCGCAGCCAATTAAAGACTTGGACCGCGTTGAATGTCAAGTGTTAATTTAGGTTTTTCTTGCCGGTCTCAGGGGTGACGCCGGCTCCTGTGATGAGCAAATACACGTTGACTGCAGGCTGATTGCCTCGAGACCCTGAGGTATTACATGTCACCGACAAGGGGCAAATGTACCCCTCCACCCCCCCCCCCAACCCTCCCGGTGCAGGAAGGGGTGGGGATTAACTGTGCCACCATGATAAGAATAGACTCCATCTGGGAAAACGACAGCGTAATCGAGGGGGGGGCTCCGTGGAGCTGGGGCTGGCAGGAGAGAGTCTCTGTGTGGGGCCTGGGCTCTCTGTCACATTATCGCTGGGTTTTATTTTTAATTAAGTGGGGGCTCTTAATTACCATGCTGTATTTACTGTGCCATGAGGAACAATTATGATCAGCAGAAAGTGGCAAGTCCTTCACTACGAGGGAATGTATTTCCTGAGAGTGTTAGGCCACTCTCAAAGGCCATGCTGTAGGCATCAGGATATGTCAGAACACTCTTATTTTACAGGTCTCTCACCAGTCAGTCCCACAAACAGTTAGCAAGCGTGAACTCAGCCCCTGGAGAGTCACACGGCACGGGTCACGCAGACAGACAGCGAGAGTGAACTCAGCCCCTGGAGAGTCACACGGCTTGGGTCACGCAGACAGACAGCGAGAGTGAACTCAGCCCCTGGAGAGTCACACGGCTTGGGTCACGCAGACAGACAGTGAGAGTGAACTCAGCCCCTGGAGAGTCACACGGCTTGGGTCACGCAGACAGACAGCGAATGTGAACACTGGGGCTAGAGAGTCACACGGTACCGTGCAGATAGTCAGCGAGTGTGAACAGGCCCTGGAGAGTCACACAGCGCCATGCAGATAGTCAGTCAGCAAGTGTGAACAGGCCCTGGAAAGTCACACAGCGCCATGCAGACAGTCAGCGTGAACACTGGGGCTAGAGAGTCACACAACATGGGTCCCGCACACCGTTATCGAGCGTGAATACGGCCCCTGGAGAGTCACAAAGCGCCGAGCAGACAGTCAGCGAGCATGAACACAGCCCCTGGAGAGTCACACAACACAGGTCCCGCAGACAGTCAGCGAGCATGAACACAGCCCCTGGAGAGTCACACAACACAGGTCCCGCAGACAGTTATCGAGCGTGAACACAGCCCCTGGAGAGTCACACAACACAGGTCCCGCAGACAGTCAGCGAGCATGAACACAGCCCCTGGAGAGTCACACAACACAGGTCCCGCAGACAGTTATCGAGCGTGAACACAGCCCCTGGAGAGTCACACAGGTCTTGCAGACAGCCAGCGAGCATGAATACAGTCCCTGGAGATTCACATGGCACCACACAGATAGTCAGTGTACTTGAACACAGCCCACACAGCACAGGTCCCGCAGACAGTCAGCAAACGTAAACACAGCCCCTGGAGAGTCAGGGAGGATGACACGTCCACACATAGTGTTCATGTGCTTGCTGACCGCAACTCATAGGGGTGTGATGTGGGGGGGACCAAATAAGCATCAGTGTGGCCCCCCCCCCATAAGCAAAGGCGTCATTCTGACACCCAGAGGAAGTCAGTTTTGTACGGTGAATCTTAGCCAGAGTGGGGGGGCTGTATGTCAGCTGGGGATGCTGGGACAGGGATGTCACTGCCTCGCCTCCAAGTCCCCCCCCCCGAGCTTCTGTGGCCCTGGCTGTCACATGGCGTGACAGGCATGGCCGCGCTGTCCTTCACCCGCCACCGGGGGTGCTGTCCTCGCCCGGGTCAGGGCCCTTGTGACAGACGTGTTTGGGCCCCTCTGCTCCGCTGTCACTTTCTGGGGGGGGGCATGCGTGACGGATGACGCTTAACGCTGAAGCAGCCTGTATAAATGAACATGTTATACCACCCCCCCCCCCCCCCCCCCCCCCCCCCCCCCCCCCCCCCCCCCCCCCCCCCCCCCCCCCCCCCCCCCCCCCC
>JAOYFF010000015.1:5970165-5980282 GCA_025773925.1 Cryptomyrus ogoouensis | reverse complement strand
GGGGGGGGGGGGGGGCGGTTTGGACTTCCTCCCCTTTCCCGCCCCCGCCCCCCGGGCCCCGGCAGCACCGCCCCCCCCCCCCCCCCCACAGTACAGACACAGGCCCACATCTGCCCCAGGGAGCCTGCAGCCTGGATCCCAGTGGTCTTGGAGAAGCTCTGCATCGATCATGTCGAGGCGTTCCAGGAGAGGAGCGGCTCTCTGAAAGTTCCTGCAGTTTTCGCACGGGAACAGGCGTGCCTTCAGGGCTGCCCCCCCCCCGTCCCCCCAGTGTAGGGGTTCACGGGGGCCTTCGTGGGAGAGAGGGGGGGGTGTTCACTGGCTAAAGCATAAGCATATTTGTCTTGGCTGGGAGGACACTTCTGATAAGATGTGTTGATTTGTGTATTGCGGGGGGAAGATGTGACTGGATCGACAGTGACCTCGTGTGTGTGTGTGTGTGTGTGTGTGTGTGTGAGAGAGAGAGTGAGAGAGTATGTGTGACTGTGTATGGAAAATAATATCACAAATACCTAATGCATTTTCTTATACCAAAAGCTATACGAGAAGGGTATATCATATTTTTATTGTGAATTTATTTCTTTTTTAAACATTATGTCACATGTGTTTGATCGAAAAAAAAATAACTTGAGGGTCCGAGTGAAAACCTGCAACGAAAACACGCCTCAGGACGGGATTTAATTAAGTGACCTGAGGCGAGCGGCTCATTGAGGTCTGACAGCGATTTGCTGCCATCAGCGGTGAAGGTGTACCCTTAAACACCATGCACTCCCCGGGCCGAGTGCCAGCCTCTCATGCTGCTGCTGATAACAGCCTGTAAAATCAAACACTACAATGATGGTGCGTTGAGAATGAATGGGAATCAATCGAGTAAAACCCAAAGAGGTCAGTTAAATGGAGTGGCGGGACCAGCCACTCATCGTCAGCACAGCTCACCAGGATTCGCCTGCCGGTGCCAGCCGATGCAGAAGAATTTTAAATGGGGGAGAGAGCAGCCATCATATTTTGACCATGCAATCGGGCAATTTCTTGGAAGGCCAGAGATCTCGGGAACATTCTAAAGGAGGCTGTGGAGCATGAGCGCCTGGCTTTGTGGACTTTGGCACCCCGGGGATGGGAGGGGCTGGGGTGGCTGTGAGGGGGGGGGTTCTCTGCCCTCTGTGGGTCCCGTATCACACGTGGTGTCAGAATGCTGCATTCATGCACACGTGTTAATGTGACGAGACGTACGGCTGAGAGGTGCCCTCCTCTGGTGGGGTCATGCGGGGGCAGAGAGGTCTCTGCCTGTGGGGGGGGGGCGGCAGTACTGTAGGACAGACACCATGGTTCATGTCCCAGCTACAGTCTGACATTAAGACAGATACAGGTCAAACTCATAATGTCAACTTTCAAAAAAGGCTTTAATTCATGACCTATAAAATGGCGCAGATCAGGTCTGGAGAATCAGTATTTATAAGATTAAAAAATACTTATATAATCGCACTGTATTTGTTAGAAATGGAATCGTTTTGATTTGCATGTTTGTGAATTTTGTATAATTAATAATGACTAAAGTCCTTCGAGCCCAATTACACCTGTGATGCCACTGAATCATGCATAAAAATAACCAAAAACAACAGTTGCCCATGTTTAGGGAATATCTTAATGATCTCTATCAGTATGCAAATGCATACAAGGAATTTGCGGATAAGAATAAAATTTTAAAATGCCTGATCTTCTCTTGTTGTCTTGTGTGCTAATGGCAGCAGAGGCAGGGCAGCCTGCCTGGTCATTTACTGTGGAAACATTTACAAATGGCCCGCGTAATCCCTCCCAGTCTGAGCACTCGCTGGGTCTGCATCAGTAACAGTTTAGCTGGTTGAAAGTGTCGCCTCGTTACCGCTCCTGTTTAGCTGTTATCGGGGCAGAGGGTGGGGTTATGTGGATAAGGAACAGTCATTCTTATTGTTAATGTTGTTGTTGTTGCTGCTTTTTTTCTGTTTTTGTTGTTATTGCCACTGGATGGCTGGGTATGGACGGGACGACGGCCCCTTTGGCAGCTCCATGGCCGTCTGTCGTTATGCCCGCCTTCAGCATGTGATGCTCACACTCGTGGTAACGTAGCGTTAGGGCTGCCCCGTGCCCAGCTGCATGGGAGCGGCCATCTTAGCCCACACTGACGTGTTTCAGTGTGAGCGCACCTTCGTACAATGCGTGTGTGACGCCGTGCGTGACAGGGAAGGCGTCTTGTGTTCTCCCTTAGCTCAGCACATCAGACTCTCTGGAACTGCAGTCCTGTCAAAATAAAGATGGCTGAAGGGCTGCAAAGGGACAGGCCTGCGGCGGGGGGGGGGGGGGGGGGCGGGGGGGGGGGCGGGGGGGGGGGGGGGGGGGGGGGGGGGCCCGGCTCACCAAAGCCATGCGGCAAGGCCCTCCAGCTGGCAGCACTTAACGCCTCTCGCGGATACTTGTGCGCTCCAGTCGTTAGCAAGGCTCTGGCCTGTTATTGTTAGGATGTGGGGGAATTATGGGATGCTGGGGCGTGGGGGGGTAACTGGCTGGCGGGGGCCTGGAGCATGTCTGCTGAGATAGTGACAGCTTGTAGCACTAATGGCTTAATTGGGCGAGAGCAGGATGGCGTTCACAGACAGTGCATCACTGCGCCATTCTGGGGGCTCGCGGGTGGCGCGTAGCTGGGCCGTACTGGGAGTTCATGGGCGGCGCATAGCTGGGGTGTCGCAGGAGCCTGCGGACGGCGCATAGCTGGGGTGTCACGGGAGCCTGGAGCTTGTGGATGCCACCTAGCTGGCCCATTCTGGGACAAACCAGTCCAGTTATTTCACAAAAGACCCCTTGGAATCATCCTGACTACCCCCTCCCCTTTACGGCTCACCTGTATATATGAAGACACAGTGTGGTGAGTGGCCCAGCAGGCTAAGTCTCTGTGTCTGTGAACAGAAAATCAGCAGTTCAAGCCGCGGCCTCAGCAGAACAGTCACATATCTGTGAGCCCTTGAGCAGGGCCCTTATCTCCCAGCTCCAGGGGCCTGCATGTTGTCTGACCCTGTACTGTGACCCCCAGGCTATGTAGAGCAAGATGGGGTAGGCAAAAAAAAAAAAAAACTTTCAGTGTACCTGTACATCTGCAAATGGCAGCTAAAGGGTTTATCATTATGATATTTTTGTGTTTTGTAAGACTAGCACAGTGCAGAAGTGTGGGAATCCATGTGTACATGACATTCAGGGGTTTCCTGTGCAGGTATGTGTATGTGACACGTGGGGATTTCCTGTGCAGGTACCAGTATGTGACACATGGGGGTTTCCCGTGCAGGTAGCAGTACGTGACACATGGGGGTTTCTCATGCAGGTATGTGTTCCTGTGTAACTGTACCGGAAGTGACCCACAGTCCAGCATAGGTGGTGATGCTGTAATCCATGAAGAGGGCAGCTGTGTGAGACAGGGCCATGGTGTGCAGCAGCTGCTGGCTAAAATGTACAGGATCATAAAAGAGGGCAGGG
Organism: Cryptomyrus ogoouensis; assembly: GCA_025773925.1. Lineage (NCBI taxonomy): Eukaryota > Metazoa > Chordata > Actinopteri > Osteoglossiformes > Mormyridae > Cryptomyrus > Cryptomyrus ogoouensis. The sequence continues at coordinate 5,976,784 of JAOYFF010000015.1, read as the reverse complement.
ACGAGCGGCAGAGGCCAAAAACATCTGAAATTCATCTGCCCCCCCCCCGTCCTTTCCTAATCCGTCGGTTTCTTAGTGTTTATTTTGGCACTTTTTTGGTGAGATGAAGCTATGCACAGCACAGCAGATATCAGGGTCAGCCAACGAAATTGGTGAGGGCACACGGCGGCGTTAGGTGCGGGGGGTGGGCACGTGTTCCGCTCTTTCTTTGGAGAGCCCCTCGAGCATGCTCTGAGTCCCCTCCACGCTCGCTCTCTCTATGAAATGTTGCGTTTCTGTAAAAACCTTTATGGGGCCGTCGGGGGGGCTGAGAATGTCAATCTGAGTGCCTCTTTCTGACGCAATGGTTCAGTGACTCTCATAGGCTCAGACTCGTGGCTGATGGTTCAGGCCTTAAAGCGATAAACTGATGTCAGAGCAGAGAATGCTTTACACTTAATGGGCATTATAAAGCACAAGTTACTCGGCATCCATGCCAGAGTTCTGCTGTTTATGCCTTTGGAATTTCAGAACAAAAGGTGCATTTATGAATCAGAATGCTAACGGACTGCCAAAGTAAGGCTCTGAAGCGGGCCGTGGGCTGTGGTGGGTGTCCAAAGCCCCCGCCTCCGCTCACTGAGGCATGTGGGATCTGCGTAGGTCAGGGTGTCCAGCGAGGGCGCAAACGCTCCCCGTCCCTGTAGTCAGAGCTCTGTTAGACAAGGACAGGTTCAGACCCCAGATTCTTGCGGGACCCTCAGTGTGATGAAGCAGCGGATACAGAGCTGAGAGGAGCCCTGCATCCATGGCACGCCTTCTAGAAAGCTCCTTTCGGCCACATTCCTCCATGCGTCCCCTAAGTTGTGTCTTTCCCTGTTTCCGAAAGGATCTCGATGGCATTCAGTGGAGATACTCTGCCGTTCTGGACACCGTGATCTGAAGCCCCTGTTCTCACTTGTGGTCCCAGGGGGGATATCTGAAGCTTAATTTCTTTTATTCTATGCTTGGATTATGGGATGATAATATTATGGGATGTTCTAGGGTGCCATGGCAACTGGGTGGCTTTTTAAGGTCCTTTTTAAAACACCATGTTGTTCAGACTCGCTTCCTTTGCACACTCTGTCACTCCCATTAAGGCTGTTAAACTGTAACTTGACCTGTTATGGGTGACGTGTAATTGAGGGGTTATTGGGTGTGTGTGTATGCAGGGTGGCGGGGTGCTGGCTGTCTGTAGCGCCATCTCACAGTGAAGCAGCTTGTTTAATGTCCTCTAATTTGCTGTCTCATTAAAAGACTGATATGAGAAGCATAATTAGCGCCAGACACATTGAGTCAGTGATTAACAGCGGCAGCAGTGGCAGACAGCAATAGCCCCCCCAACTCTGTTATCAGCATCCACGACGGCACCCGCTAACATGCAGGGACACTGCCGTCTAGCCATCACCTGTACACGCGTGGTTCAGTGTCCCGTCACTGGCCGGTCATCGTCCTGTACACGCGTGGTTCAGTGTCCCATCACAGGTCGGTCATCGTCCTGTACATGCGTGGTTCATTGTCCCGTCACCGGACAGTCATCGTCCAGTACACGTGTGGTTCATTGTCCCGTCACCAGCCAGTCATCGTCCTGTACACGCGTGGTTCAGTGTCCCGTCACCGGCCAGTCATCGTCCTGTACACGCGTGGTTCACTGTCCCGTCACCGGCCGGTCATCGTCCTGTACACGCGTGGTTCACTGTCCCATCACCGGCCAGTCATCGTCCTGTACACACGTGGTTCAGTGTCCCATCACCGGCCGGTCATCGTCCTGTACACACGTGGTTCAGTGTCCCGTCACCGGCCAGTCATCGTCCTGTACACGCGTGGTTCAGTGTCCCGTCACCAGCCGGTCATCATCCTGTACACATGAGATTCAGCTGGCCATAGTGTCATGGGCTGTCTACCTGTTTTGCAGTGAGGAGTTTTTGTGCTGTTTAAAAAACAGCAAAAGGGGAAAACAGTCTCCGTGCAGGGGGACAGGCTTATCGTCACATTCCACATTCGCTTTTCAGCATGAAAACCCAGCAGCGACCTCCCGCCCCGGGGCCTTTGCTGAGCACGCCCCATTTGCGGTCGGGACCAAAGCCAATCCGTCACTGCCTATGAAATTCCCGCTTGCAGGCTAGCCCTGTACCCAAATGAATTCCTGTGTCCTGCTTTCTGGGACAAAACTGGTTAGAAGGGCTGTGCACACCTACCCGCAAGGTGAAGGGTGTCAGGGACAAGGCGTGCCAAGGTGTAATCCCCGTGAATCAGGTATGTCGTCTGGCAGGAGCAAGAGTGACCTGGCAAAGTGGATGGTGTGGCTCTGTGTGATTCACGTTAATCCAGAATTATTCACTGTCAAGTTACACGCTAACGTCACTAAGCTAAGTGGCCTCCATTAGGGTGCAGCATGGTGGATGTCAGGCAGGGATCCCTCCTGGTGCTGTCATGGTCGGCCCGATGCACCAGGCCTCGACAAGCTCCCAACCCGAGGAGCAGATTCAGGAGGGTGGGGGTGGCTAGAAATTTTTCAGCTGAGGCATTCGGAGGTTTTCATCTCAGGTGATTGGAAAGCGTGAGGCTGAAAGAAATGTCCTTCTAGGGGGCTGTCTTGGACCCTGGGATCCATTTGTTTTGGCTCTGTGGCTGGGACCAGATCCACCCAGCCGGGATCAGCCAGGAATGGGAATGCTTTTGCTGGGAGCTCTGAGGGGCTCGTCGTCAGCACCAGTGACATGTGCCTCCGCTTTTGTCTTGCAGGTCGGCACCACGGTCACTGCAGGTCATGTGATAACTGAATGGGCCGGTGATTGAAAGGGGCAGGATTTTTGATTAAAGAGAACAGAATCACTTCACTTTTATTCTGTTTGATTAGTATTATTTCTTATTTTTTCCCCACACAATCAATGTTAATGTATGTAGAGTTATGTGATTGGCACACGACATCAGAGGAGTTTGTGTCAGGTGTTCAGTGGTGAAAATGCAACAACAGATGGATGGGGGGCATGGAGCCCAAGGTCCATCCTTGGATGGGGGGAGTGGAGCCCAAGGTCCATCCTTGGATGGGGGGAGTGGAGCCCAGGGTCCATCCTGGGGTGGGAAGTGTGGCGCAGAGCCACAAGCGCAGAATCACTCCCGTCCCTAGGGAGCTGCTGCAGGCAGTGGCGTAGCAAGAAATTCTTCACCCTCTGACAAAATTTAGTCCCCCCCCCCATCTGAAAAGATGGAAATAGACAGAATTTGCTGAGTTGGGGGGGGGGGGAGGGCTTGCTGGATTTTGTTGAGTGGGTGAGGCCCATTGGTAGGATTCGGGTATACATGTGATGCCTCTGGTGCTGGGGTTGGCCAATGAAATTCCTGTAGCCAAATGAATTCCCTACAACAGGGTTGTCCCATGGATACCCTGGCAGAATCAGGGGCCCCACCACTTTATAAGGGCCCCAAATCCTACCATTGGGGGCCCCCAACTCAGCAAACCATAATTTGGTATAAGGGCTAAATGCATGCCTGTGTAAGTCTATAAACAGGTATAAGACTGCAGCAGCTGCCTAATTTGATGCTTTAGATGTTAACCCCAGAGGGCGTCCACGGGGCGCTGACCCCAGAGGTTGTCCACGGGGCGCTGGCCGCTGTTTGCCCAACCCTCTGCCTCATACTTCATGTTCCGCCTGTTTGTGTTCAGCTCACCTCTTTACTGCCGCTGTGACCTGCTGTTCTGCGGAAGCTTTCAGCTTCTGCCAGGGTACAGAGTGTCTGTACAGAGGCTGCAGTGGTGAGCTTTTAGTCAGAAATGCGCACACAAACACACACATTCGTATGCATACACACACGCACACACACACACAGAGGCTTTGTTATTTCTCACAAATCTCACATGATCAGATGACATAGGAAGCAGAAATATCTTAATGGCTGAATAACCAGTTTTTTATGATGAAGCCTTTTGCCAATAGTCAAAAAAGAAGAAACACATTTTTAAAAAGTTTATCATAAACCGTAAAAGATAGCTATTACGGCATCTCCAGATGTGTCTTAAGCCTTGATCCTGGGCAGTTTCTCCACATAAGACAGCTTGTTTCCATCGCACTGTTCTGTGGAGGGACTGCGTCCCCCTCATGATGGCTTTTATCTGTTCATTGCGTGCTGAGAGCGGTGGACTGGGAGACCTCAGGATAAGGGCCTCAACTCCGAGATCCAGCCAATGGGGAGTCTGCTCCAGCCGCTTCTCATGCCAACTAATAGTCATTAGCCTAAATGGCAGCTAATGGAGGTGGGTGGCCACTACATCACTCCACTCAGCCTTCCCAGCTCACTGTCCTTGCTGCTTCACCTGGCAGGTCCTAGAAGGCTAATGGGACTATGCCATGCTGAGGCTAATGGGGCTACACTATACTATGCTGTGGCTAACGGGACTATGCCACGCTGAGGCTAATGGGGCTACACTATACTATGCTGTGGCTAACGGGACTATGCCACGCTGAGGCTAACCTGGCTACTCTATACTATGCTGTGGCTAACGGGACTATGCCACGCTGAGGCTAACCGGGATACACTGTACTATGCTGTGGCTAAGGGGACTATGCCACCCTGAGGCTAACCGGGATACACTGTACTATGCTGTGGCTAATGGGACTATGCCACCCTGAGGCTAACCGGGATACACTGTACTATGCTGTGGCTAATGGGACTATGCCATGCTGAGGCTAATGGGGCTACGCTATACTATGCTATGGCTAATGGGACTATGCCATGTTGAGGCTAACAGGGGTACACTATATTATGCTGTGGCTAACGGGACTATGCCATGCTGAGGCTAATGGGGCTACGCTATACTATGCTATGGTTAACAGGACTATGCCATGCTGAGGCTAATGGGGCTATGCTATACTATGCTACAGCTAACGGGACTAACATTTCTCCACATAAGACAGCTTGTTTCCATTGCGCTGTGCCGTGGAGTGACTGCATCCCCCTTATGATGGCTTTTATCTTTTCATTGCGTACTGAGAGCGGCAGGCTAACATTTCCCTTTACTCTTTTAATATTCACCTTTTCAGACTATCGGCCCATTGTGCTAGTGTTTTAGGGGAGATGTTCTCCTGGAAAGATTCCCCCTGTCATCCTGCTGTAATATATTCCTTTTCTTGGTGGTCGGCCCCAGTCGCCATAGCCAAGCCTGAATTCCATTTTCATTCATTAATAATCAGCCTCACACTTATTTACTTGTCTCCTCGCTGGAGCTGGTTCAGTCCGGTTGTTATTCCTGGACTTGATCCTGGCCTCAGGGTGCAGTGCGGCTGGGTCCTCGTGGTCTGCCCGCTGCTGCTGTACCCCTGGCGGTCCGAAACCCCTGAGATTACATTGATTGGTGATAGTACACCAGGCTCGACAGTGCTTGTGATCCTCCGTAATTGTTAGCAACCCCATCTGTGGGTGTGCGGTGGGCTGGGATTGTAACGTACAATTTTACATTAAAACAGTTTTTTTAAAGAGCCGTCCTGTTACTTAGTACTCAGAGCACTGAACACTGGGTACCTGGAATCATATGGTCAGCTCTCGCACTTGTTTCACTGCTACAATTTGACGCATTGAGGCAGAGGGACCTGCTTACTGTTGGGTTCTCTTGATCCCGAGTTCAGAATCCAAGATGGCTGCGCCCTTTATCAACAGAAGGGAAAGTTGTAGTTTTATACTGTTTAAGCACTACTTCTCATTTGTGGCTCATTAAATCGGTCGCACACACTATACCGTCCAACTTATCTGTGGACGTGTTGCTACAGAGTTTTATACGTAAAGCACTGCGCGTAATGTGTTATCAACTGATATTGCTAACAATGGCTAACGATTAAATCAAAATCTTGCTTATTGATATGGGTCCCTGGTATTGCTAAATGGCTTTCCGACGTACTGGAACGCGTTTGGTTCGTATGTGACATCATTCCGAGTTCCAACCTCTGAGGTAAATGGAACGTAGCATAATTCTTATGTAGGCTGCAGCTTTTCTGTTGCATTTCCTTCTGTCTGTGCTACAGGGGATGCCATTTTCCGCCTGAAGCATGGCACTCACCGCCCTTCCTTTGATCCTTGTTCTACAGGCCATCCGCTGCACGCTGGTGAACTGTACATGCGAGTGTTTCCAGCCCGGCAAGATTAACCTCCGCATGTGCGACCAGTGCAAGCACGGCTGGGTGGCCCATGGTGAGCATGTGACACCCTTACCTCTATCGTCACTGTATGTGCCCTGTACCCTTACCTCTATCCTCACTGCATGCACCTTATACCCTTATATCTATCCTTACTGTATGTACCCTGTACCTTTACTTCTATCCTCACTGCATGTACCCTACATGTTTACCTCTATCCATACTATACGCACCTTACTTTTATCCTCACTGTATGTACCCTACATGTTTACCTGTATCCTTACTACATATACACTACACCCTTCTATCCTCACTGTATGTGCCCTACACGTTTACCTCTATCCTCACTTTATGCACCTTACACCCTTTACTCTGTCCTCACTATATGTATCCTATACTCTTACCTCTATCCTCACTGTATGTGCCCTACACGTTTACCTCTATCCTCACTGTATGTACCTTACACCCTTTCCTCT
>JAOYFF010000015.1:5915328-5934481 GCA_025773925.1 Cryptomyrus ogoouensis | reverse complement strand
CTTCCGTCACGTTACCGCAAGTCAATGGTCTGATCAACGAGACATGCTTCCGTCACGTTACCGCAAGTCAATGGTCTGAACAACGAGACATGCTTCCGTCACGTTACCGCAAGTCACAGGTCTGAACAACGAGACATGCTTCCGTCACGTTACCGCAAGTCAATGGTCTGATCAACGAGACATGCTTCCGTCACGTTACCGCAAGTCAATGGTCTAACCAACGAGACATGCTTCCGTCACGTTACCACAAGTCACAGGTCTAACCAATGAGACATGCTTCTGTCATGTTACCATAAATCATAGGTGTGACCAGCGAGACATGCTTCAGTCACATTACTGCAAGTCACAGGTCTGACCAGTGAGACATGTCTTTGTCACGTTACTGCAAATTATAGGTCTGACCAATGACATATGCTGCTGTCATGTTATCGCAAGTCACAGGTCTGACTAACGAGACATGTTTCTCAATGTGATAAGAAAATCCATGGGATGTTTTTTTTTCTTTTTAAACAAAGTTTCTTCACCGGCAAAGCTGCCAAACACCCCCAGCAAACTTGTGAAGATGCACCTCTGGCCTAGGGGGTGAGTCAGGCTGATATCGATCTAATTATGTAAAGACTCAGTGGATCCCGTGGTTTGACAGAGAGATACCTGGGGGACCCTGGTTTTGGAGGGAAGTGTGTCCGTACTGTCCCACTCGACAGCGTTGTTAGAATCCTCCTATGTGGAAAGACCCAGCCCCATATCCAGCCCTGTGTCTTTTTGGGAGACACACCCTGACATTATCAACTCTGTTACAACACCGAGGCCAACTCCGGGAAAGCTGTGACTAGGAGGAGGGTGAATCCACAGCCCCCATACCAGGTCCGCGACTTCGTCTCTGTGCTACGTCTGAGCACTGTCTTCTGGACTTTTCTCTAACTGGGCTCCCTGCCTTGATGATCATGCCACAGGAGGACAGAAAACTGAGGAGCACTCACAAACACAGACCCAGTGTGGGATTAGGGCACAGTCTGGGAGCACAGGGCCTCTGTGCAGACACCTCACTGGGGGGCATTGCGTGCCTCAGCGGGTCAGGATCCCGTGCCTTTGATCAGAAGGTCGTTGGCTCATATCTCAGGGTCAGCTCAGTGATTTCAGTGTTGGGCCCATAATCAATTTCTTAACCCCCAGGGACTGAAATGAAACATTTACGTGCTGGTAAGCGTTTCATTTAGAAAGAGAACTACAATATTACACATTTTATTTGTTTACATTTGATGTTTACATTTACAAATATACTGGATAAATTATTTTTTGGTATTATACTCCATTAGGTATGTTTTGTGTATGTCTGTAACTAAAGAGAAGTGCATCTAAAATTATTTTTAAAGGATGATCTTAAAAGATCATTATAAAATTTCTTGCATTAATATAATTTCAAACAAACAAATGTTTTTTAAAATTATACAATAAAATATGAGGTAATTTAGCAGCTCAATAAGTCGTTTTTAATATACTCATAAAACTATAAGCCTAGTGCCTTACAAAACATCATTTGTTTTTTAATGAAATGAACAGCATATCTGAGGATTGGCATTTTATTCCAGAACTACTTCAATTCATCCCTCCATAAACCTGCAATCGTTACCAATTTAAATGTGATTAGGTGCGAAGCAGCAGAGGGCTTTAAATTTAATTCATATTGACTTCTTATGAAGCAAACAATTGCAGTAACACTTAATCATATTACTGACCAAATCACCATCGATCTGTCACAGGGAAGGCAGCTAACAGACAGGTGACAGTCAGCCAAGGCCCGAAGTAGTCAGGAGAAGGACGTACTGAATAATAATTCTTAATATTGCTTTGTTTATGTAGATGTGCAAAGTATCCAGTTTACTGAGCCCTGGCTTAGGCCAAGTAATTTGTTGCAGTGGCTGGGTCAGCTACAGTGTTATTTTACAGTTTCAAATGAGGGTTAGAGGGCCTTCAGGAGAAGCTGCTCCCCAGTGACGCATGTTTACTAGAGCTGCTGTCACATGAATGCAGATGCAATGATTTGACCACCATATTGGAGAAGCCGAATCAATCCTACACACCGTGCAGCTTTTGGCTGCAGACACAGGGGTGGGTCCTGCTCCGCTGGTTTAACTTTCCACCGCAGTGTAAGTCTGTTCACTGATCAGTGCGTATTTTTGTATTGGTCGTCGTCTGATATTCCATCTCCATTTGTGGAACCACAAATTTCTGATCCCAGTTACAGTCAGTGGACATCACCATCTCAAGCTGAATTTGTCACAAATATTGTTGCTTTGTGGTGCGTCAGGCAATTTCCCATCTGGATTGTGACATCTGCCATGCCAGTCTCTCAGGTTTAGTGGTTCCTTCTCAAGGGACTGTTACCATTCATACGTGTGCAGAAAAAGCCATAAGAGAATGAATGAATATTATCCCTGCTTAACAAGTGTTATCTCTGCGAAAAACAGCACATGCTGTTAAAATTGAATATGGGTCCTCATTCATTCTAGGGAGTGAAATTCTAGAGGCCGGACAGTGTAGACAATTATTTCTGCCGTTTGATGGAACTACTTGCAAGTTCATACTACAATATATTACAAACATCCCCTTTGAAAGAAGGTCCTGCAAGACGGAAATTAACAAAACATATTCTGTGTAAAGGTCAATGATTTGCAAATCAGTAGATTTTCTGTTTCACTAGACAGTTGTTCCACTACCATATGTTTTATGAGCCTGGTATGTACATGCAACAATGCATCCCTAATTCCAAAATATGTGCATCTTTACATTTTGAAGCTTTTGTACGTTTCATAAGACATGCTTTAACCCATTACCACTTAGATTACTTGTATTAGAGCAGCATAAAATCCTTGAATTAAATCATCAGTGGGTTGTTGCATTGTACAAAAGCAGCATATGCCTGCATCATCTTGATGATAAACCAAGCTCCAGCCAATGTTAATAACACAGCACACAACAATAGAGCTCTTTCTGACTCCGGTGAGTAGTTTTATAATGCATATCACAAGTTGCATATGATTGAATTATTATTCTTATTTGCAACTTTGTGATTCTGTGTATAATGTAATAAAAATATTTTTCTTTGTGTTTCATTCATTCTTTCTCTTCCTGGCCAAACATTTGATAGGAAACTATATAAATTACCAAATAAGAAGACTATTCTATTTCTTACTTGTGAAACTTCACAAATACATTAACACACACATTTTATTCCAATGTTTTTTTTTTTACAAAATTATATTCTGTCAAATTTCATTTTGCAAAGTGATATTTCAAATCTATCAAATGTTTTCCTTCCATATGTAGAAACACTATAATATTTGCAATTAAGTTCTTAAAGCTGACAATTTGCAACATGAAAACTACTATGAAAAATATAAATATTATGTGAACATGCAACTCCTAAAATGAATTTTAAAACCTCAATAACCATGGTCCAGAACCTATATATACACATATGCATTTATATCAATGTGGGCCCTTGTTTTGGTTATTTTTCCATCATAAGTGATTTACCACTAAAACTGCATTTTATATTTATAAATAACAGCTGTAACATCTAATTGTTCTAATGACTAATAAATTCTAAATCATATTCCAAGTATAAACTAATAATTACAACTATTGGTGGTCTCATTTTGCAAGAAAATAGTGTCATTTATAATGTTTACAGACAAACAATGGATGGAGTGACTTAATCAGGATGGTGTTATGCTTGTCACCCATTGGCTGATAACTGGAGATTTGCCTATCATGTCTAGTAACAATATGTCATTGGCTACTCTGTGCAGGAGACTCCGCCCCTTTGTCTCTGCTGTAACACTGTGAAGACGCTTACATAGGGCTTATAGAAAGAGGCACTCACAGAATAATATTTTCATATTTTATACTGTATATATTTTATGCTGGAATGATTTATGCCTATAAATGTTTCCCAAATTAATTTGTTTCACTGAATTGGCATAGACTACTTTGGGTAGATTATTTTTTAAATAAATCAATAATAGCATTTTTTGGGGATCTTACTATAGGATGTAACAGCCTGAGGGATGCATTCACTATCGATCCCTAAACCACAAGCCCCCCCCTCCCCCCCCCCACACACACACACACACACACACACACACACACACATACACACACACACACACTATCACTTTCACTCCCTGGTGACAGAAACACTCTCATCAGTTTGATGGACCTGCCTATTTCCTGAGTGATCAAACGCACGAAGACGCAGGGAGCGGAACGCCGCCGGTTTGAGGCCCCCGGGTCATTTTCGTTTCATTTTTCCTCCAGATGAGCTGATAGTTTCTTTGCTTCATTCTTAATTATTCATTTGTTCCAAAACTACCAAATATCAGCCAGCTAGACAGGTACCTGAAGAGTTCCGATATAAAAAAAATATAGAATATAACTCATTGTGCATGATATATAGCAGGGTTATTCAACTCACGGTCCTCGAGGTCCGAGCCCTGCTGGTTTTCCAGCCTTCCTTTACCTGTGAGCCAGGTGTGAAGCCTCTGACCAATCAGAATCAGTCATTATTAAACAACTACCTGGGAGAACCGAAAACACGGCCTGGATTTGGAATTGAGGTCCAGAGTTGAAGAACCCTGATATATAGTATAAAAGATTAGCATAAGAAAACAAATGGGGTCCCACTACCTCCACTGTCTGTCTGAATGTGAGAAAGCGGAACAATGAAGAACACCGATGTATGGTGGTGCTATTGCATGGCGTTCGTATGGAGAGGACGGGCGACGGGGTGCTCAGGAATATGCTGTGAGTGTCAGAAAGCAGAGGGAAGTCTGGGCCCTGGACCCCTCACCCGTCTGAAGGGTTCAGCGGGCGAACACCGAATGCATCTCGCATTTATTCTGCTAAACATGCAAGCAAATAAAACTCAGACCCATAAAGACGGTGAATTCTAAAACACAGTATTACTATATAAAGAAATAAAAACATTTTGCAATAAAATGAGAATAATGACCTTGAGATTCCAGAGCAATAATTTAGGTGCTTTTAGAAGCATGCCTTCTGCCCTCGCTGCTCCATGTAATGGGGTAAAAACAATTTTAAAGCCCAAATTCCTCACAGCTGCTGAGGAGGGACTTTGTCCTGGGGGGTTCGAGCCCAGATCACGGGTGCCGGTGCCAGCAGCCTGCCTTGGGATCATTAGCCTGCTTAACAACACAAATGTTACCCTAAATGGGGGGGGGGGGCAGGCACACTTGGCATCGACGGTCGACACCTTGTTTTGATTATAAGGAAACGGTGTAGGTGCCAAATGTGTGGTTTGTGTGAGGAGCCTGTCCGTCCGGAGTCAGAGTGGCCGAGCTCATCCAAGTGTTTGTACAATAAAACAGAGGGAGAGAGAGAGGGACGGCGTGTGGGAGGGAGAAGAGTAAAATACAGAGGGATGAAGAGAAGTGGATGGGGGATGGATGGAGAGAGAGGTGACAGGAAGGGGGGGAGAGAGGGACAGAGAGAGAGATGGAGAGAGAGGTAGAAGAGGGAGAGGATGCTGTGGCTTTCGGCTCCCGTGCAGAGCGAGTTTTCCCAGCCTGACTCTGAAACGCAGCTGAGTGATGAGCAGCAGCTGGAATGTTTCCCAAAAGCCGCACCTGGGCCTTCTCCCCTCGTCTGCGATGTCCGCCCACTGCTCTGCCAGCCCCCGCTGTCTTCACTTCACCCTCTCTGAGTAGCCGCTGCTCAGTGCGGGGCCCTCTCTGAGTAGCGCCTGCTCGGTGCGGGGCCCTCTCTGAGTAGCGCCTGCTCGGTGCGGGGCCCTCTCTGAGTAGCGCCTGCTCGGTGCGGGGCCCTCTCTGAGTAGCGCCTGCTCGGTGAGGGGCCCTCTCTGAGTATCGCCTACTCGTGGCAGGACGCTATAAACAGGCACAGATGCTGGAGGTTTTAATGACTATGAAATTATATTATTATTTATTATTTGCATACATGCAAAATTAATAAAAACATTTTCGCTATCTAAAGTAACTCAGAACTTTCTGTACTGGTGCTACAGAAAGTGTAATTTCACTGAACATTTCATCCTGGTATGGCAACTGCACTCTTCAGCACCAGAGATTAGGCCACCTTGCAGAGTGCAGGCCTCCCCGCTCGGCTCTCGCCTCCCTGCAGGACATCTACACCAGAACCTGGGCGATCAGCATCATCAGGGATTCCACTCACCCAGTACCAGCCAAATGCTTCTGCAGCCTGATGGCTGAGACAGAGAGACTGAAGAGAAGCTTCTGTCCTTGTGGCATCAGTCTTCTTAATGGAGAATTCATCTAAATGAACCCAGACCAGCTTCAAGAAAAGTGACCGTTTTGCTCTGGATATGTTCATGCCGCCGCCTCTAATAATCCTTTTATCTGTGGTTATATTTGCACATTATCCATCACCATTTTTTTGCATTATATACTGGAGTTAATGCCTTAAATATCACTTCTGTTTATTTAGTATATATAACATTAGCTTTTATTATACATCTTGCCATCCCTTTAATATTGTTTCTGTCCCTCCGCTGTTTCCCGGCTACGGACGGCCCTGACGTGACGGGGCAGACCAGGCCACTTCCCGTGGAGGGAAACGTCATTATGAATCTAACGATCCACAAAAAGTCCTATACCACAAATCCGGCAATATCATGCAAATCCCCTTTATCCAAGTGTCTTTGGGAAGTGCAGCGATGAAGCAGGAGGAGGACACTTTCCCATAATTACAGAGACGCAGGCTGGCTGTAACGGGCCTCCAGATCAGGGACAGGGGAGACCAGCTCAGACAGTAGATATCAGAGCATGGAGGATGACAAGGTCGAGGTTTTCATAGTTTCTGAAGGTCAAAGGTCACTTCAGTGACATCATAAAGGTCAAGTACATCATGGAAGCCATTTGTGAGCAACAATCAATGACGCGGCAGAGGACTACTGGGCTCTTTGTTCAATGCTGGCAAAGATATCGCCAATTACTAAACCATTCGCTGTACACAACAACCAAAGGCATTACATTTTAGACTGTTTGGATCAAAATGAAAGGCTGCCATTTTTCAGTGCTGCACCAATTAGAATTTCCATCTCTTTCTTTGAAATCATAAGAATAGGATGGTGTAGATCTTGTAAAGACTGGAGGATTGGGATTGGGCGTGGATGGCCATGCAGATGGAAGAAGGATATCTGATCCCAGGGTAATAGGTCTGTGAGATGTCATCTGGCCCAATCTCAGCGCCTTGCCAGTTCTGATTAACAGCACCCCCCCGCCCCAGCTGACTGGTCACTGCAGACCATTGGGGGACTGAAGGCTGAAGGGAGATAAATTAATGTGGCGGCAGCAGCATGAGCGTGTGCGGAGAAGAGCAGCCACGCAACGCCAGTCACCGTCTCTAAGGAAGTGCAGGAGAGCTTACCCAGACTGCATCAGTGACATCACGCTCTTTGAGGGGAGTGCGGGGGGGTTGGGGTTTGACACCCACTGTGGCTTTTTCAGGTCTGGCCTCCTAATCCTCCCCTATATCTTACTGGTGAATTCTCTCCTGCCCCTTCGCCACCTTAGCTACTGTGTGGTGAGCGTACTGGTGCAGAATGGCTGCTGTCGCATCATCCAGGACTCCTCACCTACTAAACCCAGTTATATAGGTGTGTTGGAGCAGGTAAATTTGCAAACCGTGTTGGATTCTGGTCCTCCAGAACAGGAACTGGGAAACGCTGCTCCAAAGGATGGAGATGCTGGGTTGGTTTGCATTTATTACTGGCTTTGAGGGACATCACAATCTGGACAGCAGTCCCTCGTAGGAAGTGACATCACGCACGTGGCATATCAAGTGGTCCCATTTCCTGCCCTCTCCCTCTACTCCCACGTTTTGAGACATTGCTAACATTAGTCCACACTGCTGAGCAGACAAAACTGTCTTTGGAGTCGATCCGATCACAACAACAATCCGTGCAAAAGCCAAGTTGTCGTTAAAGTTAGCTAGTGCCGAAAAGCACCCAGAACACGGCCGCTTTAGAAACCGATCAATATTAAATATGAATGTGAGCCGTCCATGCAGGGGCCTGACGCGCCTGACACCGTCCGGAAAGCGTAGCGGCGTGACGGCTGCCGGGTCCGAGTACACCCTGACATTTGTGAAGGTTAGGAATTTGCAGTGTCAGTCCGTGTCAATCACTGTGCTCAAAGGTCACAAAACGGCGCTTTATTAATTAGCGGCTCAGCCACTAGAAGGTGGATGCTGTACTGCCCCCTCATGGATCAGCACTGAAATACACTTTTATCCCTGGGACTGCATTTAACATAGAGGAGACAGCACACTGAACCCACAGGCTGAATTCATGGAGGACACAGATATGCAGCATCTGTCCTGAAAGTAGCAGGTCTTACGGGGAAGCACTATGTGACAGCCGGGTCACTGAGCACGTGGCTGCCAGGTTAACACAGTCTAACATAGGCTAACATAGGCTGATGGATGCTAAAGCAGGCTGATGAAGGCAAACACAAGCTGATGGAGGTCAATGGAAGGTAGGATCACAGAAGCAAATGCAAGCTGATGGAGGCCAACGCAGGCTGACACAGGCTAACACACTGCTACACATCACCATACTAGAAGACTTACCCCTCCCACCAACCGTTTTCCATACCCGCTTATCTTGCACAGGGTTGTGTGGGTCTGGAGCCTATCTCAGATGCAATGGACGAAGGTAGCGAATCCTCCATTGTGCCGCTAACGGCTTGTAGATCCATCCTCCATAGAGGGCAGGCAGTTTAATTGGAGTTACCAGATTTCCCATAGATGAGCATATGTGAGTGACTGGCGTGTCAGTGTTCCTTATGATGGGTTGGCACCCCAATCTGGGTTGTTCTGTGCCTTGCGCCTGTAGCCTCCAGGATAGGTTCTGGACCCCCCTGAGTCCCTGAATAGCATGTGCGGTTACAGAAAATGAATGAATGGATGGATGGATGGATGGATGGATGGAAGGAAGGAAGTCAGAAGACTGATCACAGCCAGTGTCATTTTATTTACATGCATTTCCAAGGATGAAAGGGAACCATAAAAGTGCTCAGGTGACACTTAGAGCTGCATAGCGGGGGTGACAGCGAACAGCATCGGGTTTGGGGGGGATTGCAGGCAGTGCAAGGTCATTGTGAAGGTCACCACCAGCCAGGGGACACAGGGGACGTGGCAGGTTGGACTCTGCAAGGCTTTAGACATCCGTCATCGGGACCCGCAGGAATTTGGGTTTCGCTATCAAAAGTAATCAAAAAACAGCCGGCCCATTACCACCAATGGGGAGCACAGATCTTTCCAGAAAGAGATGCTGTAAAAAGGCTCAGGGATCATTCGGCTGATTGCTGAGCATAAGTGATAAATACTTCAGCTTTTCCTAAACAGCTCAGCTAGATGAAGGCCCTGATAGCAGGCGCCGGAGGCTGGACCTCAGGACACCAGGGGCAGGAGGAAGGACTAGATAAAGGTCTGGACAGCAGGCACCTAAGGCTGGACCTCGGGACACCGGGGGCAGGAGGAGGGACTAGATAAAGGCGGGGCCCAACAGAACATCACCATGTTGGGCTGTCAGGGGGGTGGCTTGTCCGGGGGGGGGTGCCTGTCCCAGATACCCCCCCCCCCCCCCCCACTTGACCTATGATTTGATATTTGACCGCTTGGGTTGCAAGACACTTGCTCTTTGGAACTGAAATGTCACAGGGGTGTCTCGTCAGCATGGAGACACCCTGGGCTGACAGACGCAGGCATTCCTGTGTGCTGCAGGGCAGGAAATGTGGGACGGGGCGAGTGAGGAGTGAGGCGGGCAAGAGAGGGCAGAGAATACGTGACAACGGCGTTGATGTGGGGAGTGACATACGCTGGGGACACTGACCAGCAGTGGGGGCAGGGACCTGGCTGAGGGGGCGGGAGAGCGAACGGCCACCTGACATGATTATTTAAATAAACACCTGCTGTCACCGTGGTAACCCCCATGCCGCCTCGGCACATCCCTGCCCCCCCATGATCACTCTGACTGGGACAGCCGCCACGCCGGGTGGAGAGGGGCACGTCATTCCTGTTTTACACAGACCTGCTGAAAGTTCGCAGGCGAGCGGCAGTCCTGAGGCAGGCTGTGGGATATGGCGGGGGGGCGGGCTGGGGGCGGGGGGGTGCTCGCTGAGCCATAGCTGGCCTGCCACGGCATGACAGGAATCAGCGGCACGAGCTCCCAGCCGCCAGCTCCCATCCCATTAAAGTGCCACATTTCTGCCGCAAAACAGACAAGTATGAAACAGCTTTGATAGATACACACTCAAATGGCTTATTGATTACCTCGCCCTCCTATGGGCAGGGAAAATCACCTAAAACGTGTCACTCTCAAGGAGGCAGGGAGGATGTAGAATAAGCCTGTCTGGAGGATCCACGCCGGAGGAAACGCCGGGATGATTAGGGAACAGTGAGGGGGGGGGCGTCAGCGGCCGTAAATACCCCCTCCCCCCCCACCCAGGCGGCATGTCCAGAGTTTGTAGCTGTGAAAAGCGCTAACTGGACATCACAGGAGAGGCACCCGGTAAAGAGCCGTCTTCAGAGATGGGCCACGGGCCTCGAGCCACAGGACTCTGCATCGGCGTCAGCGGCATCAGCCTGGTGACTGGAGATCCCAGGCGGGGGGGGCGCAGGTGCCTACCACAAAGAGACAGAGAGACCTTCAGCCGGCGGCCAGACGAACAGCACACTGAACACCTACAACAGCAATGGTTCAGTCCTCCTTAACAAACATCATCAGCTTAACATCCACCTGTTCTTTGACTTAGAATCTGCGGTCTTTTCGGAGAGCGGGATCACCCACTTCGCTCCAGAGGCTCGTCCCGGGTCTGTCAGCACGATCCAAGGTCAGAGTTCAGAGAATGGCAGAGGAACGATCCGAGCAGCTTTTCAGACACACTGAGACGGGACCCTCTACACACGCAGAGGGATGTTTCAGTGTTAAATGAATAGATCTGAGCGCATAGCGGGGCTGCTTTTGAGACGAGATCCTCTACACAGACACGCGGCGCCATTAGGACATAGAGAGAATGAGAGAAGGCGAGCGGGTGTGGGCGTGGGGGTGGGGGGGCCCGGTGACAGGGCTCTGTCTCTCCGCCACACTCGAGCGGACCACGCTGACACGGCTGTCAGGAGGCCCCGGCTTCCTCCGCAGCCTAACATGCTCTACAGCTTCACCCAATTAACTCGCCTTCACTTGACATGGCAGCAAAGAGCTTCATAATAGGCGGTCAGGGTGCAGGAGCGGAGCGGGCCGCGGGCCGGGGGTGTGCATGCTGGTGACACTGTGGCTCTGGCCCCCATGGGGATGGATGTCGCTTCAGTATGGATCAGAACCCAGGGCTCATACCCCTGCTTTCCCTCCGTCTTGTTTAATAGCTAAAGGTTTTTTTATTTTAAAACATTCAGCTAAACTTTACTAAGGGGATCTCTCCCTCTCTCCCTCTCTCTCGGCTCTGATCCGACACGCCGTCCCCTCCGGGCTCCCAGCTACCAACCCATTACAGCAGCGCTGCTATTCCAGCCGACGGCAGACATGAGAAGGTGAGTGACAGCACACTGCCCGCCGCCTGTCTCCGCAGAGCCTTAACGAAGTGCACGAAGCCTGTCTGTTTCTGTTCACCTACAGCACAGAAACTTCTAGAAGCTCTCAGGTACCACCATCATCAGGGCATTGCTGGGGTTCACAGGTAGCTTGCACAGCATGAAGGGGAAATGCCAGGACGCCCAGGACTGGGAGGAAATCAGGGAGAAACCTGAAGCACAAGGTGTACGGATACCTGCGAATCTGTGGTACCGCTTTTGTGTTCATGTCTTGTGTCATGACCTGCTGTCCAGCCAAGCAATTGATCACACAGCAGGGACAGGCGACACCCACAAGACGGGCCATACCTGCAGGATGGGGTACAGTAGCAGGATGGGCCACATCCCTGGATAGGAAACACCGGCAGGACGAGCCCCACCCCTGGATGGGTCCCACTCCTGGACAGACCACACCCCTAGACCCGCGGCGCAGTACAATTCCTGTGCGCTTCACCAAAAGTGTCTCACTCCGGGATGAGCAAGTCCCTCAGTCTGTCAAAGCCACCAGGTACCATGGGGGGGGGGGGTCGGACCTCTTACTGACTAACCATTGGGAAAAGAGCTTTCTGTCATTAAAATAATGCTGACTCACGGAAAGCGTAGAAGGAAACATACATAAATCAGTTACGATATGTGGCGGGCCCTGGCTGCAGACCCCCCCAGTCTGCAGGCCTGGGGAAACCTTTCTGCTGACTGAGAGCTCCTGACAACCACCCCTCGCAGAAAGCCGTCGGCTCCGTCCATCTGTGTCGCCGGCTCGCCACAGAGATTAAGTTCCTGTTCCCCTCCTGACAATGGCAGCCGACTGGCCAGCCAGGGAATTAAACAGTGGAAGCGATGGCTGGGACCTATAATCAGCAGACGCTTTGAGGCATTTCAGGTCAAACGGTGGCACCGACATGCGCAGCCTGCCAGGCATCACTGCCTGCAAACACCACACATCTACCCGCTCTATTCAGGTCTAATTGGGAATAAAGTACATGGAAAATCAGGTACCACACCCCAAAGCACCTGAATAAACTCGGGGTCATACCAAAAGAACCCAGTGTAAGCCAGTCTAAACCCAAACAGGGGTAGGTTAGAACAACAATGTCCACAAGAAATTGACATATAAGGGAGTCTCAGACTCGCTAATGTGTGAAATTTGGAGCCTCTCCATAAGATGAAGAAGAGAACATCACACTCAGGAGCAGCCAGAAAAGGCAGTGCAGAATGATGGACACTACTCACACTAAACGGACGCCATTTTGACTACGTAGCGGAAGGGGGGGGACTTTCGAGTTTCGAGTTTTCAGAGTTGAATTAAGGCGGATAACAACACAGACACGTAAGCCCAAGCGGAGGAAACTGATTCATATAACTCTAAGTAACGTTAATAAAATTATTTTACTGATGTATACTGCGGTGTGTAGCCTGTCACTCTCTGACAACAGTTATAGATAATTTGACTTTGCGATTATATCGACTTAGAAGAGTTTGTACACGTAAATGTTAGCCGTTTTTTAGCCGGTTAGGCGGTCGTAGATAGGTTATATACACGCAAATAAAACCACAAGGAAATTCACTGTAAACAAAACACGGCAGATATTCAGGCGCGCTGGAGAATCGCGATCAAATGCTAGTCCGTCACTTCCAGTAAGTGCAAAACGTTAGTGTTCCATTTAGGACAGCACTTTCCCATGGTAGTGTGCACTACAGAAGGAAGTGCGCAGTGCGCACTACATCTCAGTGCACTGACGCAAGTGCGCGATTTCGGACACACCCACTATTTTATAACACTGTTTGGCAGCCAACGGCAGCACAGAGGTAAGGGGTACCTCGCTGTCACAGAGATGCAAAGATATCGTAGATGATGGGCCAGGCTTTTCAAGAGGACCCACAATATCCCATGATGCACTGCAGCATCCCCCACGGGAAAGGGCTCATTCTGCATAATCTCCCTTTCGGGCTAAACTGTATGTTATGGTCCAGTGATGCCAGCCCCGGACAGGACCCTCTGAGCTCCAGCCTGCTTCCTCTTTGTTCTCTTACATGCTGTTTTTCCTTCATCGTTCCCTAGTTTTGCTTGACTCATCTTAAAAGTTATAACCTCTGATCACGCCGGAGCTCATTTACGGCATGAAATCTAATCAAGCGGGATCGAGGATGAGGCGACTGGGGGCTCTGAGGGGGCTGGGACATCCATCAAGCTCACTTACCGCCCCGCCGCCAACACGGTGGCGACTGTGCCAAACCGCCGACCAATAAGACGCCTCCGTGGCCCTCCAGCGGCGTCCCACATAGAAGGAAACCCAATTAACGCTCAGCGGGGCGGGCCAGGGGGCGGGCCCGGGGAGGGTGGGCCACGACCCAAATTGATTGCTGAGGTTTCACTTACGCCCCCCGTCTTGCCAGAAAGCACATGGGTCAAATAGACACTGCTGTCGCTTAATATTTAATCAGCTATTCGGAGGAATAACGGGCTCTAGCCAAGACCACCCAACGGCCCTTAGGAACATGGATAAATGTGGCCCCGAGGGAGGGGCTGACCCCCCCCACAGGCTCTCATGAGCAGAATGGGGACACCAGCCGACTCTCACTCCTGGCCATTTGTTCCATACGAGTTTGAGGCCTGTCTACACAATCAGAGGGCTCAGGGCTGCCCAACGTCAAAATCGGGGGGCTTGGTACCAGAGCCATGTAGACAGAGAGTCATGTCAATTTACTTCGAAGGACCATTTAATTAGAGCAATGGTGGATCGTGGAGCATCTCAATAGTTCCCAGAAGTTAACAGCAAACACTAGCCGCACAGTAGAGTTGCAGTAGAGGAGAGGCAGGGGACAGTCCTGCGAGCTGCTCTTACCTGGACATCCTGGACGTTACGCAGGCAGGCGTCCTGTAACTCAGCCTTCAGCGCGGCAGCATGCGCTCGCAGGGAGGAGCCCTCAGTTTCTAGCAGCGCCATGCGAGTGCAGGCCATCTGGAAGAGCTCCGCAAAGCTGGAGACCAGGCTCTGCGAGACAGACGTCCATCAGTGAAGCCGCCGCATGCAAACCAGGCAACATCCGCTTACTCACACAAGTCCGTTTGGGGACACTTACATACCGGCTCGTTTCAGGAGAACTCGCCGGAACGTGTGAACCGACAAAACGTAACACGAGTTTATGGCTCCACCCTCACCCTGCTGGCCCCGCTTACTCCCCCCGCTTACCCGCTGCTCCAGTGTCGCCTCTTTACGTGGCGAGGCCGGGGGTACGGCCCGACCGGGAGACACACTGTGACCTCACTGCCAGACCCCGCCAGACCCATCAGGCTGCATCACTCACCAAACATGCACTGAGCGCTCACAGCACAGCACAGCACAGCCTTCAGGCTGGCGGGCCGCAGTAATGATAGCTGGGGGGTAATTAGGTGGTTGAAGGGAGCTAGAGCAGGAAGCCACCTCCAGGAGTGAAGAAGCTTGTTTATCCAGCTACAGACACAGTACAGATATTTTAGACAGTATAGAGCAGCGTGCATACATCTTACTGTGACGTGGGGAGTGGTCCCACACTGAGAATACGCAGCCGCCAGAAGGCGCACATGGAGCCGACCACAACCAGAGCTCCTGACCTGACCACACCCAGAGCTCCTGACCTGACCACACAGATGGGCCTGACCACACCCAGAGCTCCTGACCTGACCGCACACACCAGCCCAACCACACCAAGAGCTCCTAACCTGACCGCACACATGGGCCCGACCACACCCAGAGCTCCTGACCTATCAGCAGACATGGACCTGACCACACCCAGAGTGCCCGGCCTGTCAGCAGACATGGACCTGACCACACCCAGAGTGCCCGGCCTGTCAGCACACAAATTTGCTGAATTGGGGTCAATTCCAGCGCCCAGCCTCTCCGTGAGGATCTCGCCCCCACAGGCGCGATTAGGGCCCACGCGCAGCCTAATGGCACAGCCCCAGCCCACCGGCGCCCCCAGAGGTCTGCTGGCAGCCAACTCAACACATTAACCTTGACCTGGCAGCCATCATTAACGGGCCAGCCTGCATGCTGGCAGCGGGACACGATTAGCAGCTAAGGCTACTGGAGGCCCAGCACACTACTGCGCTGCTCTGATCAGGCAGCCAGGTATCTTTACCGCTGCTGTGGACAGGGAGAGACGGGAGAGAAAGAGAGCAGAAACACACACACACACACACGGAGTGAGAGCAGAAACACACACACACACACACGGAGTGAGAGCAGAAACACACACACAGACACACACAGAGTGAGAGCAGAAACACACACAGACACACACAGAGAGTGACAGTAAAAATGGACACACACAGAAACACACAGAGCAGAAATGCATAAAAGCAGATGGTTTGGATCAGAGACATCCAGGCAGTGATGCGGTAAGGTCATGTGACTGAACGCGAGTGTGCTCAGACAAATAATATCGTCAAGTGATCCCAGCATTCCCATCAAACCACACATGCATCCACGGCCAGCGCGAGGCAGCGGCAATATCTCACGGTGAGGCCCACCTGACAGGCGTCGACGGCAGGCTCGGGGGGCTCCAGCTGCACT
Organism: Cryptomyrus ogoouensis; assembly: GCA_025773925.1. Classification (NCBI taxonomy): domain Eukaryota; kingdom Metazoa; phylum Chordata; class Actinopteri; order Osteoglossiformes; family Mormyridae; genus Cryptomyrus; species Cryptomyrus ogoouensis. Next base: position 5,918,297 of record JAOYFF010000015.1, on the reverse strand, counting down.
CTGGGTAGCCAGAGAGGGGAGGCGGTCAGTGACAGGGAGCCTTGCGCTTTGACCTGGAGGAATGGGACAGGGCGTGAGTGGCGACTGCCGGGCCGACAGGCCGCTGCGCGGCTGTGGAGCGCACCCACATTGATCGCAGCGCCTGCAGCCCATGAATAAATTTAGCACTAATTGATTTTTTTTCCTGCAAATAAACCTCTAATTTTGAGCAGCGGCTGTGAAGGCGCAGAGAGATTTCAGAGAAAGGCAGCGATTTACCAGGAAATAATGACCAGCTGAATTCAAGAGATTTAATCCCGGAAAACTTCCCTGCAGTGTAGTGACTTTTTCCCTTTTCTGCGGGTGAACTTTTCGGCCCCGTTGACGTAGTAAGCACCAGGAAAGCACCCCCCCCTCCCAATGCAACAAAGCCGTGTTTCACAGCTTAGCCTGGGACTTAACCCCCTTCGATTCAGAGATCTAAACATCCGGCATTAAAAGGCCACAGAACCAGCCATCCCTGTGTTCACCATTAACCGAGCAGGACATCTGACATCCTCTCCTGTTAACCAGAGAACCAGGTGATAGAAAATGTGCAAATATGCTTGATATTGTAATAAATATTCTAACCGGGTAATAACATAGAAGACGCTGGCTTTCACCAAGTCACTTCTCACTATAAAGAGACACCAGGTCAGACTAACCTAATAGACAGTTGTTCACTGAGCAGCTAATATGCAGAACAACAATTACTATGGTTTTACTGAAACAATTTATAGCGACCAGATCAAATCATCCCTCACGCAAATAAAATAAGCAATGAGCCCTCAGTGCATGACAGACTGTCTGGAGTGATACCACAGCAACCATCAAGAGCTGTAAGGATCACAGCGCCATCTATTGGCATGACGGGAGGGGAGGAGAGTGCCCCCCCCCCCCTCCCCCAGGAAAGCCTGTCACGTTGTCATCGCGCAGCAGACGCCGGTCGCTATCACGCTAAAAGCCGCCTGCGTTTACCAACACCGCTAGTAAGCGTTCACTGAAAAGGTGAACCATATCCAGCAGTTAAACCCATTTCCAGATAAAATTTGCAGGGTAACTAATGGAGTTTAGAGTGGTTAACAAATTACCTCAAGCATCTATGCGTGTCAAATCATGTCTGGGATAATCCTCTCCTCTTCACTATTCTTATTGTTCCGTTTTGAGGTGAAGGTACCAGTCATCTTAATGCCAGTTAAAGATCAAAGCTAGTCACACTGCGTAAACGCATTGCACTGCATACACACATTTAAATACGCAAATCTGTTATTTCCGGAATTCACCTTATTAAAGACTAAGCTATGTGTTGCTGTAATTTAAATTTAACAAGCAAACGATAGATGCTGAATAAAAACCATAATAACCTGAATAAAAAATGAACTGACTGGTTACCGTGATAAAACACCATAATTTTTATTCTACAGTTGTTTTGTCGTTGTATCATAATCACACAACGGCAATAGAAACATTAATTGGCATCAGAACAGCAAATACTGGATGCATCCGCTGCCTTATTTCCATTCTGATACAAAACAGGAGGAGGCTGGGGAAATGAGGAATAAGTGACAGTGAACATTATCATATAAACATTTACAAAAGAGACATTAGGTCTCGTGGTATCTGCTAACCTAAGTCTGACTAAGAGTTACTGTACTATCAGAGCAGGCAGGGTTCAGTGGAAATGCCAGTATTGTGAAGAAAGTGGAGAACTTCACAGCGACGAGGAAAGAGGCACGGAGAGGGAGAGAGAGGAGCATGAATCATGCGGCAGATGCTTGCCGTCATGGCCACTGCGGTGAGCCAAGCCAAACGTGCCGGCGAGCTGGACTTGCTAATTCATCAGCCCTGCCCCCCAAAGCATGGTACCAAGTCAGAACACGGAAATCCAGGCAGACAGAGGGCCATCACTGCGCAGACAGAGGGCCATCACTACGATAACCGAGGGCCGTCACCGCGCAGACAGAGGGCCATCACTACAATAACCGAGGGCCATCACCGCGCAGACAGAGGGCCATCACTGCGCAGACAGAGGGCCGTCACTACGATAACCGAGGGCCGTCACCGCGCAGACAGAGGGCCGTCACCGCGCAGACAGAGGGCCTTCACTGCACACCGAGCCGCATGCGGGACGGCCCTCTCCACCACACGGAATTTCTGAGCGGCGTTCTTAACCATTATCGCCAAGCCGAGCACTAAAACACCTTCCGGGTGCTTTGAAAAGCGGGCGGATGGCAGATCTTCCAAAGAGCACGGCCTCAACGGCAGTTGCCTTGAGAAACTAACATTTCAGGCGGGAGGCCACAGCACAATTAGGGAGAAAACACAGCTCCCCAAAGATGGCGGAGGTGCGCTTATGGAGAGGGTGCGTGTCTGAGAATGTTCTGCGGAGCCCAGAGATGCGGGCAGATAAAAGGAAAGACTCGTGTGGATTAGAGTGCTCAGAATGTATCAACATCAATCCACTAGAGTTTTGCCTTCTACATTTTTGAACCTCAGTCAATAGATGTAAATATTTTACTGCACCCTGGTTGATTTATTGTTTGATGTTTAAAAACTTGCACAGAATCAAAGAAAATTCATTAAATTCCAGCCCCCATCTAGGCACCATCAGCTTTGAAAGTCTTGTTTAACCAGGATATTGATCATTCTCTTTCTTCTGTGACAAAATCCACCAGGGAGGCCAGTGGTGCTGGAATACAAAAGCGTGCTGGCAGTAACGCCAGAACAATGTACTCGCCGAGCACGAAACGCGCCATGAGACCCAGGGAGCAGGCCGTGGGGAGCAGGGAGCAGGCCGTGGGGAGCAGGCTGTGGGGAGCAGGGAGCAGGCCGTGGGGAGCAGGGAGCAGGCCGTGGGGAGCAGGCTGTGGGGAGCAGGGAGCAGGCCGTGGGGAGCAGGGAGCAGGCCGTGGGGAGCAGGCTGTGGGGAGCAGGGAGCAGGCCGTGGGGAG
>JAOYFF010000015.1:5897031-5915043 GCA_025773925.1 Cryptomyrus ogoouensis | reverse complement strand
AGCAGGCCGTGGGGAGCGGGGAGCAGAGAGCAGGGAGCAGGCCGTGGGGAGCGGGGAGCAGAGAGCAGGGAGCAGGCTGTGGGGAGCAGGGAGCAGAGAGCAGGGAGCAGGGTGTGGGGAGCAGGGAGCAGAGAGCAGGGAGAAGGCCGTGGGGAGCAGAGAACAGGCTGTGGGGCGCGGGGAGCAAGGACAGGCTTACGGAGCAGGGAGCAGGCCGTGGGGAGCAGGATGCAGGCCATGGGAAGCAGAAAGCAGGCCGCAGAAAGCAGGAAGCAGGCCTGAGGATCAGACCCCGCTGAGGCCCAGACGTCACTGTGGGCCCCTGGCCGTGGGACAACACCATAAACATAATAAATTGACACCTGTCACACTTTAAAAGCAGCTTTTTAATTCAAACGGCCATCTCTAAAACCATGGTGGGCTGCAGTGAGGGGGTACAGCTTCAGGGCTAGAAATGTTTCACTACAGTAGTCCACCATAGACAACCAGGAGGTCAGAAACTGCATTAACTAGACGTAAAAGTTCTTAAAACGTTGCTCGTTCTGAACACTGAGAGCCTGGGAACTCCACAACAACGTTAATTTACTAATTAACTGGAAAAAGGAAGAGCCTCAGGTAGGATAAGTAACATGATAATTATGGCTAAATCATCAAAGATGTCATTAGCTGACTTCGGGCTCAATCACAAAACAGATGGTGCTATTTTCAGGGTACCATTAAGTTCTCACAAAATACACTAACTTAAATGTATAAAAACTGTCAATGGCTCTTTGACAGAAACGAGATAATACCACAGTAGCACAGATATACTTCTGGTCCACCTTTAAACATGAACACAATTTCTAAATACTTATTTTTATGTTCGTGCGAAGGTCACTGAGACGAGCTACTGTTCAGGGGCCTCCAGAGTGGAAGGCAGAGATGAGAGCTTCTCTCAATGTCGAGAGACCCACTGAGCCCACGGCCCAAATCACATCTGGGGCCGCGGGGGTGCTGGGCTGGAGGAGCGTACACACACCCCCTGCCCCCACATAGGCGCAACTGTGAAAATTCAAGTCGACCTCCAGCTGTCAGCTTAAGACAGGAACTGCCACTGTGGGCAATGCTCTGCCATGGTTTGGCAGGACGCAGTCCAGGCAACGCTCTGCCATAATTTGGTGGGACGTGGTCTGGGTGACACTCTGCCGTGATTTGGGGGGAAGCGGTCCGGGCGGGCAGTCCGGGCGACGCGGACCGGGCGACGCTCTGCTGTAGTTTGGTGGGACGTGGTCTGGGCGATGCTGCATCGTGATTTGGCAGGTAGCGGTCCGGGAAACACTTCGCTGTAGTTTGGCAGGACACAGTCCGGGTGACATTTCGCCATAGTTTGGCAGGATGTGGTCTGCATGACACTCCACCCTGGTTTGGCAGGACACGGTCCTGGTGACACACCACCGTAATTTGGCGGGACATGGTCCAGGTGACACTCTGTTGTGGTTCGCTGGGATACAGTCTGCATGACACTCCGCCCTGGTTTGGCAGGACAAGGTACCGATGATTCTCCGCCCTGGTTTGGCAGGACACAGTACCGATGACACTCCACCATGGTCTGGCGAGACACAGTCTGAGCGACGCTCTGCTGAAAGTTAGCAGGATGTGGTCTGGGCGACGCTCTGCCAGTTTGGCGGTACACGGTCCGGACGACATTGCTGTGGTTTGGCAGGATGCAGTCCAGGCAAAACTCTGCCGTAGGGATGCAGCCTGGGGAGACACCCAGCCGTGGTCTGGCAGGACACAGTCTAGATGACACTCTGCCGTGATTTGGCGGGACATGGTAACTAATGAGTAGCTAATTTAAGAGAACACTGCCAATGTGAGGAGGAGTGGTGGCTCAGACTAGCCTTCTCGGAAAATCTAGACGCCCACTATCAAGGACTTTCTATCTCAGGGGAGCTGATGGGGGGCGCGGCGCTGCTGATGCATGATGGTGTGACAGGACAGCTGCCACGCGGAACAGGAGGCTTTCCTGGACCAGGTGCTCAGGGCAGAGGCTTCCCGCAACGCCTGGGATCACTGTGCTTTCCTCTTTTCTCCTCTAATTGAAAATCATGTAAAAGGTCAGCAGCGTGCTCCCCTCCCCCCATGGTTGATCTGCATTCACAGGCACTGTCAGAGGCTCACCAGTGAGGCGGCCAGTGGGATCCGTACAGAGAGAGTAAGGCTAAAGCGAACTGAAAGGGCTCCCATGGGCAGGCGCCGAGCCACCAACAGGGGGCGCTAGTTCCTGCGGACTCCTATACCCACACACAATGTCTCAAAAAATGTGTCTAATCTGATCACAAATAATGACAAATAAAAACTTCGATATAGATTTTCTATCTTTGCGTATGGAACCATAAAATAATACTTGAAAACTATGATGCTGGACCCAAACTTGGGCTATTAATCTACTGTATAGTCTGACAGTTTACAAATGCTTGCATTCAGAAAATACATCTACTTCTAACCTGTGAAAAACCTGAGACTGTAACAGATGTGAATAAACGACTGACTTGGAAGAGTGAAATCTCAATTTTACCATTAAGTTATTAAAAAACAATCATAATCATGAAAGCATTTTGGTCCTTTCCCCCCACATTTTAAACGTGTTAAAACATGAACACTTACGTCTTTCACACAGCCTGCAACAGACCTCATGTAGCTGGTCAAGGTCTCCTTGGTGCTGAGAGGGAAGTGACACAGTTATACCAGGAGGTTTGTGTCATACAGACGTATAGAAATTAGAGTGCGCACACACACACACAGACACAGACACACACATACATACACACACCGTCAAATTCACAGCACAGACACCAACACTGACCACCAAATTACAGACACCTATACCATCCTGGAGCCAGTGAAGTGGCACTTTAGTGAATAAAAACAGTAAGAGCTAATGGAGAGTGAGTCTGAAACATGTAGTGCAGATTATGATTTATTAAATTTGTCTCTGTGCTACATCGCGCTCATCAGTAGCTATTCCCAGGAGCGCGCAGTGTCATCATTCTGGCAGTTTTTACTGCCTGAACCCATGTTGCTGTCCACTGGACACCTGACCTGAAAACGACAGGCCCTGCATAACCTGTAGGGGTCACACGGCACGTGTCCTCGCCCAACCCCGGCATGCCTGCTCACCGGGCTGCCGCCCGCAAGCCCCTCTCCGCATGGTGCACGCCTCGCTCCAGCTCCAGTTTGTCTTGCTGCAATTGGGAGACGCTCTTGCTGAGCTGCCGTAGGGCCTGATCTTTCCTCTGCAGCTCTGCCTTGGCCACCGATAGGCTCTGGGGGGGGGAGAGAGGAGGGTCATCAGCTTTCAGTTAAACTGCAACCGAACATCTCTACTGATCACTGTAAGACTGGCACCGCTCAGCATCTGCCATAAGGAATTTACAGAGGACATTCCCAAAACACTCATCAGGCAAGTGATCAGACTGGAGTCAACAGGCGTGTTAAGCTCTGCCAGAATTAACAGAAAAACACAAACAAAAACAGCTTAACACCAGAATGTGCTACACTGGGAGATGGCCGTGCATGAGATTCCCCAACCCCCCCCCCCCCCACACGCGCACGCACACACACACACACACAAGTTCGTATTCATATCTTCCTGGGGACTGCCCATTCATTCCTATGGAAAAAACCGTAATCCCAACAATGACAACCTTCACCTCCTCCCTGCCCTAAGCTTAACCATAAGCAACCAAACAAAATACAAGACTTTTTTTAACAACAAATGGCACCACAGAAGTAGTGAGAGAACAGTTTTACAAACAGGATGTTTATGTTTAAATACAATGTTACCATGACAACTGTGATGTCAGAATTCTAAAGGCATAAAATGCGTTAACAGCATTCCACTTCAGAACAAATCAGACACTGAATGAGACATTGAAAAATGGAGTGGTCTTTCTGAAACTGTTTTAGGCCCCCAGTGGTGGCAGAGGAGGCAGGGGAAGCGTCAGAAAGGCAGGAGAACGAAGGAGAAAAGAAAACAAAGAAATTCAGGCCAAAGAAGTTTTCCTTTTTCAAAAACACGAAAGGAAAACAATATGAAAAACCAAAAAGTCAAGTGAAGAAAACAGATGAGGACTATGCTGTGGTGGTGGATTTAAAGGATGGACACATGACACTGGTGGAGGAGGAGACAGAACTGAATAAAGCACCGATGGAGGTGGATATGAATGAGGATCAAAAGGCAAAGGTGAAGGAGTTAGGGACTAAGACTGAGGCAGTGCTGAATGACACAGATGAGACAATAAAAGGCAATAAAACAGATGGAGGTTAATTTTGGAGAACATTTTAGGTGGAAAAGGCAGTGCAAGAGATGATGCGTGACATGAAGGCAGTGGAAAAAGGAGTGGGGGCATTGGAGGAGGTGACAGAGGATGAGATGAAGACAGCGGTGGTGGAGGCTGAATGAATTGACTTACGTGATACTTATGGCTTACGAAAAAAGCTTTATCAAAATGGAGAGAATGGAGTTATTGTTTGAATGTATTCATCACTTGATGTCAGGAATTTGTCAAATGTCTAACAAAGGAGGTTACATGGACATTCCGGCAAATCCAGATTGTGAGGTAACTGAAACGTGAGGTTCAACGTGAAACAGAAGATCATGTTTGAAACAGGGAATTGACCTTCAGGTCAAGTCAAGGTAAAACACAGGGGGAAAAAAAGACAAGAAGATTTTTTTCCAGCTAAAAACTAAGACCAACAGAGAGCTGTCTTCCAAATGCTAATCCTGGTCAGGATCACCTGCAGCCCAGTCCAGACAGCTCATGCCACAAGTAAGGAATACTCCCTAGATGGGACACCAAGCCATTGCAGGAAACATGCAGATAGACAGATAGATAAATACAGGAGGGCAGGAGCTCTGACCTTAAGGGCATGGCCTCTCTGTGCAGGAGTACGGGAGCTCTGACCTTAGGGGCGGGGCCTCTCCGAGCAGGAGGGCGGGAGCTCTGACCTTCGGGGCGGGGCCTCTCCGAGCAGGAGGGCGGGAGCTCTGACCTTCGGGGCGGGGCATCTCCACCCTTCCTGAGTCACATAAATCCACACAGCAAGTACACCAGGGTTTTCCCCCGAGGAGGATACCGAAAAGGCCCGGCAGAATCCTTGCCTGAGAGACACCCGTGACGGCTGGTACCACCGTTGGGGCTTTCATGAGGATCCTTGATAGACGCCCAGGGCCTCTGCGTAGTAGCTAACTCTGAGGCTGCGCCAACACTGATAAGACTGTGACAGGGTCACTGACAGCCCCATGATGCTTACAGAGCAGATGCTCTGCTGATCACTACTAAATCCTTATAAAACATACAAATCTGTCTGTCCCGAGCAGGCAGAGTACCGTCTGCGTGTCCCAAGCAGGCAAAACGCTGTCTGCGTGTCCCAAGCAGGTGGAGCGCCGTCTGCGTGTCCCGAGCAGGCGGAGCACTGTCTGCATGTCCCGAGCAGGCAGAGCACTGGTGCTGTCAGTAAAGGGCTCTAATTGAGCCCTGGGTAATTGCTGTAGCACACAGCACTGGGCTCAGAGCTCCGAGGACAGGCTTCAGGCCCGGCACTAATTTCTGAAGCCTGGCGCTGGTAAGGGTGTGATGGCCTCACATGGAGGAGCCCTTCAGAGAATAGTACAAATCAACTTTAATAACTCGCCTCCTAATTGTCCTCCCCCCCCCGACGCTGAAGTCTAATTACGAGCAGAGCTCTGCAGACCGTCACCTGATATTAAGCTGTTGGCGTGAGGTGATGATCGATAAACATTTAGTGTGGAAGCGGGTGGATATCCCACAATGCACTTGGAGGCGGGAGCCGCAGAGGCTGGCTTCTCACGGGGAGGCCTGCGGTGCCGCGGTGATTGCAGGACTCCTGTGGGGGGCGCCGGTACACGCGATAGGGGAAGGTGAACACGGTCACTCTAATTACAGACTGCTTCACACATTTCGGCCGTAAGTAAAGATGGACCAATTAGGAGCTAAGATGATAAGGGCAGTTTTATTTGTATACTAATTAAGCCCCCGATGAAATTAAAGGAAAAGCAGAGAGGCCGGCGATTGCAAGGCTGAGAACAGCCCTTTCAGGAGCGCTTATCTGGAAAATGGGGCCTTCGGAGACGGCCCTTAATCCGGCACAGGGGCCCGGATTTCTCGCAGCACCCTCTCAGACTGACGGCGGGCTTATCAGTGCCACACGGGACGGTGACCACTCCTTGGGGAATCGACGCAGCAGAATAATTAGCGCTCCCGTCCCCCACGGACGCTGTCTCTAGCCAGCAATAAACATACTTCTTCTTGCGCTGTGATATTTTTACTGTCTGTCCCGTGTTTCTGTTATCTGGTCCCTTTCATATGTAGACAGCGACCTGCAGATGATTCTGGGTGAACTAAAAAATTTCAGGCTTCACAATAAAGCTGTATCGTATTGTATCTTATTGTATCGTAACAGCTCTATCGCGCCATTAGAAAAACCACAACGATGGCCAGAATCACAAGCTGCCATACACAGATATCACTTTATACTTCTGGTAGACAGCTTGCTCCCTTCTGAGGAGATTCAGGTCACGGAAAGGCAGTGTCAGTCTCATAGGCCACAGGACCCAGGCTGGACCAACTTATTCGTAAATTAAGCGAACGAAGTGGGCAGAACCTGAATCGGCATCATTATGCAGCAGCCGTGAAACAGGATACTGTTCAGGCCCTAAATCTACTCAGATCCCCGCCTGGAAACGGGATTCGCGCAGAGCTCAGAGCGATTTACCATGTGAATATGCTTTCAGGCACGCAGATAACGTCCTCAAAAAACCTCCGCAGCACCGAAAAGGGCCCTAATCCCATGGATTTGACTTTTATGAAAACTTTGTTCTTAAGAGGCCGGTATCAGCGAGTCCCTTTCATCGGCTCATTAGGGGGATCCTCGCAGAAAGCCGCCCCCACCCCCGCATCACGCTGAGGGAATCAAAGCAGGGGTCCCCCAGAGCCCTGCCTGGAGGGGGGGGGGGGGGGGCTAATCCAGGCGTGACGGGGCTGGCCTCATCAGGCATTTCAGGGCTGAATCAAACACGTTCACGGGCTGCTCATAAGCCGGACAATGCCGGGACGGACATTAATCCTGCTACGGACACCCCGATGACAGAAGCAGTTACACGAGCAAACTTTCCACTGGACATTTCAAAGAGGATGCGTGATGTGTTTTTACACACATTTAACACAGACTTCACTGAATTACATCCTGCAGAAAAGCTCTGCTCAACTCAGCTTTGGCCTGAATCGCTGCTGCAGCGGATAACCACCAGGCCTGGAAACACACGTTTGTACCGCACTCGTTCCACACATAAAGACGTAAATTAACACTGAAAAGACACATCTTTCGATGAGCGGCGGTTTGAGGAGTCTGCGTTGTCTCACAAATGCTGACAGGTGATGCAAGAAGCAGCAAGCAGCTGTTGATAGCATGGGTGAGGGGGGGGGGGTGGACATCTGCAGGAATTCTGCTAAGCACGGATGGTCCGCCCACCTCCACTCACCAAGACTGCCCACCACCTCCCGCTCCTCCCGTCCAGACTGACCACCAGCTCCCACCTAGACTGCGCTCCGCCTGCCTCCTCCACCAACCAACCCACTTTGACAGCCTCGGTCTGCCCTCCTCTGCTAATTCACCTGGGCTGGCTCTGCCTGCCCACCCGGACCAGCTGTACCTGTCCAGCTCCACCTGCCAACCCACCCACTCACACATCTGGACCGCCTCCACCTGCCTCCGTCCTCACACGTACACATCTGGACCACCTCCACCTGCCTCCGTCCTCACACGTACACATCTGGCCCGCCTCCGCCCACCTGGCCCGCCTCCGCCAGTGTGTGCTTCTTCTCAGCGTCCTCCCCACAACACAGCTCCAGCTGGAGGCCCAGCTTGCGGAGTTCCTCCGCCTGCTCCAGGAGGAGTTCCTGGGCCTGCTGCTCCCTCAGCAGCGCCTCCTGCAGCTCATGGCAGACTCTCTCGAACCGCCGTCGGGGGACATCCACCTAGGCGGGGAGGCAGAGTGTCAGACACACAGCCGAAGCCCACAAAAAGCCCCCGGGGTCAGCCATGACACCAAAGAGAGACGCCCTTCACTCACATCACGCTTGTCCCCTACATCACGCTTGGCCTGAGCCAGCTCCAGGCGCAGGCTGCGGCGCTCCACCTCAACGCGGTGCAGCCGATGCGTCAGCTGCAGGACGTGCTGCTGCAGGAGCTGTACCATGCGCTGGCAGACGATAGAGAAGTCTGAGAAAGAAAGGCTGAGGGAGAACGACTGAGAGAAATACTGAGAGAATCTGACAAAGAAAGACTGACAAAGTCTAAGCTGAACATAAGGAGCTACAGTCTCATCATCGCTTGCAAATATGAACGATCATTTATCACAGACAGCATAAACATACAGCAAACTAAACCATTAGGCGGCTGTGACACCCACGTCAGCCACTGGTCAGGTCAACAAACAAAACACCATGCAGAAATTAATAGCAGCACTGTACAGCCCCGTCAGGCCACCCCCCCAAGCATTCCTCAATTAAATTGGTGTCTAGTATTTCAGTGATATTTAAGGCTGGTCAGGCAAGGTGACAGGATTACAGCTGAAATCACTAACCAGTAACCAGTACCACGTTATAACTACCCTTCTGCACTGAGTGAGGCACATGTGCCTAGCAGGTACCTTCCTGGTGAGGGCGGCAGGGCCGGCATCTGGGAGCTGGCGGAGGCCGCGGCCCAGCCTCTGGACCAGCTCCCCCCAGCCCCCGATCCAGGCCCCGGGGGCCGACTGGGCCTCAGCGAGCAGCTTCTCCAGCAGCACGGAGAGACGACCCCAGGCAGCCTCTTGCTGCAAACGGGACCCTGTTGGGCAGAGAGGAAGCCAGATCCGTCTGTCAGAGCTGCTCTTCAATCAATATGTGAACTAAATCTTCCATTATCAGGACAGGTTTTCACCCAACACTCCCACACGTATCACGCTCCATCCATTCCAGTCGTGATTTGTGCAGCTACGTGTGGAATGAATCCGTACATTAAGTGCAGTACCACCAAAAACCATAGGAGCAGTACGGCCACCCTTTGCCACAGAGCTGTGTGTTTATATACGGTACAGTTAGTACCTGTGTGGTGTTTAATGAGTGCCTGGAAGAGATACAAAGCAAAATATTTTCAGAGGCAGGAGAATAAATATTCCAAATATTGGTTGCCTCTGTCTTCAAAATGTAAAGTTTAAGTTTCTTCTGTTTCCAAATTCAATATCAGCTAAGAAAGCAGCGTCATACGTACAGAGTGCAGTGACATTCTAACCTGAACGCCATCCCCCCCAGACTACTGATACCAGGGCTGGGTGATATTAATATCAACATCGCATGTCATGCACGTCGCATAACATCATACTGTATGGACATTATGACGTGCCATAAGATATTCTCATAAACATTATTTCTAAAAACAGCTGCGGTATTTAGAAATCTTGGCGATGAAATTCACCAAGTATGCCCGGGTTTAAGTTTCTCAAAAACTCTCTAAAACTTTTAGCGATTGTTCCTTTTCAAGATTAACATATGTTAAAAAAACAGGTACAGCTGCTTTGCATGAGCGCTGCATGCAAGCCAATCATCATCACTTTCATCCTTACTGTTTAAATCACTCATAGATGGGTCTGTGAGAAATTTATTTTGAGCTATTTTGCAATATTTATCACAAAAAAAACACATCACAATATTTGAAATTTTTCCAATAACATGCAGCCGATATTAAGTACGAAATACTAACAAGATATTTAACAACATATATCTAACAACATATTATGCAACATTCAACATGAAGTAGTAAAAAGATATGTGACACAGCAAAGTAGCAACAATAAGAAGTGACAATAAGAATAAAGAGAAAATAGAGAATGCATCAGGAGTATTAGACTTACAACTAAAGCTAGAGCAGAGCTCCACCCACCACAAGGCCCCGAACCCCTACAGCAGAGCTCTACCCACCACAAGGGCCCCAACCCCTACAGCAGAGCTCTACCCACTGCAAGGCCCCAAACCTCTAGAGCAGAGCTTCAACCACAGCAAGGCCCCGAACTGCTACAGCAGAAGTCCACTCACTGCACAGCCCCGAACCACTAGAGCAGACTTCCACCCACTGCACAGCTCACAGAGCTCCACCCACCCCACAGCTCACAGAGCTCCACCCACCATTTTTGGTGGCAGTATCCAGCGGCAGGCAGGCTTCACAAGGGGCCCTCCAATGGTAATTAGCACAGAGAGTACTTCCCTGCACTCGACCAGCGGGGGGAGACGCAGAGGCCTGTGCCACGCCTCACTTAGCCCCCAGAAGCAGGCTTCGAGTCCCAGGGCAGCTAGTGAGCCCCTGCCTGCTCGTTTGGGCCGCTCCGTCGCCACTGCAAGCACTGCGCTACCATTAGCCCACATTTCAGGGCAATTAGGGCTGCAGTGGCACAATCACTCAGCATCCCAGCAGGCCGCTAATCGCCCCGCGTGTGTCATGGCTTTGCGGCCCTGACACGCCAAACACGTCCAGCTTATTGCCAGCTTCTCTCACGGCTGTAATTACTAATTGTGTCTAAAGTTGATGAATAAAATTGTCAGTGCTCTTAACACTAATTAGTACGAGATAAATTTAATAGGTTTTATTTATGATTTCATAAGCGCCTGGCCTGCCTCTCAGTCACAGGGCGTCTCACATGTAATCCGGCAGGATGGCGAGCGGCTGGAAGCCCTTTAAGCACTTAGCGGACACTTTGGCTGGGTGGGGGGGGCAGGGGGTTCACATCACAGTAGATTTACGGGCCGATGTTCTCAAGCTGAAAAACTGTTTCTGCTGGTAAAGGCGGAGCTGCCACCAGGCTGGCGTGCTGAGAGCCCCACGCACACACAGAGTGAGAGGCTGGGAGTGTCCCACTGCATCGCAGCTCTGGGGAAACACAGCCACACAATGAAATAATTTCTTCTCTAGCTTTTGTGAATGGTCCTTAGTCTTGACCGTGATTGTAGTTCACCTTTACGACATTCACGGGTAGGGTTTTCAGTGGGTTGGGATTCAGAAGGTTGCTGGTTCAAATCCTATGGCCGGCAGACTGATCCCACCATTGGGCCCTTGACCAAGACCCTTAAGCTCAACTGATCCAGGGACTGGCTGACCTTACCGTCTCATCTATGCCAGATTCATGAGGGGACCTCCTGGGATGCTTTCCCAGCTGTCCTGAAGGAGTCTCCACATATATAGCCAAGGAAAAATTTAAGAGATCACTCTATATTTTTAAACAAATCTGCATTTTTAAATCCTGACTTAATCGTGGTTCTGCCGACAGAAGGCTACACTTAGCAGCAGGTTGCTTCCAGGTTCAAAATTTCTAAGACAGCAGTACAGAAGAATAAGGTAAAGCTGGAGACACCCAAGTGACTTCCAAAGGAATGGCAAACATTAAGTGCCAGTGTGAAGTGCACTGCTAGGACAGTTCTCATCAGGCTCCTAGAAGCAGGACTGAAGTCCCATAAAGCAAGGAAGAAGCCCTTCATTAATGAGAAACAGAGAAGAACCAGGCTGCAGTTTGCAAATATTTTATATTAATTTATATATATAATTTATATTAATATTTTATTCACAACCGCACACCTATAAATTGAGAAATGAGTGAAACAAAAAATTGTGCTGTGGTCTCTTAATTTTTCCATGGCTGTATGCAGAGCAGCCACTGTCCATTTCTCCTTCACTCTGTGGTCAAACTCCTCCATTTCTGCTGGGTTTAGGTCAGGTAATGCAACACGACACTATCACTATCCTTTGTAGGTGACTTGGTGCATCCAGACTTTTGACTGGTACCTTAAAGGGGCTGAATAATTATGACATGTCTATATTAAGAAAATATCCTGTTACTCATGATACATGTTATTTGTTGATTTTCTGTATCACTCAAATGATAAAGTCACCCAAAGCAAAACCTAGCTGTTTTAAAAAAAACTTTCAAAGGTAAACCCTTAAAATCTTTGGGGGCTTGAATATTTCCAGTTGCATTTGCACCTGTTAGAGAAATGCACCACAACCGTCTTAAAGATCTTTCTTCTGAATGAACATTAATATAATGACCTTTACGCACAGTGAGCACTATTAATTTGTTTGTTTGAATTAATCAGACACTTTAATCGGACACCGACTATAAAAAGTAGCAGTTCTCTAGACCACAACCACAACTTCTGGCTTTCACATCTTTGTCAATTTTTAATGAAGACCCTTTTGATGTTGTTTTCTTCCATTCGATAAAACACAGAGGAGTGCTCCTCCACCAAGGCCCCGAGGAGGTTTGGCCGGAGTGGACAGAGCCGCACGCTCAAGGCGTGACGGAGATCCGGCAGGCAGTGGGAGAGGCAGCCCTGCTGGGCCCGGACTGAATTATTCATCTGTCCGTGAGTAGCCCAAACCCACTGACACTCATAACCGGCAGCAGCCCACAATGCACCGCAAACGGCTCTCACCCACCCTCTGTTTTGCTGTAAGACACCCAAAAATGCTCTTCATTACCCAGGACTCCGCTCTACAACCCAGCCATCTCCTGGAAGACCAGCACTCTTTGGGCATTTTTCCACTGCACCAGGTACCGTACTTTTGGTACTTTGAGAAAGTACCAAAGGTACGGTACTTCAAGGTGATGGTTTTCCACTGGGATAAAGACTGGTACCGGTGCCGAATGACATCACAATGTGAGGCGGGGTATTTTGTACTGAATTCGAAAAATTACTGCAGTATATTATAGGGCTGGACGGCGTGTGATATTAATACCAACATCACATGTTATGTACATCCAATTCTTACATCGCTAGTCAGCTAGATTAAAATCAGGCTTTTTCTTACCTTCAACATTTATAGTGCAGGGGGTTTAAAGTTTCCTAAGATATTTTTACTCTGTTAGTCTGTCATATGAAAAAAACTTAGCAGTTTTAATTATTATTCCTTTTATAGATTCTTATATGTTAAAAATCAGTTTAAAGTTTTACCTCTGCTGCTTTTGCATGCATTCTCCGAGACAGTCATAATCATTTTCATCCTTGTCGTTTAAATCACTCGAAGATGGGTTTGAGAGAAATTTATGAAATCCTTTTTTGTTTTATAATTAGTCCAATATTTATTACAACAAAATCACATCACTGGTACAGCATGCTATATGCCTGCTATATTAGCATATTCGACAAAACTCTTTTTCCTCATCATTTTTTTTTTTGTTATGCCATCGGGATATTTTTGTTGTTTATGTTCTTACAACTAAATCACTTTTTTCATTTATCATTGTTTTCTGAGTTCACAAACGTCTTCAAGGCCACATTTGTACTGTGTTTCAGCAGCAGGCTATTTGCATAATCTGCCGACATAGAAAGAGTTTCAAGTCCCACCCCAAACTACTGAAGTACCAAAGCAGTATCAGAGTTGGCTTGGTACTTTTGGTACTGGTACTCAACTGGAAATCTGAAAGTACTGAAAGTACTGTACCAAAGGTGCGGTGGAAAAGCGTCCTTTCTCTTGGTTTCATGGCTCTCACTTTCTGAAACGTCATTCATTTTTACCTTATATTACCTAGCATTTGGAAGACAATGGAAAGTCACGTGATCTTTTCAGAGAGTACGGCCCGCATTACACAGCACATCAGGGTGCTTTTCCACTGCACCGGACCAAAAGTACGGTACTTCAAGGTGTTGGTTTTCTACTGCCGTAAAAACTGGTACCGGCGCCGAATGACATCACAACGTGAGCAGGATATTTTGTACTAAATTCGAAAAATGGCTGCAGTATATTAGAGGGCTGGACGACGTGTGATATTAATACCAATGTAATCGCATCAATCTAATTCAATTGCTAGTCAGCTAGACTGATATCAGGCTTTTTCATACCTTCAATTCTGTACAGACATTATGGCAAAGGGGGTTTAAGTTTCGCTAAAATGTTTTTACTCTGTCACAGAAAAAAACTTTTGTCATTCTAATGAGTATTCCTTTTTAATGTTAATTTTATCTAGTATATGTAAAAAAAAAAAAATGTTTAAAGATTTCCCTCCGACACTTTTGCATGAGCTCTGCATGCATTCTCCAAGAAGAGGGGTGGGTGGTACACCAGTGTGTAGTCACCAGTGTGTAGTCACCAGTGTGGTAGTCACCAGTGTGGTAGTCACCAGTGTGGTAGTCACCAGTGTGTAGTCACCAGTGTTGTAGTCACCAGTGTTGTAGTCACCAGTGTGGTAGTCACCAGTGTGTAGTCACCAGTGTGGTAGTCACCAGTGTTGTAGTCACCAGTGTTGTGGTCACCAGTATTGTGGTCACCAGTATTGTGGTCACCAGTGTTGTAGTCATTACAGGTGTGATTGTGCGCCACTATATGGATTTGCACTGTTTTCGGCTGAAGCGGCTTGTCATTCCCTTTGCATTGTTACTGACAAATACAAAACATCGCCTGTGTCATGTTTTGCATCTTTCGAAATAAAACGGCCCATACCCCACTGTAATAGCAACAGAAGTGTACTTAATAAATTCATATTGCCTGCCCCTATCTGAGACAATCGTAATCATTTTCATCATTGCTGTTTAAATCACTCCTAGATGACTTTGTGAGAAATTTATTTTGAGCTATTTTTTTTTGCTTTAAAATAAACCAATTACCTTTTTTACAACAAAATCTGAATTTTTTCCAGTATTGCGCAGCCCTAGTATATTATAGCAAATCCTTTTTTACTTCTGGCCACCCTGATCTTCTTGTATCTGTTCATCCGGCCAGTTCGCCATTAAAGCTTGGGTCTCTTCATTTGCCCTAACATCAGATATTGTTACTTCTTTTTCTTTACTTTGTTTTTCATTGTTTTCTGAGTTTGCAACTTTTTTCAAGATGGAGGATGTTTTTTTGTTTCAGAGACAGGCTATCTGCATAACAAAATTATCAAAGAAAGCATTTCAAGTCCCACCCCAAAGTACTCAAGTACCAAAAAAAGTACCCTTGTTGGTTGTATACTTGGTACTGGAACCTTTGATACTGCTACTCGACCAGATGTCACCCTGGCCAGCATTACTCAGCACATTAGATGTGGGTCTGACGGCAGAGTAACACTGAGGTCGCTGCATCACGTGAGCGGCTTGGCCATCACTACACTCAGCATTACTCAGCATTACTCAGCACATTAGATACGGGTCTGACGGCAGAGTAACACTGAGGTCGCTGCATCATGTGAGCGGCTTGGTCGTCACCACACTCAGCATTACTCAGCAGCTCACCTGTGTCAGGGGCCTTCAGCTGCAGTCCTTCCATTGCCCTGAGGACCGTGGGCAGCAGGGCCCCGCCGTGGAGGCCCCCAAAGACCACGCTGGAATTCTGCTCCTCCCAAGCCAAGTCTGAGGGAAACATACAACACAGCTTCATCAGGACAGGCTCTGGGCCCCGGGCCCTCGCTGGTCCCTCAGAGTGATACTCACTGGCACAGTGTGCTGGGGTTCGGGCCCCCAGGGCACAGACAGGGAGGGCCGGGAGCACAGTGGGGCCACAGTCCGAGATGAACAGCAGCCGGGAGTGCTCCCCAAGCCTCCGCAGGCGGTTTACCGCCAGTGCAACGACAGCACCTTTCCGGAAGGCTCTCAGGCCGCGGCCCGCCTGTTCTCCGGGAGGTGCTATGTCTTTGGGCTCCAGCGCCCATACCAGCGAGGCCACCTCCTTCTCGAAGGCCTCGTGTCCCGCCAGCAGTTCCAGGAGTCGAGCCTTCTGGGTGCAAAGGGCTGCGAGCCGCCAGCGGAGCGGCCCCAATGCCCCCACCAGCAGAGCACAGGCTGCCAGCAGGGCGGCGCTCTCTTGCTGGGCCTGCAGGAGGAGGCGCTGAGAGCGAGCCAGCTCCAGGGCCATCTGATTGCGGATGCTTTCTAGACTGGCCACCTTCTCCTGGGCTGTCTCTGCCACCTCCTGCCACTTCTGGGTGAAGAAAATCCCACACAGATGCCAGTTTATCTTCCATGATCCACTGCAAATCATCAGTTACAGCAGTTCTGACATTGACAGTGCGCTCAGCTTTTAAGAAAAACAGCATCAGCGTGGGGCAGGAATGAACACAGTCCCCCTCCCCCCATATGGCAGGACTATTGCCCTAAGTGTAAGGTACAAGAACTTAACATAAATGTGACTCGACACACATTTAATGTGGACGACGGCTGAGGTGAATGACAGCAGAGACTGAGCTGCCGGGATCCAGCCAGGCTGAACGGCTGCCTCACCAGCCCCAAATAATCTGCCTTCAGAAGCTGTACAGTTCAATGGTTCGACTGCCTGACTAATTTGGTTCTTTCTGATCAGCTACGCATTACGTATGCAAACTACGGCACACCCAAGGGTTTAAGATCTAAGAATTAAAATGCATTTCCACAAATACTTCCGTTCTCCTCTACTACCACCGCCTGAAGCGTACAGTATTACACAGAGAGCCTCATCTACGGTTCAGCTAAAAATGTAATCTCCTTTTAGCAAGACTGCATTCACTCTGCTGCCACCTGCAGGGCACCCAGCATACTACAGACTCAGAGCCACGGGTATAAGGCCCAGGCTGTGCTCTCAGCGTTTTACCATGAAAAAAATCGCTTAACCAGAGTCAGGTACTGCATTTTCATTCAAAGCACCTTTAACGGGGCCGTTACCGAGCTGGGATCAGGTGTGATAATGTGGTGATGTACTGTCTCGTGTCAGCGTGTGAAGGTTCAGGATAATGGATCTCACAGCAAATCAGAAACACTGGCCCTAGGCTGTACACCCAGGAGTGACACTCATCATCAGGTGCAAGGTAAATGTATTTAAGGCCAACCCGCACTGGGCTGGTGGAACGTTAATGGAGCCGCGGTGAGGAGAGGCAGACCAGTGCGCCGCGCCCACAGAGAGCCACGACCCGGAACGCCCGGACCGCAGATAAAGCCTGGGATTCCAGGAATGACAGCGCCCTTCCTGCAACTCCCCGGGGGGAGGGGGCGTCCTTACCTGCACCCTGGCGGCAGCCTCGGCGCCTTGCCGGCCATGCCTCCTTTCCAGGCGGCGCCTCTCGTCCTGCCACGCCTCCTCGCGCTCCTGGAGCTGTCCGGTCAGCCTGCGGAAGGTGGCCTCCTGGCTCTGCTGCAGGCACCTCATGGCCCCGCCCTGCCTCTCACACACCCCTTGCAGGTGGGAAATCTAGGGAAACATGGGGAAAAGGAAAGGCACCCTCAGGCCTGCCGGAATGTTCTCCGGCGTTCCCACACTCTGAACAGCTCTGGCTTTTCCGAGCAATTGCCAGCTTTCTCCCAAAGCCCTCAATGTAGCCACGTGACGCACTTCGTTTGGAAAGGCTCTGAGCGGGATCAGGACACTGGCTGGGGAGAGGGACCACAGGGAGCAGGCAGTTATGTGGAAAAACTTTTTAGACTGGCATCGCATGATATGCGTCAAACACGTGTGTGTCAGGCACGCTGGGACTATCACAGATCAAATGACAGCAATCCAATTGGGGTGGCCGTTACACGTGGCCTTTCCGAATGGACACATAAAAGGAGGGTGGGGAACTCTCTGGGATGAGTAGAGCGGCATGCTCGGCGAGCACCCGCGCAGCCCAGAATGCGCACCCGCGCAGCCCGGACTGTGCACCCTCACAACCTGGAATGCTCACCCTTGTAGCCCAGAATGCTCACCCTACCAGATCTACCGGTGAGGAACAGGCCGGCCCCACCACTATAAACACAGACCTGCCCCCCTCACTGTGACTGCTTCATCAGCAAAGCTTTCGTTTATGTCGTGTTAATTAGGTCCCTGTGGCTGAAGCAGGCTCATCCCAAGGAGCGGTTTCCCATACAGACATCAGTTACACTAACATGCCTACAGCAGCGGCATCAAGTTGAGCTGCAGACGAGCCATAATTAATGCCAGTGAATTATTAACGTGCTCCGCGCCGCGCCCCACACACGCCAACCGCCGCCCCCCCCGGCC
>JAOYFF010000015.1:5876752-5887035 GCA_025773925.1 Cryptomyrus ogoouensis | reverse complement strand
TTCCCTCGCAGTATTACAATGCAGGTTTCCCTCGCAGTATTACAATGCAGGTTTCCCTCGCAGTATTACAATGCAGGTTTCCCTCGCAGTATTACAATGCAGGGTTCCCTAGCAGTATTAAAATGCAGGTTTCCCTCGCAGTATTACAATGCAGGTTTCCCTCGCAGTATTATAATGAAGGTTTCCCTTAAGGTATTACAAACTGCTCTTCCTGCTAAAGTCCATGTAGAGGTTGGAAAAAGGTAAAAATGGAACAAAACACACGCAACACACAATGAAGGAGACAGATTCTAGCAGCCTGTCTCAGAAATCCTTTACACATGCTATGGGGAACCCAGAAGATCTACATGCAAGTCCTCTGCATCCTTGGAGCCTCCACCCAGGGAGAGGACATAAGCTGAGGTCTGGCTCTTACAGCTGCCCTCCTCTCTCTGTATGCTGCCTCCTTCACCCCGCATTTGAGACCAGCCACAAAGGTGGTGATAGAGCATTTCTGTTCGGGCCACACCAGCACAACCTGACAAGGAGTGGGACAAGGGGCGAGGCTTCAGGGGGCCAGAAGGCATACCTACAGAATCCTGACGAGAAGAGGAAAGGGAGCAGGGATAGACAGCATGGAACACCAGATCCATATAACCGCAAAAAGAAGCGGGAAAGGGGGCGGAGCCTCGAGGGGCCAGAGGGCATGAAACACCACCCCCAAATAAACCTGACAAGGAGCGGGAGAGGGGGCAGGGCTTCAAGGGGCCAAATGGCATGAAACACCATCCCCAAATAACCCCGACAAGGAGCGAGAAAGGGGACGGGGCCTCGAGGGGCCAGAGGGCATGAAATACCACCCCCAAATAACCCCAACAAGGAGCGAGAAAGGGGGCGGGGCTTTGTGGGGCCAGAAGGTGTGAGAGATAGCGCCCTTCCAAGAATGTGTCAGCCATCCCGCTGAAGCCTGGATATCAGGCCGGGGAGCCGGAGGTCAAACGTGCAGTTTGTTTGCGGGGGCTTCAGTCACTGGTGATTGATACTGCTGCCCGCCTGGCAAACTGTCAACAGGACCCCCCCCCTTCACACGTAACACTGTGACCCTCACGCTCACAGATCATATAAACCGACCCACCGCAGATCATCCACAGAATATTTAGACAGTCGGTACTTTTACACTTTTAAAAGTACATGTAAACATGTTAGTCTGACTGAAATCATACTAGATTGAATTTCTTGAAACCGGACTAAGACACCCAGATAATATGACTGGGAGTCAATTTACTCCTGCATGTAAATGTTCGATCAGACTCAGTCTGGCCTAGGCACTCTGTGCATGCTCCAGTCTCCCCCCCCCCCTCCGAAGACGGTACACAGAAGCAGCACAGAGTATAGGAGAGGTCGCGTTGTTGCCGCAACTCCAGCACCATACGGCGATGTCGTCTGCCTTCAGATAACACCATAGTTACAAGGAATATTACGCATCTCATTTGTAAAAAAAAAATATTTTTTATTTTTTAAAGTTTACAACATACGAAACGTACAGCACTGTAAAGTACGGTACTTTAAGGTGTTGGTTTTCCACTGGCGTAAAAACTGCTACCTGCCCGAAGGACATCACAACGTCTGGAGGGGTATTTTGCACTGAATCGGAACAATGGCTGCAGTATATTACAGGACTGGACGATGTGCGATATTAATACCAACGTTGCATGTTATGCACATACAATTCTTACATCGCTAGATTAAGATCAGGCTTTTTCTTACTTTCAATTTGGTAAGGATATTACAGCGCAGGGTGTTTAAGTGCCGCATTTGCATAAAACCTGCATGCGTTTTCCGAGAGAATCATAATCATTTTCATCCTTGCCATTTAAATCACTCCTAGACTGGTTTGTGAGAAATTTATGTTAAACTCCTTTTTGTTGTTTCATAAATACCACAATATTTATTACAACAAAATCATATTAAAATATTTGGAAAAAAAATCCAATACCATACTGTCATAGTATATTATACAAAATACCTTAATTCTTGTTATGCTATCCTGATCTTGTAGTATCAGTTTTTCAGACTAGATCACAATTAAAGCTTGTGTCACTTCATTTGTCCATGCATCCATTATTATTAATTTTATTAATTTTTTTACGTCTGTGACGGAATGGGTCAACTGAAAAAATCCCAGTACTAACAATTTGAAATAAGCCATATCACCGCATATGGCAGCGGAGTCAGACATACTTCGGTCAATAAACCGATTCCCCTCCTGTGCATGTATACTGGGCCAAGGACAGCAGTCCAATTAAATGGCGTAGTCGTGCTATAACCGTACCCTGACTTAGCTGTGCATGTAAACGTACTGTGGGAACATGAATCAGCCCAGGAAGATTCCTGTGATAGAGAGAGGCATACATGGCGAGTGAGACAGACAGAGAGAGGCAGAGAGTCAGACAGAAAGAGGGGTACAGAGATAGAGAGGAAGAGCAAGACAGAGAAAGACAGCGAAAGAGAGACAGAGAGGCAGAGAGAAAGAAACATAGAGAGACACAGAGAGAGAGACAGACGTAGAGAGACAGACTTAGAGACATAGAGAAGTCTGTTTTCTGTCTGTTCTCTTTTCTGGTACATTCCAGTGCAACTTCTGCTTGAACGTGTTCCTCTATTTCTGTGTCCCGTCAGCCAGCCAGCTCAACACCACGCACCGCCATCCCGCCTACCACGATTCTCGTCAGCAATACGCGTCCATATCTCGATGCTCTCCCACAGAGACAGCCCCGCATGCCAGCGGAGAGACGAGCCCAGTCTCCTGGGCCGGCGCCATGCCAAGGTCTGGTCCGCTCCGGTGAAGGGCGGCCTCGCCACGCTGGGACGTCCTTTTGGAGGCTCTAGGATTTTTTCCTGGCACTATTCCAAGGACAAGGTCATGCCTAGCAAGTCAGACATGAGTCTTCCTGCTCGTGAGGAATTCATTGACACATGCTCGAGCTCCAGGACCCTGACCCGGGGCCCGGCGTACTGACATGGGAATACCAAGCTCGCCCTTCATCGGAGCCTACTAGGACAACATACACGCTCATCGCAGGAAATAACGACAGCACAGCATAGTAGCAGCACAGCAGAGAGATACTCACAGCTCCTCTTAATTCCTCTCATATCTGATTACAAAAATGAAAAACATGATCAGTCAGATCAATCAGCAAAATACGGCACAGTTTCATTAAATGCTAACACCGCTGAACATGGCATCAAAAATGCTAACATACCTGCTTTGAACAAGGTGACATAGAAAACTAGCACATTAAAATATCATTGCCAAACACAGTGCCATTAAATGCTAACATGCTGATGAATCGTCACTGAACACTATGCCATAAAATGCTACCATGCTAATGCATTGCTGCTGAACATGGTGCCATTAAACGCTAACATGCGAATGTATCGTTGCTTAACATAGTGCCATAAAATATTAACATGATACTGTATCTTTGCTGGGCATGGTGCCATAAAGGTTAACATGTTAACGTATTGCCGCTGAACACAGTACCATAAAATATTAACATGCTAATGTATCATCATCTAACACAGTGCCAGAAAATGCTAACATGCTAAAGTATTGTCACTGAACACGGTGTCATAGAATGCTAAGCAAAAGGATTGTCGCTGAACACAGTGCCATTAAATGCTAACACGGTAACATATCACCGTAGAACACAGTGCCATTAAATGCTAACACGGTAACATATCACCGTAGAACACAGTGCCATTAAATGCTAACATGCTAATGTGTCACCGCTGAACACAGTGCCATAAAATGGTAACATATCACCGCAGAACACAGTACCATAAAATGTTAACATGCTAACGCATCACCACTGAAGGCCCAGATTCTGCACACACCTCCTGAAGCTTCTGCTCCACTCCATCCCGCAGCCTTTCGCAGTCTTCCAGCCGTCTGTCCATCTCCTCCATGGTCCGGCCCTTCTCCTCCATGGCCCTTGACATCTCCTCCATGGTCCGGCCCTTCTCCTCCAAGGCCCTTGACATCTCCTCCATGGTCCGGCCCTTCTCCTCCATGGCCCTTGACATCTCCTCCATGGTCCGGCCCTTCTCCTCCATGGCCCTTGACATCTCCTCCATGGCCTTATGCTTCTCCTCAAGCTCAGACTTGATGGAGAGATAGTCCTTCTCCAACCTTTGTAAAGTAAAGGTGGCGTTTGCGCATATTCACTTACTTCCACTTGGGGGCGTTGTGCTCATTAACGTGGAGGCTCAAAAAAAATGCCGCCTTACTGTGTGAGCATGTGCTGCGCATCCCTGGCTTTGTTCTGTTCCTGCTCATTGGCTACCTCCACGTCAGAGAGCTGCTGCTTCATCAGCTCCAGGCTGGAGAGCGCCCCCTTCTGGCCTTTCCTTGTCGCCTCCAGCGTGGCCTCCAATTGCCGGAAACGCTCCTACAGGAAACATGCTGAGGCTGACACGCTCTGGTAGGTCAGTAAATCTCTTGGCGTAAACAGCTGATTACTCAGGATGTAAGGCTGGGCTACTCACAAAGGCTCACTAGGTGTAGGTCGGTCACAATTATTACATAATCGCTTAGTTGCGATTATTTCAGCTGATCGTGATTATTCAGCATAAGCGCTATAATCGTCTCTATACATCTGTATAAAAACAGCTAGATGAGACAGAACTGTCATATTTCTATCACTATTTCCTCGTCATTTTCTACCATGTAATATTTGGCTGGCGCTCGCTTAATATCATCATCTTGTTGCGCTTCTGAAGCAATCCGTACCACCTGATCTGTACCTCATACGTCTGCACATGCTGATTCGCAGCATCACACTTCATGGCAGATTTTACGACGGTGCCCAATTTGTGCCAGTTCATTTCACATTTTCATGACCCAGCCTGATTCTGTTAATATTTCTTTTCATTACCTCAGTTCATTTCACAGACTGCTTCTGAGGGATCTCCATCAGCCCAGAATGGGATATTCAGCCCAATATTCTAATTTTGGATTCTTTGTTTTTCCTTTCTGTTAAATAAAAGTTCTGTGTAGTGCCTGCAGTTGGGTTTGAGTGCATGTTTATAGGTCTCTTTAGGTACCCCAGTCATGGGGGAGGGGGGACAAATTGATGCTCCTATACTCCTAACAGCTGCCACTATTATGCTGAGGCAAAGTCAGTAGATTATGCCAATAGGACAAAGAACTAGGGAAATGTACTTATTTTGTCCATTTTTGTCTGATCCCACAGGTTTGAACTGATATAAACATGCCTGAAACAAACATAAAATACGCTAAACTTCATATTTCAGTTTAGAGTGTAGCAAAGTACACCACGTATACCAAAGTACAATGTCGCTGGATAGCAGCAATTTAAACTGATGGGAATGTAAACTAACATTGCAGATATGGGATATTTAGGCAATAGTGTTGATTCAAAACTGGAAACAGACGACCGGAGTAAACAATTAAAATGACAAGCAAAGAAAATGGATCGTTTGTTAAGTCAACAGAATCATTAACACTAGGTATCTGCATCATGTTCCACAAAGCCGGATATCTTGCTTAGCCGGATAACTAAAGTCAAACCAGCATTGCCCAAGGATTCTCCAAAGAGACAGAGTACCGTAGACAATAAGCTTTGCCGTAAAATGGCAGGATGAACGGATTGGGCGGTGCAGACGTGCCAGACAGAATCAGGGAGGTGGTACAGATCAGGTAGAGAGTGACAACACCAACTGTTAGGTCAACTCCAGGCATTTAACTTCCTATTTGTTATTCATGTCATATCTGCCCTGTATCATTTTTGTTTACAAAGCTTAAAAGACAAACAAAAATGTGATTTTTATTTATATATTCGTTTTCACCAGTAATTCATGTTATTAAATGTTATATCACTAACATCAAACTTGCTCTACCAAAAGCAGCAAAGGCAAAACACAGGGATGTGAACGATAAGATGGCGTGTACCTCCAGCTGCCTGCGGAGGGCGCCCTCGCGTCCCGCGGCACTCTGCAGCTTTTTGGCCTGTCTCCTGTGCTGCTGCCTCTCCTGGTCTCGCTCTCTCTGGATCTCCTCCACCTTCCTGCGCAGCTCCAGCAGGGCTCCTTCCTCATCCTGCCACGTCAGACAGCCGCACGGTGAAAACCACCGACGCTGATCACTCATCGGTGTTTACACGGGGCATTTGATAAGTGCATTAAGAATGAAAATGCATAGATGCCCACTAGGTGGCACCATAACTGAAACAGCAAGAGTCATACAGAAAATGTAGCTATATCCTCCTGAGACCCAAGGAAAAAAAGTGTCCTTCAAATTTAGGTTTTTTGTCTTTGGAGGAAATAAGACATCTTACAATTTAGATTTTTTCAAATTTATTTTTATTTCTAATTTCACAGCATGTCCTCTTTAGTGTACAACAGGAATAAATATGTTTCCTTACATCAGTGAAAAGATAGATGCAAAAACAAAATGTCCACTACAATGGACATAAATGAATGGGTGGGGTCTCAGGAGGATAAATGAACACACACAATACACTATATGGACCAAAGTATTGGGACACAGCTCTTAATCATTGAATTCAGGTGTTTCATTCAGACCCATTATCACAGGTGTATAAAATCAATCACCAAACCATGCAGCCAGGTTTACAAACACTTCTGAAAGAATGGGTCGTTCTGAAGAGCTCAGTGGATTCAGTCGTGGTGCTGTCACAGGATGCCACCTTTGCAATAAGTCAGTTTGTGAAAATTCTTCCCTGCTACATATTTCATGGTCAACTGTAAGTGCTATTAATGCAGTGGGAGTGTCGAGGGACAACGGAGACTCAGCCACAAAGTGACGGACCAAAACTAAAGTAACAGAGCAGGGAGTTCGGTGTGGAAGAACTTGGCCCACACAGAACCCTGACCTCCACCCCATCGAACACCTTTGGGGAGGAACTAGAACAGAGATTGCGAGCCAGACCTACACATCCAACATCAGTGCCTGAGCTCACAGACGCCTGTTTAATCTGCAGCAGCAGTGCAGATTAAACAGAGATACAAGCAAGGGCTCCTCCCCCTAAGCACAGGGGACTCGTCATACCTCGGTTGGTCACCTGTCCCCCCGAGCTGGATGCCTGAGCCAGCCAATCAGAATGGTAGCATGAACAAAGGCTTTCACAGGAAAATTTATTTGTCCACAGTAAAATCACCTACGCTCCTTACTGAGACAGCTGCATTGCGCTCTGCTGGACAGCAGGTGGCGCTCTCCTGACAACAGGTGTGTAGATACTCCCCACGGTACCTGCAGCAGAGCCTTCAGGCGCCTAGTCTCCATGCCCAGCAGCTCGTTCTCTGCACCAGCACTCAGCAGCAGCCGTTCTCTCTGGTCCAGCTCCGTCTGCAGGCTCCGCCGGTCCTCCTCGCGGGCCTGCTGTGCGATGGCCAGGGCCCGCTGCAGGTCCGAAGCCCGCTGCTGCAGCTCGGCGCTCCGCGCTGCGGGGACGCAGCCACACGCTGTCACCACCAGGAGGACTCGCCTTTACCGTTAAGCAGCTAATGTGCCAACATCAAGTATGGATCCACTGGACTGGTAAATTACAGCGGCATGTTTTACAACAGCTTTAGCATGACCCAGGCTCACATCAGGTGTGACGGCGCCCTCTGCTGCCCAGCCCTGTATGCTGAGGACTCGCCTTGGAGCTGGCTGTGTTTCCGGCCGAGGCTGGCCGCCCTCTCCTCGGCCGTGTTCCTCTCTGCCGCGGCCTCCTTGCGAAGCACGGCCATTTCGTACTCCAGGTTCTGCCGCTGGGCCTCTCCTCTCTCCACGACGGCCCTCAGTTTGGCCAGCTGCTCTTCATACCTGGAAACCTGGGAAAGCAGCTCAAAGCTCTCAGAACATCTCACCCAGCAGCGGGACTGGAGAAGACTTTATTACATGCTTCTCTTCTATTCACATTTTCTAAATCGCAGTTAGATTCCAAAATACAGGAAAAATGGGTGCCTGACTTACTGCATAACAAGCTAACATTTTAATCAGGCTCTGCTATCCCTGAGGCTCCGCAGAACAGTTGGGGAAGCCGGGGCTCTGGGAAAAGGAGGAGGATGAAGTACAGGGTCCTCCTAAATGCACGACGGAGGCCCCCACACACACCAAGAGGCTGCGTCTGCAAGCCCCTGTGACGTCTGCAATGCGCAACCCCAGATATGCATGAAATCGTGAACCACTTAAAGCACAGGTGTCAGACTCCAGTCCTGGGGGGCCGGAGCCCTGCACATTTTTGGGTTTCCCCTCGTTTAACACACCTGATTCAACTCCTTGTGCTAATTACCACATAGCTGTTGAGCTGAATCATTTGTGGTGGAACAGGGAAAGAACTAAGCTACACAGGCCCCCGGCCCCCCGCCCCCCCAGGTCACAGCACCTCCTCGTTGAACTTGATGCAGAATTCCAGCTTTTCCTTCTCTAGCTGGTTAAGCTTCCGTTGCAGGTCGGCAGACGCACTAAATTGGTCGCTCTCCAAGCTCCGGGGGTTCTGAAGTTGACTTTGAAGGTAAATGACCTCTTTCAACCTGCCGACATCCGAAATAACAAATCAAAAACAACAAAAGTCTGAAAGCTAAAAACAGCCCAGCAGGCCGGCTGTGCCGAACATGCTGTGCTCAGCTCAGCACCTGCTGATCTCATCCTCCGCCGGCCTGGGGAAGCACGCCTGCTCCCTCCTGTGGTCCTTCCGGGGCTTTTCCCTGGTCTTGGGGACAGTTCTGTCACTGTGGCCGGGCCCCACTCGCCTCATCTGCTCGTCAGGCATGGTCAGGCCTAGAAACGCCTGAAAAGTCAGTGTTCATCCTCAGTCAGGTCATTTTACACCCCCAAAGCTTCACCTTGTTTGTACAATATATAGATTTTTTTGTTACATTGCATAATCTTTTATTGCTATTTTATTGCTCCTCTTGAACTGTCCTTTTCCTGCTATGACAACTGTGGCATTAATAAAGGTTATCTTATCTTAAGCCTCTGCACTGGTGTAAGGTCTTCGTACTTTGTCCATTTGCCATTAATTTATCTTTCTTTTTCGCCTGCGCCCTACGTACCTTTAATACTTCGCAATTGTATATGCAACACATCTGTCAAACTACCTCAACCGCTATACAGATTAGAGAATTATTTAGATCAACGACTCTAGATTAAATTGCGATTAAATAATCTGTATGTTTCATTCAATTCACGTTTGTTTACAAAACACTGAAAACATATGAGTAAATTGGCCAAGTAATGAAATCTCTGCTTAAGAGGGGAAAAGCCCCGTTGTTTACAGGTTACAGAGCTGCTCACATAGATCGATTCTTTCTCATTATCCGCATTTGCACAGTCACAGCCACAGCCACACAATTAACTTCGATAAAATAAAGTTTCCGACCCCAAACTTACGCTGCCCCGATTCGCATTTTAAATCTCTTGTTTTGGGTTTGGTAACATGGTAACTTCCGTTGGCGTTTCCGTGGGTCTGATTGGTCGACGTAATCGTGACGCTTTGAAAGACCCAATCAGAGCCAGCGATGCCCAAGGAGCCGGAGCTTATGTGTCTTTTTCACGTGCATTAAGTTCCCTTGCTTTGAATGCAATTCATGCAACACTTTTTAGAAAGCTGCTCATTCTTACTTTATGGAACTGAACGCGACAGCGTCTGCCGCTTGACTGGCTGGTTCTCAGTGTTCACGTGAAAGCGCAGTGAAATATGGGCTGAAATGGCGTGTAGTCACCACCAGAGGGAGCCAGGCGTCCATTCTAACACTGACTCTCTCCCTGACCGGGCACCTTAAATTTCAACCTTCATCTGAAACGCTTACTGTAGTCTAGAGTAGGAATGTGAAAGAGCAGCTCAGTCTGTATCCCTTACTGCTGCTCTTTAGCTGGGCAGCTGACCAGGCATGGATAATTATGCAAATTAAGTGTTGTGATGATAAACACTAACAGAAGGTGAACTGAAAGTGTGAGAAACTGTGAAAGCTTGAGAAAATTCTCAGTTAAAACACATACATAAATGTTTCAGCAAACCTAATAAACCTTATGTGTTCTCACAAAGCTAATTCCTTTGATGAAGTTAAGACTTCATCTCCTACATACTTCACGGCACCCAAAGGTCCAGCAGCCTCCTAGCTAACAGAACAGATCTGTGCTGACAGCCTGCGTTGGTGCCCAATTGTGGGTTGTGCCCTGTGATGGGTTGGTGCCCCATTGTGGGTTGTGCCCTGTGATGGGTTGGTGCCCCATTGTGGGTTGTGCCCTGTGATGGGTTGGTGCCCCATTGTGG
>JAOYFF010000015.1:5842265-5873216 GCA_025773925.1 Cryptomyrus ogoouensis | reverse complement strand
AGACCTCTCTGGTGACCACTGCAGCAGGGTGGAGACCTCTCTGGTGACCACTGTAGCAGCGTGGAGACCTCTCTGGTTACCACTGGAGCAGGGTGGAGACCTCTCTGGTGACCACTGCAGCAGGGTGGAGACCTCTCTGGTGACCACTGTAGCAGCGTGGAGACCTCTCTGGTGACCACTGCAGCAGCGTGGAGACCTCTCTGGTGACCACTGCAGCAGCGTGGAGACCTCTCTGGTGACCACTATGGCTTAGTGCCGATCGATGTAGTGCCATGAAAACACATGCAGCACCTTGGTCAGCGCTATGGAACTGCGATGGCCTCTGTAGTACCATGATGACCTCTGTTACTCTATGGTGACCAGTATAGCACTCTGGTGGCCTCTCTATCGCCATGGTGACCTCATAGTTGCAGTGCTGTGGTTCCCTTATGCCAGGATATCATGGACAAGGCTGCCGTGCTGTGTGGCAAATTTAAAAGCATCTTCCTGTGGAATCCGTCCAGAACCAGGGCTCATGCAAGATGTCCAGGGCTGCCCCCTATAGGCGAGACAAGCGATTACATGGGGCTCCATTTCATCAGGGGGTGGATCCAGAATGGGTGGGGAAAAATATCTGAATACCTCTTGTTACATTTCAGTGAATTACACTAGTTTTACTATTTCACTGTTTTTCTTCTGAAAACTAGTTATCAGCCAGGCAGCCTGTGCTACTGAAATGTTTTTAATATAAATAAATTGACTAAATGTGTTTTCTGTTGCTCTGGGGGTTGGCAGGGAAAAGGTGGGACCTGGAAGGTTGCAGGGTCGCTGCTCTGAGGCAGAGAGAAGGGGAAATCGCTCTGTCATTTAGTCTGATTCTCCAAGCGATGATTTCTGATTGCTTAATATGAGTTCGGCATTTTTACATTATTTGAAATTTCATTTTATGAAGTCAGAAGATATGATCATTTTATTTTTTGTTAGCTTAAATTGAAGTGCACAGTACCAGTCAAGAGTCTGGACACACCGACTGAAAAACATCTGAACAAGATAAGGGCCCTGAGCACGCCTTAAGGTTACGTAAGTGTTGTATTATCTTGTGACTCAGCACAGAGATGACAGTCCAGCTGACCTGCCCTCGCAATCGGCCAAACTAAGTGCTACAGAGCTGGTCTGGGATGAGCTGGATTGAAAGGTTAGGGCAGGGCAACCAGTGTGAGGCCAGAACTTGCTGAACTCTTCTCTTAGTCATTGCAATACTTAATATGTTTTACTTCATTGTCTTGAGGCCTTTTACTATAAGGTGAGTAACATGGAAATGGAGACTTCAAGCAGCAGGTGTATCCAGACTGATACTGGATTGGTCAGAGTTTGCTGGAAGTATAATGTGGATGAAGCATGTTTATGGTGTCTGTAGTCCGGAAGCTTCTTTGTACAGCTCATCACCCCCCCCCCCCCCATTAGGAGGTGCTGTTCAGCTGCAATCTGCTCATCAGAGGAATGCAGGCCAGCTGCAGGGACACATGAGCGGTCCGTGAGCTTTGGCCGTGTGTCTTCGGCTCTGGGACACGTTAACGTTGACCCGATGCGGTGAAGTGGGAGGCGTCCCGAGGCCAACACAATGACGGGCCATTGGAGACGGCTGTAGGCGCAGCGGCAGCAGCTACCGGGCGGGCCCTCCCGTGCGTGACCTTCCGCGGTGCCCTGGGGACGCGGGAAGCCGGCGTTCTGCTGCGTCATGTCAGAAACACGCCCCGGCTGCTGAGCCCTGCCACCAGGCGCGCAGACAGCCAGTCACGCCGCCCTTTGCTGCTATTGCCGTGATGCACCTTGTGGCCCTGGGCCAGTTAGCGTTCCACACGTTATAAGCTAATGCCTCACAGTTACCTAGTAACAGCAATACCGTACTCTTTGTAATATAAACCCCTGCAGAAAAGACCCGGAGTGTTCGGACCCGTCTAATGGTGACACTGGACCTCTGTTCACTGTGACTGGAAACAACTAACTGCCTGATTAGACTTTTAGGAACTAGGTTTTCTGCATGTGTATCGTGGATGGTATCCACGTGTAGAGAAGGCAGGGCTCTTTCTGCTGGGGGGGGGGGGTGGGGGGGTCCTGTTCAAACAGGGAGGTGTCTCATGAATGTGTACATTTTTTTTTTTTAAATGTCAGAGCGCTGTGCTATAGCCTTGTGTATTTTAGTCCCAATCTTCTTGCAAAAACAAAAACCTCGAGCTGCAGGTAAACTGGACTCAGGCCCTGACCTTTCTGATAGCTATAAACGCCCCTGTGTCAGAGTAGTATTCAGATTTTATCCCAAAGTATCCCCAGTTTTAAGAAGTTCACTGTATGTTTTTTTTAATCAGTTTTTGCCTGAAGTAGCAGTTTCTGTATAAATGTGGTACTTCTATTGTCTTGGGTTATGTTGCAATATTATCATCCATCAGATCCTGATTAAAATGTGACTGGTGGTCATCTGCCTTCAAAGATGTCAGTTGTGCTTTCGTGAGGAATGTGGGGAGAGACCACACCGTGAAACAGGGCTGGGTTATCTATCATTTTTAAATCATTCTGAGAGATAGAATTTATTGTCATGCTGTGTTTGACGGAGGCGGGACTTGCTACCGAACCCATGGCACGCAACCTTCTTAGCGGACTGGACCCTCTAGCGTTTGTACGAACCGAGTCAACCACAGGGTACAGAAACCTGCGTCACGTGTTCACCTAAAGCACGCATCCGACTGAGCCCAGAGTGCCGAGAAGCACTATGTGGGTGTTCATTGTGTGGAAGGAAAGAAAAAAACAGACTGTAGGGAAGGGAAAAACAAATATTACATGGTGTACAGCCTGCTGATAAGCAATCGGGCAGATAATTTGTTTATCGCAACTTTATACCGTATTCTGAAAACGTAGTGGGCACTTCGCATGATTGTTGGAGTTGAAAGCTAATTAAAGATTATATTTCTTGTGGTTTGAGCTTTTTCTCAGAGACGGGGTCCTTTTGCACAGCAGATAACCGCCAGTGCATCATAGGGTCAGCTGTCCCTCTCAGTGGCGCCCGTTCGGCTCGTCATCGGTGTGCTCAAATTTCTGAATATTGTTTAAA
Source organism: Cryptomyrus ogoouensis (assembly GCA_025773925.1). Taxonomy (NCBI): domain Eukaryota; kingdom Metazoa; phylum Chordata; class Actinopteri; order Osteoglossiformes; family Mormyridae; genus Cryptomyrus; species Cryptomyrus ogoouensis. Next base: position 5,870,131 of record JAOYFF010000015.1, on the reverse strand, counting down.
AATACCGCGTGCAAGGTACAAGTGTCCTTTCGTGTAAGATCTGCGCGGGCAATATGGAAAACTGCATATTTAGCAATAACTATTTAGTGCGCAATTGTAGGAATGCGTTTACATTCCATTCTGTTGTGTTTTGTTGCATTTGGCAAGTTATACCGCTGACATATTGAATTTAAATTTCGAATGACGGAAATAGCTTGATTGTGGGCTGGGATGTGTTAATATTTACCCTGTATGAAGTGCATGGCGGGTCTATGCCCTTGGATACTTTGTAACGTGAGACCCGGCCGTGGTCGCGTAAAAGAGTGAAGGTGACTTTGCAGTGAATCACTATGTGGGGCCGCGCTTACGCCAGGGGGCTCGGTTCGGCAACTTTCGGCTTCCCTCGGGGGGTCTCGGCTCGGCTGGTTGCCCTTCGGGACAGCCTGTAAGGAAAAAGGCGCTGTTTACTAAAACAGCTGCCAACCCCGACACCGAGGTTGGCCTGGAGGTATGACAGTGACACAAAAAGCTGCCAGCGCACTCATATTATTACAACTGTAATACATACAGGCACGGGTACGCGTGTGCACGTGAGCTGTCACGGCAGGGGTGTGTTTCTGCATACGTGTGCCGGCCGCTGATGTAGACCAGTGACTGAATCCGGCGGAAAGCAGCCACAAGAGCTGGGGAGACGCCGAGCAGCCCGGGTCTCCGCACACACCCACGGAGTGGCGCTCGGGGGCAGCTGTCTGTACGCTCCCAGCCCGTGTGCTTGTCTCACTTCCGTACGAGCTGCTCTCAGGGATCAACATGGCTCACGTCGGGAACGGATCCGGCAGTCTGGACGATGAGGTAGGCTGACTGTTGGAAGCGAAACCGACGCTTTAATTAAGAGTGACGGCTTTGCGGAGCCCGACTAGCCGTGAAGAGCGATCCTGCTGATGTGCGTCTGATTGCGGCAGCCTGGCGGCACGTCGCCGTGTTCGCTACTGCCGGTTCCGCCGGCTCGTTATTCTTCGCTGTTTCTTCTCGTTGGTATTTGCCGTACTTAGCAGCACTCGTGTGTTTGCTAGTGTGTATGGCGTTGTATGTAAGTGTCCAAGGCTCGGTGCGCGCCTCCGCTGCGCGTCCTCCCTTTTCCAGCGAGAGTAACATGAAGGCGATGTTGCCCACCGGCCGGCTGCTTGCTGGCAGACCCCTGCTCCTGTTTCGTGTTTTCTTGGGGAGACCGCAGGCGCACGGGCTTGGTGTTACCCTGAACGCCGTCCATCAGATGGCCAGGTGGGGGACACACTGTCTGTCTATGGTGAATGGGGACCCGTGCTGTCATCATGTACCCCCCACGGGCTGTGGGGTAGGGGGCCCCCTACCCATCACCCCCAGGACCCCGCTGTCACTCTGTATGACCCTGGGCTGGCGTGTCATTCCCCTTCAGTACGACTGAAACCGCAGTTTGTCACACCCCCTGTATTGTATGGTAAGTCACACAATAAGGTCACAGCCTTCTAAATCGCCAGGTGCTGTAGATTATCGCAGTTACTGACGTGGGTGTTTCTATGATCCCTCGATGCTATTCACTGTCACCCTGATCTGCAGTGCCATCGTGGGCTGTGTTTGTGTCTCTGACACCAGTGTCAGCGCCTCGTGTTTCACGTTCTCAGGTGTCCCTGTCACAGCGCTTGGTTTTGCTGTCCTCTTCGTGAGCTTATTAAGGAAGTGGTTTTCAGTTAATGTCGTTAAAGCAGCTCTCTCCTGGTGGCTCTGTTTCACTGGACACATTCGAAGAGCCGTTGAGCCGTTCCGAGACCTGAATCGGACTAAAAGCATGATGTCCCACTTACGCTTTGCGTGTCTGTCCTTACGGCCGCTTTCCGAAGGCCCTGACTTACAGCTCATTTCCTGTTTATTCATGCACTGTTGCTGCGTTTTGCTCTGAATCATCACGCTGCAGGTCATGCTGAAGCAAAGGTCCACAGGCAGCGGCTTGCTAATCCATTTAGCATAATGCCTAACCCTAAACCTAACCCTAATCCACTTAGCATAATGCCACACGCATTTAAACTGTTCCCAATCGGAGGCATGTGGGCGATGGGAGGAACTCTCCCAGAAAGCCCCCCATTTGGTAGATCCTCCAACGCAATTGTATTGGTGCCGTTATCGGGAAATCCCATAGTGACCCAGTCGTGACCAGGAGAGACCAGGACAGGGGCCTCGGCAAACACCTCCAGGATCCAGCCAGCAAGGAGCCAGTTCTGAGGAACCAAAAAGCAGTTTGGTTAACTTAGGTCCTACATGTACAGGAGCCTTGCAGCCTGCTGGCCACATGGAGGTTTGGGGACCTGCAGGGGAGAGGGGGGAGGGGGGCAGTCCAGTTTCTGGGGACCTGTGAATGGAGGACCGAGGGGTTTGGGGAGCTTTGCTGCACTGTGTACTGCAGATGAGATTTCCTGCTGACGACATCCCCTTGTGCCGCTTGCACTAATTGTATGTATTCGGCTCATTTCCTGCTCATACTCGAACGGAAAGACGGGATTTTATTAAGGAAACCCAGGATGGTGGTTGGCCTGAAGTTACGCCCACATTGCTTTGGTTCCTTTGGCTTACAGTTAAACGTGCCCCCCCCCACCCACGAAGATGACTGTCTGTCTCTGCAGAGAAAGCTGGTGTCTGCCTGCAGGAGCTGGAGGACTCTGTTGCTTTCCCTTGGTCATGAAGGCATAGGCGGGTCTGCTGAGGACAGGAGTGCCTCCGTGCCTGTGGGGGTGGCTACAAAGCTGCCTTTTCGGAGGCTGCCATGTTGGGTTTGCAGAATGAGGCTGCTGAATGTGGATATGAATGCACATTTATGTCACCAAACCGGGGTGTGAGTGTGCATGTGTGTCTGTGTGTGCATGTATGTGTGTGTGTATGCCTGTGTGCGCCCGCTTGTCGGGACTTGCTGATGTCGAGGGTATGGGTGCCGTGACAGGGGGTCTGTGGGCCCTGGTAAAACACCCGTTGGCATGAGGCCACGCTCAGGGATCTGGCATCTCCTCCCCCTGGCTCCGCCTCCCCCCTCGCTTGCTTCTCACCCCCAGCTGAGTTCCTGCAGGTGGCTGCTTGGCTGTCAGTTCCTGTGATTCCTCACGTTTCTCTCCAAGTAACACTGGCAGAAATTCCTGGGATGAACCACCCTACTGGGGGGGGGGGCAGAGTGTCTGCCTCTCGCTGTCTGTGGAATGTCTGTCGGCGTGGCGACGCACACACTCAGTCCAGGTGTGAGCTTAACAGAAGAAGAGAATAATAGCTCGCAGTTTGTTATGTTTGCTTGGTTGTCATGTGAATTACAGGCTTACACACCATCTCCTGTCTTCATTACAGACCTCCATTTTTCCCTCGTAAATACGATGGGCAGGAGTGCGGTCAGGGGCGCTTAAAGGTGCCCCCAGGCATGGCTGCCGGCCTGGGGGTGGCATTGGTCTCATGTGGCTGGGGCTCCAGTACTGGTGGGGGGCAATGGCCTTTTAGACGGGGTCCCAACATTCTGCTGACCATGGCCCAGCCTACATTATGGAAAAAGTTAATGACCAGTAAAACCTGTGTGGGGGGCGTGGTCTGAAGCCATTCCACATATGCAGTGAAACCCCTGGCCTACCACACACATTTGAATCTCTCCCTACTATTAGGTCGCTTGGTCTGAGTGATCCAGTTTAAGGGATTGTTGCAGGGGTGGGGCCAGGTGCAGGGTCACATGTCAGGGGCGGGGTCACATGCCAGGGGCGGGGTCATGTGTCATTTAGAAATGCCAGATTTAAGATACCCCAGTTTAAATGGCCTTCATCTTTATTCAGTCACATTTAGCCTGGACTACCTTAAATCCAACAAGTTGTCCAGCTACGTAATAAACCCTGCTTTCTGAAACTGATGCCCCAGTTCTAGCCCGGTTCATTGTTAGCCATTGTCAGCAATACCAGTTGATAACACATTACGTAGTATTTTGTGCATACAAACGCTGTAGCAACATGTCCACAGATAGCAGTTGGACAGTACTGTGTGTACGACTGATTTAATGAACCACCAATAAGACATAAGTGCTAATAAACAGTGTGCAACTACAGTTTTCATTTCTTGTGATGAAGGGTGCAGCCATCTTGAATTCTGAGATTGGGGATGCAGATGTTTCCCCGACTTTCTGAGTTGGAATTATGACTTCAGGTGGCATGCCAGTTGAAATTTCCAAGTAGGAACTAGTGCTGTCACCCATGAGTTCTATAGCAATGAGGTAAAATGAAAGCAGGGCTGTTTATTTCGGGCCCCCGTGACTCTGACGCCTTCGAGTTCTGCGCCTTGCATAAAGCCTGACTCCTGTTTCCCTGCCCCCCTTGGCTGCTGGAGCGTTGCTCTCCATCCATCCGCGGGCTGGGAGTCGGCTCAGGTGCGCATTTCCGCTCCTGTGCCAGCTGTGCTCCGTTGTCAGTGTGGCACCAGGTGCCGCTTCCCCGCAGCTTTCGCCGCACATCTCCCTGTTTTTCCCACGGTCTCATGGCTGTTTTTTCTGTTTTTCAGGATCAATTTGAAGATGCCTTCGACAGGATCCCTGTGTAAGTACACGTCACCCCTGCAGCCTCTGCTGCCTGCCCTCTCGCATGAATGATTCATCCAGGATAAAATTAGCACGGTCCCAGGATAATAACATGGGGCTCCTCTCCAGGGAGTTTCTACTCCGCGTGCCGCGTGGCACTGCGCATCTGCAGCTGCCGCCGCCGGAGCATCTGGCGCCCCCTACTGTTTTGCTGTGGGTGTGTAATGGCCAAACTTCATTCAGCAGTGGACAACTTTTCATGATCGTCCAGATCTGATGAGTTGCGTTTGTCTGATCTGGTTTGCAATTGCCTGGCAGCATTGCTCAGAAATGTGTGTATCGCCACCTTAAGGTTTTGTACTTCCTGTGGACGTGCCACTGTGGCTGCAGTAGTTGTGATGTAATTTTCATCCCTGTCCGTTGACTGGGGGAAAGCAGCAGAAGGTCAAAAAAGAGATTGAAACAAAGACTGAATATAAACACCTGTTCTAATCTGTCCGATCAGACTGAAAACAAATATGGCTTTGTGGATTTAAGAAAAGGTTGGGTGAGGAAGTCAGGACGACTGCACACCAAAATAAAATGAATGCTTAATTTTTATTGAACTTATTATGTAGCATTTTCATCTGACCAATAGGGTGTGCAGTTGCACCCCCTGGGTAAAATTGCCAATGGTGACGTTTCCCTGAGACAGTGAAGATGAAAGGACACTCTTATGCAGGCTGCCCTGTGGTGCCATGCAGGCTGGATCCTCTCCCTGTACCATGGATGAATCCTTATGAAATGCCAGCTATTACCTGCAATAATATTCCCCGTTAAGTTAGCTTAGCATTACAGGTAAATAAGGAAACACAAAATCAAATGAATAATACATTGGTTTGATGCGGCCTAAATAAGGACTGTATTAGGGGTGTCACTAATGACAATTTTTCTACAGATTCATCTACCGACTAATTGAAACGATTAATTTTCCTCTGGAAAATCAACTTGACTATTTAAATTTATTTTGACAACAACAAACTGCTAGATAATGTACGCCGGATTTTCGGTGCTATACGGACATTATTGTCGGCCACAGTTCGATAAGCAGATTAGTAGTACACCTAACATATTAATGAGATACGTATTCCCCAAAGTAATTCCCCAAAGTTGGTAATCTGTATAAATTCGGCGTATCCTCATGCTTAATAAATTTGGTTAGCAGAGCACGCCACATGCAACACAAGCGATGAACACTGAAGTGGCGGTGAAGAAAGGGACAGATCAGCAGTCGCAACATATTTTAAAAGAGTAGATATTGTGGTTAAACAAGGTGGTGTGGCAGTAATTTTTTACAGATTAAAGTCCAACACTTTTTTTTGTAAATATGGTTTTCATTTTTATTTCAGCTTATGAATTATTTTCTTTCATTTGGCGTCAGTTTTAGTTTATGAAAGCGACACTGGTCCGAACGCGCATGAACACACACTGGCACTGTCAGTCAACGTAGAATAAACCCAGATTTTAGCCTAAACATTTTTCACAAACACTTATTCAATGGAGAGTCTAATGTGTCAGACAAACAACTTTATGGCTTCAACAATGAGTGTATTTAGCAGCTATGTGGACAAAAGATATTAAAAATCTTTCCATACTAGTGTTAATTTAATAAATATGAATAGTTTAAAAAGATTTAAAAAGAAAAAAATGTGGATATCACTCCCTAGATATCATGCCATCCCTTTTAGTGTTCCTTGTTCCAAAATTATTTTTCGTTTGCATTTTGTAATCCAGTACAATTGACTTCAAAATCTGGGATGGGGGAGCTGCTAATGATTTTGGCCCCTGTGAAAGAACATGATATTGGGCCCCAATATATTATGTTTTATTCAGTAATTTTAATTGTATGTGTGTGTGTCCGTGTCCAGGTATACCTTACATTGTGGGGACCAAATGTCCCCACAATGTGGTTAAACACCTGTTATTTTGACAACCTTTTTTTCTGTCCCCACAAGGAGAAATTTCATTTTATAAAAATCTGTGACTGCAGTCAAAAAACTAAAAATGCTGAAACTCTTGTATTTTGTTTGGTTACTTATTGTTAGGGTTAGGGTTAGGGCTGGGTAGGGGTTAAGGGTGTCGTGATTGGGATTACTGTTTTCCCATATATGATAGGTACGCCAAAGTGTGTGTGTATATATTTATAGGGGGTGTATTTAGCTTTTCATTACTTTAAAAAAAAATCAGCCCAATGTTCTGATGCCTCTGACATTGACTGCTGTGTTTAGAGATTTCGTACAAACTACTGGGTGTATTTGAAATTATTTCATGAATAAAAATGCTTTGGAATACAATTGGTGTAAAATACAAATATAGGCCTAATCCAGGACAGTAATTCATGACAGTTAACCACACAACTGCAAATTGTTGACATTAGTGGACATTACAGTGAAACAAGAACTGAACTAAGGCCTCATTAATGATTATTATTATGTTAATCCAAATACATTGAATAAAAATGGGAATTAGAACAAATTATGCCGGTTTCAGAAAAATAGTCTGAAGCACTAATATATAAAAGTATGAAAATCATACTAGTCAGAGAATCATCCGTCACGTTAAAGAACTGTCATCAATAAAACCATGAATATCACCATCGATAATACCAATAACACCATCAATAACACCACCATTAACACCATCAATAACACCATCGATACCAATAATATCAATAACACCATCGATAATATCAATAACACCATAATTAATACCAAAATTATCATTATGCTCAACTGAAGTATCAAACTTTATAAAATGCTTTTGAGAAAATGGGACAACAGAAAAATAATCAAAATAAAAGTATATGAGAATTTTTCACACTCTTAATTCATATTTCAGTGCATCAGTATATCAAAACATTACCTGGGGCTGTATTACTGAGGGGGCTCTATTTCTTTTAGTACATATTATTGGCTGGGGGGGGGGCTTATTTAGTTTAACTATTACTGGGGAGGCCGCCTCCATGATCCGTAGGTTTTAAGAGGTTTAAGTCACAGGAGGAGGGAGACTGGGTTAGACAGAGATAAGTGGATGTACAGGTCGTACAGGTCATGGTCATGGGGTGGGGTGTGGGGGGGTTTCCTTTCGGTCCACGGAGCCCCCCCCCAAAAAAAATGTGATGGACACGCGAGTTGCAGGTATGCAGCAGAGGGGATGATGTCACTACCTGAGTGCGCCGCTTCCCACAGAGCCCTTGCTGCCTGCATATGCATATGTGTGGGGGTGGGGAGAGCAGGGATGTAGTGACAGCCCCCCCAGGCTGGTCTCTATGGCGATCGTTGAAGCTTCCCGAAGCCACATCCTTTTAACGAGAGCGTGCGCTGTGACGTCCCAGTCCTTGAGTCCTCCCCTCCTCCCCACTCCACTCCACTCTCCTCTGCTGTCCTCCTCTCCTGTTCTCTCTCTCTCCCTCCCTCCATCTCACTCAGCTCCCTTTTTCCAGTCCCTCCTCTTGTCTTCTCTCTCTCATCACTCTGATATCTCTAAAGGCTGCCACTCACTCATGCTGATGCGTGTAGCGGTGCCCTCTCTCCGTAAGTAGGCTATCTCTCTCTTTAGCCTTCCAGGGGGTGCAGGCTTGTGCAGAGGGGGAATTAGCGCATGTGGGCTAGCATTGCGGTGTTTGTCTGCTTTGGATATGATGCTGAATTTCCTGCTGTACTATAATTGTGTCCTGCTCCTGGTATAACGGGGTGATGGAAAAGCTATCATTTGGGGAGTATGGAGGTGGGGGCTGGTGAGTCCTGGGGGTTGCTGTGGGTGGTGGAGGCCTCCGGGGTCTGGTCTCCATGCCAGTCCCTAGCAGCGCTCTGCCCTGACCTCCGTGGGCTGTTCCCAGTTCCCAGCAGGGCGGCGCTGGCATTCTGGGGTGGATCCATCACGGTCGCCCGTGGGTGGGGGGGCTCAGGAACAGGGTGTCCTGATGGGTGACGTCCTGGGGACTGAGTGGGCGATGTTTCTGATACGCGGCGTTAGAAAGGAATCGCGGGCCTGGTAGATTGCAGTGAGCATGCTCTGCGCGTCACAGCAAAACAGAGGGATCAAGTCACCACCCCCCCAGCCCCCGGATGTTTCCCTGTGGATTAGTGCTGGGGGAGGGACGCAGGGACCCAGCTGTGACAGGAAGAGCTGTTTCTATCATACCTAGCCAAGTAGAGGGGTATTTTTCCGCGGTGTATTGCTGTAAAGGTTGCTGGTCTGGCCTGTGCTCCTGGGGATTAAAGATCTTACTGCATGTGGGGAGCCACTGAGGTCACAAGGACGACAGCCTGCCAGTCGTTCCCTAAACATTTATAATGCATCACCTGAGAGTTAGATCGAAGCTCTGCCTGTCTAGCGTTTAATGGAACAATTCCTTCTCCATTTCAGGGCATCTAAGATGGACCTAAAGACCTCTCTGGAAGAATGTGCCATTGCACTGAACCTCGTCCTGAACAACAAGTTTTCTGAGGCTCTGGACCTTCTCAAGCCTTGGTGAGTTCCATGCAGGGTCTTGCAGCCTGCTTCAACAAAGAGTTCAGACCCGAGGTCTGCAGCACTTCCTGCCCGGCAGGCTGGGCAGCCGAGGAACATCACCCCACACTGCCCTCATGTCACTGCACATCAGCTTTGACCTGCTTAGCACAATCAGAGCTTCATAGCACATGCTTATTTTTGGCATGACCTTCTGTTATTAATAGTCCTTTGGTGAAATGCTGCTGTTAAGCAGAGAGTTAGAGGCAGATGGCAGTCTGCATGTACAGGGTAGCAGGGGCAGTGACTCGGGGTGGACGGCAGTCTGCATGTACAGGGTAGCAGGGGCAGTGACTCGGGGCGGATGACAGTCTGCGCGTACAGGCCAGCGGGGGCAGCAGCTCGGGGCGGTTGGCAGTCTGCGAGTACAGGCCAGCGCGGGCGGCAGCTCGGGGTGGATGACAGTCTGCGAGTACAGGCCAGGTCGGGCGGCAGGTAGGGTTCTAAGCTGCTCCGTATCCCATGTGATCCTCCGCAGGGCCAGAGAGAGCATGTACCACGCGCTGGGATACAGCAGCATTCTGGTCATGCAGGCGGCCATGACATTCGAGCACAAGGACATCCAGACGGCCATGGGCACCATCAAGGAGGCGCTGCAGACCTGCCAGAGGTATGACTGCTACTCCTGCTGATCCGTGATCTGCTGCTGCCTATTAAATTTCCCCTTGCTGGTTTAATGGTCCTGCTCTGGGTCAAATGGTCCCCCCACGACCGCCCATCTCCTCCCTTTCTTTCTGTGCAGGTTTCGCAAACGGAACACTGTTGTGGAGTCGATATCCAGCCTGGTCTCCAAGCAGGCGGACTCCCTGAGGGAAGGTAGGGCCCCTCCTTTGGGTGATATCAGCTTGGGGTTGTGGCCCTCAGGCTCCCCACAGGGCCATGTGTCTCAGCCCCCCCCCCCCCGTTTCTCCCCCTCCCCAGAGGAGATGCACGCTGAGATCTGCTACGCCGAGTGCCTGCTGCAGAAAGCCACGCTGACCTTCGTGCAGGTACTGGCCCGCGAGCCCATTACAGATTGGCCCCATGCACTCCCACCCCCCCGGACCACTCCAGCCACCCCCTCTAACAGCACCTCTCCTCCATGAGCAGGATGAAAACATGATCAGCTTCATCAAGGGTGGGATCAAGGTCCGGACCAGTTACCAGATCTACAAGTGAGAGAAAGCAGAACCTCCCTCCTGTCACTCCCCACGTCCTCCTCCGACCAGCCTCAGGATCTGCACTCTCCTGGTGGCTATTTCAATAGGCAGCCCTATGCAGAGCCGGCTTCCTTCTCAGACCCGCCTCATGGTTGTGCCTTTCGACATGGCGCCCTGCCTGTCTGCGCACAGGACTGAGCTGTCATTAACAAGGTCGATTGACTGGATGTTTTTTCTGTGTTATACCTGGACACTGTAGTGCGTGAAAATCCCAGAAGGGGGAGCTGTGCCTGAGATGCCGAAACCGCTCTGTCTGGCAGCAGCAATCACACCACGTTCAAAAACGTTTAGATCAGGCCTTAGCTGTTGTGGTGCTCGGCCTAGCAGTGAGCCTCCTGAGCCAGTCTGTCTGATTCTGCATGTACATGATTGGCCGTTTGCATTAGCGGGTTTGTGTACCTAATGAACTGGCCACTGAGTTTGTATAAATACACACATCTTCATGAGACAGGGACATGCACCTTCAGTCTGTATGTACAGTATGCTCTATACACCTGTGTGCAGTAATATATATATTATATATATGTATATGTTAAGCCTGTATAATGTGTTATGTGTGACGCGCACACAGTGCGCGTGTTGGAGCGCCGTGGTGCAGTCTGCCGTTCCTTCCTGTCAGTCACTCCGCTGTCTCTCTGTTTGCAGTTCTCGCTCTGAAATGAGCTCTCTCTCAAGTGCGCCGCTATATACCTGGACCACAGCAGCACAGATACTCTCGGTCTCTCGTTCCAATCCCATGATGCCCCTTTCAAAATTTGCACGCACCCCCTCCCCCCACTGACCGCTTGCTGCTGTGCCTCTGGTTTTCTCGAACCCTCCAGGCAGACATACCGTGATTAGCACGTGGAGCCTGAATGTCACCCCATGAGCAATCTGACCGCTGAGTTTCGCTCTAACCTTACGCCATGTGACACTGCACCCCCGTCCCCATCACTAAAACTACTTATGTCTCATTTTTGTGCCGAATCCAGGCTCCAACCATAGATTTCAGTTTGTTTTCCATCTCCTAGCTTCTCCTCTGTTAATCCTCTTGTACTTCCTCTCCCAGGGAGTGCCAACATGTGGTGAACATGACGCAATATGTTGCCAGCAACAGCGACGCCTTCCACCAGTTTGAGGGAGGCGTGAAGCTGGGGATTGGTTCATTTAATTTGGTGAGGCGGAGCTTATGCTGAGCATGACCAATCAGAGACATGTGAGATGCCAGGGGGTGTGGCTCCCATCTGTTACGGCCCTGTCCTGCAGCTTGTGTGTGATGGCTATGATTTCTCCAACCCCCCCCCCCCCAGATGCTGTCACTCCTTCCTGCCCGGATCCTTCGTCTCCTGGAATTTATTGGCTTTTCAGGAAATCGGGTGAGAATCGTGCCTTCATCATCATGTAGCAGGTGGACTTCTGTGGTTCAGCGACAGCCGGGAGGTGATGGTGGGATGGGTGTCTGTGGTTCGGGGGTCGCCAAGAGGTGATGGTGGGATGGGTGTCTGTGGTTCGGGGGTCGCCAAGAGGTGATGGTGGGGTGGGTGTCTGTGGTTCAAGGGTAGTCGGGAGCTGATGTCTCTGGCCTGCCTCTGTCATGTGACTGGGGTGCTGTACTGTCCCCCCAGGACTTCGGCCTTTCCCAGCTGCGAGAGGGAGCTGCCAGTCACAGCCTGCGCTCCATCCTTTGCGTCCTGACGTTGCTGCTGTACCACACCTATGTCACGCTAATCCTGGGTAAAGGCGCTGTGCCCTCTGCTAGCGGAAAGGGATTCCTAACCTTGCCCTTGAATGACTAAAGTGAGCCTCATGGTGTCATCCTGCAGGGGCCGGAGAAGGAGACCTGGTGGAAGCAGAGGCCCTTCTGGAACCCTACCAGGAGAAATTCCCCAATGTCAGTGAAGGCGCCTGGCCCCACCCCCAGTCACCTCGATCTGCATGTGCCTGTTCTTCCATAGCTAACCATAATTGGATGAGGCAGGCTAGCTGTTAGCGGTAGCTGCTAATATCTCCTTTCTCCTTTTTTAAGGGATCCATTATCTTGTTTTACACGGCGAGGATTGCGCTGCTGAAGGGGAACTTTGAGAAGGTGAGGGATTCTTGGCGAGGTGGGGGTGGGGCCAGCGGGGGTGTGACTGATGGGTGGGGGCTAATGGGGGTGGAGCCTGGTAGGGGCGGGGCCAGCAGGGGCAGAGCCGGTATGACACTCCCCCCCCCATGTGTCCGCACACAGGCCCAGCTGAAGTTCCAGCAGTGCATTGCCTCCCAGCACGAGTGGAAGCAGATTCACCACGTGTGTTACTGGGAGCTGATGTGGGCCCACTGCTTCCAGCAGGAGTGGCTGCAGGCCTACCGCTACGCTGACCTGCTCTGGAGGGAGAGCCGCTGGTCCAAGGTGGGCCGCCCCCTCAGCGCCTGCCTCTCACCCCCCCCACCCCAGAATGCTTCTAAAGTCTAGAGTTGGAATATAGCGACTAGCAAGCCAGTTAGCAGAACATGCTGCTTCAGCATTTCCTAAATAAAAAGCTCCTGCAGCTCATTGCTCTAACAGTGCAAAGATTGTGGCTTCAGATCCCTTCCCTCTACTGTACATGACTTTGGTTTAGAGTGTCAGGTAAATAAGTTACTGTAATAAGGGACCCCTTTATTTAATATTTAGTGTAGTGACTGTTTGTGGCCAACAGGGGGCCATGCAGAGTTTGCACGGCGGTGGCTGTGATTACGTGCTCTTTCCTGGACAGGCCATCTACATGTACCAGAAGGCTGCCATCCTCAGCATGATGCCCGAGGAGGACGTGAAGACGACCGGCGAGAACGTGGTGGAGCTCTTCAGGTAGGCCTGCCTCGAACCCGCTGCTCAGTTCTGTTAATATAGCACCCGTTCCAGCAGAGCTGCCTGTCCCAGGATGCTTAGTGACAGGAAGGCTGGCAGAGGCAGACACAGGCGTAAATAGGGTGGGGCGGGACCCCCTGGTGGGGCACGTCACCCTCCCCGGCACGCGGGCCTTTCGGCGTGACAGACAGCCATACAGCCGAACACTTTGGTGTCACTGCAGGCAGGTGGAGGGACTTAAGCAGCGCCTGGCCGGCAAGTCCATCCCAACGGAGAAGTTTGCCGTGAGGAAGTCACGCCGCTACTCCTGCTCCACACCCGTGAAGCTGGTGGTGCCGGCGCTGGTGAGCCTCGTTTCGGGGGTCAGAGGGCCGTCCTGGATTCCCACCTCCACGCTCCCTAAAGCCAGCGGCCGGGGGCATTTAGAAACGGAGCGCTGCTGGGGGCTAGGGAACGAGGAGTGTGACCACAGAAAGATCATCCAAAGCCCAAACCACGGAGCGGGGCGAGCAGACGGGGCTGCGGAGGGAACCTGTTTAGTCCTGACCGTAGGGGCCATCTCGCCCTGACAGGAAATGATGTACGTGTGGAACGGCTTCACTGTCGTCGGCAAGAGAGCTGATGTCACAGAGGGCCTGCTGATCACGATCGAGAAGGCAGAGGAGCAGCTCAGTAATGACCCCAGTGAGTGTGCCGGGTCTGGGGGGGGCGCTCCTGGCAGGCAGGTACAGCACCCCCAGAATTTATGCTGCGTTCCATTTGAACTCGGAAGTCAGAATTTCTGAGTTCCCAGTCGGAAATTTAAACTGGAACGCCCCCTGAGGTCGGAATTCTGACTCTGAAAGTCGGAGGACCCCATGCTGTTTATAAGCACTTACATCGTATTTGTGGCTCATCAAATCAGTCATACACACAATACTGTCCAACTGCTATCTGCGTATATGCTACTATGGTGTTTGTCTGCTCAAAATACCATATAATGTGTTAACAACTGGTATTGCTAACAGTGGACCTGGCTGGAGCTGGGGCCCGTTTCATTAAGCAGGATTTCTTGCTTCCTAACATGTCAGATTTTAGGTAATCTGGGCTAAATGTAAAATGATGATAGAGGCCATTTAAACTGGGGTACCTTAAATCTGGTATTGCTGAATGGCTTTCCGACTTGTTGTACTGGAACACGGTTAACATGACGTCATCCCCGGCTCTGACCTCTAAAGTCAATGTGACGCAGTGTTAATCACGAGAAGCCACCCACTGATGCCCCTCCTCCCTGCAGTCAGACACCCACAAACTGCCTTCTCCTCCTGAACGTACTCTCCCGTTCCGCGACGCTGGCGGCTCATGGGCTCGCTCTCGCACACAGGGCCCTCTGAGTACCACCCCGATGACCAGTGCCTTGTCCAGATGTTGAAGGGCCTCTGTCTAAAACATCTGGGCCGTCTTCTGCAAGCGGAGCTGTGCTTCACTCAAGTCCTCTCCATGTAGGTGACACCCCCCTGCTGAACAATTAGGTCTATTGCCTCATGGGAATCCATTTGGCGTTCCTGTAGTTCATGACCGTGAAAAATAATCCTTCTGAAATATTGCATTCCATCTTTCCACAGTGAGAAAAGGATAAGATATGACCATTACTTGGTGCCATACACGCTGTATGAGCTAGGACTGCTGTATAAACAGCAAGGAGATGTTGCCAAGGCAATACGATACATAGAGAACGCAAAGTAAGTGCCCTCTGCTGGCCAGGCTGTGTCATAGCATTATAGACAGACATTTCTGTTAAAGCAGGGCTCTTCAAGGGAATGATTGGTGCATTTACGACTGCTTCTGACCTGTAAGCTAGTTTTCCTGTAATAACTGAAAGGATTCATTTTTGGATATGCTAATATATTCAAACAGCCAGCATATATATCTGACAGCCTCTTGTTCTGATGGCTGCTGAGAATGCTGCACGCTTTCCTAACGAACCTGCTTTTCTCGCGCTTTCCTAACGAACCTGCTTTTCTCCCGCTTTCCTAACGAGCCTGTGCCCTTGTTACAGGCTGAACTACAAGGACTACTCCATGGAGTCACGCTTACACTTCCGGATACATGCTGCTCTCAGTAACCTGAAGGGGTCGCCGGTCAACACCCCTTAACCAGAATTAACCGGGGGACCTCTGTGTTTTGGGACTTAACACCCCATGTATTCCAGTTAGTTTCTCAAAACGTGGAAACAGTAATGATTTATTTTTGTCGTTGTAATTTTTCTGAGAATTAAGGTAAGTTATACATAATGCAAATGATGTTTAGAATAGATGATTATTCAACATGCAGGTACTGTTTTTGCCACAGAACATGCATCATACATTAGCCTTGCTTATTTACCCTATGATGTTAAGAAACCTTTATGAGGAGTACAGAAAAAGATGGGGAATCAAAGTGGTAGCTAGAAGCTGTGCTGAGTGAGCTAGCACACATATACTATAATACAGTGTGCAGGCTCACAATGGGGCATTTGGCACTACTGGTCTTTATTTGCTGACCAGGTACAAAGACTGCGTTTGTTTATTGGTCCACAGAGAAGGTGCCCAATTCTGGTTGGCCTTTACTCCTCACCCAGCGTGCCGATTGGTACTTGATGAAGGAATTTCTCTGTGGGGTTCAGCCCACAGGTGGAGGCTTCAGAGCAGCTGATTGGGGTCTGTGAGCGTGGCACAGATCTTGGGAGAGCCTGGAGGTAGTGTGTGATTCTGATGGTGTCTGTGAGCGTGGCACAGATCTTGGGAGAGCCTGGAGGTAGTGTGTGATTCTGATGGCGTCTGTGAGCGTGGCACAGATCTTGGGAGAGCCTGGAGGTAGTGTGTGATTCTGGTGGCGTCTGTGAGCGTGGCATAGATCTTGGGAGAGCCTGGTGGTAGTGTGTGATTCTGGTGGCGTCTGTGAGCGTGGCACAGATCTTGGGAGAGCCTGAAGGTAGTGTGTGATTTTGGTGGCGTCTGTGTGTGAGCATGGCACAGATCTTGGGAGAGCCTGGAGGTAGTGTGTGATTCTGGTGGCGTCTGTGAGCGTGTGCGTAGAGAACCTGCAGAAACCTGCCAATATGAGGCTGGTACTTGACTCTCCTCCAGAAAACCAAAGAACAGCTGCATCAAACACAAAGCTTATCTAGTCTGTTCAGTGTGAGTCACATTGAACTTTTGGAATATAGAAATATAGTATAATATAATATATAATGGTTATTATTCTACCTGCTTCTTTGTTTCACAGTCCAAACACATGCATTGCTGTAGACTTTGTGTACACAAAACATGAACATGAGTTCATTTAAAATAGCAAAACCTCGGGCTTCATGCCTTCATTTACTTGAGCTAGTTATGTCCTGTCCCATCTGTCTAACTTGTATATTCTATTTTATGAGAAGAGCAGACTTAGCTAGATGCTAAAGAGAGTGACGTTCATAGCAGGCTACATGAATGTAATTTGTACTGTATAAATGTGTTTCTCACTGTGTGTGGAACATATGTTTTTAATTATCGGTGTATATTTTGAGAATATTTCGGAAGAACATTAGAATACAGAGTTTCCAGATCTGACGGACGTTTATGTATTCTCCGAATTGTCCTAGAGTGGGTCTCGCCATCTTGTAAATTCCACTTCTGGGGGTAGTAGCACATATTTATAAATGTTCAGTTCTTTCTCATCATTTAGGAATTTGTTTCCTGAAATGTTGGTCACATGGTGTTTGTCATCTGGGCAGATGTAAATGTAAAAAATTGTATTAAAAATACATATACTGTCTGGACAAAACATGAAACTTCTTGAAAAAAAATATCTAAACCGAGAAGGGAGAAATGAACTATTGACAATTGTAATGGTATTTGAAATTGTGTATACCATATTTATAAGCCATAAATCGCTGCCTGTCTGCATCATTAGAAATTTTGTAAATGTTCATTATATAAATGGTTGATTGTACTCTATATTCCCTTTAAAGTAAGTGCAGATGGTGTAACACTCACTTCAGATCTTCCGTGGGTGTAGTAGCACGTCAAGGCCCTGATACAAACCTCCACAGAGCAGCCTGTCTTCAGATGAAGTTTGCCACGTGTTCATAGAGCCGTAGACGGGCTGAGGAAAGGTTTTGTCAGGAGAGGTCAGGGCAGCTGGACGTCGGTGCCTTTTTGGGGCAGCTGTTCACTCATTGTCTATGTTCATTAGTTTTGGTAAAAAATGAGCACAATTCTGAGTGTCTATTGCGGTTCTGCTTAGGCTCGGTGGGAGATCTGTGTCTGCATCCCAAAATGACATGACCTTTACTGCACTAACGGTGTACCTTTCTGAAATGTCATCATGATGCACATATGAATTTATATCGCTTACGTCAGTTTATAGTGTTTCGTTTTAATTACACAGTATGGTACACAGAAATGGTGTCAGATAGATACTGTACTTTTAAGCTGAAATGGGGATGGTTCATTCCTGTAAATGTGGGACTGCACTTCGTAGGACTGTTAACCAAAGACTGGCTTTCAGGCATAGCAATGGAAAGATGCTGATTCTGAGAAATTATTTTGACAATCACTTCATTACACCTGCCACACCGAGATTCCTCTCACTTTGATTATTATGTCTTTGATTCACCTGTCTACCTTTGTCATGCCAGCAGATATTAACCTCTCGTTAAGGTCTTGAGAGACTGATCCAGTCCCAAAAATCAGTGCCTGGTGTCTGAATCGCACATTGATGTATAAAAGTCCTCAGTTGTCTGTCTGTCTCACCTGCTGTGCAGTGTAACATCTTCAGGGTACCAAACGGTTAATAAAGCCATGGGTTTGAGTAACTACACTCAAGGTCTCCATTTCTGTTTGTCTCTGCTGTTTGACTCCAAAGTGTAGTTGGTGGCCCAGCCCTGGAAGATTGTCAGTGTTCCTAAAGAAACAGAAGGTAAAGCTGGAAATTAAGCCAGGTGTGGCTGGCTGGCTTTCAGTCAGGCTCTGTTCAGCAGTTTATGTTTTATGTGTGTTGGTATTTCTCCCAACCAGCCACATAACTGGTATATACAGAAGACATCACATTTGGGGGGCTTTACAGCAAGCCTGACAGACTTTAGCTTTTTATGCTGATGCACTTTGTACAATCCAGTGTGTCAGAGTATCTTAAAACAAAAAAGCCTTTATGGATTTCATAGAACAGAAATATGTCAGTCGTGATGAATCCGAAATGTAGGCGTTGTGAAAACATTTAAAGTAATCTGTGAATTCAGTTACACATACATTGTGGTACTTAAGTATTTTAACATGTCTTTTCGCCGATTCGCATATGTTTATGAATTGTTTAAATACACTGCATGTTAAAGACACACCATCGGCATTAAATTTAAAGTTAATGCAAAATATTCGACGCGACGACGCTGAGCTCCGGCGCAGGACGGAAAGCGGCGCTTACGAAACTGCAGGGAGCGGTCAGCTGAGCCGGGCGACCGGGGGGCGAGGAGCCGCGGAGTCGCGATGGAAGGCAACCGCGACGAAGCAGACAGGTGCATCGGCATCGCCCTCAGGGCTATAGAAACAGGGGACAAGGAGACGGCGGTCAGGTTCCTCACCAAGGCGGAGAAGCTATATCCTACGGATAAGGCGAAAGGTTAGTTGGGGCGAAGGCGTAAACTGGAAGTGGGTTAGCCGTGCGGCTAGTAGGTAACCTGGGGTTAGCCGTGCAACCTATGGGCTAGTGCGTTAGCCGGAGTTAGCCGAGCAGCTAGTGGGTTAGCCGTGCAACTAGTGGGTAATCTGGGGTTGGCCGAGCAGCTAGCAGGCTAAGGGGTTAGCCGTGCAACTAGTGGGTTAGTGGCGGATAGTCGAGCAGCTAGTGGGTTAGCAGAGGATAGCTCGGCAGCTGGCAGGCTAACGGGTTAGCCATGTAGCTAACGGTCTAGTGAGTTAGCCGGGGTTAGCCTTCCAGCTAATGGGCTAGATGGTTAGCCGGCCACTCTCAAGAAAACATCCGGTTTCCCACATTTTTATCATTATTCATAGAGGTGATGGTGTACGGATTACACTGTGTGGAGATCGGCGCTGCGAGTGATTAACCGGCAGAAGCGCCAGCTCAGCTCGCCGGTGACCGAGTGCCGGCTTGTTAGCGGCCTTTGCTAACGGAACCCCCTGGGTCGGTAGCTGTACCCCTCAGTGTTTCTGACAGATGTCACGGGCTATGGATAGCTAGTTAACTAAGGGGTCTTCGCGGCAAGCCGAGCCGCTCGAATTAAAGACCAGCGGCCAGCGTTTATGGTAAAAATGCAGAGAATTATTTTTTCCAAAGGGTCCCAGACCTTCAGGGCTTTTAGACGACGAGTTACCTGTTTAACGATACCCTGTCAGTTAAGGGACTAGAAACACCCGGGCCTCTGACGACTGTCACTGCTGTGTGATCCAGCTGTAAAACGTACACCTTTCACTCTTATACCACTGAAAAACAACTTCAACATCACACAGCTACCTCTCTGTGCTGTACTGTCCATATCATGTAATACATGTCTGTGTTCCTCCTCTGCCACTCCCTGCATTGTCCCCCTGCCTGTCCTGTCCCTGTCTGTCCCACCCTCACCTCTCCCTCTGTTGCCCCCCCGTCTGTCCCGTCCCCACCTCTCTCCCTCTCTGTCCCCCCACTTCTGCCATGGAGAGCTGAGACCCCCGTGCCAAAGACAGTATCTCTTGTGTCGTCCAGTGGAGTTTTTGGAAACTCTTGAAAAGTCAGTATGTAGAAGTTGCTGTTATTTCCCAGGTCCCTTTCTGCTAGCCACTGGTCTTGCTGTTACATTGGTTTTAGTGTTTGTAAGAAGCCGCATGATTTGATCATACACACATTCCCTGCTGTTTCGCTGGTAGCAAGACTTGCCTTCACCATTTCGAGGTGTTTGTCTCTCCAGTGCTGCTCGAGTCTCTCGTGAAGAATGGCAGCACAGCTGGGAACGGCCTTCACCGTCGCCGGAGAGCCGACGGCTTGGAGAACAGCGGGCCCACGGCCTGCGGGGAGGCGGCGGCGGCGGCGGCAGGGGGGGAGGCGGCCCGGAGCTTCAGCCAGGAGCAGGTGGAGGGGGTACAGAGGCAAGTGCATCTGTGAGGAGGAGGCGTTTTCTTGCGGGGGGAGGACGGAAACTCCAAAACATGTAAAAGCTGTAAGATGTAATAGCCATGCTCCCTTCATAGAGGTGCTCGGGTATGATCTGCATCACGATGTTCTGTACAGTCATTTGAAATGTTTCTTTGATATTAAAGCCCTGTTTTTGCAAGGTTTGGCACGGAAGTGTGCTAGTTAAATGTGATCTGACTCCTAACCAGCCAGTTATTTTCCCAAAGGATCACAGTGTTTGAGAAAACTAAAACTAACTGTGTCACATGACTGCAAAGCCCTAGAGGTCAAATTAAACCAGCTAAGGGGTTAAGATGCAACATTCCAGCCAAGTTGCACAGTTTGTGCCAGGGGGAAGGGGTTGGTTTTGCATCAGACTGAAGAAGTGTGTCAGACCCTTGTCAAGCTGCTCAGAATGGATCCTGGCAGGACCGTGGGCCTGGTCTGCACTCCCCAGTCGCCTGTACGCTCTGACTGCTGTTACAGGCCTGGCTGTAATTTACAGAGCCCTGCAACCCAGCAACTTTTTTAATTTCTATGTGCTAAATCATGCACATAACTTAGTTTAACATGCCCACAAAATACTAAATCGAGGGTACGATTTACTTTTTTTGTGCTCTCAATTTGCTATTTTGAGATCTCAGAATAAGTTGTGCTCACATTTGTTTGTGTTTTTGCGGAACGAAAACATGCTGTCAAAATGCACCTTAATCAGTGAGTCTTTATCCATAGCAATGTTGCTGTTTTACACTAAAGTTCCATGAGGCTTAGCCAGTTAGCGTAACTCCTAGAGAACCCGCACGCACCCCCCAACACTGCAGCTTCTCACTTTGCAGGCACGTTTTCTTCAGTTTTTAGCGGGTTCATTAAGCTAAATAGTGCAGACCATTTTGTGCACCGTGTGCACTACATTAAAAACAAATACTGTGTCTGGCTCCTCCAGCGCTCCATACCAACCCGTCATCCTGGTGTGTGTTGAAGTGGTTCCTTTGTGTTCTGTTCCCCACCAGGATCAAGAAGTGTAAGGACTACTACGAAGTCCTGGGCGTGAGCAAGGAGGCCAGCGAGGACGAGCTGAAGCGGGCCTACAGGAAGCTGGCACTCAAGTTCCACCCGGACAAGAACCATGCTCCCGGGGCAACCGAAGCCTTCAAAAGTAAGGAGGGAATGTTTGGGGGGGTCTGTGTCAGACGGGGTCACGCAAGGCCCCTTCCCTGTGGTCTGAACCATGTGGGTGAGCTCTGCCTGGTGCCCCTTCCCCTGCAGAGATCGGCAATGCATATGCCGTGCTGAGTAACCCGGACAAGCGGCGGCAGTACGACCTAACGGGGGCCGAGGAACCTGCCGGCACCACCCAGGCACACGGAGGCTTCCACTTTCACAGAGGCTTCGAGGCTGACATCACCCCTGAGGACCTCTTCAACATGTTCTTTGGAGGCGGATTCCCCTCATGTATGCATGGGCACGGAGCCTCAGGAGCCAACCGAAAGGGGCTGCGGTGTGAAAGGGCCCCTTCTTACAATTAACACACATTTGCTTCCAGTTTTAGCCTCAAATGTCTATCTCTGAACACCACAAAATAAGTATATGCACAGTCAACAGTATATAGATAAAAATACACATTACATTATATAGGAGTGTAAAGCACTGAGTGACAGAGGATGAGTAGCAGTAGATCATGTTACCCCCAAGAGGCCTCCCCACGTGCTCAGTGAATGTTGTCAACTTCCCTCCAGCGGCAGCTCACACCTTTTCCAATGGCAGAGCGCAGCACAGTCACCGTGGAAACCACACATACCAAGAGAGGCATGAGAACCGAGGAGACGTAAGTGCTGTCAGGGGCCATCGCGGGCCTCCTTGGGCTATAATCGTGCTCCCCTGTGCCATAATCATGGGCCATCGTGGTCCTTGCTGGGCCATCATTGCGTGCCTCACTGGGCCATCACACCCTTACATTTTCTGCCTTCATGTTCCAGAGCGGCTTCTCGATGTTTGTCCAGCTGCTGCCCATCCTGGCGCTCATCCTGGTGTCTGTGCTGAGTCACCTGATGGTGGCCACCCCCCCGTACAGCCTGCACCCTCGAGCGTAAGACCCCGTCGTCAGGGGAATCCTGTGGAGAATTCACCAGCTCTGGGGTGTTTAAGGAAACATTAATGCTTATCTATTCAGTTCACACCAGAGATGCTTGTATTCAAGAGAAGCACACACGACGTGCGGGGCTTCTCTGTGTTTCAGGTCCACAGGACAGACAGTGAGGCGGCAGACTGAGAACCTGCGCATAGATTATTACGTCTCCAAGGACTTCAGCTCTGAGTACAAGGGGGCAGCGGTGCAGGAGGTGGAGAGTGATGTGGAGGAGGTGTATGTGGCCAACGTCAGGAACAACTGCTGGAAGGAGCGGCAGACCAGTACGTGCCTTTACCCTAACCTATACCCTAATTGCTGGAAGGAGCAGTTGTCACCATGCTTAACCTAGTCTTCCTGTAAATACCCAGCTCGGAAGCTGGAGGATGAGATACTGGATGTGGGTTTGGGGCATTCCCCTGATATGTGGTGCTGCGTCTTCCCCTCTGTGCAGGACGAGATTTGCTGTACGCGGCCAGGATCTACGGGGACGACCGACTACGTCACAAAGCCGACCTCATGTCCATGGACAGCTGCAAAGAGCTGGACAGACTGAACGAGCTCTTCCGCGGAGGGTAGCCTCGCACCCTGACCTCCTGCCATATGAACCTTTAGAGCAAATACTGTACAGCATGGATGCTTCTCTGATAAATAAAAACAGTCCCAGGTCCAAGCGAAGCAGTTAGGGGAGGGCGATTCTGCTGGTCCCTCCCTGAGAAGATGGGCCAGACTGTGAGGCGGCAGTCTGCACCGATTCCACAATCTGTCTGGGGAAGAGGCACTTTGTTGCAAAGGCTGCTTCCTCCTGCCTGTAGGAGTGTCGCTTGGCGTGATGTGATAGCTCCGCCTCCACCCCCTGCCCTGCCATGCCCCGCCCCCACATCCATGCTAGTTTCATGACACCACTGGTAGGGTAGCTTTACTGGGAGACTTTCATCCAAGACCAACAGTTAATCATTTAATGAGAAGCTTAAATGTAAATATTTCACTTTTGAATGTTTCACTTAGATGATAAGTATATTAATATATATTTAAAGAGCAGTTGTCTATGAAATGATTAATAAATTCAATAAAACGTGATTCTCAGAGCACCTGTTGGATACTTGTTTTTGCCACACCTGTCCACTTCTTCTAGCGAAGCCTGTTATATCACAGAAGGTTCCAGAAGGTGATCATGAATAAGGTGTCAAATTAGCCGTTGGATGGGTTTATCTGAAATGGTTTGGGAGTGAATGATTTCCCTAGTCAATTTGTAGTTGGTTAATTATGTTCATTTAGTTCATTCATTTATAGCTTTCATATTTCTTATTTTTATATTTCTGTCCTTGCTATTGCTCATCATGTTCTTTGCCTCTCATACAACTTACTCTCGACAAGACCGTCTGACCCCCTGGCTCCAGGAGTCTGTACGAAGACCATAGATAAAGGGCCTGAGTCCCTCAGGGGGGGCAGAGACAGACACAGACAGACACTGAACCTACCATGTGAAACATCTTTCTGTAACATCTCCATTCTGTCTTAATAAACTGCTTAAGCTTAAGGAACCTGCCTCATCATTCAACCAAAAGAACCTGAGGTTTCACTGACAAAATCTATCAGGTGTGACCGGTTGCTCTGTGAACGTAACGACATAGAGGCCAAGCAGAAGCTGACCTGTACGCTTCCACCTTTAAAAAATGGGCTTCCTGCATCCCCCAGGACTCCCTTCTTTTGATAACTAAATGAAATCAACATGACATTACCAACTCAGTGAAAAAATGTTATTGTAAAACAGTATTGGATACACTTGTAAGTGTCCAGCATTGGTTGTGAGTTCATTGTTGCAATAAAGACTGAATTTGGATCTACACCAGCAGCTTCTGATTTCTGATTGGCGGGGAGGGAAAAACCACAAGATCAATCTTTTGTTTTCCAAGGAATAAAAAGGTTCTGACGTCATTCCCCTTATCCCCCCCCACCCCGCTTGCCAGGTGGCAAGAGCTTAGCTTCGTATCAG
Organism: Cryptomyrus ogoouensis; assembly: GCA_025773925.1. Taxonomy (NCBI): domain Eukaryota; kingdom Metazoa; phylum Chordata; class Actinopteri; order Osteoglossiformes; family Mormyridae; genus Cryptomyrus; species Cryptomyrus ogoouensis. The sequence goes on along the minus strand of JAOYFF010000015.1, from coordinate 5,845,807 downwards.
AATTTCAGATACTGGATAAAATTATATTGGTCAAAATTTCCATACTAGTGCACCACTAAACTGGTTGGTCTCTATCTGTGCTGTAAGCTGCACCATCAGAGTGGTCTATCTCTGTGCTTTAAGGATGGTCTCTACACCATAAAGGTGGTCTCTGTACCATCAGAGTGGTCTCTCTCTGTGCTGTAAGGGTGGTCTTTCTCTGTGCTGCCCTTCTCCAGTGTGACCTGAAGTCTCCAATCTACCTCTCCGTGCAGAATCAGCAGGATTTTACCCAAAACATCAATGTTCTGCTGGTATCTTCATCCAGGGAATTTGCACAATATTAGTGTATGCACATTGTTTTAGTGGTGTTGTCCCAGTCATACATGTGTTCATAACAAAAATGTCAATGACTCTGTTTGCACGGGTTCCAGTTTAGTTTTAAGTTGAGCCTGGGAGAATGTTTGCAAGTCAACTTAATGCCCTAAATTAATGACATCATTAACATGTTTTCACATTCTAGTCACATTCTGTGTTGATTTAATTTTGGGCCAGAAACAGTTTGTTTTTCAGTTCAAATTTATCTGGTTTTGTTTTTAGTAGGCTTATTCCAGCAAGTGTGTCAGGCGACAGTGTTGAAATTTTGTTAATGATTAATACTCTGGGTGTGATGCAATGCGCTGCTCCTGACGTAGAGATAATTCGTTATATTAATGTCGTTTTTCTTGTTTTTTTTTTTAAACCATTGAACTATTGCTAAGAGATATCTTTTGAAGACATCGTACAAGCTATGTATTTTTTATTCATGCATTACCCTGTATGCAACGGCGTAGGAGAGTTTGATATTGGGGACGCAACTTAATTTAAATACAAAGGTCTGTTTGGCGGGGGTAGGGTGAACTGAATCCAAGTTAAATATTGGGGGGTGGGCGTGGGGGTGGCGAGGAACTCACGTCCCCCTGTTGCTCCTGGTTCCTAGGCCCCTGACTATAGGCACTGCTTGAAGCATTTGTCCCCAGAAAGGATTATCTGATAATTATTCATTTGGATTAAACGACTCGGCTCATCTGGGGAATCAGGCAGTTATCCGGGTCTGCGGCCGAAATGAAGCTTGCTCTGTCTTACCTCCTAATTGTATGGCTTTCAGAAAGCAAGCTTGCAGTAAGTCTCACTATTTCTAACCTAACGGGTTCGTTTTGAATTTTTAGTTTTGTGTGTAGTTAATTCATATTTATTTGCAGGGATTAATTCGGGATCAGAGGGGGGGGGGGGAGACCTGTCAGGTACAGAGCGGGGGGGTCCTGAATAAGCCGCTCTGCAGTTTATTGTCTGTACCCATGACCACAATCTTAAATATGCAGTACGTTATTTTGTTAGTATGTTGTTACCACTTTAAAGCAATGTAAAATAAACGAAAAGTGTGACCAAAGAGTTATTTTATTTGGTATTTGTGTCGTATATATCACGTGATTGAATTTTTAAACATAACACGTAAATGACACTTCCAATGTATTAAAACGGCTTATCACTGAAGTAACATTCTTGCTTATTCAGTCGTGATGTCCCCGTGAAAAAGTTATTCACATATTGTTTCTTACGCGATTTACGTAGCCTATAGCAGAGTTTAGCTATAAAGTGAAGGTTTGGCAGCAGTATACTGGTAAGCAAAGTAAGTCAAAATAAAAAAACAAAGGACAGAAATCAAGGCTTAATGTAGAAGTATCTCATACACTAGAGCAATGAATGTCTCGTCAGAACTACTAAGAACTACGAAGGAATGCGCCCACAGTGAACGAACAAGCAAGAAGTGTGAATGGAGAGATTGCCCCTTTGGATTACTTTATGATTGGTGATTAGTGATTGAGTGGGTGAAGAAGAGACACAGGCTACCTCTTAGTCATGACTGAACGAGAGATTATACTAGGGTTTAACTGTAGCGAAACCATGATAAAACCATAGTCATGGTTTCCATAGTTACCCAAAAAAAAAAAAACATGAAAAACGGCAAACCATTGTAAACCATGGTTAATTTTCGTAAGGGTAGTAAATATCGTACATATGAACTGACTTCCCGTATGTTGCGTTTGGATTTCAGAGATGCAACACTTTCACGATTTAAAACAATTTTGGTTAGCATCTGGACTCTAGCTGACTATGTGATGAACCGTTAGATTTGTGTTTTTAACAATCATGAGTAGCTTAGGTACCATGTTGCCGAGGCTTAGACCATAATTCAACAACAAATATTATTTTTACAGGAGTTACTGGTAGTATAAGCACTATTTAGCCTAAATAATGGGCTATTTTTGAGTAATCAGGACACAGGTGTTTCCGATCTGTTTTATGCAAACAGGAAACGCCACTGAATGAGTTGGGTAAACCCTGCTTACTTGATTCTTTTTGTTTATATCATCAAACGTGCATTTCAAAGAGCTTGCATACAAAATCAACAGTTAAAACCAACATCATATCTCTTTATTCCTAAATGTCATAGGAGCCCCAGAAAAATGAACACGGTGGTGCAGACGGCCCTGAGTCACGGGACACAATCCCCCCTTCTCCAAATTCCACGAGCCCCCCCGTGTCTACCCTGGATAACAGCACTGAAGCCCCTGCAGCCCCCACACCCCCCACGGTGCCGCTGGACGAGCACATGAGCTCGCGGGAGTGCCTCAATAAGCAGTTCACGCTGCGCTCCTGCCAGAAAGTCTTCTGCCCCCCCTGGATGCGATGCCTCAATGGGAGGTGCGAGTGCAAATTGCCGTACCAGTGCCCCCGGGAGGGGGCCGCGCAGGTCTGCAGCACACAGGGCAGGACGTACATCTCCTACTGCCAGCTCAAGGCTGTTGACTGCCTGCGCGACACGGCCTTGTTCGATGGCTTTCTCACCGACAAGGCATGCAAAGGTAAAGATTAAAAAGGCGGGTAGCTCAGCGGGATGTCGATTTTCCGGTCTGGGTGTCAGTCCAGTGGCTTCACCGTCGCTTCTGTAACCCCCACTTACTCCAGGGACTGTCTGATCCTGCTTTGGTTAAAATCAGAGGTGGATAGTTCAGGTCCAGGTCGGTAAAAATTCCGCCCAAGATTTTATTTGAACCAAGAAAAACTCACAGAGTAGCGGGCTGCACTGGAGTGGGGACAGCGGTAATATCGCGGATATCCGCGGTAAAAAGCGTGCTTGGGGGAAAAATAAAATATTCCCATAGTAACAGCGGGAATGGTGATGATAGCTTTTCCCCATTTGCCCCACCAAACACACACTGACACACTACAACACTTAGCAGGTGCGATCACTTGCTTGGCGCAAGTATCCAAGGGTGTCCCTAGACCACAATGCACCGCATTAGTGACGACTAATGTTCACACTGAACACGGGGAAGTCTGTCGGCGTATAAGAGCGCAACATATACCATTGTTTCATTGTAAGTGCGCAAAGTTCTATAACAAATGTTTACTATCCAGCACTGGTTAAAATGCGTCCGCAAAATTAATAAAATATGCAAACGCCAGTACAGTTTAATGACATGATGATGCACAAAATTATGCTTGCCCTATATATATAT
>JAOYFF010000015.1:5802236-5819984 GCA_025773925.1 Cryptomyrus ogoouensis | reverse complement strand
GGGGCGGTTCGCAGCCGAGTGCGAAGCGGCGGGGATGAGGATTAGCACCTCCAAATCCGAGACCATGGTTCTCAGCCGGAAACGGGTGGATTGGTCTCTTCAGGTCAGGGAAGACGTACTGCCTCAAGTGGAGGAGTTCAAGTATCTCAGGGTCTTGTTCACGAGTGAGGGTAGGCGAGATAAGGAGCTGGACAGTTTTGCAGGCGCTTAACTGGTTCGTCGCGGCCAAAAAAGAACTGAGCCTGAAAGCGAAGCTCTCGATGTATTGGTCCATCTTCGTTCCTACCCTCACCTATGATCATGAGTTGTGGGTAATGACCGAAAGAATGAGATCGCGGATACCCTTAGAGATAGGGTGAGAAGTTCGGATATCTGGAAGAGTCTCAGAGTAGAACCGCTGCTTCGCCATGTCGAAAGGTGCAGGTTGAGGTGGTTTGGACACCTGGCGCGGATGCCTCCTGGGCGGCTACCCGGAGAGGTTTTCCGTGCATGTCCTACAGGGAGGAGGCCCCGGGGCAGACCCAGGACACGCTGGAGGGATTATATCTCTCGGCTGGCCTGGGAACGCCTCGGCATCCCCCCTGAAGAGCTGGTAGAGGTGGCTGGGGAGAGGGAGGTCTGGGTATCTCTCCTGAAGCTGCTACCCTCGTGACCCGGATCCCAGACAAGCAGGTGGTAATAAATGGATGGATGGATGGATGAAACAGATTATGCAAGAATAAAATAAAACTTGATTGATCCCAGGGGAAATTCTTGTGCACTCAGCAGTGAGGCACGTACAGCACAAACCAATATTTTGAAATAAAATCACAAAAATCACAAAATGTTGAAATGCTGTTAGGAAGTGAGCTGAGGGTGTGCAGCAAAAGTGGCTCAGGTGGGGGTGCTATTGTCTGAAATTTCCTGGGTTGGGGGTTTGAATCGTGTTATTCTTGTGTCACATTTGCTTCCTCTAACAGTCCAAAGACATAGTCAGGCTAACTAACATATGGAATTTGCCTGTAGTGTGTGATTGTTATATGTACCTAGGAATGGAATAGGATCCCAACTGGGTGGATCCCTATGCTGTGTGGGACAGGCTGCAGCCCCCCCCCCCACCCCCGTAGATCTGTCTGGCTGTCAGTCTGTAGATCCTATGTGTTTGCAGATCTCACCATCGCCCTTCTCCATCGAGGCCACAAGGTGGCAGCAGGTGGAGCTCTCCGCATGAGCTCATCCGTCATTTCCTGATGTGCTTTGCTGCAGTCCTTCGTGGCTGGATCTGCCGCTTGGTTTAATTTACTCCAAGCCAGCGTCCTCATTCTGTCCGCTGTGGACAGCGGGCGTCTGGAAGCCAGGTCCAAAAAATTAGGACCAGACTGTTTTGAGACTCAGCTTGAATATGTGCTGTTTGTGCTGCCATTAATTATTGTATGATAGCCGTGTTACTCACTGATGCCTGTTATCCTCTTAATTAGTGATTAAGAGGAAATTATGTGTATTGAATTGAAATAGGTTTTAATCTTAGACAAAAATATAAAATGATAAAATATATACTAAACCATCGATCTATCTATGTATCAATTGGCTCACGTGTCCCAGTCAGATTCCCAGAGGACCTTTGCCTGTGTTACAGTGTTAGAAGGCTCACTTCCCCGCTGTATTTGCCTGTGCTGATTTCTCTCTGCTCTGTGTGCAGTGACATTATAATTCTGTGCCTTATCACCGTTCGGTGGGAAGGCTCGTTTGGAATGAGCCCGGCAAACACTATTTGGAAGGACAAGCCATTAGAAAGCTGTTATTTACTCTCCATTTGTTTAGATTAAACCATCAGAACACCCAGGACTCAGGGTACTTGCTCTAACTCACGCATTTGTGTACAAAATGTTCACAAGAATGTCCATCAGCCAGGACACATCAGACATCTCAGAAATGCAGAATAAATGAAAGCCTAAATCTCTTATCCTTCTGTATCACGAACACATCTTCATCTTCTCCTTTGCAAGCCGAAGCTCAGCTGATCACATTTTTATCATTCAAAAGGCTAAAATCTGAAAGGAAAAGCCCCACTTCCTATTTGACTTCTAATCCGTCAGAACTAGGCAAGAATCCACCACTATCAAAGCGGCTTTGACTGGCTGTGAGTCACAGCCATGCAAAGTGAAGGACGCGAAGTGAAGTCACGAGGTAACTGCAAAACTGAGGTATGTCCCACTACACTGTGCCTTGAGATGTAGGTTTACCAGAACTAACACATTTAAAGAGAACTTCAGTAAACATGCCCCCCAAACTTTGAGTAGGATAAGTAGTTACAGAATGGAAGGACTGTAAACACAAAAGTAAATAAGCGAAGGCTTCCAGACAGGCTCACTGTTCCTGCCCCAAAATTCCACACGAGCATCATCTCAAGGGCTCAGCCGGGGTCCTTGTGGACCAGGGAGAGGATCTCAAACCCCGAAGAGTAGCTGCTTCCACCAGGCTTCCACATGAACCTGTCGATGGAGAACCTCAAAGCCAGTGATGGAGAAAGACCACGACATCATGGAGTCCTTCAGGGGCACTGAGGTGCGGTAGCACTTTGAGAGGCAGGGCTGCTTGAGGCTGCTGTGGGCCTCTGACAGGAGGCTGACCTGCGTGTGGTTGGGCCTCTGACAGGAGGCTGACCTGCATGTGGTTGGGCCTCTGACAGGAGGCTGACCTGCGTGTGGTGCATTAAAACAAGCATTTACTTGTATGAAGCTGAGCATGACAGTTAAGGAATTACAGCATATTACTAACAGTGACCGAAACGGAAAGTCGGGATTATGAGCTGGACGCAGAATCATAACAGCTGGTCAAAACACAAAATAAGAAAATCAAAGAATGCTTTTCTTTATTGGCTGAGCTAGGTAATAAACAGAAGTGATCAAATATGATTAAATTAGGGCCAGTAATGAAAATGCATCAACCTACATTTTGAACTAGATTAATTCCAACAGGAAGTACAGCAGAGATTCAGCAAAATTCAAACATGCGCATATATCAGCACGAAAAAATAAAGGCAATAAATAAAACGTTATCAGTAAACTTTCAAATGCTGGAATTTGTAAGATGCAGCTATCAGAGCTGCTTCCAATGAATGTAAAACATCTGCGTCGCTCCATACAGAATGTACATGGTTTCAGAGAAATTGTGTACTAATTAAATTATATAAAATAAGTGCATTTTCTTATAGCAACGGTATTTCAAAGATTGCTATAACTAACAATATGAACATATATCTTGAAAACAAAATATAATATGGGCACAGTCATACATTTGGCATCATATACACACAGGAATTTAAATAATAAAAAATTAATGAAACAAGTACAGTTATTTCTTAAATAAAACATATGTTTTGTCAAGAACAAGATAAACGACCCTCATTCCCAGAACCAAAATGTGCATTAGCTGTCCTTAAGGATATTGTTCATTGATGTAGTAATTAATTACAGCACACAAAATGCATTCCTCTACGTACTGGTTAAAGCTGTGATAACGGCAAGCATACTTATGTTCAGTACAGGACCATTAAAGAAAGCTGTAACGACCATGATCGATGGCTTTGGATTAATTTAAATATTACTTGAGTCATCAACTCAGCCTTTAAATGGTCAGCGATTCTTCGTCTTAAACCACAGGCAAAGTAAAATAAACTATATTCATTATCCAACATCTAAGTTTGCTGTTTAATCCTAGACTTTCAGCAAATACCAGTTTGCAAAGTTTTAGAAATGCAAGCTGTCTTTAGGTGCCCTATTACGCATAAAATGAGCTGCATTATATAACTCACAGTATTATCTACGAAGTACCACTTTTTGGGAAAAGTGTGTGGGCTCCCGAAACTGTTTTTCCTACTAATTAGCAGGTAGTTATTCAAGGTGACTGACCTTGTAATCCAACAGGAAATAGTCAGCAAGTACATCAACAGATGGCTGTTTGCTGATACATTACACGCCTTTCTGGATCTAAGCGTGTAACAGCACTCAGTAACTGTATGGAATACACTTCTCTACAATAACCATAACAGTGCATGTTAATGCTCCAGAAATATCCTGTCACATTCGGAGAGCCGTGAGATTCACACACTCATATTTTATACCTCACTGCAGGGGGAGATCAGGACCCATTTTACTGGAAATAACTGAATAATAACTGTGGTTCTTTGTCTGTGAGATGCAAGGTTTCAGAGGCAGACCTCTCAATCTAATCTTTTTCCCCAAATAGAAGGATCAGTCTATAAATATCAATTTTCACAAATATAATCAAATCTGCATTGGACTTTTTTCATACTAATCTTCATCTAAATAAAGTGAGATTGATTAGTATCGAGTTAAGCAAGACGGTCACAAATTGCCGTGCGGCACATTTTGGGCTCCGGCCGGGATCGGGCCAAACCACGGGCGTCGGTTTTACTTGTAGGTCAGTTGTTTACATAGCAAAGAAGGAAAACGGCTAAATGAAATTGGTCACGGATCCAATATCAGGCAGCGTGTTCTCATCCATTAAGGGAACAAAACACTGACAATCCAGAGCACAGGGGTTTGAATGTTCAGATAAGTTATCTACTGTCCTGGATTATCTATCATCTGTAGACGGCAGTTCAGAGAAGACCTTGACGGCGTTTGTTTGTCTTAGAAGGTCCTGTTAGTTTCTTGGCACGACATTTGGATGCTGTTTGAAGTGAGAGACACTGAGGACAAGCATGGGATTATGGGAAATGCCTCTCACTGAAGCCGAGGATCCAGCGGGTGACAAGCAAGGCCACAGTCACATGGAGTTTTTGGTGACTCCTATGCGGCGTTTAAGGAGGGCGAAGTGGCCAATTGTGTGCAAGAACATGTGAGTGTGGCTGCCTGTCCAGGCCGCGGACGGACAGGGACCGGCAGAGCTCCAGGTCACTGTAAGTAGCGGTACACTTTGTAGCAGTGGTTTCCGGAATCTGCCACCACAACATGGCCATCAGAGGTGAGTGCCAGGCCCTGTGGCCCGTAGAGGGGCTCTGCTGACGTATTGATGTAAGACAGGAAAGAACCATTGCTGTCGAAAACCTACAAAGGCAGAAGAAAATCAGGTTAGCGTAAACCCCCCCCCCCCCCCGGTCACTCCACCAAGAAGACCACAAACGATAGCTACTCGCACCAGCTAAGAGGCCTTCTGTATGCAGAGTGATCAACAGTGAAGTGCTGCTTTAAACTGACACAGGGTCAGCTCCAAAGCTTGTCTCTGCGAGGCCACGTCCCGCATGAAGCTCCTACCTGGATTCGGCTGTTCCCCCAGTCGGCCACGATGATGTTGCCGTTGTTGTCCACAGCCACCCCAGTCGGGGCATTGAATTGCCCATTCCCTTCCCCATTGGACCCAAATTTCAGAAGGAACTCTCCCTCTGAATTGAAAACCTGCATACATAAAATATTAAAGCCGCTGCGAAACCGCTTCAGACAGGGAATGTTGTTATTTGGCCATATACCGAAAAAACAATGGCCAATCATCGTTACGTATAAACAGATTATGTAAATTTTCCCGGAAAAATTCCCTCTGCATCTTTAGCCAGATTGATTTTTATTGTGAATCTCTTTAAACAGGAAGCCATCTGTGGTGTTTGTTAAAAGATTAACATATGAGTGTCAGATCCCGTCGCTGCTGATGTTAATGTGTTACATACCTTCACAGAGTGATTATGAAAATCCGTAATTATTATTTCATTATTGTTGTTCACGGCTGCAAAGTGGGGGCCTGCAAATAAGGACAGCAAAAAGGTAGCTGTTTGCTTATATATTATATCAAATTTATGTTCTGTTTACACACACACACTGACACACACACTGACACGCACTGACACACACACACACTGACACACACACAGTACTGTGCAAAACTCTTAGACAGTTATAGAAAATTAACTTTAAATGATCTTCAATTTGGTGTAAAACTATAAAGTCTGTATCAGTGTGTCTGCGTGGCCTTTTCCAAACCTTTCTTAAAGTATCACCCCAGGATTTGCAGAAATCGTCCAGTACATCCATGTATTTTTTGACTCAACTACTAGCATACCTCATATGGCTAAGCAAAAACTCATCGAGCTTTTCTAAGTAATTAAAATAATTAATTAAGCAAGCTGGTGGTGAAATTTAACAAATACATGGACTGGCTGAGGTTCCCCTGAGCAGAGGTTTGGGAACTGAAGCGGTGTTCATCTAGCCATCCAAAAAGATACGCTTACTGCCCAGATAGTAGCCTTAAACATTTCCTTTAACTGCCTAAGACTTTTGCACAGTACTGTATATATAAACATACTGCATGTGTGTGCTGCTGGAGAATGGGTTCAGCCCAGCCGGATTCCGCTTATCGGATTGGTCAGCGATATACTGCCCTTCCTGGCACTGTGTATTCTTCAGATATATATATATATATATAAGTTCCGTGAGGAGCTTAAATCTGAATGATTTAAATCTATCATTCAGATTTAAGCTCCTCACGGAACTGGAAACACTGAATGTACTAGCAGAATATCAATCAGCCTGTGTTTCACAGGGTCAGGAGATGTGTCTAAACACAGTGTAAATGAAGGATCCCCTTGGTGCTGGGCTTTAGCTAAAGTGGGGTTTATGTGCTCACTCTTACAGATTACTGTTACATGTACCTGCAAACTGCTTGTCTCCGTTGCCACGGCTACCAAACTTGGTGACCAGCTTGCCAGTGAGGTGGAAGATGAAGACGGAGCAGGCTTTGTTGTCCACCACGATGAGGTTACCGTTCTTATCCACTGACACACCTTTGGGTCCCATTAACTTTCCATGGCCAATCTTTGTCTGTTGAAGCACAGAAACCTTCAACAGGTGACACCAGTGTTTGCCTGACATTTTTTTCTGACAGGGTCAGAGAGTGTGTGAAATTTGCAGACCACCTGAGCATGCTGTAAGTCTGCAGATCCAGAAAAGCTGTTCATAAATCAGGTGGAACCCATCTATTGTCCATCCTACCATTGCTCACCTTGAACTTTCCGTCACTGGAGAAGATGCTGACCCACTTGTTGTCATAGTCAGCGATGATGATGTCCCCGTTGGGGTGGACAGAGACTCCCGTGGGTCGCTGCAGTTGCCCTGGTGATCGTCCTCGAACTCCAAAGCGGTTAATGAACTGCCCGTCATTGGAGAAGATCTTCAAGAAACAAATACAGGACTTAACAGAGCACTTGTCTTGTTATGAGTTGAGAATCAGGTTATCAGGTTAGAGCAGTGTTTCCCAGCCTGGTCCTCGAAAACCCACAGATGGTTCATGTTTTTGACATTACAGATTTTTGCTCCCTCCCAGTTCCCTGCCGGGACTTTCAGTGGGTCCTGGAGGACCGGATTGGGAAACACTGAGTCAGTGCATTTGCTGAAAATATCATATACAGTGCCTCGGTGAAATGTCAACATGTCAGTAATTCAGTTTTTATGTTTGTGAGCAGATTCAGCTTACCTGTACACACTGATTGTTACTATCTGCTATCAATATATTGCCAGTGGGAGATGCAGCGACACCCTGAAGGTTAGTAAACTCCCCTTTATTCCGTCCCTTTGTACCTGCAAGACAAACACTGTGAACTATTGCCTGTCACCGTTAACTCTCAAGTTGGCTCAAGTCAATTAAATGACTTTTCCCTTTCAGTTTCTCTTAAATTATACACTCAGTATAAAAACGGACTCAGTCTAAAGATGGGCGGCTCAAGAGATCTACAGAAGCCACCAACCGATTCTGAAGATCATGTCATCTTCAATTGGGTTCTCCTTCTTCCTGCTTGTGCTGAACATACTAGCTGGCCTCTTGACTGCCCTCTGCTTGACATGGCCGCTGCCGGGGGATTTGACACGTTTTTTTGCCCCGTCGCCAGACGGAGAGACATCGGCAGATTTGATCACCATCAGCTTGAAAGGGCTGCCCTTGATGTGCTGGTCATAGAGGCGCAAGGAGAGAGTGAAGTTTCCCTCCTTAGGCACGGTGTAGAGGAAGTCATATGTGCCATTTTTATTGTCCAGGATTTCCCCATCGGCCACGCTGCCATCAGGGGTGAAGATCTCCGCCGTCAGGTTAGCGTTGCCGCTCCTGCATGGCTCGCCGTCTTTGTCCTTGGTGGTGATGGTGACAGAGTTAGACTGGCCCACAACACACTGCTGTAGGCCCTCACCGCTGGCTTCCGTCTCGTACGCCACTGCATTTGTGGTTACGATGGTGCCCAGGTTGTGGATAGACTTCTTCAGGCCCTCAGTCTCCACATGGAAGTCCAGCTGGTCATTCTCCTGGGGCTGCAGTGGGAAGTCCTGGCTGGTCAGCTCACCCAGGCGCTTGGGCATCTCCTTCATGACCAGCAACTTCTCATCCTCGGATCCCTCTTCCAGCGCCTTCTCCGTGAAGCTGCAGCTGCTGTGAATTTCTTCCTGGTCATGCAGCAGGTTGCTTACCTGGGCTTGCAACACCTGAAACATGCACAGAGACTGCCCCCTAGTGTCATACACCTAACAACTAACATGTGTACAATCCACACACAGAAGGAGCCCTAGGCTCCCCTCAACCACATGTGACACTTCCAGAGCTAAACAAAAATGAACGTCACCTTCTGTTTGAGCCCATATGTCACCTCCAGCTCCATAAGCAGAACACTCTTGCGCACATTCAGTGTCTTCTGTATCTCCTCGAAGGTGGAATGGATGTCCTCCTCTATGGAGGCCTTCTGGGTGGTGAGCTGCTGCTGAAAGTCCATTAGGACCCGCAAGGCAGAGTCTATCTCCGGGATCCTGGACACACATGGGGCAAGGTCTCCCGTGGGACTCTGGCCTACCACGCTGCCCATTTTAATGCATTTTACATCATACATCTGTGTGTGAGTGCAACTGACAGGGTTATTGTCCTGCTTTTGCAAAAGTCCAGTTAGGAACTGTCAAATTAACCAGATTTTCAAATAGGAAATTATTACACGACTAAAAATGGTTGATGTGTTTGTCCTTAATAGTTGTATCCACTGTGATTTTGCAGAGGATTGTTCATGCAGGGTTATGGACTGCAGCATCTTCATGCATTTGTTCTCCTGTTTAGCCTAAAACCACCGGCCCTATCCTTATTGTCCGTGTTTTGGTTCTGCTGGCACTGGCTGGGTGCATAAGGTGAAGGGGGCTCACCTTTTCCTGACGGCTCCGAGCTGCTCCTGGAGAGTGGTCTTGCTCTGGTCCATGGCGTCTTTCAGTGGGATGGTGGAATGCTCAGAATGCTCGCTCAAGGTGCATTCTTGACATAACACCGTCTCACATGGAGGACACCAGAACGATGGCACCTAGCACCAGGTCACACAAGGCCAGTCAGAACTGGGGTGTAAAGATCAGTGTCTGGGGCACTCTGGCATAACAACTGCCCCTGGGGAAGCCAGGGGTGAGCAGACTCTTACCCTGTCCTCATGATTAGGGCAGGACAGGGGCTGCCTGGCGATCACCGCGGCAACATTCTCCAGCACGGTGCAAGCTTCACTGCTGCTGTCGGGTGACTTCTGCTGCCCGTCCATTGGGGGGAGCTCTGGAGACGTGGATTACGGGGGAGACGGGTGTCTGGGCAGGATGCACAGTTGGTGTAAAGGGGTAAATTTCTGTAGGCACCTGGTGAAACAGACACCATGGGAGAAGAAGAATGAATGCGAGTTTGTGCCTGTGTGGGCAGCTGGGGGCAGGTAGAAGTAAGGGAGAGGCGGAAGAGGAAAATGTACAAGCCGGCTTGTACAGTCAACTCCCAAATTATTAACAGGAGAAATAAGAAACGCGCTGAGATAATTCAGAGGGATAGTGCTTTCACTGGGACCTTGGGTTAAGGAGTGGAACAGGACCAGCAGACAAGTTTTGTTATAGCTGCACCTGGAGACAGAGGTGGTGTGATTAGATGCAGCGTGTCTCACATTCAGGCCTAAGGCTCAAAGCTGAGAAATAACAGCTCTGAGCTTAAATTGGCCATTACTGAAGTGTGAAGCCACAAAAGGCACTTGCCTATAGCTGTCCCTCACGAACGCCTGTTTAAACATGGCCGTTCCCCATTCACACCCCAGATCACTAACAGCCGCGATAATTTAAAATGCCAGCATGTGATGTTTTAAAGCAGAACGGGCATTACCCTCCTCTGGTGGTGTGCCGAATCGGGGGGCTCTGGCCTGCTGGGACAGGCCAAGCATAGAGGGGGGATCAGGAGCTGCGTGTCAGGCTGGGGCACCACGGAACAGGGAGCACTGGGAGCACAGGAGCCATCACTGGCCATGCTGGGACTGTGACAGGGGAGTCCCTCTTCCCATCAAGATGCGATCTGCGTGGAGAGGACCTGCAGGTGACAGAGAGTGAGGAAGACATTAAAAAGAACAAAGAAACAGACAGGGGAGGCCATCGAGGTCCGACAGCACAAAATGGTCCCACATGAAACAGCACCATTATGTACTTAGAGTTTTTACCTAATTATGCAGCTATAGTTCATTCAGCATAAACCTCCAGTTAAAGCAAAAATCATCCTTAAGATATGATTCTATTCTGTTAATCATGATTCTATTGCAGCTATAACTTTTGTAGAGAGAACAGGCTAAAATTAGTCTTTTGTTAGCCTGCCGCAGTTATAAACCCACCAATAGTGGCCCTGTTAAAGTAACTGGGCTTAACTACAAAAAGGCCAGTTTTAAAGGGAAGGTATAGCGTCACATGACAGCTGTATGCTAACCCTCTGCACCAAATGCTAATTCTTCATAATGCTACATAACTGCATTCAGAAAAAAAAGCCACAGGCTGGTTTAACACTACAAAGGTTGAAGAGAGCTCCGCGTGCTAAGCTCTGATGCTGACGCCCACTCCCTCTTCCTCCTATCACCCAGCCCAACCCCCCAGATCTCTGTTCCATTGGTGGATCATTGCATTGCAGTGAGTGTTGCAGGGAATTCTGGGATTGGGTTGCAGAAGCAAGAAGAAAGGCATTTTTAAAGGGCCACACTAACACATCAGCAGATCGGCTGGTGGCTGACAAATCAGAGCGGCCGTACTCAGATGTTAGAGGCAATCGAGGAACCATACAGAACACATGCCGTGCAGACTGAAGAGGCAGATAGTGTTGAATAGATGGGCAGACTGTGTGGACTGGAGAGGTCGTCTGCAGACAACAGGGAAACAGCCTGTGCAGAACACTGACAGAGCCTGTTCAGGACAGAAACAGAAACAGAGATAGAGCCTGTGTGGAGCAGAGAAGCAGCCTGTGCAGAACAGTGACAGAGCCTACACATAGCAGAGAGGCAGTCTGTATAGAATAGCCAGAGCTGGGGTAGAACAGAGACGTAGCTTCTGCAGTACAGAGAAACAGCCTGTGCAGAACAAGACACAGCTGTATAGATCAGGCAGCAAATCTGTGCAGAGTAGAACCACAGCTGAGAAGATCAGGGAGTCTGTGCAGATCTGTCAGATGCAGGCTGGCAGGATTACTGAGCAGAGGCACAAAATTGAGACCAGTCTGACAGACTCTCAGTCTGCAGCCACCTCCAACTGCAGAAGCCCACTGTTCCCAGTAGGACGCTGTGTGTCGGCACTGCCTGCCAGTGATGCATGTCTGCAGCACCAGCACTCTGCACCCTGAACACTGCCCTTTTAGACCTCTCCTTGTCACAACACGCATGACCCACGCCTGTACACACTGAACACTGCCCTTTTAGACCTCTCCTTGTCACAACACGCATGACCCACGCCTGTACACACTGAACACTGCCCTTTTAGACCTCTCCTTGTCACAACACGCATGACCCACGCCTGTACACACTGAACACTTTCTTTTTGTACCGATGCAGCATTGAGACAGTGTGTTCTAAGAATATGTGTTATCCCTGGGGGGTGCGGAATGGGGAACAGGACAAACAGGAATCTTTAATCAGGAAGATTATGGCCTGTGTGCAGTTTGCTGGGTTGAAGCCTCTGCTGAGCTCATTACCTTCACTTCCACTTGACTGATTGGAAGGCAGCTATAACCGCGTGCAAATGGTCTCAAAGCTATACAGTAAAGTGTCTACTTAGGGCATAACAGTACAAAAGATAACAATTCTTCCATTTTCTGGAAATATCATATTTAAAAGCGGTTTAGGGTGGATTTCATGAGGGCCAAACACTATTCCTGCTTCTCATGAAATGGTTAATGGCTTTAATGGTGTATATTTCTTTTATATTATATATGTTATATACCCCGGTTTCAGAAAATGGATGGATGGATGGATGGACGGATGTTATGTAGCCCAGACTGTGGCTGATTGTGATCACTGCGCCCTGCAGGGGCGTCCCTAACAATCACCAACAGATAAGGCTGGTATATTTGCCCTGCCCAATCTATGAAGGTTGCTGGGCCCAACATGCAGAAATACGCTGAGAAACATCTCTTTTATGAAACAACACTGGTACAGATTTTAACAGGTGTTAGTTTCTTCTTACCCATCACACCAACAGCAGTAATAGATGTTCTATTTACCCCAGTGCTTTGCATTCTCTGTACAGGTCACATCATTCCTGGCGATACATCAAAAGCACTGCAGCGTAAGTCTGGGCTTCTAGCTATAAATGGAATTTTTCTTCAGATTTGATTTGCAGCTAGCAGGTATGAGCCTGGCTATGAAACAGAAAGGAGAATCACGTCAGTAAAATGAATCGGAAGGAATAGCGCACTGTGCGACTGTGCGACTGTGCAACTGTGCGGCTGCGACTGTGCGACTGTGTGACTGTGCGGCTGTGCGACTGCGACTGCGCGACTGTGCGAGGTGCCAACAGAAGGGAAAGTCTGCTTGAATAGAAGCCTTATATTCTACAAAACAGCTTTCAATATATATAACAACTGCATTCACAAAGACCGAAACAAAAGCTAAAACTGAGAGGCACTGCCAGTGAAAACGCCGCAGAGTCTGAATGTCCTCACCACACTGTGTTTAAGTCTCACCATGTCCACAAGGCCACTTGTTTACTCTGGATTCCAAAGTACCTTCCAGAGCACGCCCCCGGCATGGATCTCCTTTACTGGGGAGCATTATTTGTCTTGTTACAAAGATCTGCAGTCCAGCTGAACGCTGTCGCTTTAAAGAGCAAACACATAAAAAACATTGGAGAACCGACCTGCAGCGGCTCTCGGATCAGTACCTGAGGTGTCCCGGGTTTGACGGTCGGTGACATTCCACCACGCAGCACTTTTCGCGAGCGGAGAGGCCCTGAGGCTGGCTGCAGTCGTCACAATAAAAGCACGAACTTGCCATCCCACACTCAGCATAGCCAATGCTGTTAGATTTGGTACCTTGTATCATTTGGGGGATGTGTCACCTTGTCCTTCACCCTGAAGGCCACCTTCCACCCTCCTTTCCACCACAGCCCACCCTGCAGGTGAGAGCTCCACCAATAATGGCGGCACCTCAAATTTCCTATGTTTCATTCCTGAAACGCTTCTTAACTCATGTTCCCAAAGACTCAGTTTGCATGAGAGAAACAAAAACATTGGATCAACCTGTTTGCTTCAGCGCCAGACCAACATGGGATCTATAGACAGGGAAACAGGGTTTGGATGCCCAGTATGACTGGATGCCTGTCACCTGACCTCTGCCCACCCTGGGATTCCACACCTTACACCACTTAGTCTTTAGCATGTACCTGATTTAGCATTTTGCCTGTAGCATGAGCTTGATGCTGCACTGTGGCTGTGGCATTAGCCTGAAGGAGCCCTAAGTCTTTAGCATGTACCTCATTTAGCATTTAGCCCGTTGCATGAGCTTGATGCTGCACAGAGGGTTTGGTATTAATCTGAGGGAGCACTTAGTCTTTAGCATGTACCTGATTTAGCACTTAGCCTATAGCATGACCCTGGTTTTACACTGATTCTGTAGCATTAGCATTAGCCTGAGGCAGCACTTGGCCAGTAGCATGATGTGAGTCTGTAGCGATGTGGTGTTTAGTTTGATTCCAAGGCAGCATTCCTACATTCACTATATTTCCCAAAGAAATGACATTGGGTTTGATGAACATCATATTTAGTATAGGAATAATTAACTAGCTGGGTGGAACAACGAAACATTAATGAATGAACATAATCGGAACTATGCACCGGTAACTAGTGTAACTGCAGAGATTTTGTTGAAAACCACATAGATCGAGACACTAGCAAAAGAACAGGAATAAAACACCAAAGAATATAAACACCAAACGAAATCGTAGCTACATTTTCAGCTGCCCCTTATAATAAAACAAAGCCAGCCGTGAGTGATTAGCTAGGGGCTTTGAGGTAAATGCCAAAGCAGGCAATGGCCAAAGCCTTTTTAATCACATTAACAACAAGCAAAGACATTTGAATAAAGTTAATGGGATCACCACGATCTTTCTCCCTCTTACGATCGGATTACTTTGCATGTGCTGCTACGAGGCCCCAGCTGGCGTCCTGCTTAAGACACGCTATTTTTGCTGACGGGCAACCCCACGCGTCCCAGTGCTCCCACTGTTACACCCACCATCGACCCGAGCAGAACCTGACAAGCGGCTCTCGCATAAGGAATAGCTCACTGGCTAGGCTTCACCTCCATTTTTTTGCTTGAAACCAAAGCAGACTGTGTAAATGAATGGCGGCCTGGCAAGCCAATAGAAGGGGGGCACTAGGGCCATGACGTGCCCAGCTTCTGAGCTGGTGGTCACGTGATCCATCTCTACCAAAACACAATCATATCAGCTCAAAGACAGTACAACTAAAACCACCCAGTACATTTATTTAGAAAATGTTTTCGTCCAAAGTAATGAAAGTTCTGGGTCACAGAGTTTCAGCACCCCTGGGTGGTGGAGGTTCAGGACCTAACCAAAGGACCCACTGGGCATATTACTCTGCTGACTACGAGACTCAAACCCATAACTCTCCGCACACAAACACAGACCCCTGATCAACTGTACAGCACATGACCTCAGCGGCAGCTAAGCATCTGCAGATCAGCATGGACAGTCACAGTCTGCATATTAACATAAATGAATAGATTGAGGGATTGCGGCAAGCCTGGAAAAGCGAAAAAACAACATGCAGCCAAATTTCACAAAAAAAAAAATGTTATAGATAACCAGCAACCAAATAACAAATCTGTCTAGGTAACTTCTGCTGTCCATGATTAATTCAATGTGCTGTGGTAGTTATCCAGTGACTGCTGATCAATATGTTCAGATATATAATAATCTTCGGGATTAAGACCCTGGGCCCCTGGCTTGTCTCTGTTAGTAAGAGGTGAGATATAAAAACACAGACTAAGTACAGTATTTACATACTGTGCAGATATATAGATATATGTATATCAATATTTTTTGCCTGCCTATTTCACCCTGTATTTTATTTATTGATATTGCATTACGCTGCTCTGCCTCGTTGCTCTATACAATGACAATAAAAATTCTTGATTCTTGAAAAATATTCTCTGCCGGCACGCCTGTGTGCTGAAATTCACTAATGCTGTCGCCATGTCTCAGTTCACTCCATAGTTATATATAGTGCTGTTACCTTAGGCAGCCGACCCCGAGCTGTTATAAATCACCCAGAACGATGCCTTGTTTTGTTAACCAAATGAATACAAACTGAAACATGCACATAGAGCCTGTTACGAGGTTCCTTCCTGCACACGCATCACAGAGCCCTGCTTCCTGAGAGCACACTCACGTGAGCGAGAATATGCCAACTGTGATTTAAGATTTAAGCCAGCGAAAGCTCACGTATACCTACAGACACATCTACCGCCTTACAGATGGTATTGAGGTACCATAGAGGCCTTATTCCTCTATTGATTTTTAAAAAGAAAGTTAAGAAAAGCTATAAAAATTGCCGTGTATATCCAAGAAACCAAAGTTCAATCAATGTGACTTGTTTGACTTGTATGACTTGTATTACTAGCCAGCATTAGCGTTTTCCCTTCCCTTCATAAACAAGGAATTTGATCATGGGTAACCCCCCCACCCAGGCAGACAATTAACCAGTTAAACTTGTCGTAACTTGTTTCACAACTGCAAATGCTGTAATTGAAATAAATTTGAGCGACATCACACGATTATCTCTATTAATGCACATTAAAGTTTGCAGTGTTAATGCTGACGATCCAACGGTGAGCTTCACATGTCTAACGCATCAAGTCCCTGCTACCCTCCAGTATCACGTTACGTTGGGATTTCGATTTATGCTGCAACCCAAGATGATGGGTCCTGCTTTCTGGATTTACTCTCCGAACAGCCAGGAGCAGGGAATCGCTCGCCACAAGGAGCACAGGCAGCCCGACGCACTCGCAGACACGGTGAAGTCAGACACGGAGAATAATGGAAAGCTGGTGGGTCTTGGTGTAACACCCCACAGCCTCCGTTTGGTTTACATGGGGGGGCGAGACCACAGAGCCCCTATAGCACAGGGGTGTGACCCCAAACTGCTCCCTTAAATCACCTCACAGCTGGTTCGTTTCCACTGCTTCAGCAGGGTTAGGCAAATTAAAAAGGACAAAAGGCATTTTCAAAATTGCTATTGACAAAATCTGCTCTGTGTTCCCTGGACGCTCTTAATGTTGCACTTTCTCCTGATTGGCCAGTTGTCTGATTAGGTTCTTGCTTTGCTGGTAGATGCTGTGTGGCTCCTGCTCTGATCCTGCTTACACTCGTACCTGGACAGTCACTGGATGCTCAGCCTAGCCGTGCTTACGCCTAGTCGACTCCTTGACGTCGCTTTTGAGAAAAGCATTTGCTAAATAAAAATTACTGTAAATGTAAGTGACAAAATAGTTTTCACCAGGCAGTACAAGGATCTTGGCAGTCATGCATGATATCCATCAATCCATCCATCCATCCATCCATCTTCTACCTGCTTAAAATGGTCAGGGTAGCACTATTATAAATACAACATTTACATTGTTAATTAACAATTTGAAACACATACACTTAAATATGAAAACGGCAGGCAACAGATGTCCAGGCTCTGATATCTGTGTAAAACGCCCAACAGCTTAGAATACTAACATTTTACCATGACTGACAAAACCAGGCATAAAGGAAATGCAATCCAATCATTTGACTGGTGATTAGGATCATGTGACTGAGGAAATATGTGCCATGTGAAGGGGCCGCGGAGGAGCAGCCATCAGTCTGGGACAGCTGGCAGTCACACGCTCACCTGGCT
The DNA here is from genome assembly GCA_025773925.1 of Cryptomyrus ogoouensis. NCBI lineage: Eukaryota > Metazoa > Chordata > Actinopteri > Osteoglossiformes > Mormyridae > Cryptomyrus > Cryptomyrus ogoouensis. Next base: position 5,802,806 of record JAOYFF010000015.1, on the reverse strand, counting down.
GCCAACGTCTCACATGGCTGGCTAACAACCCCCCCCCAATCCCCTTTTGAAACCCTTAAAACCTTCATGACATATCGGCTGCCACACCTACAGGATTATCATCATAAATTAAATCGCAAAGATATAGTTTATGATTAATTTTTCATGTGGTATTCCATTGCCATGCTTTAAAAATGTCTGCATTAAACGTTTCATGTGAAAAATCTGCTCCTGCCGGCTCCTGGACACCTCAACTACCAAACAACAGCAATAACAACAATGGCAATTCTTATCATTATTATTACGACTGTTAATATTATTATTGCTGTGGTTTTCTGAAGGATGAGAGGGCGCCTCTCGGAGGCAGCGATCTGCCTCGGAGGGGCACCTGTAAGCTCCCTGCCTCGCTGCACTGTGCCAGCTGTCACCGATCAGCTGACCACGCAGTACGGGGTGCAGCCAGTGCCGGCGCCCACGTACCCTCAGGGAGGCAGAGCGCCTCGTCTTTGGGACGCAGTCTGCAGAGATACCCCTGTCGCACGGAGCCACACGTAAAGCCTCCATCCTCCCCTGCATCGCCACCCCTCCCCC
>JAOYFF010000015.1:5775992-5802136 GCA_025773925.1 Cryptomyrus ogoouensis | reverse complement strand
CCCAACCCTGCATGCTCAGCCTCCCTCCCCGCAAAGGAAGAAGCGTCTTACGCGGGCTCCATGGTGGATCCTGTTCTGGTGAAGTGCAGGGCGTGGGCAGGAACGCCGATGCTGCCTCCCTCAGACGGTTGCTCCCATTTCTCCCCGTCGCCACGGAGCATTTGAGGCTCGGACGCCGTGTCACAACAAAACAGGCAGACGGTGGCTGGCAGCAGCGGCACTAGGGTTGGGGAGGAGCTCTGGTGTGACAGCGGGGCAGCAGCCAATCAGGCGGCAGCACGCCAGCCCATTGGCCGCTTCGCACGTCCCTGACTGTGACTTGAAGAGGAGCCGAGAGCAGAGCCGAGCAGAGATGGAGATGCAGGAGAGGTGGAGAGACTGGAGGGAGAGGAGAGGAGAGGGAGGAGGAGGTAGGAGGGGAGGCTCTGAGCTCAGGGCCAGGAGGCAGAGCAGAACCCAGGGGAGCGGAGAAATACCTCCAGGGCCTTGGAGAGGGTGGGGGTGTCCACAGGAAACCGCACAGTGACAGCTCTCGGGAGCAGCTCGCAGACACAGACGCCAGAGAATCACGGAGCGTCGCTGTGCGGCTGCAAGCCAGCATGCAGTTTGCAGAGATCAGTGAGTCTGTTTAGGCGCATGCTGCACAAAGAGGGCTATTCAGATAAACGAAAGCAGGGCTTTCCTGTTGTACAATGCAGTTCCAGCTTGGGTTTTACTTTCATTTTAAGGCACTGGGACTGAGTGTTTACAGCAAAAGTCCCTCATTAAATAGCTGCGTGCTTTTACACGAACTGGTGATTTACCAGCAGGGACTTCCCAGTTACCTGCTGGTTAAAATTAACACACCTCAAAGGACGGCAGTTGGCGTGCAGCTGGCAGACCTGAACCCGGAGACGAAAGCTGCAGATGAAAAAATATATTAAAATATGTTGCTGTTGTGCCCCGAAGCAAGAAAATTAATTTCCAGCTGTGTGGCAGAAGAGATATCGAATTATGGGTGGCATGCAAAAATAAAATATCACGGTTGCTTCAAATTATAGCACTTGGCAAAAAACTTAAGCAGGAGACATGCAAACCTATTAAAATCCTCTGTAGGATGCACCATATATGGATTGAAAAGGAATCACATACAGATTTGTGGTGTTACCAGAATAGCGATCTTAGCTTGTGGTGTCCTGGACATTAATCATTGATTAGGTATGGGGTGCTCTGGAGTAAGAACACCAGCGGAGACCTTTGTGTACTTTGCTGACCCACTCTGGTGTCGAAGGTATCGGTATGAGGATGCAGTGCCACAGCGTTTGGGCGATGGTCAGCATGATTAACACGCCCATACACACGCAGACACACGCTGTCGAGTCACACTCACACATGCCTTCCCGGAACAGATGGCACCTGGCCCCGTCCCGTTTTGGGTCCCGTCCCGTTTTGGGCTGCGTCCCGCTGGAGCCTGGCACACCCTCCTGTCATCGCCGGCCGCTTTCTGAGAACGGACAAAGCACAATGGATTCCTCCGATCCTCCGTGACACACTGGGTCTGTCTCCTTTAGGGTGAAAACAGGAGGCCGTGTGTCTCTCTGAGCAACACAAATCATCAGTGTATAACAGCAGAGTGACACAAACCTCCTCTATTCAGATATCACTTCTAGAGAGTTCTGTGGCGGGAAGGGACTGGTGAGATGAGAAAAACAACAGATACACATCTACAAAGAAATGAGCAAGTCATTTTGAAAAACAATCAATACAAGCTTTTGCTAATGAAATGGCTTCAACGCACGAACATGAACAGGTCAAGACAACAATGGATTGAAGTCACTTTTATTAAGGAGCTTGATACTGAAACTGAAGTAACTGATTTTACTTTTTTTAAATTGGAGCACCTTCAATATGTAGACAAAACTAGCCTAGGTGATGTTTTCATAAGGGTGGGGGCTGAGCTCTGAGGTACTCCTGTCCCAAATGGGACTGGGGGTAAGTGCTCAGTCCCCATGATGCTGGAGGAGGCAACAGTAATTCAGCTGGTGACCACAGAGAGGTGTCATGGAATTCTGCTGAGCTGATAATTAGATTTTAAGCCATTTTATGTCCCCTGTTTGCGATCCACAGTGTGACAGTACTACAAGCCACTTGGCCTAAATTCACTTGTACATCAGGGTCATTAACAGGTAAAGCCTCCCCGTAGATAAGCTCTTCCTGTAAGAAACCACTTCAACTCAGATGAAGTATAATAATACGCAGAAGCTGTAGTCAGTTGTAGTGTCAGATCAGCTTCTGTAGAAGGGAAGCACAGGAGAGTTTTCCGTGTCTGAGGTTATACTGGGCAGTTTGCAGTGCACTAGCAGTGACGGATATCAGCACCCTGTTCATTACAGGCCCCAGATGCTGCCAGCTCACGGTCCCAGCAAACAGCTGTAAACCAGGCCTCTTTTATCCTGCTTTTTCTGCTACATTTGCACAGAATTAGAGCACCACCTTTGGTCAAAAGTGTCATCTGTGTATATTAACTGCCCTGGTGGAGCTTTTCCTGCCTGCGATTCCCCCTGTCTGTGTTTTAGCTCACATCCACTTCACATTCCGGCACATGCTGTCTAGTGCAGCCAGCAGCCGCTGTGTTATTGGTGATAGTCACAGCTTCCTGACTGAGCCAGTGATCTTCCCACCGGAGCATGGACAGCAGCTCTTTTGGGGTCTGGCTCGTTATGGTCACTTTTAGGAGTCCCGGAAGTGTTTACGTGATGTGTCACCCTGCATTGTATTAAAGGAACTCATAACTGGTACATAGCCGTCTCTATTCCTATAAAAGCCTAATAGTACATTAGGGTGTAATGTACCCAGCATGTTGAAGGTACTATCGACTAAGAAGCGTGTCGCAGTGAGCGGCCAATCATTAGAGAAACTATACTGTTCTTATTGGATAACATCAGAGGTACATTAAGCTGGAGAAAGGCGACTGGAAAGGTTCCCAACAACTGAAAAAATATCTCTATAAAATGCCCATCTTCCATAACTGCTTATTGGCAGTGATGCTGGAGTCTACACCAATCAGCACAGGGCCAATGACAGGGGACACCTGCAGCAGACACCTCGCCATCACTCCATAAATTCTTCTAAATTGCTTTCCTCTATCCATGTGTTCATCTCCTGAGCACTTACCCTGTATCAAGCCCATTTAGTAAGTGACTGATACTGTGCTCTGCTTCTCTGAATGACTCTCTGATGCTTAAACCAGCTGCCTGTAATTGTTTGGCACAATTTGTTAATTGCAAGCCCAGCAGGTGTGACGTTGTTTAATGGGGTCAGGGTTATGAAAAGCTTGTGATAAAATTGAAAAAAAAAATTATAAAAAATTTAAAATTAGTTGAAGTAGGATTCTGAAGTAGGATACACTATTCAGCATAACATTCGGTACACCATTCGGTACACCATTCTGCACACCATTCTGCAGACCATTCAGCACACCATTCTGCAGACCATTCAGTACACCATTCTGCAGACCATTCGGTACACCATTCTGCACACCATTCTGCAGACCATTCAGCACACCATTCTGTAGACCATTCAGCACACCATTCAGCACACCATTCTGTAGACCATTCAGCACACCATTCTGCAGACCATTCGGTACACCATTCAGCACACCATTCTGCAGACCATTCGGTACACCATTCGGCACACCATTCTGCAGACCATTCGGTACACCATTCAGCACACCATTCTGCAGACCATTCGGTACACCATTCAGCACACCATTCTGCAGACCATTCGGTACACCATTTGGCACACCATTCTGCAGACCATTTGGTACACCATTTGGCACACCATTCTCAGTATTTTCATTTTCAATTAGAATTATAGTACTATATATAATTTAATACTAACATTGACATTTAGCTAATGCTGTCTGAGACAATAATACGAAACTTTCAGGCAAAAAAATTGGTATCCAGCCCCATCAGAACTGAAAAAATAGTTGACAATGCCAGATAATCGATTCGTGGTTTAGCTATTTATCGCTGCATCTGAAGGGTCCATTCTGCTATTGATCTTCGAAAATCCATAATTGAAGGAACGTTCACTCATCATCCTGAATATTTGCTAAATGTGAGTCAGTGAGCAGGAACTGCCGCCCGCTGTTCTTTCACAGACTGGCTGTATAATCTTAAGCCAGTATTTGATGTGACCCAACACAGAATTTTATGGTACATGGAGCCCCTCCGTGGCGGGTGCCATCTGAGATCTTACAATCACAGAACTTTAATGGGAATCCTTTCCCCCCAGTACAAACCTGGCAGTCTTGGCCCCCAGAGAGCTTCCCTCCCCTCTGACTGCACTCCAGCGGGCTGCTGCTTTGCTGACGGTTGCTCTGATGAAGACTGGAGCACTGTCACGCAGCTAAGACCTCAACATCAATCAAGCTACAAACAGTGTGGGCTGTTTTCACAAAGGCCAGGCAGTATGTGCTTACTCTGGCTACATCAGACCACATCAGTAAATTCTAACCACGTTATTAGTCCCAATAAAAGCTTTGACTACAAAAACTACAACAGGTCAAAAAGAACAGTTTGATTTTATGTATAATAACAATAACAATAATAGTAAAAATAATAATAGTAAAAATAGTTTCCTCCCAAAGTCAAAATACTTGCAGTTAGGCTAACTGGCACGCAGTGAACAGATGCATATAACAGAGGGAGTGATATGCCATGGACAGATGCATATAACAGGGAGTGTGCCATGCAGTGGACAGATGCATATGACAGTGTGTGCCATGTCATGAACAGATGCATATAACAGGGAGTATGCCATGCAGTGGACAGATGCATATGACTCAGTGCGTGCCATGCAGTGGACAGATGCATATGACAGTGTGTGCCATGTCATGAACAGATGCATATAACAGGGAGTGTGCCATGCAGTGGACAGATGCATATAACAGATTGTGTCTATATTCAGAATGGAGGGTCAGACTCGTTCCCCTTAGGAGGTCTTAAGAGCCTTATCGCCTTCTCTATCTTTAAACTTAAGCATTCACCAGACATTTGACTTTAACTTTTATCTTTCAGTTCAACTAAGGAGAAAAAGAGTCAATAGTACACATGCTAATAAAACATATTCCATAAAGTCATTCTTAGCAAACTTTCCCACCCACTCTGACCTATATTCAGACTCTCATAATGCTTGTTCTATTTGCAGTAATAGACAGCATTAGAGTGTCACTCCTTTGTGAGACTGAGTGATTAAAAAAAAGGCACCAGATTCCTATAGAAGTCAGGATGCCAACATTTCCATGGTCACTTCTAACACAACGTTCTCTAATTTTTCCCTCGTTTTCCCTACTAACTGTGTGTGACAGTGTGGGGATTTGTGGAGTAGCACTTCAACAGCATCCAACTTAGTATGAACTTTTAAAGATTGAGGAAACCTTCTTTAAATTTTACAACAGACTGATTAATTGCTTACTGTCCAGTGCATTGAATATTTTGAAATAGGCCATTGTGCTGGCGCAGACTTTTATTATGACACCAAGGCTGTATGTTCTGCGGCACGTTGCTATGGCAGCAACGTTGGAAGTACGCAATCGCAGATATTGAATGGCAACGTAGTGATACACACGTGTCTGTGTATGGTATCTCTGTTTTTTTTTCACAATAACAAAGTAACACAGAAAAAAATCGCATTAATACTGGAGAGACTGCAATAAAGAGATATAATACAGTAGTCTACAGTAAGGAATGCATTTTGGATAATTCATTATTCAACGGTCTTGACATACTCTATACAGAAATAAAATAAGATTCCGATTCAACACCGATTAATTAATAAATACCAACATTTGCTTATTCTCATATCTGAAGCAAAAGATCCATGTCTGAAATTTGTTAAGACATCAAAGACCCAAAGATGCTCCATCCCTACAGCAACCGACCAGGCAGTATTTTGTACTGCAGTTAGTGTATTTTGTGACGTTGCACTGCTCTGTTAATTGCCTGCAGTCTCTGGAGAAGGCATTCAAGCAAGAATTCCACTGTACTTTGAAGAATTTCATTGTATTACAGACACAAAGATATGCTAATATCTGTTGTCAAAAATAAATCCAGGGCAACCCTCATGCTATTCATCTTCGTATTGGAAGCATTCCGTAGAAATACCACCATGACGTGAAGTCAGACTTCCCAATCAGGTATTTATTACATTTTCTTATCCAAAATGCCAAGAGCAGCAATAAAAACTGATGGCGTGTTGGTTTGCTTTAAATAAAGCTAAACTTACCGGGATATTCTTTGTGGCTGTATATAGTCGTTCAAAGAAATATTTACTTCTCAGTATTACAAAACCATCAATGAATATGCTCGTTTATTCAGGAGATCAGAAACAACAACAATAATAATATAATAGTAGTAGTAGTTTTGATCAATCCACTCTTTTATGAACATTGACCTGTTGTCCGATAGAACACATTTTGTTATTCCATATATTGAGGGGAAAATACGTTTGAATCTACCTCATGTTTAGCAAAGAAATTATTTTTATCTGCTTACCTGGACAAATGACAAGCCAGCACGTTTTAAAAAAATACAAATTAATTTAAAATAAATCGATATAAAGCAAGTATAACACACACGATATAACATGTGACAGTGGTGTGGCGGAGAAACACCAGGGAATTAAATTGACAGAGGTTCAGAATGTTGGAAGTTTAACAAAGATTTGGTATAAAACGTTCATAGACAATGCACTGCCTTATTGGAGCCGGTTCAGATTCCCAGCTGTTTTCTAAAAGGCCGTCCAAACTCAGTAAACGTGCTTATAAGCGAAGTAGGAAATGATTCAGCAAAAGAAACGTGTCATGGGATGCAGTGCATTGAAAAACGAGCAGACAATGAAGCGGCTCCTTATTCCAGGTCAGTGCGAGCCGAGTGCTTAGTCTGCAGAAACAAGTGTCGCAGTGTTATGAAGATTACAACTTCTGCCGTCACGCTGAGGCCAAAGCAGCGACCGAACTCCAGAACTGGGCTCATGACAAAGCCAGGGCAATCTTCATTAGCACCGTAAAGAAGCGATGGAGACATGAAAATGCAGCTTTGCCCACTATATTCCACTCATACCAATAAAAGGCGAAGGTGCATCAGACATATTTATTTGTTTATTTATTAAACCCAGTCTGGTGCGCTACCTTGTGGTCAGCATATAAAACAAGGGTCGAAGCATACAGTACTTGGTCCCTATTGATGTTTTTGAAATGATACAGTTCATAGAAACGGAATTACAGTATCACGTTTCCATAAATTTAAACCCCTAGAAAGGTTTAAATACTAAAAAAAAAAAAATATTCTGTGGTGACATACTGGCACTGACGACTCCGCGTTTCAAGACATTAATTTAATGCTCTGGCTCCCTCTAGTGGTCACAGTTCCACATCGCTACAACTACTACTACTACAGGTATGGGTGCAGAATGACATCCGGCTGAGAAACTCCAGCTTGTTAGCACACCACCACAGTAGCATATTACAGGCTCGTCCTAGCCGGTCAAACGCCGTTTTTTCTTATTAAACGTCTGTTTGAACCTGGAATAGCTCAATGACTCGCTCTCATTTTGCTCCTTGGTTGTGAATATTATTCTTAGAACACAAATAGACGAAAGATTAATTTAACATTGAAAACTAAAGTGTGAGAAATGCGACCCTTAACTGAGTCAGTCACTGTGCGCTTAGAGGGCCAGTTAAGGGATTCATGCGGCCTCATTGTGTGCAGGAACCTCCTGGAAGGTGCCGGAATACTTGCGCGACTTTCGACGGTTGTCATGGAGCTGAAGCTGGCGGGAGTCTGAGCCGCATAAAAGTCCACAAGCATCATCGGGCGCCAGGGTGAGGGCAGCATGTCAATGACGTCACCGGGGCACAGAGGGGAGATTTACCGGGATAAACATTGACGTTCTGGCCATTTGTCCCGGTTATTAGAGCGCCACCTTGTGGCTGCAGCTGGAAGGTAACCCGTTTCACCCATCTCCCTGATATTACCATCTCACAGCTCACTCAGAAGCTCATGACATGCATCACAATGTTTTCATGCAAATGGTGTCAATTCATCATTCAGGGTTCACTTTTTGTAGAGCCTGTAGTGAGCATCCTACAGTGAGCCTCCTCCAGTGAGTGTCCTGTAGTGAGCATCCTATAATGAGTGTCCTGCTGTGAGGATCCCAGAGTGAGCATCCTATAGTGAGCGCCCTGCAGCATGTCCTATAGTGAGTGTCCTGTAGTGAGCATCCTGTTATGAGTGTCCTGCAGTGAGCATCCACCTGTGAATGTCCTGTAGTAAGCATCCTGCAGTGAGCATCCTGCAGTGAGCGTCCTGTAGTGAGCGTCCTGCTGTGAGCATCCTGCTGTGAGCATCCTACTATGAATGTCCTGTAGTAAGCATCCTGTAGTGAGCATCCTGCTGTGAGCATCCTGCTGTGAGCATCCTGCAGTGAGCATCCTACTATGAGTGTCCTGTAGTGAGCATCCTGCAGTGAGCATCCTGCAGTGAGAGTCCTGTAGTGAGCATCTTGTAGTGAGCATCCTGTAATAAGTGTCCATTTCAAACAGGAGAGAACAAAGAGAAAATCTTAAGGAGAAAGAATATAACGTTATGGAAACGTGAAACCCAACAAAACACCACCTGAAAGGTCTGTGATTGATGGCTTTTTGTGTGTACAGCAGATGGGAATGAAAATAGCTGCTATTCACTTGTGTTTGCTTGCCCTCATATGGCTATAGAACTAGCTAATGAGTGCAGGGTAAATGTAATAAGGACACTGGAGTATCCAAGAGTACAACCAATCATGGTTCATTGCACTGCAGAGAAACATGCTGTGGTACTCGGCGGGGGTCTGTGATATTCACCTTCAAAGCATATGTTCAAAAGCACTCTTCTCACAGGTACTACGCCTCCCATGGACAGTTTTAAAGAGACAGAAACATAACCAAAGCAGCGTGGAACGAGGAACACCACGCGTCACTGTTTAAAACACTGCAAACACAGCGACACAAGGGAATGCGCCATGTTTGGGTCAGTGGCTGGTGTCAGACTGCAGTATTGAAAGCCTGCAGAAGGGGGCGCCCCCTCACCGACTGCCACACAGGCATCTCTCCTGACTCTCTCTCTGTCTCTCACACACGCACACACGTATGCGCTGGTAGAGGTCAGGCTCCGTGGGAGACTCGTGGCTCGTCTCCAGTGACCCCAGACACTGTCAGTGTCCTCCTAGTGGCTCCAGTGCTTTCACACTTTTCACACCCCACCTGGAATGACGTGACCAAAGTGAGGCCTTTCAGTCAGCTGTGCCCTCCGAGGAAGGGGGAAGGACGCAAGACAAGGAAATGAGAACAAATCACGCCATTAAATTTATAGTCTCTACCAATACACAGGATTTCTTTTAAGTACAGGAATAAATCATGATGACCTATCATCAAAAAATATAGCTAATACAAAAAATTGACACCACATCATACAGAAGATATTGCAGAAATGTATTCGTTACGGCCATGAACATTGGATCCACTCCATTATTGCTATTTCCATAAAGCTAGTGTTTATTAAAACTATACACTTGTGAAGCAGAAAGTCACATTAAGAGAATGAGGGATCCTCGGCCAGCTGAGGTGCGTCTTACTGGCCCGCCGCTATTTCCACGCAGGCCGCTGCGGCCTGCCGGAGCTTGAGTCTTTGGAGCGGAAGGACTTATCGGAGAAGCTGCCGCTGCTCTTGCGCTGCCATTCCCTGGAGAGAGGGGGCGTCTCGCCTGGCTGAGCTCTTGCCTTGGGGACCCTCAGACTATGCACCCGGCGCAGGGGCCCCTGGACTTTCTCGTCATGGCTGCTCGGTGTTGCCGCCCTGGCTGCCTGCCTCTGCGCAGCAACGGGGCTGCTCATCCTCCGTGAGGAAGAGGCCACCGTGTTGCGGGCAAAGCCGGGCAGGGAGGCCTTTGGTGTGGCTGCCTCAGCGGGGCCGGACCCAGGGGCTGCTTGGGCCTGGGCCTGGGCCAGGGCACGCATGGTGGATCGGCACATCTTCTCCTCTGGGGGAGGCCTGGGTACCACCCGGGCGAGTTTGGGCTTTGCCTTGTGGATCGAGGGTGGGCGCGAGGTGGCATCTCGGGCCCTATGGGAGATGGTGCCCCCCGCTGTGGCTCTCTGAGGCCTGGGCTCCTCCAGGGGCAGGCTGGCGCGCCGTGCGGCCTGGGGTGCTTTCTCGCTCCTGCCCGGGGTGCTCTGGTCCCGCTGGGGCCGCCGAGCCTCAGTGCTGACCCGATTCTCGGATCTACTTGCAGTACTGGGCGTTCGATTTAGTTTGGATGTGGTGACCACCTTGCGCATGTTCTGGTTCTCGGAGGGGTGCAGCGTCCTCACTCTGGAGTGGGATGGGGAACTTTTGCAAGCGAGCTTAGTTCTTGAGTTTGCATTTGTTGCATTAGCTTGCAGTGCTGCATTTTTCTGCGTATGTTTGCCCTTTACTATGTTATTATTTTCCAGACTCTGAAGACCAGGTGCAGCTGCACTAGTGGATGCAGACGGAGAGGGCTTGTCTGTGGATGCAGGTTCTGCAAGTTCTGAGGCTGCTGTGGTGGATTTATGTGGAGATGACTTGTCAGTGCACCTAGGGTCGTCATGGGAAGTTACCGAATGCTGCTGTTCATTTGGTAACTCAGCACACGTGGTGAATCCGTCCCGCGAGTCTGAGAAGCCGTCCACTTCCTGGTTGTCCAAGGTCACAGAACAATCCGTTTCTGGCCCACTTAAATGGAGAACAGTATTTCTCCTGGATGGGGCTGCGTTGTCTGTGGGTAGAGGCACATCGCAGGTTGTAGAGGAAATAGTGCTGTTGTCCTCATCTTCTTTGCTGAAAGATGTTGTTATCTGTGATGAGTCTCTTTTACTGGCCCAAACATTTCCGTGAGCCTCTCCTTCAGAGCTCTTGGTCGATGAAGAAGTATCCAAAGGGGGAGCATCCGGGCTTTCCACAGCTGTCTCTGGACTCGTGACGATAACCTGGTCGCTCACATGTAAGTTATGATTGTTGTTGTGAGAAATAAAATCGAACCCCTGCAGTTTCGGCGCCATCACATGCCGTTCCACGCTGACATTGATCGGCCCGTAACTCGTGGTTCTTTCATCAAGGTCCTCGGGACGTGTCAAGTTGGTGTTCTGCATAGAACCTGAGCTGAATCTCCGTCCATACGGAGCATCACTAGCGTCCAGCCGGCCGTAAGAGGCGCCGTGGGGGGTGAGCCAGACGGGGCTCTTTCTGTGGGGGTCACGCCCGGAGCGGGGCAGACTGTCGAAGCGGACGGTCTCCCCAGTACCACCACGCTCCAGGTACTCCTGCAGCTGGCGGTCAGCGGTGGAGCCGGTTGGGGACTGGCGGGAGCGCTTAAAGCTGGCCGAGCGTCGCATGCCCTGCGGGCTGTCGGGCCGCAGCCGCAGCAGCTCCAGCAGACTGTCCTGGCTCAGTGTCTTCACATCATTCTCGCTGCTGCTGCGGCCAAAGCCACTGTCGCCATTGTCCCGGTCAGCGCTGGCCCACGAGTGGCGCTTCTCCTCTAGCTCTAGCAGCCGCCGCTGCCTGGCCATCTCCTTCTGCTCCTGCTCCTGGTTATCCTGCAAGGGGAGCAGAGCGGGTGTTTATGTAGCTTGAACTCTGACTCAGAACAGCACTTGTTACGGCTCAGGCTGTAAACTACAGTCATGAGAGACATGGCCCTGATGACTCACAAGAGGGCTCTTTACGACTCAGACTCAGACTCACAGCGGGACTTCTTACAGCTCAGACTCACAGCAGGACTCTTTACAGCTCAGACTCACAACAGGACTCTTTATGGCCTCAAACAAGAGCTTAATATCTGATGCATAACATATATCAGAAATCATACTCCAGTCATTTTTAACAAAGCATTTTCAGAAAAATTCACACTTGCAGGCAGAAATCTTTCATGCTATGAAATATCATTATTTTTACCTTGACAGCTTTTTGGAATTTTTGGCAGAAATCCTGGAATATCCTGAAACATTCGTCCAGTTTGAACGTGTCCTTGTCTTCACAGAAGAAATCGATCAACACATTTCCCTCCCTGCGGAGGTCCAGCCAGCTCCTGGACAGCTCTTCCAAAGCTTTCTTTGACTGCTGAGGGCACAGGCGTTTAAAATACTGTCAGTTTCGGGGCATTCTTTAGCAGTTCAGAGTAACGTCACATACAGCTGTCGCACGCACTGATAACACGGCCGCACCCAAGGATGTTTTTGGCAAAGGAGAGGAAATGTGTGATTTCACAGCTCCTGCTCAACCACATGGCACCATTAGAAATGTAATTAGCAAACAGTACTATCCAAGAGAGAAAGCAGGATCAGACAGTCCCAAGAGCAGTTGGGGTTAAGGGCCTTGCTCAAGGGCCCACTGGTGACATCCCTCAGCCAACCACAGGATTCAAACCAGTGACCTTCCATTTAGAGCCATGGTGTTCTAATCTAAACCCATGATGGCTTATGGCAGCTGGTGTTCTCAGCCAGTCTCCCAAGTACTCACCAGGCCCAGCTGTTTAGCTTCTGAGGTCCAGTGAGAGCATCCAGAGCATTATGGTCATAAGCAGACAATAACATGTGATGGAAGCACATGAAAGAACCCGGCTGCCTCACCTGCAGGAACCGCTCTACCTGCTGAAGCAGCTCTGTGTTCTTCTGCACCTTCTCCTCGACTGATACGGTCCTGCTCTGCAGCGAGTGAAGCTCTGCTTCAATGTTGTCTACAGATATTCTGGCAAGAGACAGTAGGTGGTACTGTGGTTAGAAAGCTGAAAAAAATGCCCATTCAAACTCCAGCTACTGTAAACATACAACAAAACACAGAGGGTAAAGTTATACAAGGGTGAAGACGCCTGTTTATGACGCGTGTCATAATCTTTCTGAAATGCTTTTTAGGGGTGTTCCTTTACTCAGCTGCATCCGGAAGGATCTACAGCAGCCCACACAAAGCAGGGACATCTCTCTGATGACCGTAAGCTTCACAGAGACGTGCCTAGTGCAGTGCCGTCTCAAGTAGCAGGACAGGGTGGGACAGACAGTGGGAGCCGGGCGTACCGGACAGCACTGTGGACCTGCAGCAGCTTCTCGGGGAACCTCAGCAAGTTCTTGTCCTTCTTCTGCGCTTCCTGCATGGGGAGTACAAGCTGTGGTAAGACTTCATGTGATCAGGACATGACTTAAAAAACACACCACCGTGTGTTGTTATTATTATTATTATTATTATTATTATTATTATTATTATTATTAGCGTTAGTATTATTACTAGGTACTCTTCACATGGAGTACATCATGATTTGCTATGGGCTTATTTCCTAATTTTCTAGCACATCTGTGAGAACAGTCATCTTATGTCCACACCAAACGCTAGCAGAATTAGCATCAACTTGCGTAAATTTGCGTTATGAATCCATTCTGTTCAGCTGTTCTATAGTATATTTATAAGTTAGGAGATTGGAAATTTTCAAGTGCCTAGTTTTCGGGAATGTATTGTCATACTACTAATAATGAATAATATAGAATATACACTCTTTCCTTCAGATAATCCATGCGCAGAACACTGGCAGCTCCGGGCATTATGAGATGCTGGTGACACAACCAGCTCGGATTGATCACGCTTTCGGTAATTGCTAGTAAGCAGGGCCATGTCAGCGCAGATACGGTTTGGGCACAACTTGGATAACTTTACAATGGAAAAGCGCCAGTTCAGGGTACGGCTTGGTTCTTGGTGGCAGTGGAAAAGCGCCAATAGACTGCTGTGAGCAGCACCATGGCGACATTTTTTTCCTTCACTTCAACATCATTTATCAGTCTGTCTGGGCTAAAATGAGACTCTTTGACAGCCTGCATCCGGCATTAGTACATCCACAAATCTCACCTTTCACAGCAGTGAAAGTAGGCAGTCAGCGGTTTCAGTGTCTACACAGACAGGAGTGAGGCTGCCTCTGTGATTTACTCACGCATTCACTTTCCCCCCCTTACAGACTCACCAGAGCTACGAAATGCAGCAGATTCATGCCTGGCTTGTTAGCCTTGGTGTCCGCCATGGAGAGCAAAGACGAGAGCTTGAAGCCCACTGCGTTTCCGGCATACCCGCCCTGCAGGGGGGAGTGCATGAGCCCAGGACTGTTCTTGTGTGCAAAGACATCCTGCCCCCCAATCAGCGATCCTGATGGGCGGCGGGCACTTACTGCGTTCATGATGTTCCCGGCCTGCAGCACCAAGTGCAAGATGGCATGAAGCTCCTCACAAGTCATCAACTCTGCAAATTCAGAGGTTCATTTAGAAGAGAAGCGACCTCATGGATTAATGTGATACACATGCCACATGCACCTGCAGTTCAGGCTAGAGTTAGCCCAACCTGTGCTCTGTGTGGATCCCAGTGCAGTGATGGGGACATTATGCTGTAAAACCATGGTATTGACTCCTTAAAGTCAAAATAAGATCCCTGGGCATTTTTTGAATGAGTAAGGGTGATGCCCTGGCTAAAATTGGGCACTGTAGCCCTATAAAATCTAGCATCCTAATCATCCTCTATATGTAATTGATGGGACCCTGACAGAAGGATATCAATGGGTAGCTTGAAGAGTTACACTAACTTTCACATGGTGGAAGGATCTCCCTTGGCTTGCAAATTACTTTATCTGTGGGCTTTGGGCAGGGATAATGTAAAGCACTTTGAGACAATGTAATGTGAAAATGTTTCACACAAGTAAAAGTGAACTGCACTGAACCTTTAGTAGCCAGGCGAATGACATCAATCTCGTGGTTCATCGCTGAGCACAGTTGAGGGAACTCCTCCTTGAGAACCATGGCCTCTATGCGGACGTCAAAGCTGAAATGGAAAAAGGTCTGATCCCTCTGATACATCCTCAGGTAGAGAAGGCCGTGGAATGGGAACATTTGCAGTTTTTACCTCAGCACCTGAATTAACTGGTACATGAAGGAGTCCGCTAATGACAGCTTACTGGTGTCACCCTTGAATGTTTTGAGTTTCTTTACCTGTGGGGAAGAGGAGCCAAATAACAACCAGATCACTTCGCAAGCACAGAGCCACAGGTCCCAGTAATAAAGCTCCAGTTAAGCTCCACAGGCAACAGCTAGATTAGCCATGACATGAACTACATGTCTCTCATGACTGTAGTTTACAGTTTTCATGTAGGGACCGCTCTGTAATCACTATGACTACAGGTCACACAGTTTACATTCAGTGGTGTTGCTGCAGTCACCTTGACCGCAGGCATCACAGATTACATCCAGTGGTATCTCTGCAGTCACCATGACACAGGTTACACAGTATACATCCAGTGGTATCTCCGCAATCACCTTCACTACAGGTCACACAATTTACATCCAGTGGTGTCTCTGCAATCATTTTGACTACAGGTATCACAGATTACATCCAGTGCTGTCTCTGCAATCACCATGACTACAGGTCACAGATTAATTAAACCATTGGTCTTTCTATGACTGGCCACAGCCTGTGACTCGGGGAGGAAGCAGAGAGCATATGAGAATGAATGCAAGTTTACTTTCTAATGTGGTACTTTCTCCATCCCTGCACGAGGCTACTGAGCTGCATCACATGACAGCGGCAGCACTGTGTTTGGCTCAATATTATGCTGAATATTTATACAATGCAGAGGATGGAGGATTTATAGGAGAACTGTCGTACTAGTGCAGACAAAAGCATTCTCATGGGAAATCATTTTCTTTGAGTAAACAAGGTCAGATGATGTAAACCTGAGATCATCTACCATTGCGAGGAGAGACACTGACCTCGTTGGTTCTGAGAGAGACACTGATCCTGTAAATTCTGAGAAACCCTGACCTTGTAGGTTCTGAGAGAGACACTGACCTCATCGACTCAGAGAGACATTGACCTCATCAGCTCTGAGAGACACTGACCTCGTCGGCTCTAAGAGAGACATTCACCTCGCCGGCTCTGAGAAAGACACCAACCTCACCAGCTCTGAGAAAGACACCAACCTCACCAGCTCTGAGACAGATACCAACCTCGTCAGTTCTGAGAGAGACACCGACTGTGTAGGCTCTGAGAGAGACACAGACCTCGTCAGTTCTGAGAGAGACACCGACTGTGTAGGCTCTGAGAGAGACACCGACCTAGACAGCTCTGAGAGACACCGACCTCATCAGTTCTGAGAGAGGTACCAACCTCGTCAGATCTGAAAGAGACACTGACCGTGTAGGTTCTGAGAGAGACACTGACCGTGTAGGTTCTGAGAGAGACATTGACCGTGTAGGTTCTGAGAGAGACATTGACCGTGTAGGTTCTGAGAGAGACACCAAACTCACCAGCTCTGAGAGAGACACCGACCCCATAGGTTCTGAGAGAGACGCCGACCCCATAGGTTCTGAGAGAGACGCCGACCCCGTCGGCACTGAGAGAGACCCCGACCCCGTCGGCACTGAGAGAGACACTGACCTCGTCGGATTCTGGCAGTAGCTTCAGCAGCTCCTTCAGAGCCTCCTGGCCGTAGAGCTTGCTGTTTCCATGGCGGATATCGTCGATAATGGCCTGGTTTGACCTAGAAAGCAGTGAATAAATGGGTCTCAGAGCCTCTCCAGGTCCAAACACAAACACGTGATTCCTCACATGCTCAGGCATCCGCTCATTTAGGGAAAAGCATGCGAGAGCACAGAAGAATCTTCACACCACAATCTTCACACCAGACGGTTCTTAAAGGGGCATTTTTCAGCTGGTTTTGGATTAGCCTCAGACACCTAGAAACCCCAGCATCACAATCAGGGCGAAAATGAGACAATCCATGTTATTTAACAAGCTGATTGGGAGATTGCTCCAAATTCTCAGGATTACGAGAAAGACTGGGAGCAGTGATGTGAGTCACGGGACTGGTTCTGCTTGGCGTCAACATATCCAGACGACAACGGGGGGCAGTACTACTTCCTGTGCAAGGCTTTGCACCTTTGAGGTAACGTGAATACAGGATTATTAATGATACAACCAGTCAGCATGGAGTGTGCAGCTGCTTATAAAATACTGTCCATTTAGGACCAGCAGATGTTCAGAAGGAACCACATCACCCTCCAAGAAAGAGGACAGTAGACTCCCATCTGGTTCACACAGAGGTGGGAAGCAGTGAAATATGAACCAGAACCAGACAGCATATAATACCAAACATAATTACAACATAATCATATGATTGCCTCTTCTGTTTGGATTTATATGCCATACAGTTCCAGTTTGCAGCTGGACTTTGTTCTTCTTCCTGCTTGAATTAAAGACCAAAGATCTGGCAAAGTACTGATCAGCATCACAAAGTTCTACACCTTGTTTAGGTGGAGTAGGTCGGAGGGGACATTTTAACACACACAGACAAACACCTGCTTTTAGACGAAGACAAACACAGACAAATCTGTCTTGTATCCCCAGGCACAGAATGGGTAAGACGGACAATACATTTTCATCCAGTTCTTTATGTTTTAGTATGAAGATACAGGAAGGATGAAAATCACAGATCCAGAGAACCAAGCCTCACACACATGATCGTTTGTAAGCTGCTCTGCTTGGAGCAGACTATGTCTGGCAGCAGTAAGGCCTGCCTTGCCATGACTGCATGCTCACTGAGATATGAGCAGGGAAGCAATGAGGCCTGCCATGCAATGACTGCATGCTCACTGAGATATGAGCAGGGAAGCAGTGAGGCCTGCCATGCAATGACTGCATGCTCACTGAGATATGAGCAGGGAAGCAGTGAGGCCTGCCATGCAATGACTACATGTGCGCCGAGATATGAGCAGGGATGCAGTGAGGCTTACCATGCAATCATTACATATGCACTGAGATATGAGCAGGGATGCAGTGAGGCCTACTATGCAATGACTACATCTGCACTGAGAGACTGTATGAGCAGGGATGACCAGGCTCCTATACCTATTAGTCATGTTGTAAATTCCAAAAGGATGAACTTACCTTTTAAATTGCTTGAGGAAAATGCCCACATTCATGCTTCTCTTGGAGTCAAGAATATGAATCTTAAAAACAAAATAAAGTACATAACATCATAACAGCTGGGAGGTCATTCTCCTTTTGCCAGACTGCCTGTCTGCAGCAGCCATGACCCTCTGTGGAATGTTGCCTGCAAGATGACAACCTGACCTGGTGAGTAGTCTTACTGTCAGTCACTGCCGTCAAAGCAGAGCTAAATTTATACCGCATAATGGTTACACACCCAGTAAACACTTTCACCAGTCCCACACACAGTGATGAGCGGGATGTCCTGCTCACTCATTTGAGAGATCTCACAGAAATTAGGAATCAACAGGATTCAAACACTGAAGAGGAAGGTTATGGTGTGTTTCAGTCTAACGTCATGCTTCACTATCTCCACCTTGAGTAATGGTGTTGTGACTTACCTCCTCCTTAGTCTCTCTGAAGGACCTTCTGGACCAGCCTGCTGGGTTGACTCCATCGCGGCCGTCCTCACGTTGGCCAAACAGCTCCTCGATGGTGCGCATGTCGATCTGGTAGTGCTGCTGCTGTCTCATGGACAGTGTCCAGATGTTGGCCCTGCCACGAACCTTCTCCTCTGGGATGGGCTTCCAGAAGAAGCTCCGGACCCGCCTCTTCATGCGTGAGCCATGAGTGGAGTTGCCTGCACCTGCCAGAGGGGGTGGCGGAGGCGGCGGGATCTTCGGGGGAGGTGGTGGAGGTGGTGGAGGGGGCGAGCTGCTGGATGGGCCCTCTGTGCCAGTTGAGCTGATGGTGGAAGGAGTGGGCATGAGGCTGGCACCGCCATCATCACTCTCCCTGTCACTGACCAGGGACAAGCTATTCATAACATGCATCTCAGAGCAGCAGAGACCCGAAGCTTGCCAAGGACAGGAAGTGCAGAAAACAGAGAAGCGCACAGGTGTTGGAACGTTCCATTAAAACGTGACCGCAGTGTCCTGCAAGTTGGCATCGCCTCTTCTTAGGCTCCATGCCACCCTGGGCAGAAAGACTTCACTGCACATTTGTCCCTGGGGTCACAGTCCGGGCGATGCACAGGGCAGCTGAGAATGAAGAAAGGCACCATGTCACAGGCAGCTCGGGGATGATGAAAATCCGTTAAACGCAGCATCAGAGGAGGCAGGAACCATGTGAAATAGACAGACGAAACAATGACAATCCATACCAACAGCACATAATGCGCAGTCCATCACTGCACTGAGAGCAAAAGAAAAAATCAACACCTAAAAGCTTCTGATTCCTCAAACCTCTAAAGACTCCTTGAAAATTGGCTGCTCTGCTTCTGGGAAACCAAAACAACAGCAGTTAATCCTATTCATGCTCACCTTAATACCATCATTCCATCTTGCATTCCTTGAAGGATTGTACCAAATTAAGCAGTCTTCCACTAAACAGGCTGAAAGAGCAGGCTTTCAGGGGGAAAATGGGTCCGAAAATGAAATTAATAATCTCACACTTTGACTGACATACTACAGAAAAAAAGACAAAACTGGTCCACATCATAGCAGGATGCAGGCTGTAATTTGATGGGTGAGCTGTGACTACCTGCCCCCTCCAAGCCAACCAGTATGGTCTCAACAGGGCCCATTTTGCCATGTCCTGGGGCAAGCAAAACCGCACAGGCCGAAAATCCTGCCCGAGGTCTGCAGAAGCTGACCTCTCTTCCATGAGCGCTGAGCTGCTTTCTGCGCACAAGAATCTATAACCTGTACCCGACGGATCCAGACGCTAATCTATAACCTGTACCCGACGGATCCATACGCTAATCTATAACCTGTACCCGACGGATCCAGACGCTAATCTATAACCTGTACCCGACGGATCCAGACGCTAATCTATAACCTGTACCCCACAGATCCAGACGCTAATCTATAACCTGTACCCGACGGATCCAGACGCTAATCTATAACCCGTACCCGACGGATCCAGACGCTAATCTATAACCCGTACCCGATGGATCCAGACGCTAATCTATAACCCGTACCCCACGGATCCAGACGCTAATCTATAACATGTACCCCACGGATCCAGACGCTAATCTATAACATGTACCCCACGGATCCAGACGCTGATCTATAACCCGTATCCCACGGATCCAGATGCTAATCTATAACATTTACCCCACGGATCCAGACGCTAATCTATAACATGTACCCCACGGATCCAGACGCTGATCTATAACCCGTATCCCACAGATCCAGACACTAATCTATAACATGTACCCCACGGATCCAGACTCATTAACCTCTGGACAGCCCCGTAACCATTCTTGGCATTCAGTCAAAAGCGATTACATGGGGTCCACTTATGCCCCATAATCGCTGTGTGGGAAAGACTTCCTGTGGGGAGGATGCTGAATTGCAGACCACACTGCCTCTGCCCATGAGCCCATGTGAATGAATCCAATCTCCACTACAGCATTCAGAAACTGGTCCCGGAACACCAGCACCTTCCGCATTTGCAAAGGCCCTTCTGATTCAGCCTGACCTGGGAACCAGCCAGGACCTATATGGGGCTGTGTGCTCTTTTTTGTTCTGTCCCTTGTTGAGGATACAAGTATGAAATGCTCACTGAGGCAAAATACACAAACCCAGAGTTTTCCTTTTTCTAACGTCATGAAATGTATGTTGTAGAAATTAGGTTACTGAAAGTTAGTGCTATTTAACTTGTCCATGGTGTCCATGGTCCATAAATATACAACCTAAGAAGCATAAAATGTCATCACTAGCAACTAGCAGGACATTTTGCATCTGAGGATTGTATCATATGATGCAATTAAATTACAAGTCTTACTGCATCACACACACACACACACACACACACACACAAACATACAATAACAGATGGAGGGCAGGCTGGGTAACGACAGGAAGCGGTGCCCGGATTTCAGCAGGACAGGAAGTCCACGGAGAAGATTAAACGTGTAGCAGCTCTCACTGTGTCATTAAATATAAGGGGCGCTCTCAGTCTCACCACTGGGTGAAATCAGAGAGCGATGCCAAATGAGGGGTAGCAAAGGACCAGGGCCCAGCGGATAGATGCACACGCATGTGGTCAAACCGCACACTGCGCTACAGAGAGCTGCCCCTGTTGGTGAGTCACAGTCAAGGTGGCTGGCGGCAGATGGCCGCTCTGCCCCAGCACAGCACCTGGTGGCAGACTGTGGAAGGGAAACGCTACAGAACACAAAGCTTTCCTTTCTCATAAAGCATCCTGTGAGAGAAAAGCCGTAACAAACAGGCTTTACGGTGGGAGACTGGCAGGGGTGCAAACAGTGAGATACCCGATTTACCCGGGAGCAGCCAGAGCGACATCTGTGTGCCACCTGGCCCGAGAGCCTCGTCGGACTGGCCGCCAAAGCGAGACCCGGCGCGGCGGCCATCTTTGATGGGATGTCGCGCAGCACAGCATTAACGACCTCTTTTGTGCACAGTGGTTACGCAAAGGCTTGAAAAATACCTCCATGACAGGTAATGCCTTCTTTGAGAGAGCACATGTGCTACTTTACATAGGATTATATGTTTTGTGCTCGGCCAAAACTTTCCATAATGTTGCCTATTTATATCATTGACAGGAGCCATTTAAGTTAATGACCCTGAGGACCTTATTTAGCAGATGCTCTTATCCAAAGTGATGTGCATTTCTGAGAGAGCAGGATCAGCCAGATCCGTGGAGCTGCTGGAGGTTAAGGGTCTCCATGGTGACACCACTCTGACGACCTGGAGATTTGAACCGGTGACCTTCTGGTCTCTGGCACAGCACTCTAACACACTGAGGCACAAACTCCCCCCACAACAGTAGCTGTTTCTGTCCTTCATGTGAGGAGTCTGTATCCTTCACTAAGCCACTTATTACACTGGCATGTATATTAATCACAGCCACAGGTCAGAATTAGCGATTCAGATAATCATACTCCAAGTCTCTTGAAGGCCGTGAGCCGGCGTACTGCTGTAGCCACCCGTCCATCTCAGGATCAGGAGGGCCATTCACTCACACTCAACAGGGAGCCCAGCAGAAACGGGGGAGGGGCATTGCTACTGCCGCCACATGTGACCGCGTATGACGCAAAGATGGCCGCTGAACTCACGTCGCAGTGGTCTTGTGAAAGTCTGAGCTGTCAAAACCGAACAGAAACTTCAATATTCTACAGGGGCCCCAACTGACAGCTGTGTTGTCATTATGTGCAGCACGAGTGGAACCAAAAGCACGATCCACCTAAACATGACTGGGATGGAACTGCACAAGGTCCTGATGACTGGGATGATTCCGTCCGTCCATCAAAACAACAATAATACAGCCAGCGGCAGCTTCATTTGGCTGTGCTATTAACTCCAAGGACTAAATTAGATCCTATAATAGCAAACTGCCAGCACTGAGTTTGACCTCAATTCTGATTCCACTTGTACAATAAGATGGAGAATGACAAGCAGGACCAGATGGACTCTTCCAGGGGCGTGAAGGTCTACATCCAGTTATCTGAAAGTTAAATTCATCTCAAAGTGCCCCGAGCCCTTCTTAGAGACACAGCAGTGGCATGCTGTTCTGAGGAGCACAGGGTGAGGAACACACATGGAGCCTCTCTGCAGCCTTACTGAAGAGGGCACCTCAGAGGAAATCCTGTGCTTTCATAGCACAAACAGGACTGTCCAATACTTGCTATTGGACAATCATGACTTCTAGCTTAAGTTATCACAGCTAACTGAGAAATCCTGCTTCATGGAACATCACAAATAAGGGACAAGGCAACACTCCTCCCCAAAATATCACGTCTTGAGCCCTGCCCCTTTTCCTACATAAGCCCAGCCAATCAACAACCACATTGCTTCAGCTGCTTAACCATCCCCTGACAGCGAATATCGGACACACAGTACCCACAAATCGAATCAAATCAAATCAAAAAACTTTATTTGTCCCCGAGGGGCAATACACCAGACAGGACTGTCTCTGCTGATTTTTCGGAGGGAAAGGTTGTGGTTTTTCCCAAATGTGGTACCAAAAATTACATTAATTAGTCGTTTGCAGCCTGAGTTGTCAGAGGAATTCTCTAAATAAATGGCTGAAGGGAGTTTCAGGACACACAAGTGAGCAGAGAAGAAGGTCACCTAAAGGGCACCACTCACTCCCTGTGCAATTAATTACAGGAACAAATACTCTGTAATCAACTATGTTAACAATTAATGACACCAACACACCTTCTGATTGAAATAAACCACAATAACAAACACTGTTTCTTTACTGGAAGGTACCATGGCGACAGCAGGGGGTGGGAGGTGGAGGGGGTGTGTTAGTGGGAGGATCCACTGCAATTCAGTGAGTCTGCTTCTCTGTGACTGACAGCTAATGTCTGTGTGATTCAGGGACGTTTTCCTCCTTGGCCCATGGCCCTTGGCCTGCCTGCATCCTGCAATGGTTATTAGCCCAAGATCCACCACTCCCCCTCCCTGCCACAATATTAAAATACTGTTTATACTGGTGTCAGTAGTCAGGCTGTGTAAGAGCTCGCGACCTCAGTGTCACAACAAAGCCCTCTCTGTCACAGACACACAACACATAAAACGCCCTTCTGCAGTTAAATAGTCCAGTTCTCCTTTGTCGTCTCACCAGCCAGTTCATCAGATTTCTGTTCGTTTTTATATGCCGTTAGTAAGGGAACTGATAGCATCCAACTCTAAACAGATGGAGGTGTTACCGACTACACTGCATCTGCACAGCAGAGGGACAGAGGAACTCGACACCACTGTGTAAACGGTGAACAACCAGCACGAATCCCACTCACTACAACGTTACCGCACGTCCCTGCAAAAACCAGAGGATTCTTCTGGAAAGAACTGAAAAATAGCACACAAAAATAACAACACCTGCTCCAGATTTAAATTCAAAATTCTATTTATAAGATACAATAAACAAACAATACGCTGCTAAACAGTCATGTTTATTACAGAGGTGTAGCTAATGCTGCTAGTATGACTGAAGAGTACAGCTCTAACCACAGGGTCTAAATGATAATAATATTCACATTTTGTCGATCCTTGCAGAGAAATTTTCAACTTCCCCATCTTGCTCTCCGTGACACACAGGTAGGTGAGAGGAAGCTTGGCAGTGAAGGGCAGCCACCTGCAGAGGGGCCCAGGGAGCTGGGGGTTAAGGGCCTCGCTCAAGGGCTCACAGGAATACAGGAACAGAGGCTTAGCCCACTAAGCCACATGCTGTGAGGTTTATCCACAGAGTCATTATAAAAAATAAGGTATTGTTCATTGCCACTGAGCCAGCCAATCATTGTCAATCAAAATGCAGAGTACAAGATTTCACTGTGTTGTTTATCACATGTGACATGCTGGCACGTCAAATTTTGCTAAGTTACATCTTTGCACCTAAAGGTTCGGCAGTGGACCTGATGTCTATCGGACAGAAAAAGCCCAGGTTTGCTGCAGATAATCAGGAGACGTGGACTGAGACAGGAAACCACCATGTTGCTCTATGTCAGAGACAAAACGTTTAGTGTCTTTGGCATCTGCACCAAACTTCGGTAAGCTCAGATTCAGCAACATCACTCAGCAGCAGGTGCCGAATCCTGTAATCTGTGGGCATGGCTGCACCCCACACAGCATAAAGGGGGTGTGGGCCCTGACCTCCCCGCGGTGATCCTCACCAGCGAGGTTACTCCCTGGGACATAGATCCAAAGGCAGAGCGAAGCCATGCGGACAGAACCACACTAAGTCATAAAAGAGGTTAAAGTAATCCTTTAAGAAGCCTACTATCTGTCATTCTTTCATTCAGATTTGTTTATTGAGTATTAATGAGCAGTAATAACCCGTAAATCAACTTACTTTTGCCAGCCTAGTTAAAATAAGTCAAATACAGTATATCAAAACACTCCACAAATTACACTTTTAGGTCTTTGTTATTTATGTGTTTGCTATAACTTACCCAGCACAGCTCTGGAATTACCACTTTAATACTTTATATCTCAATGTTCAGACCTTAAATACAAATTCCAAAGCTGTCTCCGAATTGTTATGATTATTAATCCCACTGTCCCTGACTGACCAATCAGCCCTTAGTCTGACTATTTATGCCCAGCCCACAGGCCCTAACCCACCAATCAGCCCCCAGTCAGACTGTTCATGCCCAGCCCACAGTCCCTAACCCACCAAACGGCTCCCAGTCTGACAAAAAACCAGAACGAATTTAGCTGAAAGTCATCTGAAAAAGTATTTTATTATTTCTCTAACCCAAGACAATTTCACAAATGCCATTTTATTCTGTGAAAACCTGCTGAAACCCGTCGCTGTAAAAAGCCCCGAAAATGCTCTTCATTTGGAGCCGTTTATTTTGGGCCCCCGCAGCCTTGATATATTTGACTGTAATCTGCGAAATGGACCAGTGCTCAGCCCTATTAAGCATCGCCTCCCGCTCCACTTTCCACCGCCAATCCCCCGCTTTCTGCTCTCCTGTGCTACGCTGTGTCATTCTGCTCGTCTCCTAACTACAAAAACCAGCGAAATCTCTCAGGTGATGAGCTTCTAATGCCGAGTTTTCTCCTTCTTCTGAATGACAACAAACATAATAAATAGAATGTGAGCAGAATAATAAAGGATGGCAAGGGTGGGCGCTCTCGCTCCCGCTCTCGCTCCAGCTCCCGCTCCAGCTCCAGCTCCCGCTCCAGCTCCAGCTCCCGCTCTCGCTCCCGTTCTTGCTCCCGCCGCTGTGGTGTGTGTGTGTGTGTGTGTGCTTCACACCCTGCTGCTAAGCTGAGCTGATGGGAAAAGACTTTGGTTTGAAGAGTCTTCTTGGCTGCCGTCCACTTCCCGCCTCCACAATCTAGCCTCTGGAGATGAAAGGAGGAGCAGCAGAGGACTCCCGGCCTGCCCGGACCCTGGAATGCACACACTGCTTTTCATGGCAACTGAAGCTCCGCCGGCTCTTGCTTCACATTTTTGAATAAGATGAAACGCTTTTGGGAGCCGTGGGTGTAGTACTGAGACTGGCCACTAGTGTCCCCCCCCCCCCCCCCCCCCCCCCACCCCCACCCCCCACCCAACAAAACAACAACCCCCCCACCCAACCCCCCCCCCCCTCACCCCCCCCCCCCCCAC
>JAOYFF010000015.1:5750265-5770008 GCA_025773925.1 Cryptomyrus ogoouensis | reverse complement strand
CTTGCTGTCACATGCACTCATTGTCAGATGGCGCCTTCAACAAAACCGCCGCCCAACAACCCCCCCCCAAAGCCGCCCCCCCCGCCCCCCCCCCCCCCCCCCGTATCCATTATGCCCATCCCCAAAGCCCCCCGAGAGTGAGTCACGCCTCCCAGAGCAGGTGCTCTGCTTGAGGGTGGGGGTGTGCCGCAGACGCAGGCCTCCAGCTGAGTTTCCTGCTCTGAGATCTCACCTCGCCTGCACACGGCGCCGGCCCTCTCCTGGGAGAAAGCGGCAGTGCCACCGCCAGTGGGGCGCAGAGGCCGCAGCGGAGCGCTTCCGCTGTGAGGGAGGGGGCGGCAGGGATGGGAGCGCTGCCACAACGTCAGCTTTACCAACCGCGCTCAGCCTCTCCACAGGGCTCTGTCGTTCCGCCACAGCCCTCTGGGAAGCGCTAGAGAGGATCTCTGCCTGCTGCCATCAGACTCCTCCTCCCCTCACTGTACCAGCAGTAACCCCGATAACACTGCATTTACATTCGTACATGTTATATACAAGTATATTATACTCCATCCTTGTTTATTTATTACTCTGTAGTACTCTGGTGCAGTCTCTTCTTGTACATGTAATGCATGCACACTTTCCCCTTCTGCGCCTCTTTCATTCTAAAATCGGAGGATTTGCTCTTGTCTTTGAATTTTTTTTATTTTTTATTGTGGCTTTTAAGTAGCTTCCCACGCAGGAAATAAGGACAAAGGAGCAGCTTGACGAGGAGAGGGGGAAGTCAGCCTGATG
Organism: Cryptomyrus ogoouensis; assembly: GCA_025773925.1. Lineage (NCBI taxonomy): Eukaryota > Metazoa > Chordata > Actinopteri > Osteoglossiformes > Mormyridae > Cryptomyrus > Cryptomyrus ogoouensis. The sequence goes on along the minus strand of JAOYFF010000015.1, from coordinate 5,769,234 downwards.
CATTTGGGAGCAAAGTCTGACTCGAGAGCCCAGCACCAGCTGCGACTCTTCAGCCGAAGAGTCACGTGGCAGGCGGCCGGCCGCTGCCATAATGGAACATGCTGGAAATTATGGGTCACAACACGAATGGAGGGATGGGCGAAGGTGCCAGGGGGGGGCACACAGGGCATAGACCCAGAATGCTGCTGGTTGAGGCTCCCAGATGAGATTTGTTACTCCTGAGTAAGAATTCTAATACAGATCATTGTGATAAAATGATCATCTATCAGTTTGACAAACTAGCACATTGGAGTCATATGTCAGCGTAGGCAACGCTTCAAGCTTTAAGCAATTCCACCCCCAGAAAAGCTCAGTTGGAGACGGTAGGGGGGTTTCCTGTAGGAGCCTGGCCTGTGATTACCTGAGAATGAAACGTACCCCAGGACCATGAGGGCGCCAAATATCTGCCCTGGACGCTGTTTGATGACAGGTGAAGCTAATGCCTTTTTGAAAGCTGACGTTCACCCAGTTCTGAGTTCAAGAGGCAAATACCGAATGATTTACTTGAAAATGATGGTCACTAGGGTGGTTATGCAACGGACGCCTGAACAGCAGGTGTGAGTCAAATCCTGGCATCTTTCCCCAGCTAGCGGGAGAGGTCAGCGCGGAGGCTTCTAGAAACTACGCAGAGGTTGATCCACAAGCTTTGAGGTCAGGCTGCACAGGAAGTACATAGAATTGCTTATGAAATCCATCTTGTAGAACATTTGTCTGATCTCCGCATTTTCTCTGTGGCCTTTGCAGTGCTGCATTACTGAAGTCTGGCCCTTCTGGGCTCAGGTGACTCTGTGACTTTTTATGCTCAGCTGGTTGGCTGAAACAAAACCTTGGTCTGGATTTGTACTTTCTGGACCTGAACTTTTCCACCTCTGTGTTTAATAAATTACTTTTGTAAGTAATTTCCCCAACACTGTTCAGGGAGCGAGGTCCATGTATGAAAGGAGTCAGCAGGGACTCGACTGGCGGCACAGAACCAGTAAATGGCACAGAGTAGCCTCCAGTATGGACAGAGGACTGAAAGCCGCGATTACTAGCCTATGAAATGATAAAGCCATCAGTTACTCCACTGTGTACACAGAGTACCTTACATCAGCATTAGCAAACACCGTCATGAGTCAGGCAGCAGGGCAGGAATGACCCCTGCCTTAAAGCATGCCACTATGCTCTCAGAGGTTCAGTGCCAGTCTTATTGGCTCTACAGCAGGGCTGTCGAACTCCAGTCCTGGGGGGCTGGAGCCCTGTGTAGCTTAGTTCTTTCCCTGTTCCACCACAAATGATTCAGCTCAAGAGCTGTGTGGTAATTAGCACAAGGATTCAATCAGGTGTGTTAAATGAGGGTGAACCAAAAGCTGTGTAGGGCTCCGGCCCCCCAGGACTGGAGTTTGAGACCCCTGCTCTACAGTGAAGCTGCGGTATTACATTGTACACTGCAAAGCCTTACCCTGTCCAATTAAAATAAGTTTAATGTTATTTTAGGCCAATTTATTTGTCGGTATGTTTTATTACGCATCCTTGGATGTATTTTAGATCCTGCTGTAAAATTCTAAAACCTGCGTGGTTTTTCCTATTGGAACCGTTAAGTAGCACTTTCATCACGCGACGGTATGCTAAACCCTCCCATATTACTCCACAGGGATGAGAGTCTGCTGCAGGCGGTTTCGCACGTCCAGCGCGGCGCTGCGAGCGGCGGGCGGCGGTTCTGCTTGCGTGACTCGGACGCCGCTCTTTACTTTCTGGGCGTGGGTTGCCTGTTTAACGATGTCACGTTAGCGGGACACCATTGTGTGCCTTGTCGGATCACAAAGGACCCAGGCGGTCGCCTGGAGACGGGGAACTGCGGTTTGACTAACAGGGGCGTGCGATGAAGACGGTCGCGTTTACATTTCGGTCATTTGGCTGACGTGCTTATCCGCGGACACAATGCGGTCGGTGCAAACGCAGTTTTGACCATGTTTGCATTAGTGATGTATCAGTTCAGGGTTGCCAGGTGATACATATTTCACTCTGATGTGCTCCCAGTTAATGTAATAATAATCCTGGACTCATGCCCCTAGTTGAGCATGGACCTTAGTCCCAGTGAGTACTGGTGTGAGTTGTGAATGAAATCTAAAAAGGTTCAAAATCAATTCAGGATAGCTAGCCGAGTTTCTCCGCTCTTCTCAATCCTGTTTTTAAATGTGACTAACCATGATCGTCACATAAAACACAAGGTTTGCAAGCAGGAACACTTTTGAATACTAAAGAACAGAAACAATCAAGCCGTAAACACCGTTACATAGAGCGGCATGTCCTGCTTTGTCTACCTGGTTAAAACTTTCACAGTTATAAGCAAAAGTGTAAGCTGTATATTGTGACTATAGCGCAACACTGTGGCCGGACATTTATTAAGACATGTAATTACATCAAATACATTACTAATAATTACTAATACCTGTCTCCCATGAGCAGTGAAGGACAGGATGGAGCTGTTTTTTCACCACTTATAACTTCTACCAGTCAGTGTTAGCAAATCGGGTAATCTTGTTTCTTTTCTCTAATTGGAATTGAAAGAGGCAATAGGCTCAAATGATCAGTCAACACAATGGGTGTCGATACTGCATTCGAGCCTGAGAGGAGCCCCAATCCAGGGGACCAATCAGAATCCATCCCGGAACATCCGTAAGCGTGGGTAACACCGCCCCCGTCATCAGCAAACTCGGCGCTAACAACCTTGTTAGGTGGGATTTCCAATATCCAGTTATCCTGTCTTTGTAATTAACAAGTGAATGTACTTATTCTTTGGTGGGGGTGTTATAAGACAACCAACGTTTGGTAGCTGTCTGACCTGTTTTGACCTACTTTGTGCTGAATTTGTTTCGGGGAGGGGTCAAAACACAACATGCAGAAAGAACAATGGATGTGTTCATATTAAAGAAGGACCACTTAGCTCAGACACGTACCAAAGCAGAGAGCGGTTCGGTTAAGTGAGGCCAGTGCTGTTCTTACCTCAGAAAAAAAGTATTCAGGACAAAACATGACAGGACTAGTATATTTATGTTTGCCGACAAAAGCTCTTTTACCAATTCTGCCACATATTTTTTTCAACGAAAGGAATGTACCTTTAACAGTGAACACCAATACATATTTTTACTGTATTGTTCGAAATCTTAACGTTTTAATTGTAATCCTGTACAACGTTTATTTACTGCGCAATAAAGTACGCGAATGCACATTTGTGCAATCCTGCCACCTTCTGGCCATTCATCGTAACTGTACTTAAGTACTTTTTTCACGTATCTGCCATTGAAGTAGATTTAGCCGTGGACACTTTTGACGTTTACTCCACTACATCTTACAGCAAATAAAATACGAATCAGAGGTTTCTAATCCCGTGGCTGAAAACATATATACAGCATATACGCATAGCTAGTATACATATGTCAGACCTTAAAAAGATAGATTTCTGGCAGTAGTTCATCAATATCGAGAGTGTCTCATTGCCTGCCCACAGTTAAAATTTACAACCAAAAATACTAGTTCCCCAGAGCCCAGTCTCCAGAATACAGCCCATTCTGCCTCTTGGGAGGCCTTAATGTTCCTCACAGGTGAGGGTGTAGCTCAGGTTCATGTCTGAGCGCTATGGGAATGTGTTCATGCAGGATCCCATTGGTAAGTTAGCTGCCGTCTTTCTGCTGATTCGTGTCACAGAGCGCCAGGTGGGTTAGGCGCAAAGAGAATTTCCCTATGAGGGATCAATAAAGAATTAATTATTATATGACAACCATAACGAGAGTCATTAGATGAACCAACAGATTTTCCTTCCACCCATCCATCCATTCAACCATCCATCCATCATTCATCCATCAAATCACCATGCTGACTATATTTTTCATTTTTAACAAGTATTATTAATTATTAAAAACAAAGCTTCTCTTTCAGTTTTGCAATTTCAGTGACATTCTCACTTATTTTACTGATATTAGACATAATTCAATATCATGAGTAGACAGCCAGCCAACACCTGAACTATCCAAACCAAATCCTGATTCTTTTGATCCAGGAATCCTACATGTAGCCCAAAGACTAACAAGGGCTGCACAGCACTAAGAAACCATAGAATATTTCCTGCACAAAACTTTATAGCCACACTACAGAATTAGATTAATCACTCTTTCAGTAAAGATGGAACACAGGATGAGTAACTGCTGAGAAAAAGGTTAGAAGATGATGTCCGGTCTCAGGCAGGTTGTGACTGGTTAGATGGGGCCCAGTTGTGGGGCGTGTATCATGAAAGTCCCATCCAGTGAGAGCAGGTAGCCGACGTCAGCTTGCATGGAAATCCCTTTGCATATTGTAACGTATGAGATTGCACAACTTCCCAAAAGATCACTCATTGTCCTACAGGAATCCCAGCCCCGGAAACTGCCGACACAGAGCGTCAGAACTCTGACTGAGAAAACGGGAGTGTGACGCCCTACGCATGTGACTGGCGGGGATTTCAGGCAGCGGGGAATCAGACTCTTCCAAACTCTCAGCAATACTCACAGCAAGGTGGACAGACATGACTGCAGGTACGTGTTACAAGCGAGTAAGAGACAAGCATTGTAATTTTAGAAAATGTTACAAGCGAGTAAGAAACAAGCATTGTAATTTGGGAAAGTGTTACAAGCGAGTAAGAGACAAGCATTGTAATTTGGGAAAGTGTTACAAGCGAGTAAGAGACAAGCATTGTAATTTGGGAAAGTGTTACGAGCGAGTAAGAGACAAGCATTTTAATTTGGGAAAGTGTTACAAGCGAGTAAGAGACAAGCATTTTAATTTGGGAAAGTGTTACAAGCGAGTAAGAGACAAGCATTGTAATTTGGGAAATCTGATTAGCGCGTTGGACTAACCTTGAATGTAGTCAAACTGAAGCATGTAGCATAGTGGCGGCAGGTCTTAGCACAGAGGGGAGACGTAGAGATTCAGAAAGCAACAGGAAAACAAGCAGAGAATGAGGGCACTGAGAAAGCAAACGTATATACTGCACTGAACAGTCATTACGATTCTGGAATTTCAGGCAGAAAATTGTTGGTGAGCCAGTATCTTAAACCCTTCAAGTTAACATGTTCCTTATGTTGTTGTATGTTTGTTTCACAGATGTTTTTACAATTCAGTTGTAAATGAATAATTCCTCTTAATTTCTTTTAAGGCGATTAACTTTAAAAAGAGATACTAATGAGTTATGACCATGGTGTCCAAAATTACTGGAGGTCTAGAGAAGAGGCTAAGATATAACAGATCTGAAGACCCTGTAGTGACCTGAGCCTTCTGTGAGAAAAGTGTGAATGAAGCAGGGAGTGATGTTTGAGCGTAATGGGTAATTCGCTGGGATCCCAATGCCGGGATCCGCTCATGCAGCGAAAATCAAAAACACAAGTCTGTTCTTTTTGTTATTATTCCGTGTTGGTCAGAAATGGCTCAGTGGAGATGGTCTCAGGATGTTTAGTCTGTAAGGTAAGGGTACCCGCCCCCCCCAAGCCCACACATTTACACCCAGCCAGGTCGCAGTGCCAGATCCTGTGCTGCTCCAGCACCCCCCCCTCCCTCCTTCCCTCCTCCCTCCTCGGGAGCTGTGTCCTGACTTGTTCTTTGCTGACGGTAAACTGGTGTCAGCACCTACAGTATGTTGTGATACATTTTATGACTCCGAAAAGTATTACTGTTAGCAAACTGTATTTCAGTTCTGTTACTCATAGTTTAGTCAGTACTCTGAGAGGTGATTTGTCATAATCTACTAACAGTGTGAGACAAGTTACCCACAAAAGTAATAAATTACAGACAGAGGAGGGAGGATCTGGTCTGGAAAGTACAAATCCAGGCCAAGGTTCTGTTTCAACCAACCAGTTGACTACTCTGTGACTCTTTATACTCAACTGGTTGTATATTGTGTGTGTGTGTGTATGTATGTATGTATGAGAGAGAGAGATTTGTCCTCCCAAAGATTACAGACGTTCTCTGACCAGTGTACAATTTGCCACAAGGGTTTATTGAATTCATGCAGTAAAGTTTGACCTGCTTAATTCCAGAGCCAGCCGTCGGAGAGGGCAGTGCAGGAGATAACGAAGGTAATCCCGCTTCTCCATCTGCCGTCCTTGTGCGCGCGGCCACAGCGTTCGGCGTCCTGTCTGTGCGGTCCTCCGCCAAACGCAATCCCACTGCTTTCTGTTCCAGACCCGGTCTTCTGACGAGTTGACCTGCCTATCGAGACGTGCTATCGCACCGGGTCTAGGGGGTGAACTGCGTCCCCGCTGTTTTGCACTAATTATCAACCTCCTCCTCCTCCCTCCTTCACCCCGCAGCTGACTTGACGGAGTATTTATCGGGTGTCAACGCCACATCGGCTCCCGAGGAGACGGTAATGGAGTCCCTGTGGCCCGGCGTGGCCGGTCTGGCCATGGCGCTACTGCTTACCGCACTTCTGCTGGGCATCTTCATCTGGCGCTGCAAGAAGAAGGAGACCCCCGGTGAGATGCCCGCTTCTGGGCTATCGAGATGCACAAATGGGCTTTAGCGTAAATAATGACGCTCCGAGTTGATCCCGTAACGCTTTTCGTGGAAACGTGCGTTTGCTTCCGTTCTTTCTAGGGTCAAACAAGAAGGATCTGTTCATAGATGACTGCATTGCTGGACACATACCAGCGTAAGTCCATGTTTGATACTTCGAGGTTTTCCCACATAAAATAGTATAAATAATATGTGTAGCGTATGTGATGTATCCATGAAGTATGTTGTGGAAGTTATTAATCAGCAAACATTTTCTTTGAATTAAAATGTTTTAACTTAAAATGTTTTCCTGTATCGACGATTTTGGATTTTGTATAAAAATATTTAAATTGCCATTATTATCCTATGATAGCGGCAGTTTCCCATCGCTACCACCTCGTTCCCGAAAAGCTTGATTGGGGTTTTGTGGCTGGACAGCCGATAACTGATCTCGGAATCCGAGTTCGACATTGATATCCGAATTCTGCTCTGAGTTTCTTCCTCATTGTCTTTCGGCGCTCAGCAGCTCCGTGCCTGACCGAGGTTCTTATTGCTGCAACAGGACTGTCTGACCATACTTTGTTTCTCAGTTGGATAAAGGTGCTAAACAGATAAAGGTAAAACAGCAAGGCCATGTGTGTGTTTGCGCTGACCATTATAGTAACAGGTCTCCAGCCAGGGTGATCGTTTGGCGTTACTCTGCAGGACTGATCTGTTTGCAGCCTGATTGACCCCCACCCTCATGTTCATACCCTCCAGGCCCGTGTTTGAGGACGATGTCCCTTCAGTATTGGAGCTGGACATGGAAGACTTGGACAAATGGGGAATGAAGACTTCCTGTAAGTTAACTGTAACCCACTGTCGTCATTTGTAGCATGCGGACGAGGTTTATCCACACCGACCGAAAGGCTTCCCCAGACAGCGAGTGTGAAAGCAGCTGCTCGCCCGCAGTTACAGCTCGGGTTCAGGCAGCGTCTAGCGCCAGCCGTGTCATAATTCTCCCCCTTCCCCCATTCCGCTCGTCTCCCGCACCGGCTTGTCCTGACAGAGGTCTGGGGGGTGCGGTCCTGACTTCAGGAGGTACCCTGGTCTGGACGAGTCCCTACAGGACGCTGCACCCCTTCCGCGCTTGGCTGTGCACCGTCCTGTGTTTACAAACCCACTTCTCCTCACTCCTCCAGTAGGTGAGGCAGCGGTTCCTCTCTTGTGAGTGTTAACGTCCCTGGAGGCATCGGGACCCATATGGGAAAGTTTCTTCGCCTGAACTGCTGAAGTAAAATATCCAGCTGTTTAAAAGCGTTCAATTCTAAATAATTCTCATTAAGTATCTGTAGTGTATCCGCTGTGCACCAGCAGGCGTCGCTGTTGCATTATGAAAAATAATATGGGTTCCAGACAGTGATGTCATCTGATCGCAGCACACGTTTGTCGAACTAATGGGCGCAATACATCAGAGTAATTAATGCATGTAAAGTTCCTTATGCTACAAGGGCAGAATACAAAAATCAAAGAATCCCTGAATATTTGTGTTTGCTATGAGTCTTTCACACTACTGAGGAAATTTGGATTCTGAAAAGAAAAATGAGCTTAAACTTTCTGCGAGCCTGTTTCATTAACTGTAACATATGTACCAACTGTACAGTGCCAGTGTACTGTATCTTCGTGTCTAACATCCAAAGCCTTTTTTCTAGAAAGATTTGTGGTACTCAGTGTCATTATTGCACATATATTATAATGTATTGTCTTCAATAGACTGGCATCCCATTCAGAGTGTAACCCAGCCCAGTACCCTGTGATGGACTGGCATCTCGCCCCGGGTATACCCCAACCTCGTGCCCTGTGGTGCCTGGGATAGGCTCCAGACCCCAAGTGACCCAGAACTGGATTTTTAGCTGGAATATAGATCGATAGTTTTTTGTCTTTGGAGAGGGAGCCCCCTGCTGGTTCCATGTCGTACTCCATGTCCTTATCTTGTTGCCCTGTGTCGCATGAGGCTTCACTGCCTTTTGGCTCCACATGTGGCTTTGACTGCATGCACAGTTTTCCCTTTCTCTCGCCTCCCTCTAGGTGACCGGTACGAGGCGCACGACTGAGCTCTCCCCAGGAGCAGCAGCCAGACGGTATGACCTCCACAGGACTCCTTGTTGAAGCAGCCGCACCGCGGCCAATCAGATCTGCAGTTTGCCGTGGTAACCGGCATCAGGGACGGAAGCACGGTGTTCTGAGGAGTAACATGGCTGCAGGACTTCCTCTGATCTTATTTATGCCTTTGACTACTGTGACTTCAATTAAAAATAAATGTGTATTTTTTTGCGTTACATAAGCCTTTGTCATAGCAGAGAAGGCTCTGCTGAATTGTAATGATACCCAAACCATTTCATTGTTTCAATGTGCTGATATTTTTCATAAATAAATTCTTCTGATGTTTTTGTTTTTCCTGTTATAAAATGCACCCCTTCATATTTATGATGTCCAGGTTTAAGGGATTTCCAAAACGTAACCTTAAAGCACATGGATGGATGGATGGATGGAACTTTAAGCACATGTTCCCACGCCATACCGCTTTGCCCCATGTCAGTTATCTTGCTCTGCTAAAGTCTCATGGATGCTGTTTTGAATTTTGATGTCTGTTCAGTTTTGACTGACTGGATCCTGAACCTTCATTTGGTAAATGGCCATGTGGAAATTTAATTCTTTAGTAGATCAGTATATCCCCCCCCCCTCCTCACCTCCCTAAGCCACTGTGATGCTTCTGAGCCTGTGCTGTCAGCAGCTTGACTGTGTGCTTTTATTTGCTGGCGTAACACAGTTAAGCAGCTGTTCTCCACTGGTGTGGGCTGGAGACTTCGACAGGCTGGGGTCCCCCTCTGCGGTACTTTGTGTTTTGCTGGTTCTCATTCATTTTTTGAAACGTTGTTTGTGTGTTTGTAGATTAAAGCGTGTGTTGAATCTGCTTTGGTGTAAGGTAACTTTTGTTAATCCCAATTATAACAAAATCAGAGTTTGCAATTCCAGCCTGGACTCTGTCCTAAATGCTTTTCGCTTCACTGTACTCCTTCATCCTCTTTGGGTGGCACGGTGCCCTGGGGGATGGCAGGGAGGCCCCGCGCCTCTGGGGTTCAGGGCTCCAGTCCTGCTCCTGCTGTGTGTGACATTTGTACATCCTGCCTGTGCTGGGCAGGTTTCCTCCTGCAGTCCAGAAAAATGGTGAATTGGTGTCTCTGAATCGCCCATGTTGTGTCTTGTGTGTATGTGGGTGTGTGTGTAGGTGGGTGGGTGCCCTAGGGCAGAGCAGCATCATGCTCGGGGCCTCCCCTGTGCTCCCTGGGATAGGCTGTGCTTGAGCAAAGCAGCTATGGATGGATGGGTAGGTGACTGATTGATTATCCCTGTCTCCTAGCAATGCTTGAATATTCCCCTGCTTGATGTTTTCATTACTTGTTCCTCTACATTATCATCCACTGTGCTAATGTCCCATCACTGCACAGCACTCACTTTGTCAGCCCTCAAATGCGCCTCAGATACGTGACAAAGTCAGTGTGAAACGTAAAGCCTGAACAGCAGTAGCCCTTCCTGTCTGTGGCTTCCTGGGTGACGGATTGAGCCGGTTGCCGGTCTGCGGAGGATAGTACGAAATGGGTGGATCACATGGATAAGTAAAACACTGCAGCGCAGTGCCACTGGGGGATTTGCATGGCACTGTAATGTGGGGCTGTGTGCATGTGAGGCTCCAAAGGTGGGCTTGGGCAGGTTTTAACAAATCCCCAGATGGCAATGCCCCGGCGAGTGTATACAGAGGGGCTCAGGCCTTGGTCACCATGCATATTCCTTTTGTATTTCGCATTGGTGTAGATTTCAGGTGAAACAATCTCACCAGTATGGTATCTCTAGGGTTAAGGTAAATAGAGAACAACCCTGAATTGGGCCTTTGTTGTATTTGGTTGCACTGATTACCATGATGGAAATGTATCCATTGGGAGTTCATAGTCCAATCCTTGTCTAATATTGCTGTTACCCTGCAAGCAGTCACAGGGTGTATGTGACAATTTGAAGAAACAAGAAACTGTTAGTAGAGCTCACAGAGTGGCATTGCTTGGGCTATATTAGCAAAGATCACAGTGCATATCCCAGTGGCCAGGTGGACCGGGATCAGTAAACAGCTGCAGAGACCAGTGATGGTAGTGGATATGCACTGCACTCGTGGTGGGGACTAAAATCTGTCATTTGGATGCATAATTCAGTACGAGATGTGACTGCCACATGGGGCGTGTACCACAAAGCACCCTGAGCATGTGGCTCAGTGGGCCAAGCCTCTGTGCCTGTGATCAGAAAGTCACTGGTTCAGTCTTGGTACATCTGTGGATCCTTGATCAAAGGCCCTTAACCCCCCAGCCCCCTGGGTGCTGCTATGGGTGGTTGCCCTTCACAGCCAGCTTGCTCTCACCAACAGAGAGCATGTTGGGGGCGACATAAGGAGAATTTCACTAAAGCAATAAATCAATAAAGCAAAACTTGTTGCATTTAAGTTAGTCTGGGCTAAATGTAGGTGAACAAAGTCCATTTAAGCTGGGGTACCTTAAATTCGACAAGTTATCCAGCTAATCGAGGAACCCTGCTTTGTGATACAGCCCCCTGCTTGGCCTGTTGTCTTTATTTAGCCCAGTATGATCCAAAGAGAAGTCTGCCTACCTCCTGTATGACTGACAGAGTCAGGGATGGCACTTACCCAGCCAGCGCTAACACACTCCTGTCAACGTGAATTCAAAGACCAGCGTGAGAGTTAGCCCAGAGTCATTGCCAGCTGATCAGACTCGGCTGGGCTCTGCTGAGCCTCCTATGGAAAGAAGCCTGGTCTATTCAGAATATCATGCTGTGAATGTTTATGTGCTGTTTGGAAACTTTAAGACTGCACGCAGTGATCTGCTCATTCCATCACTTTAAATCACACTTTTTGCTGCAGCAGGTCACTGGTAAGACAGACCCTTTGAACATATGCATGCACAGCTGTAAGCAAATGAGCTGTTACACTCGGTTCTGTATCTTGGAAAGGTATCTCCAGGCGACAGACATATGCGTATGCAGGGAAAGTTTTTTCCTGTCTTTGAACAGAGGCCCCTGTATTCAGACCTTCCCAGCTTCCTGCTGAGCTCTGTGCCTTGGGGGGGGGGGGTTGCTTTGTGGGACATCCCTGTGCTGGTGCCAGATATGTAGGCAATTAACCAGTGTTGCCAACTACATTCAGTAGAAAGTAACTAAAGGCTATTAAGAAAGTCGCTAAATGAAGCTAGATGACGCTATGCGCTAATTAGCATATATGTGGCGTCATCATGTTATGTTTCGTATTTTGCCTGGTGCCAGAGGGCAGATTTTTACACCTGTTTCCATCTCTTACTCTCAGTGCTCACATATACTGTACTTCATACAGCCGCATCCCCAGTAAAGCTGTTATTTACAAATTTTCTGTTTCTATTGTCAGCTAAGAATTGTCAAATTCTTGCCAAAAAGTATCTAGATTTGTCGCTAGTCGCTTAAAAAAAGTCGCTAAGTCGGCAGCACTGCAAGTGATGGATGGGCGAGTCAGCGGAGTTCTCGATTCTAGAAAACAGGGTGACGGGGCATGACGCACTCGGGAACGGTGCCAGGGAAAACACCACACCGCTTGTTTGTGCCCGCCTGGCACCGCTAATAAGAACCCCTATCTTCACCTCGGTGGGGTGCAAAGCTTTTCAGTCTTTCAAGTTAACCTTGACCGGCTGATGGTATCACTCTCCTGCCTGTGAATTTTTGCAAAGGGAGTTTACGGTTGTTGAACAATCACTTAAATTAACCTCCTAAATTCCAGCTTGACTGTTACGCAACTTCTCAGTTCTCTAATATCGAAATCGCCAATTCCAATGAAACAGACAACACACATAACTGATGACTAAAGTAGGACGTCACGTCTTTAAAACACTTCCTTTGAAAACCTGCAAGCGCACTGTCGAAAAGACCAGACCACTCCGACTTAGTATGTCGATCGAACGACGCAATATTAGGGCGCCGTTGAGAAAGGGGCGGGGTTCGCCCACTGTACAGCTGGCTTTGATGATTAAAGTCCGCGCCGCAAGGAGTGCGGCGACAAGCCGGCTGACGTCATCAGCTCGCGCCTGCATCGTCCCAGTGTGTCGGTGTTAGAAGCGCTGAGGAGGAGAGTAGCGATCGGCCAGGGTTATTTCCGTCCCGCTCTCTCGTCGCTTCACAGAATACGTAGATTCATAATTTTATTGCTTTTAACAGAACATGTTGACATTTTTGTAACTAGTGTAGCTGTCGGAAGACCTACTATTAATTTATTTGAAGAAACAGAGTGAGAATTAGTCGAAAACCCAGTGGAGAGTGTACTGCTAGCTACATATATACATTGCCGATAGTAAGGCCAGGGGGTGTTAAACGACTCGGGGGAAAGAAGCTGAGGAACCAGTGGCGGACCGTCCGTCACCGGTGACTTCGAGCGAAGCAAGGAGACCCGGCTCAAGTAAGTGTTTAAATAGGAGGCCCCCATCCAGACTTTTTCTGGTCTATCTCGAAGTACTTTAATAAACTTGTAGTAATGTTCCACAAGAAAAACTCAGAATAACGATACATTAAATGAAGGTTTTTATAGGACGACAGGGCCCCTTTAAGAATATGTGGTTATCTGGCTGGTTGCCTGGGCGACGTTGGGTGATTTGAAGCCTGAAATGTGTGTATGACTTGTGTATGACTGTCCCCTCTCACGTACGTAGCGTGAGAAAAACAAGTTAATGGAAGTTTGTGTTAGCTATATTATTCTATTCTGCACTAGTTATCTTCTCAGCGAGTCTGCCTCAAGTCCACAAACTAGCAAAATTAATTCTACTCGTGTGTAGCACCCTACTAGAAGTTGTTTTATGCCGGTTACATTTTTATTGGCATAAACTGGTTATACTCCAATTTTGCGACGACTTAGTGGTTAATTTTGGAGTGGGCGGAGTGTTGGAGACGATGCAGCGACGGAAGCGGGAGTGGATGCCGGCTGAGTAGCGCGAGCCGCCTCGGTAGCTGCCACGCTGCGCCCGCAAGGCGCTCCCTGGGGCAGGTGTGGAGCCGCAAGCCCGTCCGCGCGAGTGCCCGCACGTGCGCTGCAGTCGATCCTTCGGAGACATGAAAACGCCTTTCCTGGGGTCGGCTCCTTTTCTCCTGTGTGCTGCCTGTTGATGATTTATCAGCCACCTTCCGGGTTCGTACCTCGGATCACTGAACAAACCTCTAAAACGGCCGCAACAGTGAAGCATTTCAATTATTGTATGAATATGTACAAACGCACAAAATTTAAATGGCTGATATTCTCAATAAATAGCTGCACATTTCCCCCCTGTTAGAACTTCACCCAAAGAAGCAACTTCTGTTTGTACCGAAAACAGTTTTACTTGGCAGTACGATGCCTCGTCCTGTTGTTTTACCACTTTTCGTGATGAAGGCACTGTGGTTATACGCACGCTTGGGTTGGGTTTGCTGCGCTGCTTGTTTTAAGGCGGTAACGGAAGGAAGTTTAGTGGGACGCTGCGAGGGAGCTTCTGTTGTGATGAGGTCGGCCAGCTGGTAATTGCTGTGGAGAATCCCATGCCACGATTGTCGCACGTTTAGCCTCTCTGCACCTCCCGCTTCATTGCCGTGGCGTGGCCGTCTGCTCTTGCCGCACTACCGCGCATCAGAACGATCGATAGAATAAATCTCCTCTTGGTAACTGCTGAGAAACTATGCCCATTTAACTCCTCCGTAGGGCCCCCTTTTTTTTAAATTTGCGGCCCTTGAAATGCTCAGGCATGAATAAACTGCATTTGGCTGTGAATTTTACATAAAAGCTCAGTATAAAAGCTCTCTTGATGGAGAGGTGGAGGCCAGGCAGCTCCACTTAATCCAGAGCTATGGCAGGTCGGTCTGCTCTGTTGAGTTTCACCCTGATCTTTCTATGGCCTCCTGGCTGGCTGGTCCTCTAGGGTGGCTGGCTGTACCACTGTGCTCCCATACCGTTGCCATAGTACCACAGCGATATTTCAGCACCCTTTTAATGAATCTGCGTACAAGCCGGAGATGCACATGGGAGTAAGAGGCCACTTCAGTCTGCTAACTGTGTAAATGACCATGCTGTTTGCAAGGCTCCTTCTCAGGCTGATTGCACTGGAACACTCGCTGTCTCGTCTCACCACCTTTCACGCTTATCTGACTTTCTTATTATTTGAACAGTCTTTTCAGGATGCAGTCGTCCCATTCAGAGATCATTTTTCAGGAATTTCTTCGAAATATTATAATACCTGCAGGTAGCATCTTGTTAAAATCCATTAAATGTGCAGCTTCAGTTTTGTCCTTGTTGAGACATGCTCTGTAAGTGCCATGTACCACCACACGTCTGACTCTCTCTGTTTCCATGAGCACTTGTGGACGGGCGACCCAGTGCTGCAGGGTGGATGTAGGAGCTGCTGTGTCCTTTAGTGGCCCCGGGCCTTGGGTTGAAGGCCTTAGGGATGCTTCTTCTGCAGGCCCATCCATACATATCAAACTGCAAAAGCTTAGTTGGATGGAGAGAATTGTGGACACAAACTAGAAAGTGAGTACAGGCAGCTTTTGGTAAATACAGCAGATTTACTCCTTACTCAGTGTTGATCATTAGTAGATGGGTAAATCCCTCAGGACCAGTCGTACTGTGGTCGTTCTCTCGTATGCTTTGGTCTTTTATCCAGTGTAACTTGTCTTCAAGCTGGGAAGCTGTTCACAGAGCAGACTGTTATTTTGTTTATGCGGAATCCACTACAGACATATACAGTCATTCAGAATAATTTAGTCAATATTCCGTGTTAACATTGTGCCTGAAGTTTCAGGTCCGAACATTGACCTGCAAGGCCTGAGCACATAAAGGCTTCATTCCTGATGTATAGTTTCAAATCAGAGACATTTTTCTCTGACCTTTATTTGTTCTTTGCCTTCTTGCTGTATTGAATTTGACCCTGAGATATGTATGGTGTGTAGCTGGTGTTTGCCCGTGGTGTGCGATCACCACGTGCTGTATGCTGGAATCTCCATCCCCTCTTGCAACACAGCGTATTGATTTAAGCACTGGGCTCGGGGGAGTCGGTTCTCTTGCCTTTGAATCCCCCATATCTAGGATTGGGTCCCTGTGTGGTATTGGTTACTGGGCCTCTATCGCTTACTCACTTCGGCCCTGTCAGACTGCAGGGGAAGGGGCAGGCTGGGCGCAGGTCTTCTGCGTGTGTGCATTGCGTGTGCCTCGCACACTCAGTATGCCTCTGCTCCTCTACATTGCGCCATCTCTTGTGCCCTGTGACTCATTTGTACGCCTTGGTTTGTACCTGAGCAGTAAGATTTGTGTTCAGGTTCCCCGTGAGCGGTCAAACCCAGCACTCTGTCCGCTGCTTTCGGTTTGGTCTTCAGCCGAGTACCTTCCCTTCTCCGGTAAGAGCTGGAGCCGTAAGGATTGCAGCAACGCAGATTCCAACGTGCTCAGCTTATCTGCGGCTCCCTTCCGCTGCTGAGCTGATCGGCATGGTGAGGGCTTCCCTGGGACAGTCAGTGTGTGCATCTTGGCTGAGCAGACAGTCCTGTGACGTGGACTGTGGTGTGTGGATGATTGCACTCGGACCGTGACGTCGTCCTTGCGGCGTGTCGTGGTGTGTGAGAGCGCCTCGTGTGTGTTCTCGGCATGCTCCGCCCGGGGCTGCTGAATGCCCCCCCCCTTCCCCCTTCCCCCTTTTCAGTCTCTTCACGATTCCCACAGTCTGTTTCCCTGCAGGCAGAGTGGTTTGGATTGAGAGAAGCTCCACGAGGCGTCTTTGCTTGTCAACACCCTGCCGTACTAACAGCCCCTGCGGTGGTTAACGGCTCTCCCAATTTTCCCGTGCCGCCTCCCGCGACAGTGCCGCTGGGCTCCGCCTCCCGCGACAGTGCCGCTGGGCTCCGCCTCCCGCGACAGTGCCGCTGGGCTCCGCCTCCCCTGGGGCATCCCTGGGAGGAACTGGAGCTTTTTATTAGCTCGTTCAAAGGGGCTCTTGATTGTGAGCAAAGCCCAAACTAAGTCTGGCTGTCTTCTCCTTCCTGAAGTCTGTATAAGTAGAGTACGGGGTCTGAAGTTAACCCTCGATGTTTGTGTCAGAAGTCATATAATCAAACACTATTCTCAGAATCTCTGCTGCATTTGATTTACAGGTGCTCCAAGTTTGCATTTGACATAACACCTTACTGAAGATGTAAAGACTTCAGCTTACAGCCAGTGTTCCTGCCAGCAAGGTTCACTGGGGACAAAATGCCTGACTCCTCGTTCTTTGATGGGTCACCTAATCTAAGCGGTGTTCCTTTAAATGCACAGCCATGTTTGTCACATGCTGTTTTAATGAATACTTGATGTAGCTGTTCAACACTGCACTGACAAGGTGTCCCAAAATGCCAGTGCTGGTCTCACTGGTGCCTTCTAAGAGTTTAAGAAACAATACCCTTCACAGAAGCTGCCGTTTGCGGGGTATGTTTCGGTGTGATGGAGATGTCCCGCTTCTGATGTCTCTGTGGATCCTCCTTCATTTACTGTGCTGCAGGCACGGTCCTTACACAGCTGGGGAGTGTCGGCGTGGGGTGCTGTGTGTGTGTGTGTGTGTGTGTGTGTGTGTGTATGTGTGTGTGATGCGATGCACAGGGTAACGTTCTGCAAAGCTGGTAAGCCAGTGACCCACCCCCCCAGGAGGGGTCCGCTGCCGGGCAGACCACGATAAGGCATCCCTCCCCAAGTGGAAGGGGCCCTCGTGCCGTCGTGGCCCGCCTCAACTCAGCCCTGTGCCGGATAATGATCCGCCAAGCCGCTTATCTGCCTCTGGTCGAGGTCCAGACCCACAGACGGTTTCCCGCTGGCCCTGATTCGGTGCTGCTACCCTCACCAGCTGGCACGGCTGACATCTCTGGCTCGCCGCAGACCCGCGCTTTGTCCCTGCTCCCGGTATCTCGCTGTGACGACCCTCTCTCGCATTTAGTTCCTTCGGCGGCTCTTTAGCATGTTGCTGATTCTATAAACGGTGCCATTCAAATTGTGACTCCATAGTGGAAGGCATGCTTTACTCATACAGGTCTGGGTTAATGTGATTTTTTTTGGTCTACAATACCCCTGATTGTGGACATTTTAAAATTATTTCATCTGCAAGTTTTCTTGAACTAGAAGTTCTTATTAAACTGGAATTGAGTTTGTGTTCTACGTGACGATGCATCTGAAGGCAGGAGGGTGCCTGAGCGTTCTTTGTGGATTCCGTTCCGTTAATGAGCAGCCTGCCTAATTCAGGCTGTGGCGCAGACCTGGATCCAGGGCAGATGATCCAGAGCGCAGCCCTGCTGCTCGGTGGCTGGCTGGACGCTGTGTGATTCAGCACTTTGGGTGAATTCTGCAGGGTCTGGTCTGGGATGCCACCTGTTTGGATCGGTGTGCTTCTGTCTCTGTCTGTCAGTCAGTTCTCTTTGCAGCCAGAATCACGCCCGATGTCATCACTGGTTCTTTGGTTGGTTGCTTTTCTTTGTGTCATAATTGTGCCTCTTGCCTGTCTGTGTGCGAGTGCCCCCCTCCCCTTAAAAGCCTATCATGTGACGAGGATTCCCCCCCCCCACCCCCGAAAGTGTGAGCGACCACCACCGATCCTTGGAAGCGTGTCAGTCTCTTTCGGAGGCACACTGTGTTGGCTCAGCGCTCAGTGGCCTGATCTCGTTGCACATTAATGTGGTGGGTGCAGGCGTGGTTTACGAGCCGTGCTCTGGAGGAGTGTCACTGTCTCCCAGTAACCACCTCTCACTTCTTGCAGGACACCTGCACTTTCATCTGGGTTTCCAAGGTAACCAGGCCTGACACCAGTTTTGTCATCTCGCTCCTTGTAGGGTTTAGGGCTGTGATAAGCAGCCTGTTCAGATCTCATTTGAAGGCTACCCCCTCCCCCTACCTTCAAGCCTCTCTGTAGAAATCCAGTCATGTGTTTGTGTGTCCTCTGGAGATCTCTCCCCCTGATGGTATTCAGGGTGTAACGCTTGTCTTTATTTACATGCCAGTGCACATGCTGTGTGTTTTGTGTGTCTGGGTGCTCTGATTGCTCATTTCCCACACGCCAGAGGTCGTGCATAACCTCACAGTGGGAAAGGTCCTGGATTGCAGGGATGGCTGCAGGTATGCAGCTCTGAGGTCTGATTCTGATTTTATCCCAATAATTCTGCCCGCTGCACTTTATCTGTCTAAAGGTGTGCATGGCTGTAGGACCCAGCTGCAACGCAGTGGCTCTGAACTGCTGGGACCCAGCTGCAACGCAGTGGCTCTGAGCTGCTGGGACCCAGCTGCAACGCAGTGGCTCTGAGCTGCTGGGACCCAGCTGCAACGCAGTGGCTCTGAGCTGCTGG
>JAOYFF010000015.1:5641768-5669970 GCA_025773925.1 Cryptomyrus ogoouensis | reverse complement strand
CCCCCCCGCCGGGGGGGGGGGGGGGGGGGGGGGCGGGGCCACGGGAGGGCGGGGGCCGCCCCGTGTGTCCCCCTCGCATCCCCCGCCCCCAGGGCAGTAGCGCGGGTGGGGGGGGGGGGGGAGGTTCTGGCCGTGAGCCAGTGTGACCTTTCCGTCCCGGAGAGCTGGCAGCATTTGGGACCTCAGCAGGCTGGAGCAGGGAGGCGGCCAAAGCCCAGGAGGATGGGGGGGGAACACACGATGTTAGACTGGCAGGACGGGGGCTAGCTGGGCTGTTTGATGTCAGGAGATGCTGTGTAACCAGGGAAAGCCCTGCACCCCCCTCGGCACCCTGCAGGCCCCCCCTCCCTGACTCTCTCATATCTTTGCTGTGTGGCAGCTTGACACCAGCTTTACAGCTTGATTATTGGGCCCAGTGTCCAGCTGAGTCACCCCCCTCCCCCCCCACGTCACTTCTCTTTCATCCCCTGTAAGAATGAAGGTGTTCAGACTGTCATACCGTTTGGTCCTTATGACCTATCTGTGCAGTTTTATGATCCAGTTCCCTCGTGTGCAGATCCCCAAGCCCTGAGCTGAGGTTGGTTCCGATCCGATGAGGGGAAACTTCTCCACACACTTTGTCAGAAATGCTGGGTACTTTGGATGGCTCGCAGTGTAGACGTGTCCCCCTGGGCCAATTCCTCACTGCTGTTTGATATCCTGACTGACATGAATGATGAGCGACAGGCGCTGATGGAAATCACTCCTATTACATCATGAAAGCCCATTATGTAGACTGTGTCGCCCAATCCAAAGCGCTGCTTCAAACACTAGCAAGCTGCCAGCGTGATCAAAGATGCAGTGGGAATGCTGGTACAGCCCTCATTCAGGAAGGTCCAAGATGGCTAGGAGCTGCACTTTTGCTAAGAGAAGCGCAGTGATTAGGGTGTGGGAGAGCCAGTGGCATAGAGAAGCGCAGTGATTAGGGTGTGGGAGAGCCAGTGGCATAGAGAAGCGCAGTGATTAGGGTAGCATGTATCCGAAATGTGGCATGAAGCGCATTTCTGGAATAGCCCGGGAATAGACTGGAGTAGATCGTCCTGTTCCACTGGAGACTCCCTCTTGTGCTTATAAAGCCAGTAGATAGTCAAAAACCCTGAGTGTTAGAAAAAAAGGCAGCTAAATTGCTTTCTAAAGAACAACACAAGTTGACAGTGTATGCAGTATATATTCATGTTCAGCATCCAAACTGAATGAAGGTGTGTAGGCATATCTGTGCCTCCCTGCAGAGTGGTGCATTATGGGTAGGTGATGAGGGCATCATCACCTAGCAGACCTGCCAGCTTGTTCAAGGTCACATCTTCTCAAAGGCATAGGCGAAATGGGGCTGTACTGAAGAGGCTTCGCCATACTGAAATCTTGTGAAGAGGCAGGGTCAACACAAAGGGTGGGGCCATTCCGACTGTCTCACAGAAAGGGTGGGGCCATTCCGACTGTCTGACAGAAAGGGCGGGGCCATTCTGACTGTCTGACAGAAAGGGCGGGGCCATTCTGACTGTCTCACAGAAAGGGCGGGGCCATTCCGGCTGTCTGACAGAAAGGGCGGGGCCATTCCGGCTGTCTCACAGAAAGGACGGGGCCATTCCGACTGTCTCACAGAAAGGGCGGGCCATTCCGAATGTCTCACAGAAAGGGCGGGGCCATTCCGACTGTCTCACAGAAAGGGCGGGGCCATTCCGACTGTCTCACAGAAAGGGCGGGGCCATTCCGACTGTCTGACAGAAAGGGTGGGGCCATTCCGACTGTCTGACAGAAAGGGTGGGGCCATTCCGACTGTCTCACAGAAAGGGTGGGGCCATTCTGACTGTCTGACTGAAAGGGTGGGGCCATTCCGACTGTCTGACAGAAAGGGTGGGGCCATTCTGACTGTCTGACAGAAAGGGTGGGGCCATTCGGACTGTCTCACAGAAAGGGCGGGGCCATTTGACTGTCTGACAGAAATTACGCTTGACATTAATATTGCACAGTGGTGTTTCACTGCAGTCGGCCATTGCAGATCTCACGTATACAGGAAAGCTGGCCCGTTCAGAGTCGCTTCCCAGTGCCAAGGTCAGTCTTTGCCACCATCTCTCTTTCGCTTAGTTCCGCCAGCTAATAATAGCCTCCTTTTTGCGTGTGGAGCACAAATGGCAGGATGAGGGATTTCTTAGCAAGAGTACTGTTGCTGGCCAAGCTCTGCTTTAAATTATTTCATTTGTTATTTATTACCCAGCAAGCTTTGCAGTGGACAGTGCGTTTGAGATAAGGGATTACAGGTATCTTTTCATTACTCACTGTAACTGTAACACGTGCAGCCATTTTTTCTTCCGTGTTTTTCTGTTTTTTGCCCCCAGTAATGCTCAAACGCTCATCGGTCATGCTGGCTCTGTAGTACACAAACGCAGAGATTCACGGCGGAGAATGACGCCATGTTGGAAGTGTGGCTCTGGTGATTTCAGCCAGTGTGTTATGAGGTCTAGTGTCTGCAGGACGAGAGGCTTTCTGAGAATGAGCTGCTAGTTAAGCACTAATGTGATGGTGACTCCCATACACTGCCACCCAGTGAGGTTTATTAGTGTAGATGTAGCTCTGTGTCTTAAGGATCTCTGACCGGAAGGTTGTGGGTTCTGGTCCCAGTGCTGGCAGAGTGATTATATCAGTGGTGCTCCCTAAGGACCTTAACCCCATCTGCTCCAGAAGTGCTGCATGCTGCCTAACCCTGTCTGTGACCCCAAACTTTTCTTACTTGTACGTCGGTTTAGACAAAAGCATTCACTAAAAAAGTAAATGTAAACTTGGTAATAGCAATAAGCACACTGCCACTGGATTCCAGTGAGACACCAAAATTCTCTGAGGTGGAATCTTCGTTTGTTTTTTCCATCGTATGCAGTTTTTTGAGAGGTTTTCCAAGGAGGTTACTGCAGGAGATGAGAAGAGCGCGGACCAACCACAAGCACGCCGTGCCACACAGCCCCACACTGCGCTCTGCCTCCATCGACACGCCATCTTTCTGTCCATCCTCTATACGCAGCCACGGCAACCGCCTGCGGATCCCGTTGCCGGGGTGACGGTAGGACAGCAGCTGCACGAGCCTTACAGATGAGGGCTTTTTGGTTCACGGCCCCATTGCTTGGACAGGGGGTGGGCCGGTGTCACCTGACCCTAACGGATACTGCACAAGCGTATGTGTGTAGCGCAGTCATTCAGTTCCAAATAATTGCTCTTAAATCAGACTTGCCTTATAGCTGCATGTCCGAAACAGGTTTCCAAATCTCACAATGATACCTCCGGCCAAATAAAAAAGTTTAAAAGTGGAATAACATGATGGTGTTAAAAGGTGTTAAAGCTACTCTGTAGATTTTTGAAACACTAATTTGAAACTTTTTACTTTGTGGCCTGAGTGTTATGCATGCAATTTTTTTTTACGTTTATGCTTCATTCCCGAAATGTGAGTCTGGGATTCATGTTAGATCTCTGCATGTGCCATTTGCCCTGCCAAATCCATCACTTCTGTGTTTTGTCGTATTTCAGGTGTAATGACCATCCTGTGCATATATGGTTGCTATGCATTGTTGGAAATAATAGCTTCCTGCCCCACTGGCCGTGTTCAGCTTCATCACCTGGGCTTATTTTTTGAAGCACGGCTTGTTTCGTTGAAAGTTTAAGCTAGGATGCTTTCCAAGTCAGAGCAGAAATCTTTAGATCTGACTTACAGATCCCCAATGGGGGCAGAGCAGGATTGCATCATTATCGCTCAGGTATGCATCATGATCGCGCAGGTTTGCATCATGATCGCGCAGGTATGCATCATGATCGCGCAGGTATGCATCATTATCGCGCAGGTTTGCATCATGATCGCGCAGGTATGCATCATTATCGCGCAGGTTTGCATCATGATCGTGCAGGATTTCATTGTGATCGTGCAGGTTTGCATCGTTATTGCACAGGTTTGCATCATGATTGTGCTGGATTTCATCATGATTGCACAGATTTTCGTCGTGATTGCGCAGGTTTGCATCATGATCATTCAGGTTTTCATCATGATCGTTCAGGTTTTCATCATGATCGCACAGGTTTGCATCATATCTCAAAGGCTGGAAATGCAGGTTCCTGTATAACCTGGAGGGCTTTTTTTTGTAACTGTTTATGGGTTTTAAGCTCTTTTAATTTTATCTCAGTCAAATTAAACAAATTAACTTAAGCTCGATTGTGCTATCCATTGGTTTAGGACTCTTCTTATTTTAGTAACTTGACTCATGACATCAACTCAAAAAAGTGAAAAAAAAATACTAAGCCATTTATAATGCTACTAAATGCTTAAATACTAAAGGTTAAACCAAAAGCAACCTTGCGGAAAAATGTTCATTTGCCAAACAAACATGCATTTCATTAAATTTACAAAAGAGCATTATGTGATAGATTATTCTATAGGAAATTTAAAATTTGCTCACCCTATAAATCTGAAGACCATTCATGTCAGCTGAGCTCATAATTACAAAGTTTAATTTTTAATGATATGTTTCTGGCAATTTTGCTTAATTTACAATATGCTGACCTTGCTGTTCGTAAATGTTTTCATTATAGATCCTTCTAAAATCAATATTGATTTAGTTTTACTGCAGGTAAAAAATACTGGAGTCAGGAAATGAAGCTACAAGTCTAGAGAAACAGTCTTCAGTCTGAATGTAATGTCATCAATTTTAGCTGCATAGTAAATATGTTTATATACGTTTATTACTCTCCTGTGTGCGTATTCCACAGCAGACACCGTTCTGTACATTTGTGCAGTATTTTACTGATATACCTTTTAACATTAAATATAACTTGAACAATTAGTGATTGCAATGCACTTTTGTGGGGAATAAGCTTGCAGTTGAAAATCATTTTTTTTACTTTGCAGACACTTGTAGGAGCTGCTGTGAATCTGTAAGTGTCAGCGCCCCCCCCAGCCCAGTTATCTGCTGAGCA
The DNA here is from genome assembly GCA_025773925.1 of Cryptomyrus ogoouensis. NCBI lineage: Eukaryota > Metazoa > Chordata > Actinopteri > Osteoglossiformes > Mormyridae > Cryptomyrus > Cryptomyrus ogoouensis. Next base: position 5,664,984 of record JAOYFF010000015.1, on the reverse strand, counting down.
AATCTCAGTCGCCTCTTGCCGCCATCAGGAACCCTCTCCTTCTGATCATTTACAAAATGCAAATAAAAAACTAATAATACAAGATGAACTTTTGGAAGGGGCGACATGGCGGTGCAGTGGTTGGCACTGTCCCCTCGGACGTCTGGGACCCGGGTTCGAGTCTCCACCAGGGTTCCATGTGTGTGGAGTTTGCATGTTCTCCTCGCGTCATCATGGGGTTTCCTCTGGTTTCCCCCCACAGTCCAAAAACATGCTGAGCTTTGTTGGCACCCCATCCTGTGTTGTCTCCCCCCCAACCCTGCATAGGACACATGGGTAGACAGAATTGATGGTGCCTGTTTGCTGTCTCGAATCCCAGGCATTATGTGTTACACAGTAAAGTTTAGCACAGACAGACTTGGTGAAATCATAAATAATGCAGCTGTGTTGTAATGTCTTACGTTTATGTAATATGACTTTGGGAAAGTGACAAACACAGCAGCCTGTGACATTTTTAGACAGAAGCATTGCATGTGGGAATTTGCAGCTGAATGCATATTCTCACCTCATCCTGGACATTTGGTCTGATTCAGTAACTGCTGAGACAGCGGGACATTGGGACAGTGTCCAGCAGCTCTCACAGCTGGGGTTGGGGTCAGGTTTAAGGTAGGGGAAGACCGCTTCACCAGTAACCCCCCAAAACAAAAGGTTTGGAATCCCTTAGGATCAGGGGGAGGTACTGGCTATCACTGGTTTGTGACCCCTTCTCTCCTTCTCTGTGGTTTGCTGGTTTTTCCTTCGTTGCTTTATGTTAGGGTTATGAGTCAGATTTAGATTAGGGTTGTATTTAGGGTGAACCTTCGAGTTGGGGTTTGGTTAGGGTTACATTTGCTATTAGGGTTCAGGATAGACTTGGGATGCTAGTTAGGCTTCTGATTAGGGCTCAGGGTTCAGGTTAGGATGCGTGTTAGGGTACCGGTTTTGGTTCTGGTTAGGATGCATGTTAAGGTACCAGTTTGGTTTTGGGTTAGGATGCATGTTAAGGTACTGGTTTTGGTTAGGGTTTGGATGCGTGTTAGGGTACCGGTTTGGGTTCAGGTTAGGATGTGTGTTGGGGTACTGGTTCGGGTTAGGGTTCCTTCACTTTCCCTAGCTGATCTACACCAAAGACTTTCAAATGCATGAACATTTGGTTCTTCATAATTATATTCATTACCCTCTGTGGCTATAGGTGGGTATTCTTAGTTCTTATCTTCAGCTCCCGGTGACTTTCCTGGAAGTCCAGTTTGCAGTATTTTACTGTCATGGATAATTAACTTCTGTAATATTGGTGTAAAGCAGCCAGGGCTGCAGTGCGGCCGCAGGACCGAGTGGCTCAGTAAAGCCTCACGAGGAAGTTGTGTCCCCGCCGGGAGCTGAAACACTAGCGCTGAGGTTGTGGTGAGCTTGTGTGCCGGAGAATCAGCCAGCAAAACACATTCAGCAGCAAAGCCAAGCTGCAGCCATTTTCCATTATTTGTGGGGAGTGAGAGAGGATCTTTATGTTGGCAAATGTGTGGCATGTCCAGCAGGTGTCTGTGATGCACGCAACTCTTCTGCTCCTGATGCCGATTAAAACCCAACCTGCAGTCCAACTCCGACATCCCTTTAGACTTCTTGAACAAGTGCTCAAAGTATAGATTGTGTCATCGCATTACCTGCAGCATCCACTGACATGATTCCCCTTTGTAGGACAGCGAACCCCCAGTGCTCATCAGACTCTCTCTGATTGTTCTTATTCAGCAGCGTGAGATCTCTGGTTTACGAAGCTCCAGAACAGGATGAGCAGATCAGCAGGAGGACGGTTCCCCTGAGACTCTTGTTTTGACATGGCAGCATTTCTCCGCTCCATTGCTACACCTCGAAAGGATAAATGCTCTACATTCCTGTTTTTTGTGAAATCTAAATGAAGGAGCATGTTGGTGAATGTCACAGATAATGTTAGGGCACAAACTGGCTGGGGGAGCATATTGGTGAATGTTGCAGGTAATGCGATGACACAAACTGGCTGGGGGAGCATATTGGTGAATGTTGCAGGTAATGCGATGACACAAACTGGCTGGGGGAGCATATTGGTGAATGTTGCAGGTAATGCGATGACACAAACTGGCTAGAGGAGCACGTTGGTGAATGTTGCAGGTAATGCGATGACACAAACTGGCTGCGCAGAGAGTCATACTGCAGATCATTCTGGAAGGAAAGCATGTTACTGCCTCACATGCATTTAACTCTTTAATTCCTTCCACTCGTGCTGTTTCATAACATTCATATTGTGTTTACATAAACAGCAATTATCAAATTAATTATCCTTGGTTGAGGAACAGGGGATGATCGAGTTTTAATGCAGAAAAACTGTGTTATTTTCCAAACTCTAATTAAGTATTGAATGTTAATCTAAATTAACCCCATTTCTTATTTAAAACATTTTGAAATGTTGCCAAATTCAGTGTCGTGTGATGCTGAAAATGACTGTGAGTGCTGATTCCTGCTTTGGCACTTAGTGTACTGTAATTGAGTGCTATTTAGCTGCTAATTAAAAAACTCTGCAGATTGGGGAGTCACTGCATTTGCGCAGGGATGCTGTTGTCATGGAGAAGCCGGGACGTGATGCTGGCCTCGGCAACGGCAGCACTGGCACTGCGAGGCGTCTCAGTCGATGGGGCCTTCACTGACCTTCAGACAGGCATGACCTGATAACCACCAAGTCAGTTTGCTCATATCTCGATATTGTAGCTATCCGTCATATATACATTACTCTACATGTAGTGGTTAGATATGGACAGTAGGTCATTATACGGCTGGCAGTTAGTGTACTGTAACTGAGTGCTATTTAGCTGCTAACGCCCGCTAATGTCCTACCGCGTCCACTTTCAGGCATCTCTCCATCACAGTATATTGTTTACTGTAGACCTCAGACATAAACACGGCGTGTCTCGATCAGGCATCACTCGCTGTAAGACCGCGCTTCAGCTGCGCAGTGATGTTAGCGCTGTAATCAGCCTCAAGCGGATGGAGGTATCATGTTTCCTGAGGAAACCGTCATTAGCCCCCCCTGGAGGATGTTTATAGAACTTTAAATTGAATACATTGAGGTGATTTTCAGTGCAGTAATATAACTGGTAAATTACATAGTAATACAACTGCTTATATAAGTCATTTTGTAGCCTGCAGGTAGTACTAAACAAAACATTTACATTAACTTACTTGGTATTGAATGCCGAGAGATCAGCACTTTGTATATCTCTGCCAGGGACATTGTAAACACACCACTGAAGAGGAACACCTGCATTACTCTATCTCACCAATAAGTGGCGCTCTCAGCGTGAAGGGGAACCACAGTCCAGGAAGACGCAGCCGCGTGCCTCTGGTTTCCTCTCCTGCCGCCTCACAGAACCATCTGGAAGTGTTCTCTGTTCCAGAAAGAGAAAAAAAACACATACGCTACCTCTGCTCATTATCATTAGGGCCTGAAGGAGGATGGTCAGTAGCCCGTGTGACTCTGAAATAGCCAAATGTACTAAATACACACACAGCTCCTTAGACTCGCTATTATTTTGAGCTCAATAACAGAGCAACAGATCTGCTGGGCCCCGGGGCCCCTAGGGGCCTGAGTACCATGTCAGGGAGACTCTGAGGGCACTAATACCACTAAAGACCCTTTAATGAGGGTATGAAATGTTTTGCTGGTTTTCAGCTCATTAACACATAATTTCACATTCCTAGGGACTGACTTCCCTTTTGCTCATATTACCCACCAATTAACAAGCTAAATCAATCTTGCATGGCCTGATAACCACCCCCCGGCCAGACACCAGAGGACTGAGGGAGGAAGCGCCTGGCCTTCCCTGCCACGAGGGACATAAGAGGGGCCATAATTCATACAGAGGAACCAACCTTAGCATTAACCAATGATATGTTTAGAAACGGTGAGTGACGGGAATCAGGCCCTCTGGGGGCCAATCAGCTTTCAGCGAGGGCCAGTGCCCCTGTGGCCCCGCCCCTGTATATGACCCTAACACAGATGGCCTTTAGTAGGGACTACTAAGCAGGATGCCTCAAATGACACCACACACAGAAGCTCCAGAGTCAAGAAACTGGAAGAAAAGGGAGTCATCCTTCAGACACACCAGTGCCAGGCATCTGGGAAATAGATCACTGATTTCAGAAAAATACCCAGTTCATTATCTGGAAACTAGATCACTGATTACAGAAAAGCACACAATTAATTATCTGGAAACTAGATCACTGATTTCAGAAAAGTACCCGGTTCATTATCTGGGAAATAGATCACTGATTACAGAAAAGTACCTAATTCATTATCTGGGAAATAGATCACTGATTACAGAAAAGTACCTAATTCATTATCTGGGAAATAGATCACTGATTACAGAAAAGTACCTGGTTAATTATCTGGGAAATAGATCACTATTTACAGAAAAGTATCTAGTTCATATAGTCACTTGTTATTTATAGAAAAGCTAGATTTTCATAGATTGAAACAAGATTAGTCCTATTCTGTAAAAGAACAGAAGATCCTGAGCTGTATAAACGAAAGCTCACATACTTTATGCTTAAGATCATAAGGACTTTTACGGCTCCTATGGAAACAATTGTTTAAGCCTCTAAAAATGAGTACATTCAGCAAAGTCTTGGCCATGAAAAGGTGATGACACAGGAAGTGCTTCACACACATCACACGGCAGCAAAGGAGGTTTCTTGTGAGAGTGTTGGACACGTCGGGTGACATTCCAGCCCCGTAAATGGGGGGGGGGGGGGTAGCGGTTTCCAGGGCAACTGGTGTCTTTAGATACATTTCATGCTTCTATGTTAAGGTGAGTTACAATATTCTACACTTGGAAGAGTTCCATCAAACCTGGAAAGCGTTTCCATACATACACACATATATAGCTTAGTGGCATAAAGTGACTGCTGTTTACATATTATTTTCAGCAGAATTGGAATTTCATGATATTCCTCTTTATAAGGACTCTTACCTAAGTGAAAATTTATGGATGCATTAATAATTTTATGGATGCATTTTTACAGTTTTGTTGCAACAGAAAACTCAATATTTCCACTAGTATAGTTTACATTGGAGTTATAGGGAGTGCTGGTGAACTTTCCCAAGAGTCTGTGTACCATCATGATGATACTTTTACATGCACACACAGACACACACAGACACATCTGTGTTCAGTCCCCGGGTGTTGCAGGCTGACAGGTGACTTATTAGCATGCTGGTATGTCGAGTGTAAGATTTCGCCGCTGCATATTTTTTGATACTTTCATAATTTAGGTTTGCGGAAAGCTCCGTCTGACACGCAATACACGGAATATAAGATGAAAAGAGCGCGGTCTCCAAAGAAACCCTGCTGTAATGCGGGTGAAACGCAGCCCTCTGATCGCGCGCGGAGTCCCAGAGCGGGTTTGTGAGCTCAGCCCCCAGCGGCACGCGGCAGGTTTAGTCACTGACCAAGGGAAAAGTTCCTGACGCTTATTCCAAAGAGCCAAATGGACACTGGGATGTAACAAGCTTTTGGCCAGTTCAGAATGTGGCTTCAACTGGGGTCCAGTTAGTCTTCTCCCCTCATTCCCTAATACAATAAACATATTGCTTCTTTAATGTACATGTGTGCAAAGGATTATTACAATTATAACAATTTGGGTTAAATCACTTCGTGGATTTATTTTTAAGTTCAAATGATTCTGGAGTACAACCAAAGCTTAGCCATTCAGGAATGTATCTACGAGGTCACAGCTTCACCAGACCAGCGAATGTGAGGTTCAGGTTGGTGATGTCATCGTCCCCATCCACCTCATGCCGTCCCGACGCCCGCAGGACGGTGAGCTTGGGTCCCGTGAGGCGCGAGGTTTCATCTGCCTGTGTCGTTTTAGCTCAGTGACTGATCACCGGAACGGGACCCGTCGCCGGCCCAGCCCCCCAGCTGCCGCATGTTTACCAGGCGAATGGCGCGGATGGAATGATGTCATCCCTCCCCAGACCCGTGTACGGAAGGTGCATTAAGCAGCCAGGTGCTAATGAATGCTCCCCGATAATGTCACTCCATTCCCAGGACAGTGCTAATGGAGTTCATCCCCATTCATCACCGTGATTCGGAGACGGCCGCCGCCTGTTGCTTTAATCTGGTTAATAATATTACTGTGGTTCTGTTTCATGAAATAAAAAATATAATTTGCCTTTTGTACAAGAACCAGGACTTCAGCGAGTGTTTTTGCCTACCATAGCCTGTGCTGCTCTCCTGTTTTGGAAACCATCCATACAGAGATGAGAATGAGGCTTAGTGTCTGATGTCAGGGTCCCTGAGGCCTTTCTCAGGGGGGTTAAGAGTCTTTCTCTGGGGCCTAATGGAGATGGGGCCACTCTGCCGAACATGGGACTTGAACTGGCGACCTTCTGACCATAGGCATACAGCAGCCGCCCATAAGTGATGTCGCGAGTAACACTGTGATTATTGTTGTTGCTGTGCTGGTGGTGATGTGTGGTTGATTAGCTATCAGCTGTAGCGAATGTGACTGGGAAACAAATGTGGTAAAAAGGTTAATAAAAATCTTTGAGAGTTAAGCCCCCAAAGACGAACAAGCGCATTTCATTAAATGCTGGTATGGGGGGCGCAAATGAGTGTAAATCAGGGTGCGGCTGCTGATTTGTTTATTCCTGCCGAGGGACAGACGTGTCATTAAGGTGGAAGCTTCGCAGGGATTCAGCGCCTCCTTCATTAATTTTCTGCATTTATTTAGCTCTCTCCTGATAATCCGACTGCCTGGTCCCAATTACGAGTGTCAGACCAATGTTTTCCGATTAGTGGTGTCATTTCATGTCATTTTGATCCACGAGTCTCCCAAGAGATTACAACTTTGTTGATAAAACGTTTTGCTGGGAACAGCAGCGAGAGACCAACAAGAACCCGATCACTTTTTAAAAAAATAGGAGTTTGAATTACCAGCTCAGGAAGTTGAGAGAGAGAGAGAGAGAGAGACAGAGAGAGGGAGATGGGCTGACTGATGGATGGCATTCCTGGTCCCGGCTGGACAAGCCTAACAGCACAGCACAGATTTACAGACGTGGGCCAAGCAAACATGTACTTAGCCAATGACAATGACACCCTGCTTTGTATGTGGTACTGATGAGCTATGTGGGATGTGACAGCCAAGTGACATGTCGGCTCCCAGACAAAATCACAAGACTTCTAGACCAGGGGTGGCCGATCTTACCCAGAAAGGGCCGCTCTGTGTGCGGGTTTTCACTGAAACTCCCTAATTATATTACTAATCAGAGGACTTATTGGCTGAAGAGTCCTCACACCTGGGTTTGAACAGCTGACCTAAAGGTTACCCAGAACACCCACATACACACTGGCCCTTTGCGGGTAAGACCAGCCACCCCTGGTCTAGACAATTCTGAACACTGGTTAGTGCACAGGAATGTCTGCATGAGGTGCTGAGAAACGACAGTGACTATCTGACCTTTTATTACTGCAGCATTATTGTCCTGGTTGTCTGCACTCAGACCTCCTGTTGGGTCACGCACAGCAGCAAAGCACACAAACCATGCGTTGGCATAGGGCCCCCTACTGGGCCCCTGCAGTCACTACACTGAATATTAAATAAATGTTTTGCTTATTAATGAGATGCTGAAGACACATCTCTAGCTAGCTAGCTGTGACTTTCTGATTCTACTAGCCAGCTATTTATGAATTATTATATTTCTGTAGTATTTTGCCTGCACTAGTGTCTGCGTCACATCCGGTCCAGAATCCAGGCCAGTATTTACCTGCTGCAGGCGTGACCTTACTCCACAGACACGCCCACCTCCAGCTGACTGACGCATTTAAGCTTATTGTAGCCAGTGTCTCCTCAGTCTTCCTGGCCTGGATTTCTGGATTTTTGAAGCTGCTCTGATCCTTGTGGTTTCTCTGGTTCTATTTCTTGCTGTGATTTGGGTTTGTACGACTGGATCTTTTGGTACATTCTTTGGTTTGTGGTGTCGCTCGTTGTCTTGGATTCTCACCTACAAGAGCATCAGAGATTGATGAAAAGGGCAGCTAAGCTTTTACTAGTGGGTCTGATACTGATGGGCGGCAAACTTCCTCAGCTCACCTGGTTTTCTTCATGATGGGCGAATTGTAACTCAGTACTTGAGTCTTTATCTGCTTCGGCTACCTAGCCTGCAGTACTCAGAGCACTTAGAGTACTGAGGGTACTTGGGGATGAGGATGAAAGTTCTGACAGGCTGATGATCTTGCCACGCAGGTGTGTGCAGTCTGGCACGTTCTCTTTCACCAGGGATGTAAAGCCCCCCCCCCCCCTTTCTCTGTCCTGTTGCTGCGTTGGGGGAGCATGTTAGCATTGTTCTGCACCCACTTGGCATGGAGCTTGGGGGGGAGGGAAGGTGGACTTACTGGTATGGGAGGGGTGGGGGGCTTCCGGGAAACATCAGAACGGGACAGATACAAAAGACAGCGGCTTCAGTGTCAGTACAAGGGCGACACACTGGAAGATGGATGGTTCTGGAAGGGCCGGCGACTGGCTACAGGGTAAGGCTCTGGGGTTTCGGGGGCTGGGAGAGAGCCGGAACGCCATGATAAATCTCCCAGGGCTGAAAATGGATCTACTCATTACCAAACCCCCCAGGACATCCAGTCCCTCCCGTCCTGCAGGGTAATAACCATCTTAAACATGGTGAAACACTGTTTGAGTCCCATTACTATTTTCAGCTCCTGAAATATTTAAACTCTGAATGGCGGATTGTCATTAGGCTGCATGGCTGCTTCGCCACTGCCGAGATTAACATAGTAAATGTGGCTAATCTGACCGTTGTTAATGTGGGTAATCCGACTGTCGTTAATGTGGCTAATCCGACTGTCGTTAACGTGGCTAATATGACCGCCGTTAACATGGCTAATCCAGCTGTCGTTAACGCGGCTAATCGTGGCATCATTAACGTGGCTAATCCATCTGTCGTTAACGTGGCTAATCCGACCGTCATTAACGTGGCTAATCCTGGCGTCGTTAACATGGCTAATCCATCTGTCGTTAACGTGGCTAATCCAGCTGTCATTAACATGGCTAATCGTGGCGTCGTTAACGTGGCTAATCCAACCGTCGTTAACATGGCTAATCGTGGCGTCGTTAACGTGGCTAATCCAACCGTCGTTAACGTGGCTATTCCTGGCGTCATTAAAGTGGCTAATCCGACTGTCGTTAAAGTGGCTAATCCTGGCGTCAGGGGGCTCTTCATCTTCACAGCACAGAGGCCAGCTGGAGGCCCTCTGGCCGCCAGGAGTGAGGCACTGTGGGTGTATGGTACCCGGAGGCGGGCATGACCATGGCGATCCTGGTCAGGGAGGGTGTCTGATGAGATGCCCTGAAACTGACAGCTGTGAGCAAGCCTCACCTGACTGATCTGGGATCGAAAGGGGTGCCCTGACTTCCTAAAGATTTAAAGGGACCTGCTGAAGCCCCCCCCCTCCCCCCAGTCACTTTACATCGTACCACTCCCCCGCCCTTCTCCAGGGCTCTGCCTCAGTAACCTTTGACCCCACAATTGGTCAGCAGCAGGGAGGTGTCACTCTGGATCCTGGCACCACAATAAAGCTATTCCCGCTCAGCACCCCCCCCCCCACCCCCTGGGATGGCTCTGGGAGAAGTACGGGAAGATGGACTGCAGTTCACTGTGAAATAAGCCTTCGATTATCCCCCAGAGGACACCGGCATTTTCCGTAAATGGCTTTTTCCCAAAGAACTGCTGCCTTCATTCTGCCTTTCAGACCAATGTGGGGAGTCATCATGAATTAATCAGCCTGTGTCCACGTTCCCAATTTATTGAGGACACATCGAACCCGAGTCCCTCCACCACTTATCATCACATTTCTGGCCTCTTTCAGGCTGAAAACATTATTTGGGGAAAACTTTTTCTGAATAAAGTTTGCTGCTCTATAACTAAATAAGCTGGGGGGGGCAGATCACACACATCCCCCCCAAGACCCGCCCCCCCCCTCCATTGTGACCCCCCGCCAAAGTTCATGTCCAATGTGATAAAACACAGTCGTCCTTGTTGTCACTACTGAAACTACATTAAGACCAAGAGTCAGGTTAAGGGGCAGCGTGTCTGCCTCATTCAGGAAGATGGGTGTCAGCATTCCTGCACTGATAAAGACTCACCCCTTGACGTCTCAGCAGATTGATAAATGGTGGCTGAGGAGCCCTTTCCTCTTGCTGTCTGTGTCTGTCCTGGGGGCCGAGTGTGCATTTGTAGGTTAAGACCTTCTCTTGAAAGGTTGTTGGTTCAAATCCTGGAGTTGATGACTGACCCTGCTTCCTCAAATGTATGTCGCTTTGTGTAAGAGTCTAACACATGCTAAACACATGTAAACATGTCCGTGTCGGAGACGCTATGGGGCACTTGTCCCCTGTGCAGACAGTTACCCATGATTTCCGGGGGCGCTAGCTGGTAAATGGCTGCTTAGATTCATTCACTCCTCCAGACGCATCTGGTTTAACCTTCATTGGAGCAGAAATGTAAGTTTTATGTCGTGTAGCGCAGTGTGGGCTTTATTCCACCAGGCCACCTGCTGCTCCATGATAATAACCAGCCCGACGACCTGTGCCCTGCACAGTATATATCTATCCATGATGGGACAGTTAAAGAGCATCGGAAAGGCAGCCAGCTGAGGGGAGTTCTGCCGTTTATCCCAGATAATGTGCTAAAGGCTAACAGGGTTATATATAGTACCTTCAGGCTCCCAGCGGTCCCACTCACTCACTGTGCAGGCGTCTGACGGGGCCCCATCGCCGGAGAAGTAGGGGCAGCAGGTCCACTCACTCACACGGGGCCCCTTACGGAAGGCATGGGCCCCATCACAGGAGGTGCAGGGCCCCATTAGACATGGGGCCAGCAGCTCTTTATTTACCAAGGCTGAGGACAGAAAATCGATGGACTTAGGAGGGGCAGTGACTTTGGTAAATAAGACCCTGTAGGGAGAAACTCCAGGAAATCCTCCCAGTGCTGGAAAAGGCGGGAGGGAGGAGCGATGATGCTCTGAAACTCAGGAAGCAGCGTGGGGTTGTCCTACCGGAGGAGGCGTCGTGGGTAGAACGTCAGCTCCAGTACAGGACATTATTATGGATACAATATTATGAATACAATATGGATTAGCCAGAAGCCATGTACAGTACGTATAAGAGGCATAACCCAAGCACGTATACAAATCCTTAATAGTTTACACTTCTAATCCAAAAGAACTTGTAAGGTTTTGCTGTAAAACCATCAGCTGACCTGAAAATAAGCTCCTGTCAGGCCAGGAGCAGCATAGAGACCATGGAGAACACGCTGTAAATCACAGAGATCACGCTGTAAATCATGGAGAACATGCTGTAAGTCACGAAGAACATGCTGTAAATCACAGAGAACATGCTGTAAATCATGGAGAACATGCTGTAAATCAGGGAGAACATGCTGTAAATCATGGAGAACATGCTATAAGTCACGAAGAACATGCTGTAAATAACAGAGAACGTGCTGTAAATCACAGAGAACATGCTGTAAATCATGGAGAACATGCTGTAAGTCACAAAGAACATGCTGTAAATAACAGAGAACGTGCTGTAAATCACAGAGAACGTGCTACAAATCATGAAGAACCGAGAACATGCTGTAAATCATGGAGAACATGCTGTAAGTCACAAAGAATATGCTGTAAATAACAGAGAACGTGCTGTAAATCACAGAGAACGTGCTACAAATCATGAACATGCTGTAAATCATGGAGAATGCACTGTAAATCATGGAGAATATCCTGCACATCATGGAGAACATGTTGTAAATCACGGAGAATGCACTGTAAATCCACACATACATGCGTGTCATTGCTGTCATGTGTCACACAGTGTCTGTCCTTCATGTCTCTCATCTGCTGACATTTATGGCCCCGCTTGTGATGTTACAGACGGGTGCAGAGTGACACACTGCGGGCTCCTCTAAATGACCCTGAAATGTCCCTGTCCTCCATCTTCCTCAGGTTCCCTGGCTGGTCGGAAACACAGTCCAAACACTGCCAGTTTCTGGACAGTGGCTTTGTTGTGAGTTTTGAGTAAATGTCTTTGGTCGGGAGACAGTTCAGAGAACGCAGGGTACAGACGAGCCCACTTTATGGTGGTACCACAATAAATACTAGATGCTTCACTTCAGTTACCCTGGTTAATGGGGTGCAAAGGGTTAATGATCATGATTTTACCATCGTTTTGATAAGAGTGTTATATTCATGAAAAACAGGCAGTCGGATGCTGCCTGTGGTGCACAATGAGGTCGCATGCAGTGTGCTCAATCCAGAGTGACTCCAGTTTGGTGCTGATTGCAGTAAGATACCAAGAGGTGATTCTCACGCAGTGTTAAAGGCACACCTGACATGATAATCAGTCTTATTTGCTTTACAGATACTAATTACTGCATCAGTGATTAAAATATCATGAAAATTTCAGTATGTACTTTGTACTTCAGAAGGTCTGTGACAGGAGTCAGACACTAACAGGGGGGGTGCTAGCGTGCTCCCCTTGTGCCGTGTGGGTTTCCAAAGACATGCAGCTATGCCGTTCGGTGCTGCACCAGGAAGGGGATAATAATGTTCTGTGGCTCTGTTCAGGTCATGTTTTATTATCATTTTATTATAAAATATATCAAATTTATACAGCTAACCACCATTTTTTCCCAACCTTGTGGGCAGGGGTGTCGTTTGAGATTTTGGGCCCCATTAAAGCATAATTGGGCCCCCAACCCAGAACAATCACGTTATGTTCCAAATTTTTTAAAGCTCCTGTCATTCAGGGGGTCTTGGAATTATCCTAACTGCCCCCCCCCCCCCGCCACACACACACCTTATGGCGCCCCTACTTGCGGGAATCAGTCACAAAAATGATGATTATTTTGCGTGCTGTCCCCCGAATTACAGATTTTTAGGGGAATTATACTGTTTGTTTATAGTAATCACATCCTACCTTTCATTTTAGGCTGCCTCTCTGCTCTCACGTCCTCCTGAAATGAGTTTCCTGCAATGAGTCTCATCCTCAGTGACTGGATTTACGGCCAAACCCCGCCTGCCTTGCCGGGTTCCGCATTCAAAGCTCCTCTGAGGTGCTGTGAGCAGGGAGCTTCTCAGACCCATAAAGCTTCGATAAAATCTGACAAAATTTACGGCCGTTCACGTGACAGCTCCCCCCACCCTACAAGCCTCTATATTATCCTTGGAAGGCAGCAGCCACATAAAAGGGAACCCTCAGCGGCCTTGACTAGGTGTAATGTTTCCTGCTTTAACCGACAGTCCAGATAAGCAGAGCACGGACATGGAGGGAGGGTTAGCCGAGGCATGGGGATACCGGAATTCCATCCAGCAGTGGCGGGGGGTACGCAGACTTGTTTTCAGATACTTTAAATGTCCCTAAGTGGAGGGCGATGTGGCTCAGCAGGTTAGGGGTCTGTTCCTGGGATCAGAAGGTCACTGGTTCACATCTCATAACTGGCAGAGTGATGTAACCAAGGTAACCTCTGATTGCTCCAGTCACCAGCTGACCCTGCTCTCTCAATTGCATGTCACCTTAGCATCTGCTAAAGATTTAGGGCAGGGCAGACTGTGGCTCCAGTTGCAGTTTAAGGGTGCTCAGTGCTGCACTTTATAGCGCCCCCTACAGTTTCATGGGGTCACTTTACTGCCTCTCTACCCTGCAGCCCAGCAGTGAAGCCAGTGGGATCCAGCTGATCTATCACCTCTGTGCACACACACACACACACACACACGCACACACACATGTGGCCTGCCGTGCTCTGTTTCACTCCTCGACTTGATTTATCGATTACATCCAGCTCCCATGTAGAATAAAAATGCATTTCCCGGGGATTTGTGACTCTGCTACATCCTTCCCCGAGCGTGATCCTCGTCCCAGATGTCCGTAGGATCTCCCATGTGATTTTCGCCTGATCGGCTGTGAGACCCTCCTACAGGCCGACGAGACACGTTTAAACGAGTCACGTGACCGGCAAACACGGTGGCACTGGGGATTTATTCATACGCTTCATAGGGATGAGAGTGATTAATGAAGCATTCCATTAATCCCTGCTTTTTATTTGTAATTACTTTAGAAAAATGGCTGAATGCCTTTTATAGCCACTGCCGAACATTCAATTCCAAAGAAAAGCAGGATAAATATGATTATAAGAGTGTGGAAGCAGCCTGAAGGCCCACATGAAAGGGGGCGAGGAGGACGGAGGTGAATGTTCCCGCTTGGTGGCTCCCTAGTCCTGCAGGTGGACTCTTCCCCTGAGACTCTCTTATGTGATTCTTACTGCACAATTTCACGCCAGTTACCACCTGACTGTCACAAACTGCCAGACTCCAGGAAACCTAAGCAGCTCTGTGTGTCTGTCTGAGATCCATTAAGATGAGGTTGACACTTTCCAGACCTGATTAGCAAACCCTACTGGCCGCTCCTAACGTGCCCGCTGCTCTCTGATTGGCCAGTGCGTAGAGCTGTCCGCAGGCCCCGCCCACCAGCTGAAACCCAGTGAAACAGGTGCTAAATAGCTGCTAGTGCCCTTTGACCGCTCATCTGCAGCAGTTATGGGCTGACAGAAGTTCCAGACGGAAAGAACAGGTGATGATATCAAGTGATACAAATGCACATCTGCCACCGCGACGGTCACACCGATCAAACAGGCAAGATACAGCCACCCTGTCTCCTGAATCAGCTAAAAATGACATTTCGAAGCGTCGTAGTGTTGAGTTCATAGCCGTGCATCACTTACTAGAGCGACTGGCTTGAGTGCTGCTGCACCAGAGGGGTTTGAGGTGTCAGACCCTTAGATATCTTCAGTCAGCCTTCAGCTCCATGAATCGGATCCTTCACCACATTGCTTAGCGCTAATGAGACATCGCTAACCTTCTGTAAACAAGAGACGTTGGTGAGGTGACATCCGAATCGATGCCGCTAACGGGGATTAGCTCTGCACAGCGGTGCCGGACCATTAGTGCTCCTGTCATGCGGCTCCGAGAGCCGTGTGTCCCCTGAGGACCAGCAGACGCTCTGGTGTAATTACCCCTGTTTGTGTATTTCCATCACATGCGGGACCGAAGCCTTACGGGACTAAGGTCTGGCAAACGTGTTTATTTGTCATGCAGCCAGAAACGCAGTCCTGGTGAAGGACAGAAAAAAATACAGTAAAAATAAGATGTACAAAAAATTCAGAAAGAAATAGAACCTTAAAAGTATGAAACAGACGTATGTAATTTCACTGCATGCAGTTCAGTGGGATGCAGTGGGAGTGGAACAGCGTTACGCACCAGAAGGCATATTCCACAATAACTTTGATTAAACTGCATACTTAATTAATAGGTGACGCAAACCAGGGGAGTGATTTGTTAAGCAGGTATCTGTAGTGATTTTCATTTCCAAGGAATTCCATTTGGTTCACTGCAATGAGTCTGCGTATTCAAACTCAGTTCTTTACCTCAGAATTCCTCTTTTAAAGTGAAAAACTGTTGATTCACTGTGTTTCTGTTATCCAGACAAACATATGCTTGTACCAATTACACTTATTGTCACAATTTCAAATGGTCACACCATTGACATTTCACTGGCATCCCATCCAGGGTGTACCCCGGCCCCGTGCCCTGTGATGGACCGGCATCCCGTTCAGGGTGTACCCTGGCCCCGTGCCCTGTGATGGACCGGCATCCTGTCCAGGGATTAGCTCCAGTTCCCCCGTGACCCTGACCATGATAAGTGGTTAGAATGGATGTATAAAAGGATGCCCTGTCAACACTCCAAAATCCAAATACACTGGTATGCTAGTCTATTTTGTTTGTAGTTAAATTAATAAAGAATTGTTCTTCAGTATTTAAATAAGGTAATAAACCGATTATGTTTTGTTTTAATTTGAGCCATAATATAACAGCTGCAGCTGAAAGTATTGGCATGAGTTTGGTCTCTGTCAGGCCTGCTAGCCGAGTGAAGATGATGTGTGGTTCTTTAGGAAGTGGGATGTATTAACCTGAGGTCTTTATCTTGCAGCTTAGTGAGATCCAAGGAAGGCAGCTAATTAGTAAGGTGTTTGTAACGAGGTGATGAGATTAAAAGAGCAATAATCTAGGTGGGGGCCTGTCTCACCACCAAGGAATGTATCCTGCCCATATCTGCATTTGAAAGCACCAGTGCTGTCTTTCCCCTCTGGGGAGCAGCAGCTGTGGTCAGGCCTGGATCTGCGCCGCCCTGGACTTTAAAGAGGCGTCCAGTGTGTGAGACTGAGCCCCTGAATGATGTCATCCGAGAAACAAATCCTTCTCTGTCGGCCCTAGGTGTTCAAACAGGACACAAGCTCCGCCGAGGCACACCGATGAAAAAGTCCCAAGCGTTTAGTCATGTGTTGCCGTATTTTGGGATCTTCCCCTGGGAATGAGTGCAGAATGTAGATCAGTTTCCTCGCTGTGCTGTTTCCATGCCCCTCAGTCTTTGAGGACGCATGGATTCCTGTAGGTTTGTGTTTTCTGATTGTTTTCATTAAACCCCAGTGAATGTCTGCTATTATAAATCTATTAAAATTCCAGAATTGTTATATTGCAAAATAGCTTAATATAGAAGTAAATATGTAAGTACCTTATACTGCCGGCCTGCTGACCGGGTGTTGTAGTCGGCCTTTCTCTGCTCTAAAGTTACGGGGATTTTTGTCATGCAAACATTTCTGTTCCTTTAAAATGTGCTAGGATGTGTTTGCTGCTAATTCCATTTTCTGCTTTGTCTTGTTATTTCATAATGACTTCACAAAAAATATGCACCTGTTTTGAATAATACTTCTGATTACAATACTCATAATTAATCTCCGAAATCCTGCGGGGTCCCCCGTGACGCCTTATTCAGCTAAACCGTCTTTCCGGCATCCAACAGTGTGAATCTGCGAGATATTTCAAGTAACCCAGCAGAGCTGAACATGGTCCATGGGAACCAAAAGAAAGAAAACTGGCATCATTCTGTGTACCAGTGTTCCATTGTGAGTCATGCCAACTACACAACACAACACACAACTCAGCACAGCACAACACAGCACAGCACAGCACAGCACAACGCAGCACAACACAACACAACACAATGCAATGTCATCATTTCCTGTCTGTTTACCTCTTTTGTTCCAACATCTCTACCCTGAGGAACTGTCAACTTTATTCATAAGCTGCCTTTGGCTGTGCAGGTTCATGCATAAAGTCACATACTCTGTTTCTGGAGGAATCTCCCAGAAATGCTAACTGAATGACGCCCTTAGCTATGTGTGATGTTGAAGGTGTTTTAGTGGAATGGTCTCCTGTGAAAATATAGTAGGAACATATTTGTTCATTTGTTCCGGCGGAGAAATCCTCAGACACGAGAGGGTGAGGGGAGGCAGCCATGCCAGGGGTGGGATTGGAGAGTTAAGGTCATCAGTGTGTACCTACTCCTACTGTTACACCCCCCCAAATGAGACGTTTAACCTCTGTGACCTCAGCATGTCAGTCCAGTGGTCACCTGCTACACTGGGCATAACAGATGCAGATGAGATGCAGGAATGCATACACATAAACACACTCACTCACACAAAGTATATAGTATATAATATAACACATATGCAATGCTTTTAACATCAGCGTTCATGCATGACCCATGAAGACCCATTAAAACGTGCTTAAGGATTATAAGGATTACGCAGCATTTAAAATCCTCTTTGCGCTGCTTAAGTGGTCTGTTATTACCTGATCCGCCCCTGAGTTTAAATGGTCACTGTGGAGATTTTGTAAGGCTCTGCTCAATACCCTAACTACCCACCCTGCAAGCATGTTAGTTTGCAGGCATGTTCTGGAACTTTCTCCAGACTCTGTAAGTACCTGACCGGGTGCGGGGTGGGGGGCCTGATCCCCAGTCTGGCTGGATGGATTAAGCACAGGTATTAGCCTGTCTGAATGCAGGGGGGCCCAGGCAATGGGGGTTCCCCTCCTTGAATGCAAACGTGAGGTCACTAAGGGACCATGTGCTCCAGATCTCTTTAAGAAACTTGCCTGTAATTAGTTTCCCAACTTCAATTTCTGATTTGACATTTAAATTAGAAACTAACGGGGCAGTTATGTTTACGTCATGCTGTGCTGTATGGCGTCACATGCATGCTTTCGGTGCCTCAGACAGACTTTTATTTTGACGGGGTGAGACCCCATGGACGGCCCAACCCCATGGATGGTCATGCGTGTGAAGAGATGGGTCCACTGAGCCGTCACTCGATGAGTCAGTAGCTCTTCCAGCATGCCGGCGGGGCTTTTCATTGTCAATGTGACACTGAGTGCCCCTTCTCCACCAGAATGTTGTCCTCAAGGCTGTAGGTTTGATATTGATGATGTATTACGCCTGCAGTGATCCAGTACATGGCAACAAAAGAGTGTTTAAGAGACAAAAACAGAAGTATTTAAAAATACGCGATTACTAGCAGTGCATAGTCCAGGCTTCCTTGTGACATTCTTACCTCTGACCAAAAAACTGCTGTTACCTTTGTAATATTGAAGAGTCACTTTTTAGACACCCTTACAAATGGTGACTAACCATCGGGCTCCGTCTGCGCCCCCCCCCCACCTAGTTCTCAGGGGCGGAGTCACTTATCTGGGGGCGGGGGGTGACATGAGCACAGACACTCATGTGTCACTCATTTAACTGACTGTACCATGTTCCCCAAGGAGGGCGGGGCTTGGCAGGGTGAGGCTCCCTGCCTGAGTTCTGTCATGTTTCCGTGGCAGCTGGCGCTGCGTGCTGATTGGAGGACGACCTGGAGCTCAGCTTAGAGATGGGAACATGGTGCACTGAAGAACGCAGGAGCCTGTGACCCACAGCAAGGAGGGTTCAGGCCATCTTCAGTCAAGAGGCACATGCTGCAGAGCGTTTCAGGGTGTTTTGTACTGAGCGCCAAGCCGAGGAGGAATCGGGTCACGCTGCACTTCTCATGGAGGAGATACGGCCCCCGTCACGAGCAGAAATGAGAGCGATGTCTCCCCCTCGTCCTTTATTTTCAGTACAGTCCTTTTCCCTGCATTGCGCAAAGAGCCATCCAGTCCCCAGAACCAAACTCTTTCTAGATTACTTTAAAATAAAGAAATGCTCCTTTCTTTCGATGTGGAAATCTGTCTCTAGGTGGAGCTTATTAATCACATAGTAGATTCCCCAGAATTTCATTGTTATGGAAATGCTGGTCTCAGTATTCAGACTAACAGTCTGTTTTCTCATAACAAAATAAGGAATGAAATAAGATAAAATAAAATTATTATAAAACAGGCACGGAAGCCTCCAGGGGGCGCCGGTCTCTGCTGTTTTACCTCAAAAGCAGGAGTTAGAAAGGAGTTACATAAAAGGCTGGGGTGTTTGTTGCCATGGAGGTAGCCTTGGAGGGCTTTCTGTCATCCGATTCCCTTCCCTTCACAAAGCTACCTCAGCTCTCACAGTGGGGTCTGAACCAGCAACCTTCTGGTGTCTGAACCTGCTAAGCCACACACACTTTACATCTATTATATTGTACATAGTGAACCCAGGGGGAAGTTCCGAAAACAGGGGGGCGCCCTCCCCATCTGAGGGTCCCCACTGCATGCTCCTCCCTCAAAGAGAGTAGGGGGGCAGGAAAGCGTGCCCTGCGTCTGTCATGGTGAAGGGACAGCGTGCCCCGCGTCTATCGTGGTGAAGGGACAGCGTGGCCCGCGTCTGTCGTGTTGAAGGGACAGCGTGATTCTGGTTACCCTCTCCTTAACCCAGCCACTGTTCTGGTTACCCTCTCCTTAACCCAGCCACTGTTCTGGTTACCCTCTCCTTAACCAAACCACCATTCTGGTTATCCTCTCCTTAACCCAGCCGTGGTTCCGGTTTCCCTCTCCTTCTTCCACAGTAAACTGGCGATGCTATCCTTTGAATGTGTGATTGCCCAGGGATGAACTGACGTGCCACCCACTGTGTGCTCAGTCACGACTCCATCAGGAGGGTTTGTTACGCTTCGGGTTATTTGATCCGCTGATTACTGTGATGTTTATCTGCAAAGGTGCCTTCTGCCTCCATGCTTATCCTGCTCCCTACCAAAGTCGATCGTGGATTTGGCCATGGGTGAGAATTATAAATATACGTTTTTCTAACTTTTTCGAATATTTACATTAAGGCTTTGTAAGTGATCTGATAAGGTCGTTTGTTTGTGGAGCTACAAAAAATTGGTTTGTTAGTTATACTGTGAATTGATGCTGTTAATATTCACAGCGGGTTACATTTTGCATTTTGCCGGGTCAGTGAATGCCTTTCCTGCCTGTTTACCGCATCCTTTCACGGTCATGAACACTGAAGGAAAGTGATGCGTTTTGTTTACATCGTGTGTTGCCCATGCAAAGCGGCTTCTAACACTTCGGAAACATTGTTGTAGTGGCCACATATTGCGACTTTCGCAATCTCTGCAGCCAGCATGGCGTGATCTCGCCTGCTTTTTTTTGCCGAGCAAGCAGCAGGGGCTGCTATGCCAACCTCCCTCCAAAGCGTTTCTGCCCTGGGGGGTCTTCGACAGACGCGCTTAAAAAGGCTGAGTATTGAAGCCCCAGTTACAGCGGCTCAAGGTCTCAGATCGCCGTGACCCGACTGCATTCATAAAAATCGTACAGATATTTCAGACATGCTTTTATATCGAAACACATCGTCAGTCGTCAAAGTGTAACCTGTAACTCCATTGTTTCAAAACACATTTTGAGGTATTGCTGAGAAAGTTGGTTGTGGAATGGATTTTATCGATCACGTAAGCAGAAAAACACACATAAAAAGTGTAGATAATTACTCATGACAGTGCCTCTGTGGGAGAAGTCAGGCCACTGCTCTGCGGAGTGTGACCACCCGTTATGTCACTGCCCCCGTTGTGTCACCGGTCCTGTCCTGCCACTGCCCTCATCTTGCCACTGCCCCCATCTTGTCACTCCCCCATCTTGCCACGCCCCTGTTCTGCCACGCCCCCATCTTGCCACGCCCCCATCTTGTCACTCCCCCATCTTGCCACGCCCCTGTCCTGCCACGCCCCCATCTTGCCACGCCCCCATCTTGTCACCGCGCCTCACTCACTCATGCTCCTCTTCCCTCCAGTAGACGAGTTTGCCAGCTACAGCATCTGCATGCCTCTTCAGCTCTGACCTTTGACCGCCTGTCCCTTGCTGCACTCGAAGGAGGAGCCAATCGCCTGGGAAATATGGGTCTAATCTGCTTTAAATTGGATGTGTGTAGCTGTGCTGTCGTGAGGTGAAACTACTTCTTTTGGGGATGGTTATGTGAAGAGCCCCCTTACACCCTGTCTACACATCTGAAACATTTTGGGGCCCTTGAGTAGAGCCCTTTGCTCTCAAATATGTATATTTGAGCATCTTAAAAAGGAGAGCATGATGGGGTATTTGAAAGTTAACATATTCCAATGTACCTGTTCCTGTACTAACGGTAAATACAGCATCATTTCAGTTTTAACTGATACTGATTTGTAGACAAATAGAAGAGATCTCTGAATCCCTCAGCTAACTCTGTCATCGAGTCATTCTGAATATTATCCAGGGCAAGGTTGCAAAAGAAATGTCAGTTTGTTCTGCAGCCAAGGACGTCGAGTTCAGCAGGCCTATATCTTATTCCAGACTCATTATCAGCAGAGGATGAGCGTAGGACTCATTTAGCCAAACACCCCGGCGCGCTGCTGCCCTGCCCCCCCCGAGGCACCGCCCCCCCAGCCAGGGCCAACCACGACCTGCTAGGGTGTTAGCATGGATGCTAAGAGCAGCCCCTGCCCCATGTCCCGGGAATGAGGCTAAAGCTTGGACCGGAGGCCACGTCGGCTGGCTGTACATCAGAACTTGAGCCACCTACTCATTTTCTTATCATTGAAATAAAAACTGTTTTGCATTTCATGCATCTTCAGATACATTTTTTCCACAATGCACCTGTATTTATGTTCCTAAATATGCTGTTTAGGAACAGCGTCAGACTAACAGGATAAGGTGTGAAAACTGATTGCCCACCATGCTCCTGTCGGCCTTTAGGTGGACGTTTTCACATTTTGCATTTTACGTTTGCACCATGACTTCGGTAGCTGTGCTTGTTCTGTACCTGTTATACCTGTTTTTATGTTTCATCATTGGCAGGGGCAGAGGGGGACCATGGCCGTGACTGAGGCTCGGTTCCTTGCACTCTGTGTGTGTGTGAGACCCAGCATGGTTTCGAGTCCAGGTTTCCATAGTACTGTGAATGAGAGTAATAGTTGCTGTGGGCCAGGCAGAGTGGGACCCCCCAGCACCCTGGGAAGTATTGAACTGTATACCATACTGTATAAAATACTTGATATCGGACTCTATATAATACTCTACACTGTGCATGCTCTCTGTTCTGTACTCTATACCATACTGTACTCTACACTGTTCTTTACTCGGTTTTCTGTACTGTACTTCATACTGTACTGTACAATGTACTCTGCACTGTTCTGTACTCTGTTCTCTATACTGTACTCTGTAACATACTCTACACTGTTCATTATTCTGTTCTCTGTACCGTAAATCATACTGTACTGTACAATGCACTCTACGCTCCCTCATACACTCGACACTGTTAAAATGTAGTATTGATAAATACTACATATCTGCTGTCATCTATTGTATTATGATCAGTAATAAACAAGGTCTCAGGTTCAAACACAATAACGATGCACCGAATGAAGCTTCTCGTCTAGTTTGCTTACAGGATTGGCCGTGCTGGCTCACTGTTTCTGGGTGTTTGCTGGGGGCTGAGGTCTCTGTTAGCAGCTTCCTGGTGCTGCGGGAGGAATGGTGGGGCACCTTGTTTACTTTTCTGGCCAATTAGCTTCCCCCAGACTGACATCCCTGTCAGTTAAACCTGAGAACTGGCCTGTTGTCCACAGTGATGGCAGATAGGGGGAGGAGGGGCCCAGAACGTCGCCAGTGACAGGTGGAGCGAGTGCCTGCCGGTGACGAGGGGCAGAGGCCCCCTCCACCTCTGTCACCTCCTCCAAGCGAGAGTGGTGATGGGACAGGGGCCTCCAGGTGGGGGTCTAATGGGACAGGGGCCTCCAGGTGGGGGGTTAATGGGGCGGGGGCCTCCAGGGGGGGGTGTAATGGGGCAGGGGCGTC
>JAOYFF010000015.1:5623161-5634673 GCA_025773925.1 Cryptomyrus ogoouensis | reverse complement strand
ATGGATGGATGGATGGATGGGGGGAGGTGGGGGTGGGGGGGGGTCACTGTGATCTTATGGCCCTGCAGATATCGGCTGGATGAGGAGGTATTATCCGCATTTGTCTGGGAGGGGGGGATCAGTCTGACGAATTAGCCAGCCGTGCTGGGAAGCCGCAGTGGCGAGAGATGTCGCTAAATAAAGGGGGAGGGTGATCTCCTGCATGTCTGTGATAAAGAAAACACACCCTCCCCTCGCCAAGAAAACACTGCCTCCAGTAGGTCTCTGTGCCTCTAGCTGACAGCGAGACACCCCCACACTGCCTCCTGGAGGTCTCTGTGCCTCTAGATGAGAGGGAGACACCCCCACACTGCCTCCAGTAGGTCTCTGTGCCTGTTGCTGACAGGGAGACACCCCCACAATGGCCCTGGAGGTCTCTGTGCCTCTAGCTGTCAGGGAGACACCCCCACAATGGCCCTGGAGGTCTCTGTGCCTCTAGCTGACAGGGAGACACCCCCACAATAGCCCTGGAGGTCTCTGTGCCTCTAGCTGTCAGGGAGACACCCCCACAATGGCCCTGGAGGTCTCTGTGCCTCTAGCTGACAGGGAGGCACCCCCACAATGGCCCTGGAGGTCTCTGTGCCTCTAGATGAGAGGGAGACACCCCCACACTGCTCCAGGAGGTCTCTGTGGCTTTTGCTGACAGGGAAACCCCCCCAGCCCCTACAACAGAGTAAAACCTTTTCGACAGGGTTGCCAGCCAGAGAGTGATGTCAGCATTTCCCCTCAGACACCAGGGCCGATGAGCACGAACGTGGTGGGTTTACAGGGCCAGGAGTGCTCAGAGCTGGCCGACGGCAGGCCCCGCGGCCAGTTTCACAGGTGTGTGTGGCTCAGTAATGATGTTGTGTCTGTGATTGGAAGGTCGCCAGGTCAAATCCCATGACTGGCAGAGTGATGTCACCGCTGGGCCCTTGAGGAAGGCTCTTAAACTCTAGATGCTTTTGGGACTGGCTGAGCCTGTTTTCTCAGATAGGTACATGGCTTTCAATAAGCACGTCTGCTAAATGAATAAAATGAGTAAATGAATGAATGAAAGCGCCCAGATCTGGTGAAAAGAGGCTTGCTGGGTTTCCGTCTGTCACTTCCCACCTCCAGCGAGCATCAGGGAAAAAATGCTCACTGGAACCCCTCAGCTGGGACAGACGTGCTGTAAGGAGCATGAAGCACTTAATCACACCCCCGTCCTGTGTGGAGTCGCCCCATAACCAGGTCAGATTGCTCAGCTGTATCATGTATTACGCACATCCCATTTTCACTTGGATATTTATTCTAACCAGTGAACAATGTTATTTAACCAGCTGAATGGAGGAGCAAATGGAGCATTGATTTCAGCCAAGCAGAGAGCGCCACCTTTTGGTTCAAATGTGTAACTCCAGCCTGACAGTTACTAATGGACAAGTGACACTGGTTTGAGGGGGGGGCAAGGAAGTCTTTTTTGTTCCTCTGAGAACAGTGATGTGACATGACGTGATGGGAGGACCTGGTTGGACTGGAACAGCCTGAAAAGACACTGGAAAAACAAAAATGCTGGGCTTGTGCATCGGGCTGAACCAGGGAATGTGTTTACAGGTTTACACATACAATGTCAGCTGAGCTGAAACAGAACCAAACAAGGGACTGGAGGAGCCAATCAAAACAAAGCATCCTGGTCACCTGACTCTCCCCAAACTATATGTCCTGACCTAGTCATGTTTTGATCAGGTACTTCAGGATGTTAGAAACAATAATTGTGTCCTGTAATGAATGAATGAAGTGCGGCCATGATCATCGATATTCTGCACTCAGAATTTAAATACAAACGTCATCCTCCCCATAGCTTGGAAAGTGAGCATTTTGTCAACATTAAAAGCTTGACAGACTTTAGTATTTTTACAGTGCAACCCAAAGGCAGTCAGCATGTGGTCAGAGTAAAGACATTTTCATCATTATTAACAGGAAAAGTAAGACCTGTAAGAAAACATTAATGTGATGTCTAGAAGATGCTCCAACTGTTAAGTTGGGATGTAGGTTAGGATGTTGTCTCTATCATGGGTTCAAATCCCAGACTTAGTGTGATTTCACTATTGGGCCCTTAAGTCCCAGTTTCTCCAGGGACAGTCTGACCATCATTTTTTATTAAAGAACCTACTAAAGAAATGAAATGTAAAGCTACTGATGGAAGTATATTATGTGACAGAACAAAGCTGACACGAAGAAACGCTCCTGGTGAAAGGCGAACGCCTCCGCTGTCCTTTTTCATTGTCATGCTGCCGTCACCCTGCATGTTGCAGTGTGAATGCGGTGCCGATGACAGCTTGTGTCCTCAAAGTGGGATCTATTTCGGTCAGGATGCGAATGAAGTGTCAACACGTGGCCTAATCGCTGCTTATGGCCTGAGCCGCTTATCGACGTGTGATTCTTCCTGTGTAGCTGGTGTACAAGGCCCCCTGGGGGGAATCCACACTCCACCGAAGTGGCGGGAAAATCTGATGGGACACAGCATCCTTCAAATAACTCCAGGGAATGACGGCAAGAGGACTGGGGAAAACTGAAAGGGGGAGCATCCACAGGAACAAGGTAGAAGAGGAACAGGGGGAAAATGAAAGGGGAACATCCACAGGAACAAGGGGGAAGAGGAACGGGGGAAAAACTAAAGGGGGAACATCCACAAGAACAAGGGGGAAGAGGAACGGGGGGAAATGAAAGGGGAGCATCCACAGGAACAAGGGGGAAGAGGAACGGGGGAAAAACTAAAGGGGGAACATCCACAGGAACAAGGGGGAAGAGGAACGGGGGGAAAATGAAAGGGGGAACATCCACAGGAACAAGGGGGAAGAGGAACGGGAGAAATGAAAGGGGGAACATCCACAGGAACAAGGTGGAAGAGGAACGGGGAAAATGAAAGGGGGAACATCCTTGGGAAAGATGGGGAGGAGGAACAGGGGAAAACATGAGGGGACCATCCTCTACCTCCCCAGATTCCAGACAACTTATCACCATTTTTTCATCTAGTGCACTGTGACAACAAATTATTTTGAGAATATGAGAGGTACACACATCTGAAAAACATATCAGCAATATCACACCCAAAATGGCATCTTTAATAAGTGTCAGGCCTTTTAATCATTGCTGCAAAATAACAACATTCACACCTCAATGACATTCCCCAGAAATAACAGCCCAGTTCGGGATAATTGAAATAATACATCTCCAATTCCCACTTCTTATGTTGCCAAGACAGCAAATCCCAGCAGACTGGAATTCCGCAGTGTCTTTGTGTTGTTCTCTTTTGTATCCATGGAAACCCTTCAGTGTATCATCACCCTGAACATCAAACAAACTCTCCCAAAGTAATCTATATTTCACTCACACAGAAGCCCCATATTGGGTGTTTTTTCTTTTTTTTATCGTGGCGATTTCTGCGTATTTTCCTTCAGAGGAATGCAAATGCGACCTTTATAGAATACAGCAGTGCTGATGTGCCAATAGTAAAAACCGGAAGGTGACGCATTCCGTCATACCGAAGGAAGACAAACACAAAGGATCTGAACGAGCAATGGAAAATGTTCTTCTGACAGCTTGCATAGATTTCCCTGCTTTATTTTTACCGTAATGTTTACGAAAACACCGCTATAACAAGGCCTCAGCAAAGAGCATAATGACAGTGACATCGCAGAAGTGTGCAGTTTTAGTTTTATACCATCAGTCATGCTCTCTGGCTATAATCGTGGGTTCTTAGCCCTCCACGGTTGACTCACTTGGAGATGCAGTCTGGCATTAGTGAGCAGGACACCATTTCCCATAAAAACAAACTCAGTTCCTGATTTCAGAAAGAAATTCTGTTGTTGTACATGTTTCCACTGCATAGAAGGTATCCAAAATGTTATGACTAGACCCTGTACAAAATGCCATACAAATATGCCGTATTAAGAAATAACATTAAAATGTACATAAAACATAAAATCTCTATCCCCCAGAGAATTCTTTTCTGTCAAGTGTCATCACAAAAATGCCATAAAAATATGTGCTTTTTAATATTAATATATAAAAAGCTGTAACACCTTTAGAAATGCAGTTCACCGCAGACGTGACCCTGGACAGCCCCCTAGTGATCGCTGGGCAGCGGCTCAAGCACGCTATGTTCCTGTGCAATGGCCGCCAGCTCTTTGAGGAACTCTGCGTAGATCACCGTGGCCAATGCTGCGTTTTGGGCCTGCAGCGGGATTCTCGGCTGGAGGGCCAGGGCTGGGGCATTTCTGCTGGGGGGCCACAGTCCTCTTTGCCCAGCGTGAGACTTCGGGAGGGTGTCTGCATCGAGACAGGAAAAGAGCAGCATGACAGAAGCTTCACCGCGTCCTCCATAACCCACTGAGTTTGCTAGTTATTCATTATATGTAAAAATGGGTCAGTGATGGCGACAGGCACAGGAAGTGATGTCACATAAAAGCATCTGACATCACTGTCTGCCGGATGGTGATGGGCTCACCTTGGCCCCCTGGGACCTCCTCCCTGGCCAGGAGGTACTTCTGTGCCTCTCTCACCTCCTCCCAGAAATTCTGCTTCATAGACGCCTGATGCTCTATCTGGCTTTTAATGGAAGCCAGGACCTACAATGCAGAGAGAGAGAGAGAGAGAGAGAGAGAGAGAGAGACTTGACTTTGCACCAGCCTTTATTAAGTCAGTCAACAACAGAGAAAACCCCTACTGCAACTTCAATTCGCAAGATGGGTCGTTATTACAAACCTAGACAAAGAAAACAAGCAAACAATTAACCAAAAGAAACAAAGATAAATAACCAGGACAACAACAAAAAAACAAAAAAGGAAAAGAAGACAATACAATGGGCCCAAAGAAAAACATACGGTGAGCCAAGGAAACAATCAGCATCTTCAAGACAACATTAAAACTTCAAGATTAAGTCCCCCTCATGGGTCAAGTCACATAGAACCCCACCATAGTCCCATACCTCAGACAAAGTCACAAGGTTGTGAGTCACCCCGACAGAGACAGACAAAGAGAGAGAAAGACAGAGAGACAGAGAGAGACAGAGAGAGAGACAGAGATACAGGGATAGACAGAGAGAGAGACAGAGATACAGGGATAGATAGAGAGAGAGACAGAGATACAGGGATAGACAGAGAGTGAGACAGAGATACAGGGATAGACAGAGAGACAGAGATACAGGGATAGACAGAGAGAGAGACAGAGATACAGGGATAGACAGAGAGAGAGACAGAGATACAGGGATAGACAGAGAGAGAGACAGAGAGAGAGACAGAGAGAGCTTAGGCCCAAATGCCACATGAGGCCTCCATTCCTAGCAATGCCGGAAGCCCCAGCAGCAGCATGAAGCATCAGTGCTAATCTCAAAGCCCGTTCCACTCGCGACATGACAGCACTGAAACTGCCTTAACTATAGTCTTAAATATTTGAGCTGCCTTAACTATAGTCTTAATAATAACTGAACTGCGTCATAATGTCATCGGTCAGATATGGAGAACCACAGGGATCAGTGCTTGGTCCTCTATTGTTTTCTCTCTACATGCTGCCATTAGGAAACATAATGAGAAAACATAATGTTAACTATCACTACTATGCTGACGACACCCAAATATACATTCCGGTTACGCCTAATGCCTATTGTCACTTTAGCTAACTGCTTTAATGAAGTCAAGACCTGGATGGCAGGTTGTGTGGAGGCAGGTCTGCAGATAGGAACTTTATAATCTCTGTACTCCACTCCAAAGGGCTGAACTTTTCCCTCAGCAGCTCAGCCCGTAACCTAGATGTCATCTTAGATACAAGCCTCTCATTCAAATCACATATAAACTACACCAAATCACCAAAGTGCGAAGATTTCTTACTATTCAAGACACAGAGAAATTGATACATGCCTTTGTACACAGTAGGTTAGACCACTGTAATGCTCTGTTATCTGTGAGCACACACTGCACATTAAATACCTTGCAGCATATTCAAAATGCAGCAGCTCGAAATGTCACCAGGAGCCGGAAGTTTGAACATATAACCCCTGTTCTTAGTTCCCTGCATTGGCTTCCTGTTAGGTTTAGAGTTGACTTCAAAGTTCTCCTACTTACATATGACACTTAAAGGTCTACCTCCTGCCTCCCTGACAGAATTTCGTCAAGTTTACAAGCCGCATCGTCCACTCAGATCACAGAATGCAGGTTTCCTTGTCGTTCCACATATAAATATAGTGACAGTGGGCGGTAAAACATTCTGCTACCTGGCCCCTGTATTGCGGAATGGTTTACCAGTCTATGTTTGGGATGCAAATTGGGTCGCAGTCTTTAAATCTCAGATGAAGACCTATTACTTCAGTTTAGCTTACCTGCAACCTAACGCACCGTAACTATAGCTGCTGGTGCTGCAGTACATGCCATTTTTATCTACAATGCTTGTCCAGTGTGGAGAATCCACTCACTGATGGACTTTGGCTCGACTCGATTACAGTCTACGCCTTGCTTTTAGCAAGCAAGTCCACTCTTTCCTTTTTCCTATAATGTTAGCCTGCCTGTGGGGGGGTCGGACCACCAGTTGACCTTGGACAGCCGGAGGTTTTTTTTCCCTCCCTACTTTTCATCTGGTTTTCTTTCATTTCTTTATCTTTTCATTTCCCTGTATTTGTCTGTTGCACTGTATCACAACGCACCCATGTGAAGGACCTTGGGGCAATTCTGTTGGGAAAGGCGCTATATAAAAGTAAATTGAATTGCACTATCCCCACAGCCCATTCCACCTGCGGCACGGTATCCCAGCGCTAACCCCAAGGACAATAAGCGGTACAAGGCAGCATCTCTGCAGGATGTGGGTTCTTGTCTATGCTGCCTCAGACAAGGGTATGTAATCGCTTATGAAAATTCACGCCACGCACACATCCTAGATATATGGAATTACATCGCATTACATCATCTTTTCTTACCGATGTTTGTAATCCTTTAGGGATTGTTGGCTGAGAGATAGAGCTTTTCAAAGACAGTGCCTATGTGTGTGCCTGTGTGTGTGTGCATGTCTCTGTAAAGAAGAGTGTTAAGGTGTGTTGTTAAAAAGTACTCACGCTGTCACTAAGACTCACTCTCTTGCTGAAACACAGACTCACACTCTCACTAAAACACGGACTCACGCACAAGCTAAAACACAGACTCACTTATGCTCTTGTCAAAACATGGACTCACACACTCGTTAAAGGAAGGACTCACTCACTCACTCACTCGTTAAAAGACCTACAGCTGCCTTCTGCCCTAAAACAGTCAGTATTGTTTACAGCCTCTTGTGATACATCCTGTGAGGTCCCAGGTACTGTAATGTCAAATGACAGCATTTTCACACCTACTGTGACATTTCAATCTTTCCTCATAATTAGGCCACGGCAGGTTGTGAAGGCCGCCTGCTGGGATGTGAGATTAATTTTAGCTAAAAAGTTCCACAGTGACCCAGTGTTTGGCAAAGTCACCGCAGATATCCGGCGCTGAGGGTGCCGCTGAGGGGGCGAGCTCACCCTGACGTTATTCGGGTTTTACCACGCTTTCCTCAGACATGCAGGTCAGGTGACACAGCCGTGTGACCTGTGCGACACACTTTGAGGCCGTACTCTGATGTAAGGTCTCAGCTACCAATGAAATGCCGGTGTCGCCCTCGTCATCTGATATGGAGGGATGGCATCAGGACAAATTGCTAACCCATTTTCTGCAAGCATATTCGAGCATGTCACATTTTCCACATTTGTGAATGGCGATGTCATGTCAGCACTATAAGACGGTCCTGAGAAACGATGACTCTGTAAGGCTTGCCGCGAGTTAAACACCCCTTAAAGGCCACAAACAGTCACTATGCTAAACATTAAATGAACGCATTCCTTATTTAAAAGATGCTGAAGCAGCATGTTCTGCTAACCAGCTAGCTAGCTACCATCTTCTTACTCTACTCGCTAGCTAATGCTAACGTTATCCGCGGCCATGAAGCGATGGTGTCCCAGTGGCATCAGAAGAGAAAGGAAATCAAAGGCAGAAAGTCTGTTACATTTGCTTAAACTGACCAATGAAATGCCTGGAAATGATGCAACAAACTCCACAGATGCCCCATGGATGTATGTGTGAAATGTACTTTATAAATAAATTAAACTTAAACTTATGTAGTGATCAGTGACAATGTTTATCTCCACTATGACCATGGGGACGCCGAGGTTTGGGACACAGTCACCACACTAAATATTCCTTAATTAGGAGGTGCTGAAGCAGCCAACATCTCCTGACTCTGTACAGCGGGCCCCAGAACGTGGCCCCCGGGAGGGACAGTGCAGTCGTACCTGGTAGAGGGAGTGGGTGGTGGGCTGGAGGGAGGGGGAGGGGCCGGCGTCCAGCAGGAAGCGGCGCAGCAGTGGCTGGGGGTGGGCGGCCAGCTGGGCCAGGAGGCCTGTCAGCAGCAGGTTGGTGTGGAGCGAGTTCTCCAGCATGTTCTCCAGGCGGGACAGCAGCACGCTGACGAAGGGCCCTGCGGGGGCAGAGGGGCCAGGGCGACGCCGCCGGTTACTCCGGCATGAGAGGGGCACCAAAAGCAGTGCTTGCCAAACCGGGGGCTGCAGGATCACCTCCGGGATATGTCAATGAAATGTAAAACATTAAGAAATATCCCATTTTAACCATAAGTGCCAAAAAATTTAAATAATATGTGTGCGCCAACATTTGCATGCTTTGACCACCATGTCTCTGACACTGGATTTAGGGGATCATGGGCTGGAAAGCTTGGGAACCCATGATCTAAAAGATGATAAAGGCCATCAGAGAAACCATCAGCGGAACGAGACAGACACAGTATCCGCTCACCTGTGAAAGGCGCTGCCTGGCTTACCGCCGGCTCCTTTGACACGTAAGGCGAGGGGGTGTTTTCCGATTCCGGATCGTTGGTGCTGAAGGAGCTGAAATCCACCCCGTCCTCGTTGGTAAGGATGCCACATGTCAGCGTTTCCCTCCAGGGCCCCTCCGGGCTTCCCAGCTCTGCCCCCAGCTGTTCATACTGGGACGCCAGCTCATCGGCCGGTCGCCTCGCTGTGGCTGCCTGCCCCGACTTCTGGCCCGGGGGGCAGTGGTCCTGCTCTGCAGCCTCCTGTGCGTCCAGCAGGGGGCTGCATCCATTGGTGAGCGACTGAGCCGGTCGTTCTCGCTCCCGCTCTTCGCCAGGTGATGTTCTTTCTGCCCACCAAGCCTTCGGGACGCCTCCGTCTGTGTCTTCCTGCGCGTCCTTCTGCGCCACCAGGCTGTATACCATGACATCGTCCTGAAATTCGGACTCCTCGATGTAGGAGCCCCTGACGAGCATGATGGCGCTCCTCCTCATCTCCTGGATGTGCCTGGGTGGCTCGGTGAGGGCAGGCCTGCCGCTTGGGGGGGCCTCCGTGCAGTCGGGGCACGGGACGGTATCGAAGCTGTCATCCCACTCCAGCTCCAGTTGCTCGGCCTGCTCCGGGGGAATCAGCAGCTCGTGGCTTATTCTTGGCAAGCAGGCATCTCTCTCCTCCATTAAACTTGCCCCGCAGAGCTCAGGGAGTGGATCCTCCCCATCATATGGCGCTGACCACGTGTGACACGCCTCCACGCAGCGTCTGACGCCGTCATGTGCATCACGCAGGTACTGCAAGTAACTGGCGACCGTGAGAATCTCAGGCACGTCGAAGCCAGCGTCGGCACCGTGGTGTTCCTCTGGAAGACAGGGGATATGCAGTGAAGAAACACGCTAGAAAAGCACCGAAAAGGCTCCCAGGGAGCATGGCGGTGCCTCGAGTCTTTATGAAAGGCATCGCAATTCCTGTTTGGAACACAGCACTTTGGTAGAAAGGCACAGCTTAGTATTACATCAGCTTATATATTTATTTTAATTGCTCATAGGAAGACCTGGGACGTAAATATGAAAAAGAGAGGAGATGGGTGTGGATGAGACTGAATCGCGTGGCAGCTCATCCAGACCAACAACCAGAAACCAACAACCCTGTAGCATGTGACCGTAGCTCTAACCCTGCCGTCAGTATAAACCGCTATAGTTTAATTTCAAATTCCTCTTCCCCGCCACACTGCGCAGCTCCCTGTAACCAGGCAACCCTTAAATCCCCAGTCGGCTACCCAGCTGCCTGTGCTCTCTTACCAGGGCCTCCAGCACACCAGGGGGCGCTGGGCTCAGGGAGGCAGCAGCTTGGGGTGAGGGCCAGGAAGCGAGCGGCAGACACGGAGTAGCAGTCCCTCTCCTTCAGCGCCCCCCGTTGACTCAGGGTGATGTGACTGCAGGGGATCAGGTACCTGCAAGGGGCGGAATTGTGTTTGTGTCCAGCCATGTTGGAATGAACTGCTTCACTTTCAGCTGCACTGCAATGCATCGATGTGCACTGTTTGTTCATTGTGCAGCTCAGCCAGTTAGAATGCTGTGCTTGTAGTCAGAATGTTGCTGGTTCAAATCCCAGGGCCAGCAGGGTGATATCACTCTCAGGCCCCTGAGCAAGGCCCGTACCCGCCTACTGCTCCATGGACTGCCTGATCCCGCTTTGTCAAAATTGTATGTCTCTTTGGACATACACTCACTGGCCACTTTATTAGGTACACCTTACTAGTACCAGGTTGGACCCCCTTTTACCTTCAGCATTGCCTTAATTCATTGTGGCATAGATTCAGCAAAGTGCTTGAAACATTCCTCAGAGACTCTGATTTATGTTGATCTGAGAGCATCACGCAGTTACTGCAGATTTACTGGCTGAACCTTCATCATACGAATCTCCCATCCACCACAACCAACAGCTGCTCTATTGGACTGAGATCTGGTGACTCTGGAGGCCATTTGTGTACAGTGTGCTCACCGTCACCTTCAAGAAACCAGTCTGAGATGATATGAGCTGTGTGACACGGCGTGTGATCCTGCTGGAAGGAGCCATTAGAAGCTGGGTACACTGTGGTCATAAAGGGATGGACATGGTCAGCAGCGATAGTCAGGTAGGCTGTGGTCATAAAGGGATGGACATGGTCAGCAGCGACAGTCAGGTAGGCTGTGGTCATAAAGGGATGGACATGGTCAGCAGAGATAGTCAGGTAGACTGTGGTCATAAAGGGATGGACATGGTCAGCAGAGATAGTCAGGTAGGCTGTGGTCATAAAGGGATGGACGTGGTCAGCAGTGATAGTCAGGTAGGCTGTGGTCATAAAGGGATGGACATGGTCAGCAGCGATAGTCAGGTAGACTGTGGTCATAAAAGGATGGACATGGTCAGCAGTGATAGTCAGGTAGGCTGTGGTCATAAAGGGATGGACATGGTCAGCAGAGATAGTCAGGTAGACTGTGGTCATAAAGGGATGGACATGGTCAGCAGAGATAGTCAGGTAGGCTGTGGTCATAAAGGGATGGACGTGGTCAGCAGTGATAGTCAGGTAGGCTGTGGTCATAAAGGGATGGACATGGTCAGCAGCGATAGTCAGGTAGACTGTGGTCATAAAGG
>JAOYFF010000015.1:5608115-5623061 GCA_025773925.1 Cryptomyrus ogoouensis | reverse complement strand
GGACATGGTCAGCAGCGATAGTCAGGTAGACTGTGGTCATAAAGGGATGGACATGGTCAGCAGCGATAGTCAGGTAGACTGTGGTCATAAAGGGATGGACATGGTCGGCAGTGATAGTCAGGTAGGCTGTGGTCATAAAGGGATGGACATGGTCAGCAGCGATAGTCAGGTAGGCTCCATTGGCACTAAGGGGCCCAAAGTGTGCAACTCTCTGTAAACCCTAGAGATGGTTGTTTCTGAAATGCTCATTCCAGCCCACATGGCACCAAGAGCCACACCACATTCAAAGCCACTTAAATCCTGTCATCGCCATTCTAGTATTTGATGTGAACATTGACTGAGGATCCCGACCCGTATGACAGTATCTGCCTGATTTTATACATTGTGCTGCTGACATGTGATTGGCTGATTAGATATTTGCTTTCTGGGCAGCAGGGCAGGTGTCCCTAATAACGTGGCCAGTGAAAGTGTGTCTGCTAAGCAAACAAAAGCATAAGACAGAAGATGTAAGTTGTCCGCGACCCTCTCAGAACACATGTGTGACTGTGAAAGACCAGCTTCCCGGAGGGGGGGGGTACTTACCTCAGAACAAGCTGTAGCATGACGTCCTCACAGTGTAACCCGAGAAGGGTGCGAAACAAGGCCAGCGACACCGTGCCCAGCTGGAACACAACGGAGGGGGGGTGACCCAGGCAGAACAGGGAGCCCTTCAGGACACCCGATCACAGACATGTATGTTATACGCTGGGCCGGATTCATGTGTAGACTATCCCAGGCTACAGCCCAGCGCCCCCCAGCAAACATCACGGTCACGCCCTGTTCCCAACCTCACCCTGTTCCCGACCTCTCTCTGTCCCCGGCCTCTCTCTGTTCCCGACCTCTCTCTGTTCCCGACCTCGCCCTGTTCCCAGGCTCTCTCTGTTCCCGACCTCTCTCTGTTCCCGACCTCGCCCTGTTCCGAACCTCTCCCTGTTCCCGGCCTCTCTCTGTTCCCGACCTTGCCCTGTTCCCGGCCTCTCTCTCTTCCCGACCTCTCCCTGTTCCCGACCTCTCTCTGTTCCCGGCCTCTCTCTGTTCCCGACCTCTCTCTGTTCCCGACCTCGCCCTGTTCCCAACCTCTCCCTGTTCCCGCCCTCTCTCTCTTCCCGACCTCTCTCTGTTCCCGACCTCGCCCTGTTCCCAACCTCTCCCTGTTCCCGGCCTCTCTCTGTTCCCGACCTCTCTCTTTTCCCGACCTCTCTCTGTTCCCGACCTCGCCCTGTTCCCAACCTCACCCTGTTCCCAGCCTCTCTCTGTTCCCGACCTCTCTCTGTTCCCGACCTCGCCCTGTTCCCAGGCTCTCTCTGTTCCCGACCTCTCTCTGTTCCCGACCTCGCCCTGTTCCGAACCTCTCCCTGTTCCCGGCCTCTCTCTGTTCCCGACCTTGCCCTGTTCCCGGCCTCTCTCTCTTCCCGACCTCTCCCTGTTCCCGACCTCTCTCTGTTCCCGGCCTCTCTCTGTTCCCGACCTCTCTCTGTTCCCGACCTCGCCCTGTTCCCAACCTCTCCCTGTTCCCGCCCTCTCTCTCTTCCCGACCTCTCTCTGTTCCCGACCTCGCCCTGTTCCCAACCTCTCCCTGTTCCCGGCCTCTCTCTGTTCCCGACCTCTCTCTTTTCCCGACCTCTCTCTGTTCCCGACCTCGCCCTGTTCCCAACCTCACCCTGTTCCCAGCCTCTCTCTGTTCCCGACCTCACCCTGTTTCCGGCCTCTCCCTGTTCCTGGCCTCTCTCTGTTCCCGGCCTCGCCATGTCCCCGGCCTCAAGCCCTGAGCACTGACCTGGAAGGGGGTGTTGATGCGGCAGACCAGTGTGTCCAGGACATGCACACCCTCATGTCTGTGCAGCAGGACGAAGTGCAGGAAGGTCCGCAGCAGCGCCGGCTGCTTGGCCTGCCGCAGGAACAGCTCCAGGTAGCCTGTGGTGGTCACCACCTCCTCCAGGGTCGGCTGCAGCCACGGCAGAGAGCTGTGAGGGGGAGCAGGGCGCTACGGGGCACAAAGCTCCAGGTTTCTCACATAAGGAATGTGTCCTGACCTTGTGCAGAGCTGGTGCCACCACAGGGACAAGAAAGCCGTTGTAGATGTAGCTGACCAGCTGGCTCTTGATCAAAGGGTGGGCAACCTGGAAGCACAGCAGGGGTCAGTGGGGAGCTGTGAGGAGCAGTGCCTGATTTTGGAGGGAGCGTGCGGGGCTACTGAGGCCCACCTGGATGACAGAGTCGCAGAACTCCAGTGAGTTGAGGAACTGGACCAGTGCGGGCAGTGCGAAGCAGTCCTGGGGCTCTAGCCAGTGCCAGTCTTCAGTGCACACCTCCAGCCGGGCAGGCAGGGAGGAATAGAGACCGCTAAGCCCCGTCGCCAGCACCTGGGGGGGGCACAGAAAACAGGCCTGGGCTCACACAACACTCTTTGCAAGCATACAAAGAGAAACTGCTTGGGCCCTGTGGATTTAATCCCTCACTTAGCCCACCGGCAGTGAAGCTGGCCTAGGGCACCATCTTCTGAGGGGGTGCCAACTTATCCAGCCGATTTTATTTTGTCTCAGACAGGGGGCACTGGTGGTGAAGCTGGCCTAGGGCACCATCTTCTGAGGGGGTGCTGACTTAGCCAGCCAAATTCACTGTGTCGCAGACAGGGGGCGCTGTTGGTAAAGCTGGCCTAGGGCTCCACATGGCCTTTGACCAGCCTTATGTAGAAACCCACCGGAGTATCAACAAGCTATTTAAAGCCCAGGAAATAATTTTTAAATTATTTATTGAAGTGTTATTTGCCATCTATGATGCCTGTAAAGATGGTTTCAGTTGCAACAAATGGAAATCTGACACTTCAAAGGCGCAAATAATATTTTGTTGGCAGTTCAGGTTTCCAGAACAGAAAGCGTTGTTTCCAGCGCCCCCTGCAGATCATATTCTGCATGAAGTCGCCTACAAAGGGCTTCATTGGCAACAGAGCAGCACCGGTGAGCATCGTTTCCAAGATGACCTCGCCACAGCTGTCATGGGCTGTGATATAAGAGGATTTCAGGGGATGAAACAATCACACAATCCAATGGAGTGACGTTACCAGAGCAACGGGGCTATTTGCAGGCTGATCCGTGATTGGCTAAGGGAGACCTTTAGCCTTAAAAACAGGGTAAGAATCATTTCCACAATCCCCTCTTTGTCTGCGTGGAAAAGACCAAAAAATAATTAAGAAAAAAAAGAATATCTGGCTTACTACTCTATGAAGACAAGTTTTGATTTTACATCCAGGCATATCATAAACTATCCATATCTTTGTACATTACCGTCTACTTTGATATTTGGTTCTATTTATTTTGGGTTATTTCAGTCTCGTGCATTTCGAGGGAGTCTCGTGCATTTCGAGGGAGTCTCGTGCATTTCGAGGGAGTCTCGTGCATTTTGTGGGAGTCTCGTGCATTTCGTGGGAGTCTCGCACATTTCGAGGGAATCTCGTGCATTTCGAGGGAGTCTCGTGCATTTCGTGGGAGTCTCGTGCATTTCGAGGGAGTCTCGCGCATTTCGAGGGAGTCTCGTGCATTTTGTGGGAGTCTCGCACATTTCGAGGGAGTCTCGTGCATTTCGAGGGAGTCTCGCGCATTTCGTGGGAGTCTCGTGCATTTCGAGGGAGTCTCGTGCATTTCGAGGGAGTCTCGTGCATTTCATGGGAGTCTTGCACATTTCGAGGGAGTCTCATGCATTTCGAGGAAGTCTCGTGCATTTCGAGGGAGTCTCGTGCATTTCATGGGAGTCTCGCGCATTTCGAGGGAGTCTCGTGCATTTTGTGGGAGTATCGCGCATTTCGAGGGAGTATCGTGCATTTCGTGGGAATCTCGAGACTTTGATGGTGGTACCAGTCAGACGCAGATGAAGATGGACCATATTACCGCCATCAGGCAGCCTCTCTCAGCCTACTC
Organism: Cryptomyrus ogoouensis; assembly: GCA_025773925.1. Classification (NCBI taxonomy): domain Eukaryota; kingdom Metazoa; phylum Chordata; class Actinopteri; order Osteoglossiformes; family Mormyridae; genus Cryptomyrus; species Cryptomyrus ogoouensis. The sequence continues at coordinate 5,619,108 of JAOYFF010000015.1, read as the reverse complement.
TTACCCCCCAACCCGGACAGATGCTTCACTGCCCCCCCATTCTCTGCTATATTTTCACAATATTCAGCATCCCCCAGCTTTCACTTCAAAGCATGACAGGACTGCAAAATGGAAATAAATTAGCCATAAGCAGAGCATCTTTAAGGACAGCGGCGCGGTGGGACAGTGGGGGTCGCCTTGGCAAGGGACCATGGTAACCGTGAGGTAAACCATGTGGCGAAGCGAGCGTGGAATGAGGGCGGTCAGAGTACACGCACACACATGGCTGTGTTCACGAGCAACTCCCAACATTTATACCAGTCACTCAGCTCTTTGTCCTGCAGACACCATGTATTCTTACAGTAAACATTCACTGAGCTGAATTTATTATAGTTTGTAGAACATCTGGCACATTAATTAGCAATTAAAATTCTCCGCATGGCTTTCCAATCAGTTCCATTAATTATTGGAACTGAAAGCTTATTTTGCCTCTAATAGCTAGGGGAAAATTATATATAATGCGAAATGCGAAAATTATATTATATAATGCGAGCTGGTTAAGGGTGTACATGAAGTGTCCACGTCGGTTGTGTGTTAATAACTGGTTTGGATGGGAACTAAAAAGGACCAAAAAAGAAGGTCATCTGTGATCCAGACGTATCATAGGAGAGAGAGATGGGAGCCAGTGCTGTGGATCAGACCTCCTACAACCCGCAAGAGGTACGGCCATCAGCTGGACTCAGGCAAGGAGAAAACGGCGAGACAAAGCAAGGAGAGAGGGGGAAGCTGGGCTGGCAGGTAGCCGGAAGGGGGTCGGGTTCACATCCCAGAGGTACGTAACCTGATTAGATCTGGAGAAAATACCCACCTGTCTAAATGGGTAGGTTGTTGCTAAGCGGCAACAGCGGTCAGAACACGCAGGCCTTGGCATGAGAAGGTGGGACACGATGCCCTGTCCCGTTACCGAGAAGCAGTTTAAGAGCAGTGAGTGTTTGGGCTGCTGAGCTTCAAACCTAAATCCTCCTGTAAAACGTACAGCTGTAGCAACAAGTCAGCCTGTGGGGGGCAGCATGGGACGCTCACCTGGCAGAAGTAGGTGTTCTCCGCTATGTACCGGGCCACGAGCCGGTTCTCGGCGGACAGCGCCGCGATGAAGAGGAGGGCTTCCCGTGCCTGCCGGCCCACGGCGCCCTCGCGGTGGGTGAAGGGGATGAGCAGGGAGAAGATGAGGAAGTCGGCGGCGCCCTGGTCCTCGCTGGCGTGGAAGAACAGCTCCAGGATGGAGGGCTCACGGGCCAGGATGGAGCAGAGGCGGCCCAGGAGGAGCAGCAGCTGGGCCTCGACTGCGGCAGCGGCTCCCGGCCCCGAGCAGGCGGCCAGCAGCATCATGAGGGGCCGCAGCACCGGCTTGTGGCGGAGCAGTGGCTGGCGGCAACGCCGCACCAGCATCTCGTACGTGCGCAGCTGTTCCAGCTTCATGTCGTCGGTGAATTCGCACTGCAGGCTCCATATGAAGAGGCGCTCCATCACGTTCTCCGTCACCATGAGCTCCAGGATGGGGCCCATGGCGCCACCCGGCCCGCCGCCCTCCTCCATCAGCAGGAACAGCATGTGCTCCACGTAGTTCTGCACCGCGCTGGCCTCGTCCCCTGGGATGGGCCCCTGGCGCCGACCCCTGGCCACACGCAGTGGGTCATGCTTCTCCAGGATCTTCTCCACCTGAGAGAAGAGCAGGACATGAGGCCTGGCCTGACTGCTGAGGGTGAATGTGGGAAACGACTGCACAGAGCAACCACAGAGCGAGCACAGACTGACGATAGGGCAAGCACAGACTGACCACAGACTGACGATAGAGTGAGCACAGACTGACCACAGAGTGAGCACAGACTGACCAGAGCAACCACAGACAGACCACAGAGCGACCACATACTGACCAAAAAGCAACCACAGACTGGGCAGAAAGTGACTACTTACTGACCAGAGACTGACCACACAGTGACCAGAAAGCAACCATAGCCTGACCACAGAGTGACAAGTGAACATATATCTGTAATAGAGCAGATCACACTCATAGCCGGTATAAGCCCCATCCGTAAGCCTAAAAACCTGCATCTCACTGTGCACCTGACAGACTTTAAAGCGTATTTAAAAATGATGCAGAAATACATGAACAAAAAATGTGGGTGGTCTGTGATTTTGGCTGTCCTTTTCCAAAACTGCGAGATAAAAATTAAATTTTAAAATATCAGAGCTGTTAATGAACTGGTCTCCGGGGCAAATTTATTCATTGGATTCATTATGTTCCATAAATAAAAGCTGCCCCACAATATGCTTCTTAATTAACTGTCATGGCCAAATACCGACCTGCAGACTTTACATTTGAAATCACAACATTCAATAACACAATTCATGGGAAACGCTTCATATTCACTGTAGTGTAAAATCGGCTGCACAGCCCCTTTGCTCCCTGGTTTGTAGACAGGAAATCAGACCTGTGATATAATGTGACTATAACTTTTAAGCATAATGCCAAAAACTTATCAGTCTCATAGGAAATATAGCAATAAACACATAAACCATACCGCTGCCTACTAGATTAAAGCAGTACAATATCTGTCGTAATGACGGGATCTGTATCATAATCCCATGAACATTAATACTTCCTCAGTAATGAATTCCTGTGAATTACCCAGAATCCTGCGGGGCAAACTCCTGCCAGCTCCCTAACGCTGCCTCTCCAGTGTGTCAGTTTCCGTGTCAGCGCTTCAGAAACTGAACATAATTCTGCGGATTAATTTCAGGCTTTGGCTCCACCGTCTGCTCCAGAGACAGAACAAAACAGAACTCTGTGTGCGTGCATGGGTGTGTGTGTGTGTGTGTGTGTGCTGAGTCCACGCCCAGTACCAGGAAGGGGGCGCCTGGGTGGGGAGGCCTGTATCCCTCCTACAGTCACTAAATCGGAGCGGGAGCTGCAGGCAGCCATTATGAGGTGTAAGTAGGACATTCAGAGACATTCCAGACCGACCCAGAACCATATAAACCTGGGTTATATAACCTTAATCTGCATTAATGAGCAGTATGTCTGTGTGTGTGTGTGTGGGTGAGGAAGGGGGTTCCTGACTGGCACGAACCTGGGCCCAGTGGTTCTGAAACACCATCATGCATGTTTCCGGATCCACCCCCTTCAGGCTCAGGGGCCGCTGTTCCCGGTTACCAGTGGCGACCATCATCTCGGCTGCAGCAATGCTCAGCGGCGCCCCCAGGTGGGTATGGGCGTCGCCGCAATGGTGTGTCCAAGCCTGCGGGAATGCAGGGAGAGGTGCGGGACTGGGGACTGGACCGGGCTGTAGTCAGAACCAGACTGAAACCTTACAGACCTCTACTGCATCACAGTGTGCAAGCACCTGGATAAGCCGTTAGAAAATGGATGGATGGATGGACGGATGGATGGATAGATGGAGATACTATAATGAAAGAGCTGCCCCAGCAAGGAGGAATCGATCTCTGGTGAGTTTCACCATAGGGCTCCTCCAGAAAAGCGTTCTGCCAGCCCTCTGTGATGCCCTCCAGCTGTTCTGCACCAGGGCATGAGGTATGTGTGCCCAGGGCATGTGCTCCATTACTCACGGCTAATTGCACACGCTGTGACATCAGCCTCGCCAGCCTGTGGCATCACCGAGCTTCTCTGACCTGGTTTCCGTCATCTGCTGCCATCGTCATGTCCAGCCGGATTTCCCACAATGCCAAGGTACTGCCGTGACTCCAGCGACAGGCTGGACTCAGTGACTCTGACTCCCATCGGCTAATAACTAATTAACAGTGTGGAGTCTGTTGCTGTGTCGCTCCCCTCGTGTCGAATCTCAGCTACTGAATGTTCATCCAGGGCCTGCTGGGTTCTATGGCCCTGGGTTTGAGAATGCGGGTGATCATTCTCAGTGTGTCTGTAACTCAGCTCTGCGTGATGCAGGGGGGGAGGCCCCTGTACCTGAGTGCAGGATAACCCCCCACCTTTGTTTTGCCTGTTTAATCCATCCATCCAAACAAGTTTTGTCCAAAGTCCATGTGATGTATCATAAAATGAAGCTGCATGAGTTTCACCCCATGCGAGGGAGGTGGTATGTGACTCAGTGCTGTGCTTGTGAGCAGAAGGTTACTGGTTCAAATCCTAGGGTCAGCAGTGGATTTTAACTCTGGCCATTTGAGAAAGGCCTTTAATCCCCAATTGCTCTGGCAGCTGTCTGGTCCTACTTTGGACAGAAGTCCCCGCTATGTAACAGAAATGCATGGGAACTGGTCCATCCTCTAATGTATGTGCTTAAAATTCTCACCTCTCATGGATCATGGATGGCTTCAGGAAGGAACTCCTTATTCAGTAGGACATTTTGGCCACAGTGAAGAGAATCTGTAGAGGAACAGAGATTAAGCTGTCTGGTGAAAAGTGCTGTTCACGTTTCATCATTGGAGCTTTCCAGAAGCCAAGGATGGGAACTGGGGTCATACAGGGCTGAAAGAGGGCCTTTTATTTTCCCATTCAGAAAACCAGTACCAGCAAGTCTTCTATGTCTGGGTGTAAAGAGAGAATAGCCTCAGACCTCTGTCTACAGCTCTGATATACAACTGCCTTTGCACCAAATGGAACCCTACACGAACCCTGCAGGAACTCTGCAAGAACCCTGCAAGAATCCCACATGAACCCTGCAGGAACTCTGCAAGAACCCTGCCATTCATTTTGCTTCCTTCTGTGAGGTTCTCGAGTCACTTCTCAGCATCTTTCCGTGTACCATGACACAGCTGAGAGGAGACAGACATTGAGGGCACTCCACCACCTCCCGGGGCTTTCAGTTATGATGGATTCCCGGAATATCCACCTGAGATCACCCTTGTGTCCACACAAGGTTCTCAGAAGATGTTACAATTTCGTCTGTGAAGTGGGTCAGTAGAGAAATAGGACCGTAAAGGTGACGGCTGACTGAGCAGCGGCGTCACCTGAGAGACAGCTTCGGTGGTTGTGTCCTTCAGCTTCAGTGGATGTGTCCTTCAGCTTCAGTGGATGTATCCTTCAGCTTCAGTGGATGTATCCTTCAACTTCAGTGGATGTGTCCTTCAGCTTCAGTGGATGTGTCCTTCAGCTTCAGTGGATATATCCTTCAGCTTCAGTGGATGTGTCCTTCAGCTTCAGTGGATGTATCCTTCAGCTTCAGTGGACGTGTCCTACAGAGGGTCACTGTGGAGCCACTAAGCAAATAGGTAATATCTGTGTTAAAATTTGAAATGTACTACTGTTGTATTGCTGGTAGAACACTGACTGAAAGATGGGCGGCAGTGGAAAAGTCATGTGACAAGCCTATCCAATCATGTAGCCTGTGCCTTGGCACTGCTTTGGGCTCTCATTCCCCTGAAAATGCACCCAGATCCTGAAGCCTGACTCTGCGCTCGGCCGCGGCCCATCCCAGGACCCACCACTCTACATGGATCGACTCCTACATCTATATATCTGCACTGTAACTGATGGTGATGATGATGGTGATGAAGACGATGATGATTTTCAGTGGCCATGCAGGAGCTACCTGCTCCGTCTGCTGGAGGACATCTACACGGCGTTCGCACCAGTCCAGGACTGACATACTCGCTACCGAGCAGAGAAGGGGCCGCCCTGACAGGTCTCCTCAGCGCCTCTGCCCAGTGCCTGAGGCTGTAACGAACAAGTCATACATGCAGAGACTTCTTGGTGCCTCTCTGAAGCCACCAGCTCTCCAAATAAACCCATGTTTTAGTTATGCAGTCACTTTCTCTTTCTGAAAACACATGTGGCTGTGTCACCAAATGCTCTTGGTGTGCTTGAGCTCTGACTCCACCGAGGGCTCTGGCATCCCTGCAGACACGCTAGCCACTGTTGCTACAGTGACAGGACTGAAACAGAGTGATCAACCTGCTCAGTCCACTTCGTAGGAGTTCCGAGGTCCTGCTGGGACCCAAATAATTCAGCCATTCATAACTCCAGGATAAAAGCACTTATTTAAGTAACAGGACAGGTGGGTTATTTAGAGACTGTGCTGCTGCCCTGTGGGGCTTTGAGTGGTGAAACCATTCCTCCCTGATGCTCTACTGCACCTGACCTGGCTTAATGACATTAATCTTAATTAGCCCATGAGAAGTCAGTAAAAAGTAAGAAATAACTTGATTATTTAACAATGAATGACTTGATTATTTAGCAATGAATACAGATGTTCTGTTAACATTAATATCACCATCATGATATCCAGCACTGAACCGGAGGCAGGGAGAAAGGGTCTCAATACCTTTAGCCCACCCCTTATGTGTGGGAGGAGCAGGGGCTCTCCTGGCCACCCCCCCCCTTATATGTGGGAGGGGCTAGAGCTCTGCTGGCCACTCCCCCTTGTGTGTGAGTGGGGCTAGGCCTCTTCTGGCCACCCCCCTTATATGTGAAAGAGGCTAGCTCTCTGCTGGACACTCCTGTTGTGTGGGAGGGGCTGGGACTCTCCTGGCCACTCCCCCTTGTGTGTGGGAAGGCCTGGGGCTCTGCTGGACACTCCCGTTGTGTGGGAGGGACTGGGACTCTCCTGGCCACTCCCCCTTGTGTGTGGGAGGGACTGGGACTCTCCTGGCCACTCCCCCTTGAGTGTGGGAGGGGCTGGGGCTCTGCTGGACACTCCCATTGTGTGGGAGGGGCTGGGACTCTCCCGGTCACTCCCACTCGTGTGTGGGAGGGGCTGGGGCTCTGCTGGACACTCCCCCTTATGTGTCAGCTCCCAGAGTACCATCTGGAGTGCCCTTCATAGCACTAGAGGGATTTCCCTCTCCATAATCTGCACAGCACAGGCAGGGCACCATCCAACTGTACTGCTTCTGTACAGCAGCAATAATACTTATTTATATGAAACTGTACAAAATGAAAAATAGGTTTTGGGGTTAATGTATGTGTTCAAGAGGGAAGCCCTGGAGTTAACTGACAGTATCAGGTTTGGTTGCAACATTGTTAGGGACCAAATCAGCCTAGAATCCCTCAGCCCCCTAAACAAACACGGTACTTTCTTAATATTGGTAGACATGTCCCTGCAGTCCACACCCAAATTTACACCCTTGGTACGTGTCCATGCACATGCGGCACACTAGACCAGCTTCACCGCTGGGGCCCCCTGTCTGAGACAAAGTGAAATCGGCTGGCTAAGTCAGCTCCCCCTCAGAGGATGGTGCCCTAGGCGACAGCCTATGTCGCCTAATTTGTTGACCGGCACTGTTAATTGAGTTCTGCCAATTGGACTTTCTTAGTTATCAAGTCAATGCTACAGTTAAATTCATAGCTAAATCATGCAAACCGTATTGGCCGCTCATAGCTACTCTGTTCATTGCATATGTAACACAAATATGGAGCCGGACAGACTGGGAAGGATATCTTACTGGGGGAGACGGTAAATGACGGTCCTACGGTCTCCCCACATCTGGGTTACACAGGGGAATTCCTGCGTATAACTCATAGGCAGGAACATAAAGACCTCCTCTGTGATAAACACCCCCAATTCCAGGAGAGGAACATCGTGAGCTCTTTATCCCAAAAATACACATCTCTCTGAAAAGCCCCCCGACCTCGTCCAAGAAAACCGAGTATGATACACATCAATAATTTAACGAGAAAAAAACAACTATTTCCTACTCCAGGTGCCTGCTTCCCCAATTCGGGATTTTCCTCTGTTCTCTTTACAATCGTGACCCACTGCACATGAAGTCGTGGGTCTTGTTGATTAGACGGTGAGTCGGTAGAAGCTGGCGACCAGCACTGTGATCTGTAACCCGACGCACACGCTGCCCACCGTGGAGCCGAATCGGTGCTGAAAGGCGAGACCTCCAGTGCGGACATTTCTGATTGTCATGAACCCCCCGTTTCAGAAAACAGTGTTTAAACTCTGTTAATCAGCTTTCTCCTGAGAAACCTTCTTCAGCAGCACAGGGTTACAGAGAATATGCTAATGCATATTATTATTATTATTATTATGTTGTTGTTGTTGTTGTTGTAAACAGGAAAGAGCAGGTTTTATGTGAGCTGCCGGTGTTTGATTTAACAAAGAGCTGCATTTAGTAATGAGCGGTATATTTATATTTTTAGTATTTTCATCTCCGAACAACCATTTACTGCTTCAGCTATTTCAGTCCATACAAACCTGATCCACATGTAGACATACCTTCCCTCATCGGGAACAGTAGTTGTACATTCATTAAAGTTCAAATTCTAACGCTCAGCAAACTTTTTTTCAGCCCCAAAGAATCTTTACAGACGACAAGTAAGACTTCTCCGACTTATTTTCGACGCGCTAATTTCAGTAACACACGGACAAACTGTGAACTATGAGATGGGATGTCGTCATATTAAAGGTTAGAAGATTGAAAATAGCTTTTATCACCAAAAATACTTATGTGGCGGTTATTTATAACAAGCACAAATAAACACGCAATCGCATACTTGAAATTAAAATAATTATTAACAAATAAAAACAGACACACAAAGTCTTACTGTTAATTTGCAGAAAGCGATGTAACGCTTCTATGGGAATCTATTACTGCAGGCTTTTTTTCTTCATTAAATCCGTCTGTAAGGTTGTATTCCCCCAAAAAACCAACACTTTGAACGCTATAAGCTCACACGCTGTGATAACTTGTTTTTAAAGGGCTGGCATCAGCCACCAGCTTAACTGCAACCTGCGCTGCCGACCGAAATGTGAGTTAAATCCGATCGACTCCGCCCCACCCTGTACACACACACACACACACACACAACTATCTGCGGATTAACGATCTAAAACTCTCCGGCGCACCGGCGACCTGTTGTTCTCACATCACACGTAGCTCTCTATCCGTTCTGTTGTTTAGTTGTTAATTTTTAAATATATTTTGAGCCAATTACTTGATCTTCGTCGCCTTCTCAGCTTCACCGCACTAATCAAACACACAACGCTCATTATTCCTCTTATAAATCTTAAAAAAAAAATTAAGAAAACGTAAGCAATAAGCCTTTTAACTGCAAAACCCACAATATCAAAATGTAAACATTGTGTGATATCTGATTTAAGCTTGTACTACATCTGCAAATGTATGTTTCGTTTTTTTTTTCTGTAAATTTAACTAAAACTTCTCTTAAATATTTTTGATATGACTGAAAAAATAGTGGCATTAAAATAAAGCAATCCTCAGTTACTCCGTCCATCCATCCAGCTTGGCACTTATCCCAGCGAGCACAGTACCCGGGCCACAAGGTGGCGTACTGACATATATCCATGCGCAAAATCATTTGTTTGGAATAACTTAAATTATGAATCTTCTTATATACACTGAATTTTAAAATTATAATATATTATAATCAATAATTGCAAGTTTACGGTCCAGAATTGCTATATTATGAATTTTAAGGTCTTGAATAACATTTTCTCTTGTTCTGAGAAGCTAGCCAACCGACCACATGTTTAAATCAATAATTAAAAAAGAGCTTGCTTCGAGTACCTGTTAAATTCTGTAATAGAGTGGAAGATAACCTATAGGCGTTAATACCCCGCTCCCCCCAGAAGGACTGATCACACTGCACCTCTAATAAGCAGTGAAGATTAGCAGGTAGTGGTACAGCATAAATCCCGTTCACCTGACAAAGGCAGCAGTCAGCTCGAGAACAGCGCCCTGGTCATCACCTGTCAGAATCAGAGGCATTCTGGGTAAGGATACTGTCCTAAGAGCGAGCCGTGTAATGTCAGGCCTTAGCTGTCAGTCTTAGAGGGGCGGCGTCCTGTCTTTGAATCACCAAGATCAGAGGAAGGTCGTTTGTACAACTGCCATGCAGATCCCAGACATGACGTCACACACGTCAGTCACAGGCAGATGTTAACTGGCCGGCAGCATCTGTGAGGTTTAGCTCCATGTGGGAAGAGTTTTATCACCTTTCAAAGCTGCACTGTTAATCTCTGAAACTGAAAAGCGGACATGGGTACCGACGACCTAGAAAACAGAAGCTGAAAATAAGTAATTTTCCTTCTAGTCATAAACATGAGGTGTGTAAGCTGGGTATATTCTCTGTGTGCAGAAACACCCCGGTGAGCGTCCCCACCAGCGCCCCCTGTCTGACATGAAGTGAAATTGCTTTGCTAAGTCGCCAGTGTCACTAATGAGTTTACTGACACTGTTCAGCAAACACGCACAGGTATACGGCACAAATGGGAGCAGCCGTATTTGTTTAATTTGTTGAAACAGGTCTTACCAAACAGGACAAGCAAATAGAATGAAGGAGAAGGCAGAGTGCTACCGCAGAGCCCTAAAGCGCGATGGGTGCCCAGTGCATCTTCACATATACAGGTCAAATCAGATTTTAGCCCAGATCTATCAGTTCATCGTAAAAAAACACGAGCCTGTGGTATACAGCCACACCTAGTGCTAAAAAGCCAGACCACATCCGAATTCAGCATGGAGTTTTATAAACTGACGTGGTGGGATTGGGGTCCTGTCAAAAACTGTACGTTTTACCAGGAAAAAATCCTTTTAATTGATGAGCTTTTCTAAGAGCAGATTAGCTGTCATCACTCAGGCAAATTTCTGTCTGTCTGTTGTACCACATTGGCTTAGTACATAAAAATTCCTTTAGACAGTTTAAAGATTTATTTGGGGAAAATACTTCAGCTGAAATAAAGAACACATATCATTCAACCATTTTATTTCTTTCTAAAGGCAAATGACTGAAAATCTTTTATCTGATCACATCCCCACATTCACACTAACATCAAACTGTGTGTGTATGCATGCAGGTGTGTTAGTATGAATGTATGTGTGTGTGTGTGTGTGTGTGTATTTGTGCATGTATGTATGCATGTGTGTATATATGTTTCTGTGCATGTGTATGTATGTATGTATGTATAGTGTGTATGTATGTATATACACTATATTGAAAAAGTATTGAGACACACTTCTCAATCATTGAATGTTTTTCATTCAGACCCAGTGCCACAGGTGTATAAAATCAAGC
>JAOYFF010000015.1:5555239-5589774 GCA_025773925.1 Cryptomyrus ogoouensis | reverse complement strand
GGGGGGGTGGGGGGGGGGTGGGGGGGGTGGTGGGGGGGGGGGGGGGGGGGGTGTAGGTGGGGGGGGGGGGGTGGTGGGGGGGGGGGGGGGGTGTTTGCAGTAATTTTGTCTTTGGCTTTGGTGGGGTGGCCCCCGCTTGCAGTAATTTTGTCCTAGGTCTTGGTTGGGGGGTAATTTTGTCCTGAGACTGAGAATTACATGTGAGGAGTCTGGTCTGTACCTGTGCACATCTTCCTATCCCTGGAGGCCACGCTTAAAGCTGCTTGCTGCTGCCTGCAGGCTCCGCCGTCCTACGACCAGGTGATTAAGGAGAAGACGCAGGAGCGGGTCCAACCGCCTGACGCCCGCAGCCGCCACGGCACGTCCACCATCGCCACACAGACCGAACTGCCGTCAGTGGCTGTCACTCCATACCCAGAATCCAATGTGATGTCAGTCAGTCCCCCTCCGGTCAAGCTGTCCAAGTGTAAGTGGCGGGCGTCCTGCCGGGCGGCCCCAGGTTCGGGGGAGCGTCCTGCCGGGCGGCCCCAGGTTCGGGGGAGCGTCCTGCCGGGCGGCCCCAGGTCCGGGGGAGCGTCCTGCCGGGGCGGCCCCAGGTGCTGGCCTTTGTTTCTGGCTCAAATGTGCCACTTCACACGTTTTACTGACGCTCTGCTTTGCTTGCAGTAAGAAAACCCCCCAGACCGCCAAGACCTTTGCTCCCAGCCCATCTGCTGCCCGAGCCGAGCAGAGCCACAGACATCCCTGCCACTTCTCAAGGAGAGACATCTGATGAACATTCGGACCCTGACACCCACAGAGCAGAAGCTTTAGACTGCCTCCTTGATTTCAGCTGCAGACCCTGGGCAGACGCCTGTGCAGTGGAAGCAGATGGTTCTGAGCTATGCCTGATCTCTTTGGACCCTCTCCTTGACCCCAGTGGACCTCTTCTTTCCGATTCCTCGGCAGACTGCCCTGCTAAGGAAGAAGCCAGGTGTCCGGTGCCACGGCCTCGCTTGCGGCAGCCAGTCGCCAAAGAGGTCAAAGTTCAGACTCTTGTCAGACTGAAAGATGATGGGGAAAATGCTCCGCTGATCCTTAAAAGTGGGGAGGATTCCACCAGTAAGTATTTCCAAGAACTTTTAGAAATCTTCAGTCCGGAAGAGCAGAGTTTCCCAAGCGCTTCCTGTGAGCAGGACAACGAAAGTGAACCAGACATGAGTGCCTTGCGTGCGAAGATCCAGGCCTTCGAGAAGCAGAACGATGGCAGCAGTGTGTTTACCGAGTGTAAGAAACCAGAGCCGCGGCCTCGCATCCAGCAGCCCAAACCGCCAGCGGTGGCCCCTAAACCATCTCTTGCCCCCAAGCCACCCAGCCAGAAGTGCAGGGATGGTAGCTTGTCAGCAGGATCTCCAGCTTTAGCAGACAGTGGGGAGTCGTCGTCTCCGAGCTCTGGGCCAAAGCCCCCGGTCCCTGGTGCGTCCTCCACGGACGCGAAGCTGCAGGACACACCGGTGTCACAGTCTGAGAGGCGCCCATCTCGCCCTCCAGTGGCCCCCAGGTCCAGGAGCTGCACAGCCCAAAGTAAAGCAGGCAACACTGACAGCCAAGCAGCGTCCTCTCTGGACCTGATAAACTTTGACCCCCCGTCCGGCAGCTCTCAGCCCCCGCCCCCCAGCCCTGACGACAAGCACGCAGGAAATGCCCGTGAGTGGAAGCCCTTTCATTCTTTTATGTTCCTTCGTGCGGTTTCTCGGCTGGCTGGTTGACGATTCTCAAGGTTCCTGTTTTCACATAGCTGTGAGGCAGGACGCGAGTCGGCCGGCCGTTCCCAGGAAGCCCTCATCCATCAGGATTCCCAGGAGACGTGAGTAACGCTGCCTGTGACCTGTACCGCATGCGACGTACACACGTTATGCCCGCCCGCCAGGCTGGACGTAAACGCGGTGTCTTCCCCACATCCCTCAGCGTCGGATGGTGAGTCCGCAGAGAGCCCCCCGCCTCTTCCAGCAGAGAGGCCAGTCAGTGGTCCCACCCATGCCGTGTCCCAAAAGCCAAGTGCCGCCAGCAAAGCCCAGGCCACACCTCGAGCACCAGTAAGATTCCATTGGCTGCCCTGAACTCCCATAATGCAGCTGGGGCTTCAGGGCCCATGTCTGTACTTGTCCTTTTTGACGTATCGAGAAGGCAGCAGTGCCTTTCTCAGCAAACATAGTGCTCATTGACATGGGTATTTTTTTTTGCCACATCTCTCTCTCTGTGTTTTTGTATGCGTACCGTTATTTTAGATGACGTTTGTTGTGTTTTAGTTCTTTATTTAGCCACTCCGTGACCACAGTGTTTCTGTTGAGTCAGTCACTTAATTATATGTGTCATCGATGCACAGTGAGGCGACACAGCAGGCAAACAGCACATGTATCTCTTCTCAAGATATTCTGCCCACTTTTCAGGACAAAGCGGAGTCCCCAGGTGGCCCCCTGACTGAGAAATCCGCCCCCCCTCGGTGAGTGCTCAGCCGGTCCTCACTGGGGGAACCCTGGACCAAAGCTAACGGTGTTCAGGATTGTACATTGACCTCAACACCTGAACACTTGGCTTTCTCACTGACTTCATGGTTTATAACGATCCTTCCAGAGCTTATATAAAGTTCTGCAATATATCATGATGAGTATTATGATAAAAATAAGCATAATGTGGATGTGAGCAGCATTTTAGCGGCTGTTAGCGTGGCTTTGCTTTAAAATGACTCTGTCCTACAAGAGAACCACGCTGCTCCTTTAAATCCAAGGATGCAGCACATCTGTTCTTTATACTTGCATGCTATGGGCCTGAGGCATCAGCCGAAGGTTATTTGGGGATTTATGGGGCAAAGTCCAGAAAGCGTTGTAGACGTCCTGAAGACTGCCTCTGGTTAACTTTATGATGTTTGTGTCACCGGTGTCCAAACTCCTCCCCCCCCGAACACAGTCCCGCTGGAGTGAAAGTACTGCCGCCTCGTCCCCCCTCAGCCAAAGGTGTCCCCATCAGGCCGCCGCCCCCCCGGCCCAGCCTCTGCCGCTCCTCCTCTGAGGGGGAACCCAAGCAGGCACGAGGCCAGGGCTCTCAGAAGAAGGGCCCCGCCCTGCCCCCCCGGCCGAGCCCCGGGCCCCCGCTCCCCGGAAGGCAGGGGGTAGGCAGCTGTTACCGTATCTCCGCTTAACCTCGCTGCTCCTTTCTAAACCCCTTTGTTGTGACGGGTGAAAGGATGAAAGGACTTTTCTGTGTCTCCTGAAGAAAGATGAGGTTTTGATACATTTCGAGCCGGACAACGCTATCAGCGCTGAGTGCAAGTCGGCAGACAGCACAGCTAAGGAAGCACCGTCCCCCGTGAAGAGTGTCGCCGCCCCTGTGGCCTCGAGCAGGCCAGGCGTGCAGGTAATGGCTGCTGGCTGATGTGTCCTGCTCACAGTACGGCCCTTTTCCCATGGGCGCAGCCTCTGTGCCTGGGATCGGAAAGTCACAGTTCGAGCCCCAGCCTTGGCAGGATAGTCACATGTCTGTGGGCCTTGCAGCAAGGCCCTTAACCCCGAGCTCCAGGGATATCGCAGGCTGGCTGACCCTGTGCTGTGCCCCCCAAGCTTGCTCTCACCCCTGTGTCTCACAAAGAACAGCAGGCGGTAGTCAAAGGGATTAATATAATAATTATAATTGGTACTTTATTTCTTTATGCCTACCCTAACTTGTTCTCTGTAGGTGAAGCTGGCCGCGAACGGCAGCCAATCACAGGCACAGAGGTGAAGCTGGCCGCGAAGGGCAGCCAATCACAGGCACAGAGGTGAAGCTGGCCGCGAAGGGCAGCCAATCACAGGCACAGAGGCTTAGCCCACTGAGCGTTACGCTGCACCCCAGTATCACTATTGTGTTCTGTTATAGTTTTATACATTTTTGAATAAAGTGTCTCATTTCAGTATCCAGAGAGTCAAAATTCACTTGAGACTGTGGATTTTATTCCTTACACGGTTGTCAGTCGCTTCTTGCAGTGGATCAGCTGCTCCTGCAGTTCGCCTGCTAGCTCTGAAGCCATAGACCTGTGTATCATTCTTGTGATGATGGTCCTGCATTCAGGTTCCTGAACCGGGACACGTTCAGAAAGCCGGACCTGGTCTGCAGGTGGAGGTACTGCACGATTTCTCACCAGGTAAGTGACGTTAGCGTTTGTCCTAAGACTCTCAGGTATGAATTAGTTAACCATTTGAAAGCTAATTGTAAGAGATGATCTGTCTGGTCCTCTGAATCATTAATGGCAGTTTTGTGTAATCATCAGAGTCCTGTCTCTCTAGGTAGATCGATCCTGCATGGTGTGCAGCACTCAGCCTGCTGCTCCAACCCTAGTTATCATGACGTATTCCTGTCCCACACACACAGCAGGTCCTGGGGAACTTGCCCTAAAGATAGGTGATGCGGTTTCCAACGTGGAGAAGGTGGACAGCGACTGGTACCGTGGAACTTGTGGGGGTCTTTCTGGCATTTTCCCTGTCAATCATGTTAGAGTGCTGGTGAGTCAGAACACTGCGATAAATGTGGCAACCTGGGAATTGTTGTTTTCGGTGGACTTAAAGTCGCGGTCTCTCTCTTTGTGTCTGTCTTCTCCATTCCCCATCAGTCATGTCTCCCAGCTCCATCCAGTGGAACTAATACAACGCAAACAGTGAGGTGAGCTTACAAATGAAAGCTTACGTGCTCTTCTGAAATGTACTCTGTACTGAAATGTAGACTGTTTCAGGTTCTCTCGTGAGTCTTAATGAGTTTTATTTCATGATTATGGTTTCATGGTCAGAATCGCAGTTCAGAGGTGTTGAGGGTGTTTGAAGGTGCTGGACTTGATGACTGGCTTCATTCTGATTTGTTCGGCTCTGTCATCCAGTGGCCCGAGGTGTGTTGCACGGTTTGGCTTTGAAGGGAAGCAAAGCGATGAGCTGTCTCTGTGTGAGGGTGATGTCATCAGGCTGAAGGAGTTTGTGGACCAGCAATGGGCCCGTGGAGACCTCAATGGCCACATGGGCATTTTCCCCCTCAACTTTGTGGAAATTGTGGAAGACCTTCCAGATGCAGCACTGCAGCCGGGTGGACAGACTAAGCCAGGTAGGAGCCCAAAGACTGCACCAGAACATCATGCCAAAAGGACCTTGTATGAAAATGATACAATTCTATGCTGACATATTAGCCCATCAAAGAAAACTGATTTTGATTTTGTTTGTCAAAGTGTCATGTTTTTAAAACCTTTCGTGTCAGCAAGTGTTGCAGTTACCACCCATGTGTTTGTGGACACTTGCACATCACAGTGCAGCAGAATTTGACTCTTGAAACCTTGATTGTGATGTGTGCAGCCGCTGATGTCTGTCTGTCTGTCTTGATTGATTGATTGATTGCTTCCATAGACACGAGTTCATTGCTCAAGAACAAGGACGTCGCTGACCCCAATCAGGTAATGCTCACGGTGTCACCTCAGCTGCCGTGGTACTGAGTCAGGGCCCCTCCGTCTCACTGCCACAGCACGTTTGGATTGGGGTGTGCAGGCGGGTCCGGGTCAAAGGTCAAAGCTGTGCATTCGACCATGTGTCTCCAGTGGCCGTGTTTATGGGCTGTGTCAGTAAAGATAAATGAAAGCGTGAATTAAACACATATTACGAGTGATACAGGCAGGGCCAGGCCAAGGCATAACGGCTGCTCAGGACCCTGGGCCAGCCCATGACATTGGTACCCCTGACTGCTTTTTAGCAAATCGCTTATAGAGTGACCAAAGCAGGGCTCTGTGGTTCCGTTTTGCTCCACTTCCCTGCAACTTGCACCATTTATGGTCCCAGGCGGGACCTGCTGGGACAGAGTGGGCTGTGGCCCTCTACAGCTTCACCGGCCAGACGGACGAAGACCTGCCCTTCCAGCAGGGTGAGCACATCCTGATCACGCGACACGTCGACGCCGACTGGTGCTGTGGGCGGCTCAACGAAAAGGAAGGCCTGTTCCCGAAGGCGTTCGTCCAGATCCGTACAGGTGAGCGCCTCCGTACAGAATCTTGGGGAACTGACCACAAAATTGGGGCTCCTCTGGGTCTTTAAAGAGACTAAAAACCAATAATCCAAATTTTAGAGATTAAAATGTCATAAGTACTATTGTGACAGGTCTTGAAAATTTGACTGGATTATGAAGTCAGGGTCACTTGTATAAAATTGCATTAACTAAAATCTTGTTAAAAAATTACATTGATACACTGTAACAAAACAAAAAAATGAAACCAAAATGGAACCGCTAACCGCAGCTGTGTAGCCAGGTCAGGTGTTACGGGAGCACAGAGAGCTGGTGTCCTGGTGTGTAATGTAAATCAATTCCTTTTTAGGTTTTTAGTTAAGGACTAATATTGGGATTTTTTCTACAGGTTAAGTGTGGGATGTACACGTTTGAATTCATTGCTTGTTGAAACAGAAGCTTTTAACCTAAAACAGATTTCAGCAGGCCAGAGGTGGAATTACAGCATTTCCTGAAGTGAGGTGACCTCAAGCTTTAAACTGGAGGGGGTACATTCGTGCTGACCAAAAATGTAGCTCTGGTTTCAAGAAAAACTGGAAGCCATTATAGAATTTTTAATGAAATTGTTTTAAATGGACTTTCTTTTGATGTTTGTGCGATACCATGTTGATGTTTTAGGATACTTGTATTGACATCGAATGTTAACATAGGTTTTACTCTCCCTGTTACAAAGTTACATTTGCCCATTTTCTATGCTGTTTCAGCATTACCAAAAAGCCTACCAGTATACTGCCACCTGGTGGATCAACACAGTAAAACATCTTTGTCAAACCATACTGGCCTCGTTATTTAATGCGTGGCACCTTATATATCTACTATTGCGCCTCCCGGGGTTCCGTTCTAAAATTCCATATTTTTACATGGGGTGACCTGTAGAAATTGGTGGGGGGGGGGCAGCACTGGTCTGTCAGCACCCCCAGAGGACACCACCCTGGAAAATTCCCCTATTCTCTCTGCCAGGTTCCACCCCTGTGACAACTCACCAGTGTTTGAAATGTAGAATGACTACACACATTAGACATCTTGTTTTTGTTCGCCAAACAGTTATGACATGTGGGGTGACAACGTGCATTTCCCCATTGTGAGTGTAGTAAATCGCT
This sequence comes from Cryptomyrus ogoouensis, assembly GCA_025773925.1. Taxonomy (NCBI): domain Eukaryota; kingdom Metazoa; phylum Chordata; class Actinopteri; order Osteoglossiformes; family Mormyridae; genus Cryptomyrus; species Cryptomyrus ogoouensis. The sequence goes on along the minus strand of JAOYFF010000015.1, from coordinate 5,582,632 downwards.
GGAGGTTAAAGTGTGCCCCCCACAAACACACCCCCACTCCTAGGTCTGGGATGAGACTTCATACGGGTGTAGGAACTTAGTTCTGTACTTTCATATTTGCTGAAATTCTGTAAAACAGATTCCTGGCCAGTAATGTGACCTTAAAGCACCACTTGCTCAAATGTATAGGACCCGTTCTTGGACTAAAGCTGCACCAGAATTTAGAGATTGTCATTGTTGACACACCCCAGCACACAAGGAAATGTGTTCTCTGCATTTAACCCATATGTGACATAGCAGGGGATAGCTAATTCAGCGCCCGGGGAGCGGTATCTTGCTCAGGGTACCTCAGAGGTGCCTTGCTGGTTGGGGATTCGAACCTGCAATCTTTCAATTACGAGTGCACTTCCCTAACCATTAAGCCGCCACTGCCCACAGAAGCAGTCAGACCTACAACGAAGTCGGACTGGATGGCTAACAACCAGCTTTCAGCCTAAGAGCAAGTTACGCAACTTATCCTGATCATTCAGTTACAGCCCCAGGAAAATGCTCCCATGCCCTGTAGGGACGGGACCCCCCCACACACACACACACACAACGCACGGAAACAATGTCTCAGGTTGACATGCTTTATTGATCGCTTGCCGACTGGAGCTCAGACAGTCTCCTGGACAGGGGGCTCGTAGCCGTCGGCTCTCTCCACCTTGGCACCGGTGTCGTCTCCGGTGGTCTTGCTCGTGCTGCTACTTGCTCCTTCGCCATGTAGCTCCATCAGTTTGCCCACTGCAAACCAACATTCCACTCCGTTCAATACACCTCCGATTACAGAACTCAGAAAATACCACTCGGCAATGGCTGACCGTCAGCGTGAACACGAATGTGCAAGGTCAGCTGTGTTTACCAAGTTAGTCATTCTGACTAGTGATAAATAAGATGACATACAATGGTTGGTCAGTGAACCAGTGCTTGCCAAGACAAGCTGAGTGAACTCACATTCAAATTTGGGTCTCTTTAGCATCTTGACCTTCTTGACAAAGACATCATGCAGAGGGTAGATGGACTGACAGGCCTTCTCAATGTCTTTGCCAACACTGTCCGGGATCCTGCAAAACCGAGCAGAGGTCTACGTCACTCTCAGCAGTGGCTGGATTAAGTGGACACCGGTAGTCAAGGTGACATTTCACGTCAGCCTGCACCAAGTCAGACATCTTTCCACATTACAACAACCAGACAAAAAATGCCAAGATGCAAAGCGAGCAAACGAGGCACCTACAGCTTGTTGACGACTTCCTTCAGGTCATTGGTCTGCACCTCACGGGTCATGATCTCCACCATCTTCTTGCGAATCTGACGCACTTGCTGGTGCTGAGCATAGGAGGTCTTCCTAATCTGGTTGGTGCGTTTCTTGGTGAAGCCGACGCAGAAAAGGCGGAGGAGGTAGCCATCGGTGGTCTTCACGTCGACGTGTGCTTCAATCATGGTCTACAAGAGGGGGTGTTTTGGAAACATTTTAGCACAGGCTGACCGAGCCCAATTCATAACACATTCCACATTTAAAGAACTTAACAAGCAGACTTTGCTACTATCCAAAGCATGAAAGCTTGAATTACTCCTTAACTGGGAACATCAGAAGATCTCATTACAGTAATCACATGTTCATTTGGGACCGAAACTGTTATCACACGCTCCTAGGTGAAGAGGTTTAAAAAGCCACAGTAAGTTTAAGGTACTGAACGTAGGCTGAGGTGTTGGTCCAGAATCCAGCAAGAGCTGCCACTAAATCCCAAGCAAGCTGGCTCTACACAGCTGTGCAAATTGCAAAGAAGTCGGTTACCCGTCACTGAAAGCACCCAGCATGGTAGGAAAGTGAGGACCCACCTGCCATTTCTTAACCATGGAGCACATCTTATCGCGAGTGAGGTCCATTCCGTGGAAGTTGGTCAGACAGTTCTTGCCCTGGACGTCCTCTGTGATCAGCTTAAACTTGCGGAAGGCCACCTCGTCGTTCTGCAGGTCCGCCAGGCTCACCTCAAACACGCGGCCCTTCAGACCGTCGGAGGCGATTTCTGGCCGAGGAGAGAGAGTTAATCTTCCTAACATGCCACAAGTTGGCATTCTGCACTCAGCGCATATACTGGAAACATCAGAAGATCTCAAAGTAATCACTGTGTTCATTTGGGACCGAAACTGTTGTCATCACGTGTTCCCAAGGAATTCATCAGCGACATCTCAATACAGTGCAGGGTGTACAGTAACCACAGTCTCCAGATACACCAGAGCTCTGGGTAGAAAAACACAAACATACTAGTTCCCTGTGTCCTGGTGACCAGAGTCTTTCCCAGGTTGCGGATGTTGAACATGGCTGGTGCCTTGACATCATACCAGTCCTTCTTGGAGAAAGGGTCCACACTGAATGGGGAAAAGAGGAGAGTAACAGTTACATTGAATGTCAGGAATTAGAGTTATAAACCAGGTCTCACACAAGTTACACACGTAATACAAGGAAAAAAGACTTTGTAAACTTGGTTTTGAAAACGTATCAAACTATTATGTCAGCTGATGGATATTCATACACTCACACCAAACCTTAATCACACTATTCAGCAGTAACTAGTTTTCTCCTAACAAGTTGCAGACTAGATCAGAGCTATTCAATTCAGGCCCACGATTCCAAATCCAGGCCTTGTTCAGTTCTCCCAGGTAGTTAGTTTAATAATTATTGATTCTGATTGGTCAGAGGCTTCACACCTGGCTCACAGGTGAAGGAAGGCTGGAAAATCAGCAGGGCACGGCCCTTGAGGACCGTGAGTTGAATAGCCCTGGACTAGATCAACTACATCAGTAACCAATACTCGCTTCCTGAGCGCCGAAAAAGTTAAGATCCGATTACGGTCTAAGTAAGATTACATATTGACCGAAGTAATTACATACAATGCTTTAAAAAAATTATGGCGAAGCCGCAGCTAACAGCTAAAGCTATGAATGAAGGGGCAAAATGAAGGCCCACACATAACCAGGCTGGCCCTCAGCGCAGTGAGCAGTCAGCAGCCACAGGCCAATGTAACGCTAAATGCTGCATCAGTTTGGGTTCCAAGCAGGCAAACAGACTATAAACAGATTCTGCTAAAGACTTACAGTGTCGGTTGCCATTTGTACAGAGTATGTGCCGGCGACCGCACGGGAGGGGGCAAGATAATCTAACGAGTATCAACACCATCCTTCATCCGAAAAACCGGCGGAAAGGGCAGAAGACAAAGAAAGCATAGTCTCTTCCCCAGGCTTAAAATCTGACAACTTACATCTTCTTCTTGGCACCTTTCTTGCCGCCTTTGGTCAGTCTCTTATTCTTGCCGACCGCCATGATGGCCTTTAGGAAGCGGAAAAGGAAGAGGAATAGTCGTATCGCGAGATTTATGTTTCGGCCGAGAAGTGCTGAAGTCTCGCGAGCTCGCAGTAACGGCGCCACTTTGCGGCCGGTGATGTAGGGTGCAGCTTTAGGGGGTGTGTCTGTATGTTTATTTAATGTATCCGAAATCACTCATCTATTGAACACTTTACCTGACTGAAATTTCTATTCGATTATGCATAATTTTGTCGTGAAAAATGTATATTTAAAATTATTAGTGAATTTCTGCCTGAAGTAGTTAACGAATATTTTGTCACCAGGTTATAACAATCCGTAACCCTCAGTTACCCCACCAAATGATAATATTGATAACCGTAGCGACACCGCTCTTATCCATGTTTTACCTTAAGTTTGACTTAATGTATGTGAAAGAAGGATTAGGGCACGTGTGTGAAATATTTCAATTCATTTATATGGCCGATACATTAGCTGACTGCCGTCCATTACAAGGAAACAAAAAAACCACACATTTGCGCAAGGGCATCTTTCTCCCTGATAAAAACCAGCTGGGAAATGAAAATGGGGTTTATCTCTGAGCGCTGAAGTAGACATTGTGTACACAAGAAGGCATAGTAGAATTGGACGCAAAAGCTGGCGCGCCAGAACTAAGCGATAAGCTCAAGCTTATGTTCATAGGAGATCCTTACTGGCACGTCTGCTGAAGACTGTCAGTCAAAAGTTTTGTAACGAGTTTCAACAGCTGCATCAGGCAATAATAATAAAATAACACTGAATGATACAAAGTGATGAGGAAATTACTCTCCAAGCAATAACACCATAAACAGTGAGTATCTGTTTCGGCCTCATCCGACCAGGACCGCTAATGCGCGCCATTGATTCGGTGCTGAGAGTGTGACACATGCACGAGCCCGGGATCCCCGGGATACCCGGGAGCTGCAGATGCGTGAAGGAGACTTCAGCGCTGACCTGCTAGGCGTCCTACCGCCAGAAGGGGGCGCGCTACTCCTTGCCGGTAGAAGTAGGATGAACCTGTCAGCTGCCCTTAGTGCGCTATGGCTGCCGCACGATATACAGACACGCTGTCCGGAGTGTCACCTTCTGATCACTGCAACAGCCCTGTTCTGTATAAGTGCTTACGGAAGATGCGTTATGTCAATGTAATTTACCTATTTGGCCAATTTTTTTTTTGTTAATGGGTTTTAATAGCATGATGTATGCACTATGACATTTTGTTTTATTCTTCAATACTGGGACACCGTAGTTTACATGAAGACCTATGTTTGGCTTGGAAATAATGCTTTATTTTAAAGTGTCTTAGTTTGGTAAAAAAATAGAAATGTATTGTTTAATAATAATAATAATAATAATTATTATTATTATTATTATTATTATGCTGGCAAACCCACAGAGGGTAGCCCAGCTGTGGCACATCGAGCCGCACCTAGGGTTCCCCCCAAGCTGGACGAGCCATCTGGCAAACCGGGCATTTTCCCGACGGCAAGATGGGTATGTGGCCCGGCAGAAGGTATCGTAGTTGACGTCCCCGCTTTAGGTAAAATGTATCATAGAAGACCTCCCCCCTGCAAAAGTTACCGAGACGGATCTCAAAGTTCAGGGCCGATTTATAATGTCACCCCAGCCCTGGGTACACCTGTCACCCTCCCCCGGCCGGTGCCGACTCAGTGCGCAGGCGCCGCCCTTCATGGGACCCTGTGTAGAGCAGGATGTGAAGCGGGTGGGAGCTGCTTTTAAGCGTGGTTTAAATGGAGTTTTTTGCTAGTTCGGCAGCAAAACAGTAAACTGCATGTGGTCTTTTCTTGTTAGTAAAATACCAGCAAACTACGTCTCAATACTGTTCTATTTTGTTATTATTGGGTATAAACTTTTGCGCGCACTGTATGCGTGCGCCCATGCGTTCGCAGTGACTCGGATCTCCGTCTGCTTTCATTATGAGAGGGATGCTGCAGTGGCGGTCCAACAGAAGTGCTCTTACTGGAGAAGAAAAAAATACATAGTTTTATTGTTTGACGACTTTGACTGGGAAAAGAAGGACATAGAAACCCGAAAGCGTCTCACTTTGGGTTTTTTCACGTTTTTTGGCTTTTCCCATTTTTGGGCTACTTTTTTTAAGTCGCGATATCTTCGGGGATTTGTCATTCGCTACATTTATACTGTCGGCCTGTTAATATCGCTTAAAAGTTATGGTTGTATTAAATCGCATAAGTAACCGAGAAACGCATATACTTTTTGAGTGATTCGGATATTTCGTGTCCCCATTTCGGACAGCTCCCTCCAAGGTCCTTCTGCGCGTTTCTGTCATATTTGCAGCCGCTAAGCATGGCGATGGCCAGCCGGCAGCCTCCGACAGGGGGCCGGACGGAGCCGCTCCAAGAAGCGGCGGCGCCTCGCTCCAGCTCCCGAGTCACAATCCGAGGAATCAGGATGAAATTTGCTCTCTTGCATAGTTTGGTGGAAGCTGGACAGGTTTCTAACGGGGACATGGTGGAAACTGTCCTTAATCTGGTAAGACGTACTTTTTAACTTTCACATGCGACACTTAAATTACTTGCCAGCTGTTTAAGTTCTACATTCTATGTTTCGGACCATTTATTTAATATATGTATAATATGTTCAGTTTTAATCAACCATGAGTGTTATGAATCAATGAGTGCTCTGCGCTTAATTAAATGGCAAATTGGTGTTAAATCTTGATCTGGGAAGACTGTTAGACGCCACCGAAACAAACTGCAGTTGAATAGTCTTTTAATGTTTCAGATACCAGACTAAATTAGTTTAATTAATCATATAAGGCACAAAATCAGATTACCAATTTGATGACAAAAGTTTGGTGAACGCGAAGCGCGGATCACGTGACCACGCCTGCGACTTTTCTGGGGTTAGGGTTCTTAACTGAATGAGTCAACAACGGTGTTGCATAAACTAGTGCATGCATTCTGGTGTTTCACCGGTAAAATGAAAATGGCATCTGCGTTGTGGATTTATTTCAGGGAAAAATTGCATGGTGTTTCATTAGATGCATTGATTTCCTGTTTTGAGAGCCACCTGTTACACGCATTTCTGGTGAGAGGAAGCAGGCAGGGTCAGACAGTAACGGGAGGCAGGTAGTCTCCTGCTTTTCACGTTCTCGTGGTCCCAGTCATACCTGTGCTGTCCTCCACACTGGCACTGTCGCTGTGTGGTCCTACACACTGGCACTGCCGCTGGGTAATCCACACCAGAACATCTCTGCGTACCGAGGAGGGTGGACTGGGGGATTTTTAGGTTTCAGTCCCACGAACAGAGCACTTTGTAGGAGACTCATTTTGAAGGTTTAGGTGTCTTTGGAACATTCAGATCCTTGTGTTTCATAACTATATTTGTGTTATTTAGAAATAGGTAGCATTACACTAAACACAGTACAGGGTTTATGTTCTACACCATGAACCTGTTCTGAGTAAGCAGGGATGGATGGATGGAGGGAGGGATGATGGAGGGATGCATGGTTTGTTTAAACCCTAATGTCTTGAAACATGCAGTCCAGTAAATGAGATGAATAAGTGTGTTTAACCTAAAACAGATTTTAAAAATCGATTTCAGATATCAGCATTTTTCAGCCATTGGACGTCACAGGGGTTAGCTGTGGTCTTTGGCCTGAGCATATGAAGGATGGCAGTGTGTCAGATATTTAGATTTAATCTTTAAAAACCCAATTGCATGGTGTTCAGCTCATTGCTCACAAACAGCAGCGAGTCACTCTGTACTGGGTAATCTGAATCGTGGCTGAATTGCTCTCTGGGTCACTGTGTCACCTGTGTTAATGGGGGGGGGACTATTTACTAGGGCTGTGCCTTGAGTTGTAGGTGTACGGAAGTTTTTCAATGGCACCAAACAGGAGCTTCCGCTCGGCTCTTTATGGCTCTGGTGTTGTGGGTCTGGCCTCACTGAAGCTCTGGGTCCATTCGCGGCACACACTCTGCAGCCTGGATCCTGAACCGAGCGCCGCTGGGCCTGGACCCTGAACCGAGCGCCGCTGGGCCTGGACTCTGAACAGGCCGCCGCTGGGCCTGGACCCCTTTTTCCTCTCTGGGTCCATTCGCGGCACACACTCTGCAGCCTGGACCCTGAACCGACCGCCACTAGGCCTGGACCCAGAACCGACCACTGCTGGGCCAGGACTCTGAACCAGCCGTCGCTGGGCCTGGACCCAGAACCGACCACTGCTGGGCCAGGACTCTGAACCAGCCGTCGCTGGGCCTGGATCCTGAACCGGCCGCCGCTGGGCCTGGACCCCTTTTTCCTGCCGCCAGCCGGAACGCGTTCCTAACTCTCTCTGGAGGCTGATGGCAGGCATTTGGGTGTCTGTCTTCTGCTCAGCTTTTACTGGGAGGCTTTTTAGCGGGAGGGGATCAGATGATGCTTCTGCAGGATTGAGTGTCTTTCTGTCTGCAGGATTGAGTATCCTTCTGTCTGCAGGATTGAGTGTTCTTCTGTCTGCAGGATTTACAGCTGCTTTTTTGTAATAATCATCTTTCCTGATTCATCAAGGAGGTTCTGACTTGTTTTCAGGAGGGACCACTGGGGTTGCTGGTTTGAATCCCGCCTGTGCTCTGTGCATAAGTTTGCATGCTCTTTTGTATTTGCATTGGTGTCTAAGTTTCTTCTCAAGTTCCAGGTTCAAGTTTTTATTTGCCACATGCACAGCGATTCCCTGTTGAACTGCGTAGTGAGAAATGTTCTCACAGTCCAAAAGTCCAAACTTACTTAGTTTAGGTGAAATGGAATCAAGATTATCCTTAGCATATGTGTGCAAGCTTCGGATGATGGATGTGGGTGTCCCCTGTCACATGCCATATGATGGACTGGCATCCCGTCCAGAGTGTCCCCTGTCCCTTGTGTGACACAATGCAGAGAGCATCCCCATGCGGAGAGACTCACTATTTTCACCTGAGCCGGACGTAGTGCCAAGGATTGCCATCAGAGCCATGATGCACACCCGGTGTGTCTACTTCTGCCGCCAGCTCTGAGGTAATTGCTCAGAAAGGGGCCACGCCTCAAGCTGCAGGACCAGGCTGCCACTTTGTGCTGAAGGTTGGACATGACGAGCCACATTCCATCAGCGGGGAGGGAGAGCATGTCAGCAGCACATAGATTTCAGATCTCATATCAGTGGGGGTACTTTGACTATTTTTGGTGCTCGCTCCTTATGCTGCAGAGGTGCCCCATGGGACAGCAATGCTCCCCTTTCCCCGTCCTCGTGGTAAAATCTCTGCCTGAGCTTCTCTCTCCCTTAATGTATTTTTAAGAGTATTAAACGGTCAGTAGCTAACATGACGATCACCTGATGACGCCATTTTGAAAAATTTGTAATCGTGCCAGGTGAGCCACAAAGCAGGCATTTCTCTCTGATGTGCTAGGGGGCGCTGTGCTGGCAAGGCGCCATACAGAGGGCTGCTGGGGTGTTACTATTAAACCGCCTTGCCCAAGCGGCTGTCGCTGTGGATGAAGTCAGTGTATCACCTAGCAGCAGATGTGGTGTGTGTTTTAGCAGGTCTTCAGCAGCAGTAGAAGCACTTAAGACCACTACAACAATCTTATCTTTCTATGGTGTCACGATGGTATGGATCTGAAAGCTTCCCAGCAGAGTGAATTGGTGTTTTTGTCATCGGCTGTTAGCGTGATTTAAAACGTGCTCTTTTTCCTCAGCCGACGGTGTTGGGCGAGTCCCAAGAGGCCCAGTCGGTGTGGCTTCCCTCCCCCCCAGTGCAGTGCGGGACGGGTCGCAGGTTAGCAGACAGGCCGTGCCGTCATCGGCTCTGTTAATGCATAAGAATGCAGGTGCAGGAAGCGATTGAGGCGAGACAGGGCTGTGCTCGTCAAACCACAAGTAATTCTGCATAAACAACTCTCTTTTAAGCTCGGGCCTCTCAGGAAATGCATGCATGCTTTGTGACAGAAAAGACTTAATGGTGTGGAAATAGTTACAAACCTATTGTATTAGTGAGAGGTCATGTGACAGAATGCCAGAGGCAGATCTGTGACATGAGTGATCGCTGGCAGAAATGTAAACCACTTTTTTAATATTTCCTTATTAGGGGATGATTTTTATCCAAAGAGGTGTTTTTATCCAATTGGGGGCTTTAGGGCCCGACGGCAACGTCACCCTGCCGGCCCTGGGATGTGAACCAGCGACTTTCTGGTCAGAGTTTGTCTGTCTGTGAGTTAGTGTCTATCCCTCCTACATGGATGAGAACATTACTCTCATTTAATGCCTTACAACCGCACAAACTAGCTGCCGCTTCATTCAGTTTTGCACAGAAACCACCCGGCCTGGTCTGTATGCCGTATGTCTTCAGCTACTGAAGCTGTATGCATTAATGAGTCGGCGTATCTAACACCCGGGCTGTAATGAGGCATTAAAGTGCGACGCGGAACAGCGGAGCGAGAGGCCTGCATGTGGAGGCCGATGAGAACGCTGGCAGCTCCGTTTCTGAATCGAAGGAAGCAAAAGAGGGGCACAGTGGACTGTCGATTGTGTCTGCTGGTCCATTCCCAGCCCTGGATGGATTTTAGCCTGTAGCTGTAGATGAGGGGGGAGCATACAGCTGTGTCGATCCCTCTGGTTGCGCTGATATGTTTTGAGCAAGCTGATGGAGTCGGCATGTCTTTGGGCATCACTGTCATTTCGCATGGATGCTGCTGAGAAGGACTGTACCAGCGGCCCCGTTGCTGTGCTGGACATGGCTCTCTGCCCAAGGGTAGAAGTGCAGATGAAGGGTAATGCAGAAACAAGGAAGTGACGTCAGACCAGAGCGAGGGGCCTGCTCTGCCAGGCTTTGGCCATGGGGGCTGTTTGCCTGCCTTCCCGCACAGTGAGAGAACACAGCTGATTGGATGGCATCTGGACAGAGGCACTGGCCACGTTTAGGCGCCATACAGAGCTGATGCATTCTGTGCCCACACTGTGGTTGAATGATCAAGATCCAAGATGAATGCGTTATTGTCATGTGCACAGATTACAGTGTAATAATGGTACTGCTATTACTCATCAAAATGACCCTATTTGTCCCCATAATCCATTTTTACTTACCCATCTTGCTCTCCATGACACACAGATACATGCGTGGGTGACAGCGAGCTTCAGCGGCGGCCATAGAGCTGGGGGTTAAGGGCCTTGCTCAAGGGCTCACCGACATGTGACTATTCTTCCAAAGCCAGGCTTAAACCGGCGACCTTCTGATCATAGACACAAAGGCTTACAATGAAAAGTACAATGAAATTCTTCCTTGAATAGACTGCTTGCAGACTACCAAATAAATGTCAACTGTGCACTATGGTGCTTAGACAGACTGCCAGGTTAGACTGCCCAAACAGAGGTACACAGAGTTCCTGAAATGTCCCTAATGAGGCTGCCTCTGTTTCCTGCCAGCCAGCCGCCCTTCCGTCTCCGAGGGGCTGTGGAGCGTGACTGATGTGATCCCTTCCTCTGATAACATCCTGAAGGTGTAGGAACCAGCTTCTGTCGGGCCGGGCTCTGGGAGCAGAACATTCTGCTTTCGGTCTCTTGGATTTTTCCCAATTTCATTGTTCCTTTGCTATGAGAGAGAGAAAAAAATACATTGTGTCGTTTATCCGGTGTGACCTAGAAACTAAAAAGCTGCTTCTACTGAAGACGTGGACATCAGAGAAAAAACATCTGTCAGGGATCACGAGGGCTTGTGTGTCTTTTTTTAATTTCATGTGTGCAGTCTTACAAATGAGATTCATTTGATTTATGTTGTTCAAGCAATCAATGTGAAAGAAGCTGGTTCCATCAGTATAAGTGTCCAGGAAGAGCATCTTGCATGGAATAATAAAAGGAATAAATGTGAATTAGCCATGAGGAGTGCAGTGTCCTTGAAGACCTCAGTATCCATGTTTACCTCTAAACCAGCTTGGCCCAGAATGTTCAGAGGTGGTGGGAGCAGTAAGAGATGGAATGATGGAAACATGCCTGAGGCAGAGGGAGCATCATTGTGGCGCCGCCTCAAGCCACCTTCCTATTAGCCTGTGCTAGTGGAGCCTGTTTGCTAAGCCTCTAGGGGCCCACAGGGGCCCTGCTTCATTTCAGCTGGAGGAAGTGATTGGAATCAGCAAAAGTAATGGTCTTTAATCCCAAGAACTGCTTCCAGCCACAAGTATGCAGTAATTACTTAGTTTACCTCAATAACTGTGGTCAGGGGCACAGGAAATGGGGGGGGGGGGGCAATGTCCGCAGACCCCCCCCCCCTTCCACAAAAATAAATAATTAAGAGGATGTTCCTTATCTTTTACTATGGATGTAACGTACCTAACGAAGATTGTATTTTTGTCATATGTATCAGTTATTGCCTTTATGTTTAGTTGTGAAACTGCACCCTAAACAGTATTGGTCTTTCATTATATGATGAAAACTGAATTATTTTTTAATTATTTTAAAAATCTTTCTTACAATGCATTCATTCATGATGTAACTATTGCACACCAATCTAGCGATAACTCAAAAACGATCCACAATTTCTTGTTCCTCTCACGCATCTTTGTGTAATCTTGGTGTAATTTTTTATCAATCCCTGATCGATCGGGTTCATCTTCTGCTGTCAATAGTATCGATTCTGTCATGTATAAAACGGTTGTCCTTGGTATCGATTCTACAGCCTGCACTTCCGGTTGACTCGCGGGCTAGCAGCGCGTGTGCTTAGACCTGAGAGCTGTCTCACGCAAGGGGTGTTCCTCAGATGACTGGTTCAGACGCGTCACAGCTTTCGCCACTGCGCTTAATCGATGGAGTGCATCCAGAGCGGCTCGTGGAAATGCTTTGGGTTTGTGCCAAATGAAGGCGGTGAACCGCAGGACATGCAAGCCTGTGTGCAAGTCGTGCCATCGCACATTACTGACAAAGCAAGCACACACCGTGAATTTAGCTAAACGCTCAAAGTACAGACACGCGACGCAGTAAACACAGTTTAGAGGGATAAGTATCTTATTTCTTTACAAAAGGTTGTAAAGTTTTTCCTGCACAGGAGAACTGCAGTTTGAATAATTTTAGATTGAGTCATATTATATACTGTGATGAGTATGGAAAATGGTATCAAATTTAAATACTTTTCTTGGTATCGTATCAAAGCTTGAAATTTTGGTATCGTGATAACACTAGGTGCCGTTGTAGCCTAAAGGATAGGCTCCGGACCCCCAGCGACCCTGAGTGTGACAAGCGGGTACAGAGGATGGATGTATGGATTGGACAACACTAAGTTCATCCACCTGTAGAAGCAGTGGAGCCACTCTGCCTCTCCAGCTGTGGGTGATCGAGTGCATTTGATGTGATCTTCTGGATTGTAAAGTAAGCAGTTTACGAAAGAGGATATGGTGTCTGTTTCTCAGAGGTTCCTGCATGGTTAGAGAGCCGGCAGGAGTGCATTTCCTGAGGACACCTCTGTCTCTGGCTGCGCAGGCTGTAGGAGCCTGAATCCACAGGGCTTTGTGGTTGGTGTTTAGCTTCACAGGACTCCCGAGTCACACAGTCCTGCCATCACTCCCAGCCCAGTGTGCATCTCTTGGCCTCGAATCCGGGTCTCTCCTCCTGGCCACCACTGCCAGTTTCTGGCTCCCAGCTGCAGAATCATGTCATCTGTGAACCCTCCCCCTCACTGTCGAGCTGAATTTAATTCTTAGTTTCAGTGGTGTGTTTTATTCTTTTTTGGGGAGGGGGGTGCAGGGTGCTGTTTATATACCCATTTTTAAATTCTCACGTGATATTAAATGAAGATTTTTACGGTAGGAGCGCTCGTAGGAATTTTACGTACACAAATATGTTCTGAGGGCAAAATGAAAAATGAGTTATCTCTCTGAACCAATCAGATTTTACAGGAGGTGGGTCCAAGCAGCTAGAGGAGGTGGGACCAAGAATTTGATTGGTTTGGCCTACCCCCTGTAGTTGTATGGACCCACCTCTTCTGCAATCTGATCTCACTGAACCAATCATTTTTCCTTCTGCCCTCAGAACATATTTGTGTAAGTAAAACTCCAAGAACGGATGTAACGGTACAGTTTCAGTATTTTTATATTTAAGAACAAAATGAAAACACATCACACTTTAAACAACACTTTATTCTTCCATATAACAACTATACATTCAGAAAAATGGCAGCATGACTAAACCTAATTTATGTCTCTACTGTGTGAAATCAAGGAGAAAAGGTGCTTCATAATTTTGATAACCTGTCGGTGTTTTGTCTATAACCTGTATAGGTAATATAAAATTCATTTTCGGAAGAAAACATTTGGAATAATAAATCTTATTTTTATGAAGAAAAATAATTTTATTTGACAAGAACATATATGAAGTTAAGTATGTCACTGTGCTGTTGTATAATGACATTTAAATTCTAGCTTTCAAAAATATGATGATCCCAGTGTTTTAGATGTATTTTCTGGAGAAACACTGCACCAGTACATATAGGAAAATGGAAAATGACAGGCATACTGGGATCACATAATTTTGCACGTTTTTCTTTTGCTGCCGCATCCTGCCGCCTGTCGTGTTCTGTTTGTGTGACGCCATGGAAGAGGTTGACCTTTCTCCAGCCTTGGAGGGAAAGCCAGTGTAAGTGATATCTCTGGTGCTCCAGAAAGATCGACGTTTTGTTGTCCCTGTCGTTTGGTCCTTTCTTGTACCTTTTGATCTTTACTCCAGGAAGATGAACATCAAGGGTTTAGATTTGGTTATGGAGAGTAGGGGCGTGTCACTGCTGATGCAGCGGGAGCGTATGTTTTTTGGGGCACGGGGGTGGGCGGTTCCGGGCTGATTTGGTCGCTACCAATGCTGAAACTAAATCTACATCCTTGATGCAGGTCACCCAAGTTTTTTTTTTTTTGACTTTTCGATGAGGACAGAGGAAAATGGTAAGGATGTCTTCCATGACTGCCTATCAGGTACAGGATTACAGCAGGAATACCTTGGTCTTGCATCTGATCGTAATCTGGATGATGCTGTACTGTCAGGATGCGTAACGCTCCATTGGCTGAAAATGTTCTTTCCTTCCCTTGGTGGCACCTTTTAGAATGAATGTGTGAATGTGTCCCCATCAGTGGAAGGCTCTCTCCATATGGGATGTCACGTGAGGGCCAGCCGGTTCTCTGCTTACGGTCTGTGTGGGGTCCGTGATGTTCACACTCAATCCATTGTTTTCCTAGCTGGTCGGCGGCCAGTTTGACCTGGAGATGAACTTCACCATCCAGGAGCCGGATGGCGTGTCCTGCATGGTGGAACTGCTGGACAGATGTGAGCCTGCCTGCCAGGCAGAGGTGTGGAGCACTGTGACGGCCATGCTGAAGAAGAGCGCCTGCAACTTGCATGTGTGTGCCGCCGCAGGCTTGACGGAGCTGCTGCTGGCTCGCCTCGCCCGGGCCGACTCCGCTGTCGTCGGTATGTAGGTCTTCACCCACACCTGGATGTGGACCTGAGGCCAGGGTGGTCCTCATGAGACCCTGAAACCCAGCTCGAGCATTACTGTAGTGGGTCCACTGCACACTCCACTGCTGCTGTAAGTTGCCAGTGGTCTTTATTATTAGATGTTTCAACCACTTCACACTCCAAGATATTTAACTGGCTGCTGGTTACTCTGTGACGAGTCCCCCGGCCTGGTTTGTTACTCTGTGAGGAGTCTCCCGACCTGGTTTGTTACTCTGTGAGGAGTCTCCCAGCCTGGTTTGTTACTCTGTGATGAGTCTCCCGGCCTGGTTTGTTACTCTGTGAGGAGTCTCCCGGCCTGGTTTGTTACTCTGTGATGAATCTCCCGGCCTGGTTTGTTACTCTGTGAGGAGTCTCCCGGCCTGGTTTGTTACTCTGTGAGGAGTCTCCCGGCCTGGTTTGTTACTCTGTGACGAGTCTCCTGGCCTGGTTTGTTACTCTGTGATGCGTCCCCAGACCTGGCTGACTGTTCATGCCAGGTGTCTTCCTTTGCTGTTTGATTTGCAGAGCCACTGATTGATGTGCTGGCAGTTCTGACCCGATACAGCATCACTGTCAAGGAGCTGAAGCTACTGTTCAGCAAACTGCAGGGGGAGCACGGCTTGTGGGTATGTCTGCTGGGATGCGGTCAGTCGCACTTGTGGAGAAGGCAGTCGACATGGCAACCAGATGGGCTTGGCTGCATGTGTTTGTTGACGACTCTGCCTTGTGTCGCCCTCCTGTGCAGCCGCCGCATGCGTTGCGGCTCCTGTCCGTCCTGAAGAGCATGCCCTGCCGGAGTGGGCCAGACTCCTTCTTCAGCTTCCCGGGAAAAAGTGCCTCGGTGGGTGGACGTCCTCTCTTTCTCTACCTCTCTTTCTCTACTCTTTCTCTCTCGAATGGCATAGGCTGTTCGCCAGGTTAAGAAATGGCTGCCCGTTCCTATACAAGCTTTAAGCTGGGATATGCTGGCGTTTAGCTGACATTGATGGTACTGCTGCGTGTCCAGGTGCTTTTATGGCTTAAGTAGATATTGAGCAGAAGGACTTGAAAAATTTATATTCTTTATGATAGAAAGCATGTTTCAGGCTAAAAGTATGTTTATTTTAATTTTTTTAATCCAGATGGGGGTAATGGGGGGGCTTGGTTGTTTGGTGCTGCCTGCCCATAAGGTTTCTGTTGTTGGTAAAAAGGTTTTTGCTAAATCGGTGGAGGAGCTGATTCTGCAGGATTAATCAAAGGGAGAGTCACTAGCTCTGCCTTATACACAGTAATCTGCTGTTTGGCCACCTCAGTAGAGTGGGAACCTGGTGCTGGTTTTGGGGGCCCTGAGCTGACATCAGCATGGACACTCAGGTGTCGCCCATTAAACTGGCCGTTCCATATTCCCTGAGGTGGGCGGAGCCTGTGTGTTAGCCTCGGATAGCCTATGCGTTACCCTCTAGTTGGCGGCCCCCCCCCCCCCAGGCCATAGCTCTGCCCCCCATCGCCAAGTGGCCTTACCAGACTGGCTTCACCTTCCACACCTGGCTGTCCCTGCACCCAGCGCCCAGCATCAGCGCCCATCAGGACAAGCTTCACCTCTACTGGTTTGTCCCCTTTGTGAACAATCCCTCCGATTACACGGCATTAGTGTCCTCTTTTCATACATGTTCACTATGATTATTCTGCGCCGTTGCTTTTCCTTTGGCATGGAAGGCTGTGCCTGGCTGCCTCATGTCCAGATGATAAATAATTTCTGATGCATAAGCATGGAAACACTTTGCAGACGGATATTTTCTGTCGTTTTAAAAGGTGCAGGCAGTTCAGTGATGCTTGGGTGTCAGTGACCTCCTGGAAAATGCTTCTCTTTTCAGCTTCCGCACCAGCAGGGGGCTGGGGTACTCCGCCCACTTTGAGGGGCGTGGCCTGATCGTCAGCTCGCTCAAGGCCAAGGGGCAGAGCTCCCAGCACTGCATGAAGTACGACTTCAAACCGCAGAAGGTGAGCGACTCATCTGAGGGCTCACGACTGGGAAGAGATTGGCACGGGGAAAGTTCCAGTGCGATGACGGGAAGTGTATGATTATGAGGCTTCGCACACAGCTGCGACCGCACACCATGAGCTCAGATGTGATGTTTGACATGAGAGCAGTGTGTCTGTGCTTCCAGACCTCACTCTGTCCATGCAGATACACTCTGTGGCTTACCTCATGGCTCAGTCTTGGGCCCATTCTACTGTTGCTCATGTCCCGAGTGACATCCCACCTGCGTTTCAGTGGTACATGCTCACGATCGTGCACATCTACAACCGCTGGAGGAACAGCGAGATCCGCTGCTACGTGGACGGGGAGATGACGTCCTGCGGGGAGATGGCCTGGCCGCTCAGCACCAGCGATGTGAGTGTGTTCCCATGTGCTCTGGGCCAGCATGGCTCAGAGACCTGGAGGAGTCCATTTTAAACACTGGGGGGGTGGCGGTGTGTCTTCACATCCGTGTGTACTGTGGGTCTCACTCAGTCGATTGCTCCCGGTTTGGAGGCTTTGTTTGCCAATCCTGCCCAAGCTCACGTTTGGCGCGATTCCCCACGGACTCAGGCGGCGGAGCATGACGCCAAAGATCAATTTCATTCTTAATGTGGTTTTTGTGTCCTGTGCCTGTAGCATTTTTACATTAGCCTGGAGTTCCTCTTGAGGTTCTCTTTCTGATTGCTGCAGATAGCTCCCAGACCCTGGCTGTGTTGCTAGGCCCCCCCTTGGGATGGGTGTGTGGGTTTTAATTGAACCCCCCCCCCCCCCCACAGACCTTCGATAAGTGTTTCCTGGGCTCTGCGGAGACGCTGGACGCTAACCAGGTGTTCTGCGGCCAGATGGGGGCAGTGTATCTGTTCAGCGAAGCTCTTAATGCGCCGCAGATCCTCGCCATTTACCAGCTGGGGCCCTCATACAAGGTAGGTGACATGGGGGGGGGGGGACTATTGCACCCACTGCTGCATGTTTCACATCAGAGGTGATAAATTGGTCCAGATTCATTTGTGCTTTTGTGCTGTTGTCCTGGCTTTGGGTTGCTTTAAGTTAAGTGTATAGAGGGGGGGCACACTTCTGCCTTGTTATCGCAGGGGGCGTTTAAGTACAAGTGCGAGGGCGACTTGGTCATCAGCGAGCAGCAGAGGGCGCTGCTGTACGACGGCCGGCTGTACGGTTGCATCGCTTTCTCCTACAACCCACGGGCCACTGATGGGCAGCTCTGCCTGGAGTGCTCGGGCCGGGACCGGCCCTCTCTGTTCCTCCATCGCCCTCACGCCCTCATGCTGCAGGTCAGTCTCCCTGCACTTCGGTCCCTCTCTGCTCGCCAAGCTGAAGTCGTCATGTTTCATTCTGCATCGATAACTCGGCCGATTCCCACTCGTCTTGATCTAACTGCTACTCATGGGCAAACATTAACCAGCAGTGGGGCGGGGGGGGGGGGCATTATTGTTTTTGGGACCCCACTGCAAAAGTCACTTTGGATTCCAAATAAATAACTAGCGAGCCGAGTAAGGAGATTGTAGCTAGATCTTGGGGGCCCACACAAACGCGTGGTGTGAGTGCTGTACACACTGCTGCTGCAGCTGAATGCACTGCTTCACTGTAATGGGCTCTGTAATGTTCCTGCAGAACACCAGAGCAATGGTGAGCCACCCTGTGCAGAGTGCCATCCACTCTCTGGGGGGCGTGGAGGCCCTCTTCCCTCTCTTCGTGCAGCTGGACTACCTGCAGGACCCCAGCGATATGACGGACACCTCTGTCTGGTGGGGGCTGACGTTTCATTAAGTGTACCTTTTTGCTAACACTGAGGAAAAGGGCTAATTTTCTGAAATAAATCTGTACTTGCAATGTAGAAGCTTTAAGTCCACGGCACCACGCAAGATGGGTATTAAAACTGGCTTGTTCGCCCAGTTCTGCTTTCTCCAAATGTTGCATACCTGGTTCTTCTGAGCATGTGTCTGAAAGGTCAAAGGTCACCCCCTGACTGGTCTCCTGGCTCCCCCATCGCAGCTGTAGCCTGCTGGCCTTCCTCATGGAGCTGCTGAGGAGCTCCGTGGCCATGCAGGAGCAGATGCTGACCTCCAAGGGCTTCCTGGTGATCGGCTACGCTCTGGAGAAGGTGAGCGGCGGCGGAGTCGGGGGTGTGGCGTGCGCTTCAGGAATGACCCTGGGCCAGGTGGAGAGCTTTGGAAGTTCAGTGGCTATTCGGTGCTTCAGTGGTAATCTTATTTCTGAGGCTGTGGTACTTGATTGATCTGCTGTGGTTATGGTGCATATGCTGCAGGGACTGTCTGCACGCTGATTAGACATGCGCATGTAAATGTGAATGTTATTAGAGTCAGGGTTGTAAGGTTGGCAGGAGTGCTCTGGGGCAGTGTTTCCCAACCCAGTCCTCGGGGAATCCCGGACAGTCCATGTTTTCGCTCCCTCCCAGCTCCCAGCCAATCAGGAACACCGAATAGCTGGTACAGGTGCACTGGGAGCTGAGAGGAAGCAAAAACGTGGACTGTCTGGGGTTCCCCGAGGACTGGGATGGGAAACACTGCTCTGAGGTCCTGATAGGGCGTGCCCCCTCATTAGCGCACCTGTCCCCGCCCTGCAAGACTGTCTGTAATGAAAGCGAGCCGGACTCTCGTCAGGAGGAACGTGGCCCTTCCGACTGCCGACATGAGCCAGCACGCTTGTGGGGCTTCGTCGGCTGCGTGCTGGCTGGTACCTGAAGGGGGCAGCAGTGTAGCGCTGGCATCGCGGCCCTGGGTGCCACCCCCTTCAGCGTGTAACTTCCTGCCTCTCTGATCTTCTCCCAAGTCCTCCAAGGAGCATGTGACCTTGGCCGTGCTGGACCTGTTCCTGGCCTTCTCCCGCTACCTGAGCAGCCGGCAGGGCGGCCAGCTCCTGTTTAGGCAGCTGTGCGACCACATCCTGTTCAGTCCCACCATCTGGATCCATGCACCTGCCAAGGTCTGCCACAAGGGGGCGGGCACGCGCCCCACAGCTCAGCCATAACATGCGTGACAAAAGCAACCTGAAATGGAATATATGCATATATGTGGAGTCGTGTGTTATCTCAGACATGCTGCAAGTGCACGGTTTTAATCTTTTGATTATCAGTCGTGTTGGCCCGGCAGTGCCCTCTGTAGTTACTCACCGGGCTTATTTTGTTTCACTGCTATGCTACTAAGATATAAGGTTTATGCAAATGCAGGTTTAGTTTGAGGAATGCAGAAAAATATTGACTTTCGCGATGTGTCCCGTGCCCGGCCCGCTCTCCCACTACCCCGGACATGCACAGGTGCAGAGAAACCTATACGCCTACCTGTCCACCGAGTTCATCAGCACTGAGACCGTATACAGCGCCACCCGCAGGGTGGGGACTGTACTGCAGGTTATGCACACAATCAAGTACTTCTACTGGGTGGTTAACCCGGAGGACCGGAGTGGGGTCATGCCCAGAGGCCTCGGTGAGCTCCCCCCCCACACCGTTAACCGTCAGACCAGGTCACCAACAGCATCTGCGTCCATTAGCCATTAAGCTTTTGATGCTGTCCAGTCAAAGGGAATATCAGACTGTTTAAGTGCTTTCAATAAGCGGGTGAAACGTTTCAGGAGCTGGCTGTCATGTATCTTCCAGTGCCTGTGAGAGGTACAGTGTGTAAGAGTGAGTGTGCGGTGTGTCAGTTGGCACTGACCTGGAGACACTGTGTGGGCTAATCACTACACCACCTTGTGTTCAGATGGTCCTCGTCCCAGCAGGAAGGAGATGCTGTCCTTGAGGGCTTTTCTCTTGCTCTTCATCAAACAGCTCATACTGAAGGTGAGTAATGTTCTTCAAGATCGTTTCAGGTATCAGAACCTCCCAAAGACCATCCACACTGTAACAGGGGGGGCTCCAAAGACCATCCACAGCATAGCTGGCAGGGGGGGGACCATCTACCGAATAGCCTGGGGGGTGGAGTCCCATCCACAGCGTGTGGGGGGGCATAGTCCACAGCATAATTGGCGGGGAGGGTTTCCCATCGACCATCCACAGCGTGAGGGGGGAGGTCCCATCCACACCATCACACCATCCTGCGTGTGTTCCTGCATGTGTTCCTGCGTGTGTTCCTGTGTGTGTTCCTCCTTTTGTTCCTGTGTGTGTTCCTCCTTTTGTTCCTGCGTGTGTTCCTCCTTTTGTTCCTGCATGTGTTCCTGCATGTGTTCTTGCGTGTGTTCCTGCATGTGTTCCTGCGTGTGTTCCTGCGTGTTGCTAGAACGCTCTTGACACTTACAGCATTTCCCTTTTATGGCAGGACTTTGGGACGGTGGATGAAGTGCTGGACTGTATCCTCAGTCACCTCCTCACCCTGCACGAGGTAGCACCAGTGCCGTTAACGGACTTCAGTCTGCATTTTAAAAGACTTAAATTCACTTTTTCTTTTTCATTTCCAAAGGCAAATAAATGTAAAAATACATTAATTACTAAGACACATTTGACATCAGTTTACATCTTAAAGTATTCTCCTGGAAAATTTATTTCTGCTTTTCAATCTGTGGGTTGCAATGCTTTCTTTTTACCACTAGGTGGGAGTCTAGCCCAACATCCGTGACAGTACATTACACAAACTAGAATAAAAAAGTGGGGCCTTCGTGTTGTACCACAAAATGACTCCTCTATGGGAAATGCCGGGTCTGGGCCGCCGCCAAGTGCTGTACGGCTTGTAAGGAAACACTTTTTCACTCAGGGAAAGAATGATGCCCTAAAACAAAACAGAGCTAAGCCGATTGCCACAGGAAGGGTCTTTTCTTTCAAGTTTATTTATAATTTGTGGCCTTACACAGTTACACAGAGGCACTGTATTTGAATAAACACATGCTTAAGTATTTTCCCTTCGTCGTTAATGTAAATTGTCTCTATGAAAACAAAATGAAAAATATTTGGTTCTGATTCAATTGTCAAACATACTAACACTCTTATTTAAATATGAATTCAAGTTTTTAATTAAGTACTTTAAATAAAAGGTTCTCAGTCTGTACTGAGCCCCTGAATGGAAACTACTTGTTCATTTTACGTGTAACTCGACGCTTTGGTTACGAAGCTGTGATTCGTAAGTCTATTGCAATTAAAACCATCCGTATGATGGAAAGGCCTCGGCATTCGGCCTCGGCAGCTGCCCTTCTGCCAGCCGGTTTGATCAGACTGATCCATGCTTTTCATTCTTTTAATTAATCGGTTATTCAGCTGACGGCTCTGTATTTGTCCCCCCGTCACAGGAGGATAACTTAATGGACGTGCTGCAGCTGCTGGTGGCTCTCATGGCAGAGCACCCTGCCCACATGGTCCCGGCCTTCCAGCGGCAGAGCGGAATCCGGTACGGCTGACGTCGGACCCGACCCGACCCGACCGGCGGCTTGCGACAAGCTACCAAGCTGCCGAAGCCGGCGCTGTAAATCCAGCAGCTGGCCTGTCCACCCCTGCTGCGCTCGTGCGGCTCGACTTAGCCCCCGCAGCGCGAAAGGGGAACCCGATCCTGATGTAGTAACTAATGGGAGCCCCCTGCGGAGACATGAGCCGCTGGGCAGGAATGCTGGGGAGGGGGGGCAGGTCTCCGGCCTGACACGGGGGGGTCCTGCGGACCAGGGCAGCCGCATGCTTTACCTTGCATTATTTCTAGCTATTTTTTTTTAAACACTGTGCAAACCGACAGTTAATACAGGTCACTTTTACTGTCTGTCTATGAGAAGTTGATTAATATTGTTTTATCATAAGGCAACACTGCAGTTTATTAACGACTCGCATAATGCACAGAAACATTTAAGCCAGCAAATATGTATCAGAATTTGCGATTTTGTTTCTAAGTTGTTATTGTACGGGATAACATTTTATTTCATGTCTCCCGTTTTCAGAGTGGTGTATAAGCTGCTCGCCTCCGACAGCGAGGCTATCCGAGTACAGGCCCTCAAAGCGCTCGGATACTTCCTGCAGAATGTGGACCATAAGTAAGTCCCACGGCGCGGGTGGTGATGAAGCTACTGACAGCAGCTTCTTCGCTTCGACCCGAATCAGGGAAATTACAGCCTTTGCACAGCTGAGACTGACTGCCGGGATCGTGGCTGGCGGTCTGCGGGCGTCACCAGAGTTGCGGAAAATCATTTGCATGCATCATAATAATAACAATAATAATTACATATTGTTTATTGTATGATAGAATATAATATAACGTTATAAGTAAAGTAAAAATACCATAGAAAACAGTAAGCAATATTTATTATTATTATTATTATTATTATTATTATTATTATTTTATTATTGTTGTTGTTGTGGATGGTTCACTGCCTTGATAGAGTATATGCTTTTTAAAAATACACGTCATTGTACGGTTGCAGACCTCTGCTATAAGCACGGCTCTCCTCTGGAACTGAGAGATGGTTCTTCGGTTTGTTTGCTGTGGCTGAGCATGGTGACCCCCCCAAGGCTGTAAGGCCGCTATACCGGCTAAGCGGGGAGCCATGCGTGGACACGCCTGTGCTGTGCTTGCAGGAGGAAGGCAGAGGAGATGACCACTCACAACCTCTTCTCCCTGCTGTCGCAGCGACTGATGCTGCACACGGACCGCGTGACCATGACCACGTACAACGCCCTCTATGAGGTATTTATGTGGACCGTGTATCAGAAAACTATCACATCTCTGCAGGTAACCCTCCTCACCTCCTGCCGCGTCCGCAGATCCTCACGGAGCAGATCCGCACGCAGGTGATCCGCACGCAGCATCCGGACCCCGACTCCTCCGTGAGGATCGTGAACCCGCGTGAGAGTTCCTCGCCCCCCTGAGTTCACGTGAAGGCCATTGGCATCCGGGGAGCCTCCTGCTCACGCCCTGCTGTCCCCACAGAGGTCCTGAAGGTCGTCACTGAGCTGCTGGACGGGTCGCCGCCGTGCCCCGCTGCCGTTGAGGTGCGCCGGGTCTTCCTGTCCGACATGATCAGGCTGTTTGGTACCAGCTGGGAGAACCGGAGGTGAGGGCGGGGTTATTGGGCTGGCGTGGGGGGGGGGTCGCTTTAACATTAGGGCTGACCCAGACCCCCCTATCCACCTCCAGGAGTCTCTTGCAGTGCTCCCTCTGGCAGAAATGGCTGCTGTCCCTCTGCCGCGTCCAACCCAAGAACGGCGAGGAGCAGAAGATCTCTGAGATGGTCTACACCATCTTCCGCATCCTGCTGGGTCACGCCATAAAGCACGAGTGGGGGGGCTGGCGGGTGTGGGTGGACACCCTGTCCATCACCCACACTAAGGTCAGCCACCCAACTCCCAGTATACCCATTTAACTTGAGCTCTCAGCTGTGGTTATTTAAAAGCTTTTCTCTTTATTCTGTTGTTAATCCTTTATTACATTCCTTGTTCTGGGCCAGTGAAGTAACTGCATTAGTGTCAGACTGTGGTCTGGGTTTTTAAACCTGACCCACCCTGCATGCTACAAAGCGTCGTGTTCTGTGCCACTGACCAGCAGGGGGCAGCGCAGCTCTTCCAGAACATTATCTGGGGAGTTCAGCCGCCCCCCCCCTCCCCCCACGATCTCCAGAACAAACATCACTGAAGCCCACATTCAAGTTGAACTTCATTCTACCGTAGTAAAGAAAACAGCAGAGTACGGCCGTGTTAAGCAGGCTGTGGGTAATGCAATCAGTCGCTCATCCTCCAAGGTCCGCGGCTTAGACTGCCGCTTCCGAGCTGCCAGGGGGGTTGGAGGGAGAGCTTGTTACACGTCTGTGCTTGGCTCTGACCCAGCATCCGCTCAAATCAGGCCTCGAAATACCAGCGTACCATCAAAAAGCACATAATGTAGCCACAGATACCCCTGGATCGAGTGAGAATGGAAATGTCATGTGTTACAGGGCCTGCGTTTCCCAGGGTGGGTTTGAAGTTACTGTAATTACTGCAGTAGCTGAGCACGGCAGTTATAACGGCATTACTGTACGGCACAGATAATTACACACATGTGCGGTGTCTCAGACCTCCTGTGCTGTGACTTCATTCTGTAAACATCCAATAGCTCCTATTTTAAAAAGTGTAATTGCTCCCTTTTATCCGCCTGGAAGCAGCTCTTTGGGAGTCACGCGCAACTTGGCAGTTACAGGAGAAAGACAATCCTTGCTGGGTTAGTTAACCCAGTACCCACGTGTCATTCTGCAACCTGGTCGCGTTCTGCTTCTCCCAGTAAACGGGCTGGACCTGCCCGGGTCACTGTGCTCCAGCTCTGTGCTGTGGCCTGCGTAGGGCGCTCACGTCGTCCCTGTGTGGGTCAGGCTGTGGCCTGTGCGAGTCGGGCTGTGGCCTGCGTAGGGCGCTCACGTCGTCCCTGCGTGGGTTAGGTCGCAGCCCGCGTGGGGCGCTCACACCGTTCCTGTGGCCCGGACCGCCATTGCTGTCTTACTGTTTCCTCGGTGCTGTTTGTGACCACTGGGTCACTAGGACCATTCTGAAAGTGTTATCTAACAGCTCCAGAGGTCCTTGTTTGCTGGCTGAGGCAGAGCGCCCTCTGCCTTTTGGGGTAATTGTAACAGGTGGCGTGTCTCTGCAGTTATACCTCTCAGGATGCATTGCTGTCCGCTGCCGTGTGGAGGTGTGCTGTCCCGCGTGCTTACTGGGGGGGTCTGGCCACTGGTAAAATGCCCCTCAGCGCTTATCAGTGTGTTCATCCAGAACAGGCCGTGCTCAGAGACGCTGGTGACATGGGGACAGAGACCCCGGGCCGCCACAGTCCTGTTTTTCCGGTGCTGTGCAGACTTCCTGGTGCTGCAGTCCAGCACCGAGCGCCTAACCTGTAGTGTTGAGTTTCCTCCGTTTTTTCCTCAAAAAAAGTAAATTCATATGTTCCCTTGTCAGCAGGAAAGATGGGTCCTACTACAAATGGTATTTTCTACCACCATGTCTAAAGGAGTTCTGTTTGGACGGGACCGCCACAGACAGACTGATGGCTGTTGAGGATGATTAGCGTTAATACCACACTGACGCTCTTTCTCCCGTCTTCCCGCACGTCCTTCCCCATCAACTGGCCGCCCATGAGGGTGTCCCCGCCACTGGCTTCCTGTCCGCACTCGGTGTGCGTCCGTGTCACCTTCTGAGTTTCTAGGCCTTATTTTTTTTACTTCTAACCTTTCCTGCTGTTAGAGGCATGTGGTTAATCGCATCAGCGGAGGTAAATGTTTACATGCTGGCATCTGTAGGTGTTTGAGTCACTGTGTATCATCACTCCTGCCTCGTTTCTCCCTCTTACCTGTCTAGGTTGCTTCTGAGAAGTCAGACATCACGTTCCACGAGTGCCAGAGGACGGTGGGGGCCAAACGCGGACCCAGTGAAACCAGCACCATCTCTGAGGGCCGCATCCCCTCTACTGGGGCCCCAGCAGATTCTGGCACCATGCAGGCAGAGCCACTCAATGCGGCCAAGACCCCAGATCTGAAGCATATTGATAAGGCTGCAGAGCAGCGCCCACTGGTCAATGCAGGGGCTCTGGGTCCTGGGCTGTCCTCATCAGATGTCTCCCGTTGTGTAGAAGGACTTCAGGGAAAGCCGGCGGTGCCTGCAGATGCTGAGTTGATTACAGATATCGAGCGAGCAGGTGTCACCCAGAGTAACGGAACTGAAACTGAAGACTTGGGGAGCATCTCTGCTCAGACCAAGGTCAGCCATGAAAGTTCAGAGGAGGGAGATGGGGGTGACAGACACCAAAATGATGTCACTTCAGCCGAAGAACAGAGGCGGAGTTTGGGGACACCTTGGGCAGGCCAAGTGACCGGGTTGGAGGTGTCCCGTGTGGCCTCCGACTCAGCGAGACTGAAGGGCCTGGCCTCGGCGGTGTGTGGCTCTCAGTGTTCTGGGATGTCATGCCGGACCCCACCTCATTCCTACTGGTGACCCCCACTCTCTGTTTATCTCAGGACTCCGCCATGGGTCACGAGGAGGAAGCCAGTCGAAGTTCTGAAGGTGGATCCACAGGTGTCCTGGAGCTGCAGTGGTCCCACATGCACCAGAGGCTGCTGTCCGACCTGCTGTCCTCTATCGAGACAGAGGTGCAGGCGTGGAGGAGGTGAGTGTTATGGTGCTGGATGAAACCTGACGAGTCACTCTGCTGTCTCTACTCTTCAGCCTGGGTGTTGTGCATATCTAACATGAAGTGCAGTGTATGTGTAACAGGAAGCACTGTGTATGTCTAACAGGAAGCGCCGTGTCTGACAGGAAGGCCGTGCATATCTAAAATGAAGTGCAGTGTATGTGTAACAGGAAGCACTGTGTATGTCTAACAGGAAGCGCCGTGTCTGACAGGAAGGGCTGTGCATATCTAATATGAAGTGCAGTGTATGTGTAACAGAAACCACTGTGTATGTCTAACAGGAAGCGCCGTGTCTGACAGGAAGGCCGTGCATATTTAACATGAAATGCAGTGTATGTGTAACAGGAAGCACTGTGTAAGTCTAACAGGAAGCGCCGTGTCTGACAGGAAGCGCCATGCATATCTAACATGAAGTGCAGTGTATGTGTAACAGGAAGCGGCGTGTCTGACAGGAAGTGCTGTGCATATCTAACAGGAAGTGCAGTGT
>JAOYFF010000015.1:5509960-5520781 GCA_025773925.1 Cryptomyrus ogoouensis | reverse complement strand
ACACACACACACACACTTAACATAAAATATTAGTTTTATGCCAGTGTGTGTGTCCCCCATTCAAAATGCTTCTGATGCCCCTGCACTGAAGGATTGTTCATCTAACGATGATGACTGTGAAAATATACGTTGTGATCAAATGTAATTTTCTGTCCTTGGCTGAGTTGTGCTGCGGCTGGCTATGGTACTTTCACCATCTCTGAATTTGAAAGTACGCGACCAAATAAAATTACTGACGAGTCAAAACGCTCATCGCATTGATCTAATGATTTATCTTGTATACAACAAACATTAACAGAATAGTCAAAAAATATGGTTTGAACACGCCGGATCGCATCGCATCATCGCAGAGCTTACAGTCGGGCTGTGCCATGGCTACATGTTCATTAATGACACCGCGTGAGCAACATCAGTGCGTTTTCTGCCGCATGAGAATACCGAGGCGTTCGGGTCGCACCGGGAAGCTGGCAGTAATTTCATCACCAGTAACAAAAAAAAAAATCCTCGGGGGAGACTTAATTACAGGAAGACCCGTCTAAATATCAGTGGACCGTGTATTTCCCAGGCAAAGGACGGGGCGGCTGGGCCTTTCCGCCGGGTCGGGGTCCGCGGCGCTTCCATGCGCGAGCAGCACCGCTCCTTTCTGTATGCACGCGTAGTTATTTAAAATGGGGAAAAAGCGGCTTGCTGCTTTTATATCCCCCTGTGTCCCAGCAGTGACTTCCAGTTTCATAAATGTTTACGGATTATGATTCTTTTTAAATAATGTCTTTGATAGATCAAATTTTGTACGGAACAGCTGAAAAATAAAAAGGTTATTAATTAATCCCGTGTTGCTGTGATTTGTTTGACGTTTGTCCCAGGGCGTTGAGGCCAGAGTTTATTGAATGAACTTGAATGAAATTTATTTTCATATTTGAAAGGGACTAAAGCCTCTCTTTGCTTCGCGCTGGAGTTTAGTTTTCCAAATGCTTTTTACGTTCACATGCCGGCACAAAGTTGCTGGAGTTAAACTGTTGATTAATAATGAGCCTCTCCGATGGTTCGCACTAAGAGCCCCAACTTTGTTCATCGTCTGCACTTTATCCGCCCTTTTGAAGAGGTATTGATGGACATCCTGCTTGTTACAGAGTAAATTTCCCTGAAATTAGCTGTGTAATTTGATTGTAAGCTTAACCCTTTGCGCTGCTCCCGGGGAGTTTTCATCAGCGAGAGGTAACATGATAGATCTCACAGGAAATCGGCTCTGCAATGGAGGTGCCGCAAAAATGTTCACATAAACTTCAAAAGGAAACAATTCGTGTTCCTTATCCAGTTACCGACTATATTCATTATTTGCGTTTTCCACAAATAGCGGAGATTTGTTAGATAGACTAATTGTCTCGCGTTTGGTTGACACGATATTGCTTGTTAAGTAGCCTATATTAGGCTTCGATTGTTTCGTTTTGCAGTGTGTTTGCGAACAACATAATACCATAACGTAAAAGGCAGCGGAGAGACAGACACGATACAATGATTCACTTTCTGCAGAGGAAGATGCTCTGAAAGGCGGAGAGTCTATCAGAAGACAAACCGTAAGACAAAGCAGGCCGACTGACGAGGTGGGAGACGGAGGCGAGGATGCCCTGTCATCTCTGGAGGAGACGGACCCGGCAAGCCTAACAGGTAACATCCATCCATCCATCCATCCATCTTCCAGGCCCCAAATCAGCGCAGGGTCGCGGTCCTAACATCGCTTATTTGTATGTTAATTCCTCGTTAAGCCTTCATTTTCCAGGCGCGAGCAAGTCACTTTATTTTATTGATATGCTAGATCAGATAGGCCTCTAATGCTCGAAATGACGGCTTTGGGTCGTTTCAGCCATGCGCCCTGCCTGTTTATGGAGAATGTCATATAATGTATGGTAATTTCTAATTTTCAGTACTTGAGTGAGCTTCATACGACCGCCTGGAGTAGCACTAATTTAAAGACTATTAATCTAAACCCATGGATCGCACCTTTCAGTTTGCACGCATTTCTTCTTTGCTTGTCTCTTATAATTGTATTTTTTATGTTTTATACTCGTGTGTTCACATCGTTCATTTATAGGCCTACAGTCATGGGTGTCGCCCTCACATTTCATAATTATTCGTTTGGACCCCCCCCCCACATTTAACATAAAATATTAGTTTTATGCCAGTGTCCCCCCCATTCAAAATGCTTCTGACGCCTCTGTCTACAGTTAATATTTTTCTATGGACAAAACATTTCTACGGAAAAGTGCTGGAACTAGGCCTACATAAAAACATTAGTATTTTAAGCGTATTTAAAATTATGTCGTTGGAGGGGCAAGTTTGTAGGTATAATTTCACCCTATTTAACTATGTACACTTCTATATTTTTTTACTTGTAAATTGCATAAGCATTATTTCCAAAACTTATGAACATCAGTCACCGTTTCTGGTAATAGTAATAAACAATAAAAAACCTTAAGTTAACTAATGGTAATTTTTGGTATAAACATGCATACTCTTCATAATGGTAATTTTTGGTATAAACATCCATACGCTTCATAATGGTAATTTTTGGTATAAACATGCATACGCTTCATAATGGTAATTTTTGGTATAAATATGCATACGCTTCTTAATGGTTGCACATGTTTAATAACCGACCTCCCAGGTTTTCTGAGTTATTCCAACAGTGCAGCCTGTGCAGAACTTACATGAAATCGGCTCTGAACCTGAACCGAATTAAGGTGTTTCACTTCAACGGTTGTCTCGATTCTGAATTAAGACTTCGCTTGTAAACTTAAAAAATCGAATAGCTGCTTGCTTTTGCTTTTCTTGACTGATGCACAGCACTGTATTTGAAATCAGCTTCGCTGTTTTTTGCATATGTATTTTTTCTTTGTGTTGAATCATAATCTAATTTTTGACACACGTACACGCCTGTATAAGCTCTGTAATGAGACGCATGGACGGCGCTTCTAAGACCAGGATTAGAATGACATAAGGAACGATGCGGTTCCGTGGGCCCGAAAGTCGTGGAAATTGCCCTGGGGTGTCTAGCGGGACCGCAGTGTCCCAGCGATTTGACGGTGCCTGCGTAACGTAATTGAATGTCTGCAAATAACTGGAAAAAAGGAGAGGAAATCACCTACGGACCCCAGGCTGATGCACAGGGGGTTAATGTGATAGTGAACAAATAAATACGGTCATTTGCTGGGTACAGATTCGCGAGTGCTTGGGGAAATCAGATCGCTTCCATACCTCCGTGATAACCATCTGGCAGTACAATGTAGCCGTGCATTTGGGTATGACAACAAAGGCGACCGCGGGGTCCTCAGCGGCCTGTCATTGTCACTCCGGGACACATCAAGATTGATGAGAGATTAAGCGGCGAAGCCTCGTACCGCAATCAATGCAAATGAGTGCGCGCCTGACCCTGCGCATTGATCGCGGTGGAAGCCGACGCCGTATCCAGGCCGTCGGAGCACGGGGCACTGCGTGCGCGCGCCCTGCTGCTCACCACAGACAGCTTGATGTCTTTTTGTCCTACAAGTCAGTTCACTTCCTCATTGCAGTAGTGCCAATAAAACGGCAGCGTACCGTTACTTCCTTTTCCGCAGTAATAAAAAATATTATCACTACTACTAGCCCAACTTTATCTATCTATCTATCTATCTATCTATCTATCTATCTTCCCCCTCCTTCTTCATCTTCTTCTGTTTCTTAATAATAATAATAATTATTATTATTATTATTGGCCTATTATTTTTAGGGGAACTTTAGGAATTTTACACCGATAGCCAACTAGACAAACTGTCGGAATTATATTAGTAGGCCTGTTAACGATTTACAAATGTTAAATAAAACTTTGGAATGGGAATGTGTAAATGTTCTCTCTGTCGTGTAAACTTGAGCCCCAGCGAGCTCTTCACTGTCACCTCTGTCGCATTTCGGCCGCGTGGCCAGCGCGCTTTTCGACGCACGCAGTTCTGCGTTGCGGCGGTTGAGCTCGCTGCTGACCGGTGGTACTTCTGCTCTCTCTACCAGGCACGGTGCTCCTTAGCGCGAACGCCCAGCTGGTCGGCCCCGCAGGAGTATTCAAAGGCACCCTGTCAGTCACGGCCTCGGAACTCTACTTTGAAGTGGATGAAGAAGAGCCTAGTTTCAAGAAAACCGATCCAAAGGTAAGAGGTTGTTAAAATCCATTTATTCAATGCAGAACAAAAAGTTAGGTTTTTTAAAAAACCTGGAAATGATTAAAAAACAGACCCCACATCTAAGCCCGGATAGAAGACCTGCTGTCTAACTTCCCTCAATCGGCATGAATGCTGATTTGTCCTCAAGCGACGTAAAAATTGCTGCGCTTATTTTAAACGCCTCCCCTTCACGTGGGAGCACAGTCAGAAAGACCTCAGGTCGTTCCGGGCCTGAAACACCGCAGTTTACCAACGTAGAGTTAATTCGTCCGATCATTTGTTATTACAGGGATGCGTTTAATTTATTAGTGTTTATTTTTAAATTACGATGAAGTAAATATTTATTGGATAATACGTACTGTAGCCTACATACACACAAATTCCTTAATCCTAACTGAAAAAGATGGGCAACACACATATTTGCGCTTTTTTGGAAATTTGGTATCATTTTGTATTTAGCTGTTGTTTGGTGTTAGTCTAATTCAACTTAGACTAAAAAAAACATTTTTGTTATCGCACATGTAACGTTACCTTTTTTGCATAATAAATTAAAAAATAATGGTAATAAATGTGGGTCCCATACATGCGCTATGTTTGTGAATTAACAAATGATTGATTTAACAAATTTTATTCGTATCTCTTTTAATTATATTAAATTCGCTTCATTTTTAAATAACCTTAAAATGATGGAAAATGTTTGCAACTTTTACGTTTTACTTCCATGAATTTCAGTATGTCATGTTCAGTATATTACGCAATACACATGCCGAAGGTATTATTATTATTATTATTATTATTATTATTATTCAGAAGCGTTTTGTCCACGCAATACAGGAAAAAATAGGCCTAATGCACATCGAATTGGCGGCACTTCTTAAAATGATTCGTACACTTAGGCCTCGTCTTCCCTGAATACTGTTCCTGTTTGTGTTTGGCGTTCAACAACTAAATTTGATTTAGTGTCGTTTAGGTTTTGCGTATAGGCCTGTGTTCAGCAAACGACTGAAATGCTCGTAATTATCAGTCAGTAGTTATGCATTGATAGTAACATTTGGTTTTGGCGGTCTGGAGAAGGTATGAAGATTTTGGAAGACGTTCCTGATGCAGCAAGACCGCATATGTGTTTGCATATTTATTTTTCAATTAGCGTGATCATTAAATGTCACTATTCCTGCTGGTAACACTCACGGGGCTGGCGGGATAATAACAAACGGACAATAATGAGGCTCATGGTAATAATAAAATTATGAATTATTACTGTAACAACAGACGTGGTGGCCTAGCTTATTGCGTTAAGCCTAAATTTACGTGACAATATTACAAATGTGCGTAAAACATAATTCTAAAACAGCATCATTTTATAACCGTGTTTCCATAATTCTGGCCTCTCGCTCGTTTCAGTAAGTTGCCTGCATTTATGAAGACTGGGCGGTTTAAAGATGGCCTGTTTTTTTTTTGTTTGTTTGTTTAAGTTGGCATTTCTACTCTAAATGTAAACTTATGCAAAAGTTTTCTTTAAAAACGGCAGGCTTTTAGTGAGCCTTATTCCGTCGATTTAACATTGAACCTATTTTCAAAGTGTTTCCTTAGATATTAGCAGTTAAAGTTCTAAGGCCTGACACCGAGCAGCGAAAACGATCAATTTCGATGTATTTTTGTTAGGCTACTTTAAATTACTGGGCACTTAATAGAAAATCGACCGTGGTACGTTGCATCGTATTTTTCAACAAAGGTTTGTGATCTATGCGCAAATTTCTACTCTTCGTGAAAACGTTCAAAACATTTTACGTTATTTGAAATGTACCTTTCTTTCTTGCAATATCCCATTTGCTGTTTCTTCATAAATCTCCGAGACAGAAAAAGACAGATTGGTGTGTTTATATTGAAACGGGTCTATAATTTGTCCAGACTTTTCGCATTCGTCAGGATTTCCCGCGCCAGTCTCCACGTCTGCTTTGCCGCAGCTTCCAGGGCTGAGTGAGGTTTCCCCTGAAACAGGTCCAGGTTGGGTAAGAAATAATGGGGGCACCTCCGGCACTGCAAACAGGAGATGAGCTGCAGCAGGATCCCGTTGAGCCGGTCGCCGAGGCCCGCCTCGTCCCAGTCGGACTCGCGCGGGTGCTTCTCGCACTCGTACAGAAGAAGCGTCTTCATGTGGTAGTTGTCCAGCGGCTGTCCGGGCAGCTCCAGGTGCCGGTCCCGTAGAGTCTTTAGGATGGAGAGGCATTTCTTCCTGCAGCCTCCCATCAGCAGCCTGTTTTCGGCTTCGCTGAAATGCAGGACCCAGGCGTCGCTCTCGGCGGAGCTCTGTTTGCCGGTTAACGAGTAGCACTCTTTAGAAAGGAGGTTGAATCCTTCGGCTTTGACTTCTGCCACCCGATTAGGACCCGGCCACGGAATGTGAGGCATGGGCCACTGCGCCGCGCTTCTAGGCCAGATGCCGGTGCATTTAAAAGCGGGGGTGATCTTAACGACATATCTTTCCCGGATCCTAAGCTTCACCTCGCTGGTGTCGGCGACCATCTTCACCACGTCCCGGTAGCTGCATTTGTCCACAGCTTGTGCCACCAGCGTCTGAAACCTTGATCTGATTTTTCGTGCGGAGAGGTACCCCGAAGCCGTGATGAACTCGACCCACAGCGACATGCTCCTCTTCCGCCCGTCGCTGAGCTTCAAAACTGCGCACCCCGGCAATGATCCGTCGTCCACGAAGTTGAAAACGCCCATTTGATTTAGATAAAGTACGACTTCAAACTCCGTGGGAGCGATGACCTCCATTCCCTCGTAGCGAGCGTCGATCTCGCTCAATGAGCTGATGAACCGCGGCTCCTGCACTTCGACTTCTTTCAGGACGTCCGACACCACCTTGCAGACCTCTCTGATGGTCTTGGCGATAGCTGCTTTGCGAGTTTGACACCTTTCATTGTAGTATTTGTTCAGCTGATAAACCAGCTTCGCTTGCGCGGCTATCATGTTGGGGCAGATGTCCGGGCTATACACCGGGGTCTCACAATACGCCGACGGATCCAAGGCTCACGGTTAAGCCAGAGGCAGGCGCTCCACAGTATTGAAAGAAAAGGGAAGAGTCTTGCGTTAATTGTAAATAGAGTTCCGGGGGAAAAAACGGTGGACGTAGAAGTTAGTGCATTATAGAAATCTGAAGAAGAAACGGCCGGCTGGGCTGCAGACGGTGGTAGATGACAGAAAGCAGGTCTGCGAGTCGAGGCTGCATCTTTCGCTTTCTCTACTGATGCATGCGCTGAAATACGCACAGCCAGTGGTGATCAGTCATTCCTCAGATCTTCAACCTGTTTAACAGGACACCCCCATTTTTTAACCCCGTCTGCCGTGATGGCCAGACTCAGCTGGGAGCGTTTGAGTGGCTTAGTTTATGAGCGCTCCCCCCAGCTGGGCCGAAGGGGTCGGGCTTTTGGCGCTACAATAGCGGGCAGAGCTGTCAAGGCGCCGCGTCCAATCAGCGCGGCGCTCCGGCGATCAAGCGGACCCGCGCCGGGCGGCCGGCCGGCTTGGAGAGCCGCTCACAACTTCACAAGTGACTTCATGCAGGCTGCCTAGAAATCTATAAGCGGTCTTTGAATTAACTTAATTTAATTTTAATGTGCCTTTCACATTAAAAATATATTTTATATATAACAGCCCCTCCCCCCGTTTTAATAGAACAATATATACTATTTATCTCAAATATTGACATAACTCGAGTTTGAATATAGGTTACAAATACAATTTATGAAAAATATTACTTTAACATACAATTAATAGAAATACGTATTATATTAATGTTAAAACGTGTTTCTGTAAAGAGATTTAATATGTAACTGAGTTGCTGAACTGAACTGTGGCTTCCTGCGTTTAGAAACATAGATAAGCACCTGTACAAGATATCGTTTGTAAGTAAAATTTGGTTGATCCCTTTATATTCATTATTTGCGACGGAATGCAAATCGTATGTGAGAAATTATCTTTGCTTAAACTCGCAATACAAACTGTTGATTACTGGAGCAGTAAATTGCCTAAGAGATTATTGTAATCATCTCTACTTCAGGTGCCGTGGTTAATCTGCTGTTCGCGTTTTATGTTGTTACAATCTGCACTGAATATTTTCTCCCAATTATTTTTATTCTGTTTATTATTAAACATTAAAATAATACAAATATTATTTTATTAATCTGATTAATCTATTAATCTTTTTTGTGGTTAACTTTGTGTATATTAATTTAAACGACACCACGTCGAACTCTGTCATATTTTACGAAATTACCCTACGGAAACATTTCGGCTATAACGTTTTCATGCATTTTATGTTGTGGAAATGGATCCGTTTTGTACGAATGCGGCATTTTAGCATTTTATACGACCTTCGCTTAACTACAATGTCGAGTCTTAATATATATATATATATTATATATCCAATCCAAACACTTACGGCCCACAAATATACATATATATATCGGTAAAAGTTGAATCATTTTTAGCTGCGTCGTACTCTCCGCATTTGCATTATTTTCAATACACCATTTTCATGTTTGTACAGTTTCAACGTTTCTATTAAAATATCTCAATACACTTAAGCACACCAAGGAAATGTTCTTTAAATAATATTCCCATGAAAATCATTCGTAATTACAGCGAAAATATTTTTTTCTGCATTCATTGTTTTTTTTCTTTGTTTATATTGCAGACGTTTAATTAGGCTATAATAAACAATATTGATTTTCTAAATGCACCCCTACGTGCATGTATTTTATAGAACTTCATTTGCAAATTAATTATAATAATCATAGCTAATCTCTTGTCCATCAGATTTATAGGGCTTTTCGATGTTAATGTTCTCTTTGGGATTTCGGTATTTTAGCAGAAGTTAGTGGTTGATTTGGGCGTCGCCTTTATTGAGTTTATTACGCAACGTAAAATAACGGAACGTAACACGTCGCGCAGGTAGGCCTATATGTGGAAACATAAGCGGACACATTTAAATTTCAAAGGCGTGAATAACGCAGATGGATGTTTGGAATAGTTATCACTTAGTCTAAAACGTGGTGTTTGAATGAAAATTAATATTATTGTGATAATATACTATTACGATGGAATGAGAAGCCAATCTGAACGAGCTTATAATGACTGTTCAGGGACTAGATTAAATAGAAGTTTAAGTCTGGCTTCTCCGTACAGACCGCAATGTCATGATGCTTATTGAGACGCGGTGTCTTTGAGCGAACTTTAATACGGCATTATCGTGTGCCTGGTAAACGTCAGTACGGCCCCTTGCTGCTGTTTTTCATATTGTCGTGGTTTGTTATTTAGAGCAAATCGCGTTTTTAAGCAAGAGTCGCTCTGTGACTGAACAGCAGCTTCGACCGCCTCAGCCGGGCTCCGCGCTCGCGGGATTCAGCGCGCGTCCTCGGGGGCGCTTCGGGTCACAGTCCCGGCTCCGATCCGCCTGAATAAAGGAAGCAGTTAAGAGAGCTTCATGCCTGAGACCTGCAGCAAATCTGGCAGGACGAAAATAGCACCGAGTTTATACTGTGGAGTTGTACTCGGGAAAAACCCAAAGCTGTAATTATTGCTGAGTTTGCATCTAAAAATAGTGATTTCAGCCACCTGAATAAGAACAAACCAATATATGTCTGGTTTAAATACGAGCTTTGTTTGTGTGCTTGTTCGTGCATCACATTTTCTTTGAAATGCTCTATATCTGTAAGAAGGCGGTTAATAAATATATCCCTTATTCCTGGATTTCAGGATCAGTGGACGAACAAGTGGGGGAGGGGGGGCAGAGCAGGAGGGAGGAGAGGAGTGAGGAAAAAAAGCTTCCTTTTATAGAAGTGTAGTATGGGAAAATGTCTCGTGTTCCTGCTTGTCATTTCCATACATTCCTGCTCCGGTGATGAATCTCGAGCTCCGAGTAACTGCGGCGCAGCGACTTGCTGGGCGCGCACGCTTTTCCTCTGTTTCCATCCAAATTTAAGTTAAAAGTGTTCCTAGTTTCGCAAGGTTTGGAAAATCCAGCCCTGTCTGCGTTTAAAAGAAAAACAGCCCCGTTCATTATTCTTGCAGTTTTCTTTCGCTGTTCGATTTATAAACGATACGTGCAGGGAAACCTCACTCATCGTCTGATTGCTGACAATTATATACGGAGAAGTTTGAAATGTGCATGAGATTGACTTTCAGGAGTATGTAAAACATACTTGATTTTAAAAATATAATTATTACGGAAACCAAAAACTGTCTTGTTGACAAGGGCGTCCCTGTCACCAACGTATCGGTCATACGCAGAATAATCTGGGCAGAAATGATTACTGCGTGGTTAATACCTCACAGTGAGAGGGAATGAGTCCCGCAGCTCACTGACAGAGGCAGCAGTGAGCGGGGCTGTTGGGGTTTTTATGGCTGAGGGTTTATGTCTCGCCTCTGTTTTCTAATATCAAAGCTCCACTGCGCGATCCGATCTATGAGGATAAGGAGCCGCCACACCTGACCGGAGAGAGACATGAGGGCCTACTGTGCCAACCTGCCACCGTACACAACCCCGACCCCATCTCCACCACCACCACACACACACACACACACACACACACACACACACACACACACACACACACACACACACACACAC
>JAOYFF010000015.1:5495717-5509471 GCA_025773925.1 Cryptomyrus ogoouensis | reverse complement strand
GTGGGGGGGGGGTGGTGTGGGGGGGGGGGGGGGGGGGTGGGGGGGGTGGGGGGGGTGCGTGGGGGGGGGGGGGGGGGCGTGGGGGGGGGGGGGGGGGGGGGCTGTCATCCTCCACCCTACGGAGAAGGCATGGCACCAGCTGACAGTGTCAAGCTGCCTGCCTCCCGCTGGGCTTGATCTGTAACTACATCTTACTCCTTGCGGAAGTTTCTGTGAGGACCGTCAATCGTCCACTTACCCTGAAGCAGCACATGACCGGGGGTGGCTGGCAGAGGGCACGTGGGGGTTGTTATCACAGCGCTGGGAACATGTGATCACACAGCCATCGATCGGGCTTCCCATCACTGCTGGAGAGCATTCCAGAAAGTTCCATGGCACGCTGCTGGGGAAGGGGCACCTCTCTCCCCCCCGTCCAAGGCTGAGTCACGCCATCTGTGACAAATTTGAGTCTTGCCTGATGACTGACTGATATTGATTTTTTTTAGGGGGTCCATATCGGATGGGAAATTTTGCAATACTTCAAAATCCTGGACCTGATCCTGTTTTTTAAATCTGCATAGAATTCTCCCAGTCTAGTCCATTCCAGTCCAGTCCAGTGCATGTTTAGGTTTATCATCTTGTTCTCATTATACTTTTTGGCTTTGATTCATCTTCAGTATGTTTTTGGTTGCTTATTTATGCAGAACACAAAATATTTTACACCAGTTTAGCAGACTAATTATTGTTGCTTTGAGTATCTGTGTGTGTGTGTGTGTGTGTGTGTGTGTTGGGGGGTTATGCATATCTTACATTGTGGGGACCAAATGTGATAAAAAACCTGTTCTTTTTAACCTTGTGGGATCATTTTTTTCGGTCCCCATAAGGTTAAACTCTATTTTATAAATATTTGTGAATCCAGTGAATCCAGTCGTCACAGGTGAGATTAAGGTCTTCCCATAGAAATGAATCGACACTCCCCACAACAATATGAGTGCTTTTGTCTGTGTGTGTGTGTGTGTGTGTGTGTGAGAGAGAGAGAGAGTTAGTCTGTATATGTGTGTCCCTGTGATTTGTTATGGCAGAAATGTAAAGTGGGGTTAGGAAGCCTGCAGACTGTATTTACATGAAATGCTGCCATAATCAGCACTGACAAGCTGGGCAGCTCTTTGGGGATGGGGGCGGGGCTTGTCTTAATGTCATCAGAGAGAGCTGCTATAGACTGGTGTCAGAGCCCCTGCTAATGGTGAATGGTGTCCCCCCATCTTCCTGGACACAAACGCTGTGGGCTCGCTGCCGGCTGGCTCCTGGAGCCCCCACACCAGGCAGCTTGGCCCCCATGCCCTCCGCTCTGCCCGTGCCCAGCTAGCCTTCCTAGGCATCCATTTCCTTCCTGTTACCTTTTCTTCCCGCCGCCAGTTGCCTCTTTGGCCCATGGGAGGCCCACAGGGGGCCAGCCGGGGCCCGGGGCCCGGGGTCCTCTGCGTCTCAATGCTGATGGATCCACAGCCGTATCATCCTCTGCTTGTTTTGGTACCACTTTGTTGTCGTGTTGGACAGCCATGTTGGGTCATGACCCTCTGATCACCCGGGCAACCCGTGCCACCCCGGCCCAGCTGGCTAACCCTGTTAACTGGGCTAACCCTGCTAACTGCCCATGATATGACCCTTCCATTAAACTGTGATCTATTATCCAGCCCCTATGTGGCCATCTCTCCAGTGGATCTGACTATCTATTTATTTTCAGCTGGGAGGGTTGAGTTGGTGCTTCTAAAATGGCCTGTCT
This sequence comes from Cryptomyrus ogoouensis, assembly GCA_025773925.1. Taxonomy (NCBI): domain Eukaryota; kingdom Metazoa; phylum Chordata; class Actinopteri; order Osteoglossiformes; family Mormyridae; genus Cryptomyrus; species Cryptomyrus ogoouensis. The sequence continues at coordinate 5,507,709 of JAOYFF010000015.1, read as the reverse complement.
TGGTTTCTCATATTTAGCATTAGTCTGTCAGGTCCTCCTAATGGTTCCAGCAGCGCTGAGTCTCTCTGGGCGGAGACCAGGCACTATCTGGGCAGGGCTGAGACTCTATGGGTGGGGCTGAGTCTCTCTGGGCGGAGATCAGGCAGTATCTGGGTGGGTCTGAGACTCTCTATGGGCGGGACTGAGTCTCTCTGGGCGGGGACCAGACACTACCGGGGTGGGGCTGGAACTCTGGGGGGGACTGAGTCGCTCTGGGCGGAGATCAGACACTATCTGGGTGGGGCTGAGACTCTGGGCGGGGCTGAGTCTCTCTGGGCGGAGATCAGACACTATCTGGGTGGGGCTGAGACTCTGGGCGGGGCTGCACTCATTAGGCTTCCCCTTCGTCTGGGTCCACATTCATCTGATGATCTTGTTTACTGAAGGAGGGTGACAGGTCAGGGGAGCGTAATGGGAAGACAGTGGTGAGTGGAGAATGGGTGTGCGGCAGGAGAAGGGGTGTGTGGGTGTGTGTGGACGGGTGTGGGGGGAGCTCATCCTAACCAAACACACCTCACCACACACTGATCTCCTGTCTGGTTCTTGTGTTTAGTTCTTCCATGTTCTAAAATGGCACTCACAGTTTTACAGTCTTTTGCAGTTTTTTGTTTTTGTAATATGCTTTTGTTTTTGCAATGCTGCTTTGTTTTTCAGTACTGCTTTTGTTTGATTTTGCAGTACCCTTTTGTTTTTGCAGTCCTGTGTTTTATTTTAAATTGCTGTTTTGTTAGTTTTTCTGTGCTGTTTCCTGTCTTCTCCATCCCATGCCTCTGATTTTTCAGTGCTGTTTTTGTTGGTTATGCTGTGCTGTTTTGATTTTGCAGAACTGTTTTGTTTGGTTTTTTTTGCAGTTATGTTTCCTGTTTTCTTCATCCCTCGTCTAACTATTCTGAAATTCTATTCTTGAATTCTGGGCCTAAGCTGTCAGGAGATAGAGCATGTGCACCTAGTCCTCATGAGGGTAGGGGGGGTCGTCAGATAGAGAATTGAGGTCAGGAGGGGGGGCACAGATACGATCATTGCTTTTCACCATGAATTACATCAAATTCTTAGATCTGCTGTCGGGCCGGATCGATCGACTCTCTCTTATGCTCATTAATTTCATAGATGAGGTGGTTCCCCCACCCCCTCCCTCACCCAGCTGCACAGTCGTAACAGTAAGAACCGCCTCTGATCTGTTGAGTCAGGCAGTCATGCGGAAATGGTTAATTCCGCAGTACAAATTGGCCCTCACTCAGCCTGCTTACCCTGTGTGGCATGAAGCCTCCTGTTAAGCCTGGCCTCACTGTGGGGGGGGGGGGGGCTGCTGGCTTTGCCAGGCCTCTATCTGACTGTCTCTCTTCTCTCCCGAGGCTCTCTGCTTCTATCACAGACTGCGGGCTCCCTTTGTCCTGTGTGTCTTCCTGAGCACCCCTAGCAGCGGCCATTTAGGGCGCGGCCGGCCAACCGTGTCCCGCTTAGCCTCTGAGCAGGCCCGCTTAGCCTCAGAGCAGGCCCGCTTAGCCTCTGAGCAGGCCCTCCACGGTGATACATGCTGTAATGGACTCTCGCTGGCTTCAGCTTCCATCCCATTCCGCCCCACATGGTCCGATTATGCTCCCGGGTGTTCGCTCAAACTCCTCTCCTGGTCTCCGCCGTTCGCTTCTGCATGTTTTTTTTGGATGACTGAGGAGGACTGGCGATTTAGGCTTCATTGGCTTTTCTTTTTTTACTCTGGAGGTCTTCAGTTCACTAATCCAATGTAGAGCGGAGCCTGCGGAACAACAATGATCCATAACGAACAAAGGGAATTTACTGTTATGCATCATAGATGCCAGAAAACACAAACAAAACCACCAGTCAGCAAAAATAAGATATTCTTATGAATATTTTCATATTGTTCTTCAAGATAAGTGTGATATATCATTGTTAACAATAATGTCAGTTTTTAAACAGATGACTGCGAAGCTGTTCTCAACCTGGCAAACTATCACATTGTCCCTCGTTCCTGTCAGATTCAGTCTCTTTGCTAACAAATATGCAAAATATGAAAGATGCTCCCGAAAAGTGCCTTTCGTTCGGCCGTTCTCCCTCCTTCGCGGCACCCGGCTCTGCACCTCCACGTGTTCCTTAGTGTCTCATGCAGTTCTTGTCCCCTGCAGATCCTGGCTTACACAGACGGCCTTCATGGGAAATGGCTCTTCTCCGGGATCCGGGCCGTGTTCTCCAGGCGCTACTTGCTGCAGGACACTGCCCTGGAGGTCTTCCTGGCCTGCAAGAGTGAGCATCGACCCGCCATGCCGTGCTCACGCCAGTGCCTTCCCAGCATGCTTTGCTCCCGCCCTGCATGGCCACCTCCCTCCTAAGCTCTTTCAGCTCCGTGCTTCTATGCGCGTTTGTTTCAGTTTCAGTGTTTGAACTCCTGTGTTCACACAGCTGCCGTCATGTTCAACTTCCCGGACGCTGCCACTGTGAAGAAGGTTGTCCGCCATTTGCCCTGCGTGGGTGTGGGCGACACCTACGGACACCCTCAGAGCAGGTAATGTCAGCAGGGTGTCAGGCGGACCCCGCCAAGGGCCGCGCTGTTGGACCCTTAAACACTAGCGGATGCAGATGTGAGTTTCATGGTAAAAGATCATTAATAATGAGGACAGTGGAATATAATGGGTAAGCCTTTAATGGGGAAGGTCCTATACTGGTACCCCATTGATAGAGGTAGCAAACTTGAGGAGGTGAAGCATTGCATTCTGGGTCGTGAGCCCCGTGTTTCCTCACACTTCTCTTATATTTATAAATTCCACCCCCCCGTCACGCCTCCCACTGTCACGGGTCACAGCAGCGGGTGTGTTGTTTGGTTTGTATGCTCTGGGGGGGGGGACATGTCCAGCTTCCTGTCCTTAATTGCCTTCACAGAAAGGGTGGTCGACTTATTTACCTTTAACTTCCAGAACAACGACCCTACGGTTAATTCTAATTATGTTTATTTGTGTGACCGTGGACTTTAACAGCCTAGGTCATATTGGCCTGGCAGCAGAGAATCGGAACCTTCCGGACTGAAATGTGATTGTCTGACTACATCATGCTATCACACTCCTCTTTTCAGGCTGCAGTCATTTCTCTCTCTCCTGCTTTTCTGTCCTTCTGATTCTGACTTTCTGGTACACAATTCTTCAGAGAGCCATGTTTGGTGCACCGTAACAGTGATTAATGCTTTAATTTGCCATCATTTTAATTAGATCGTAGGTTTTTTCTTCTAGGCTTACCTGTGTCACTCTGTCAAATCCATCTCTGGCATCCTCTGTGGAGCTTTGGCCTCCAGGCCACAAGGGGGCCTCGGCACTCTGGGTTATTGTTCCCTTCTCGTCATCAGGCGGATGTCACTGGCCAGCCCCAGGCAGCTCTTCCGGACGTCCAACATGACCCAGCGCTGGCAGCGTGGGGAGATATCCAACTTCGAGTACCTCATGTTCCTCAACACCATCTCGGGTACGCCAGCCAACTCTGGCCCAGGCTCGGCACAATGGACTGGCACCACCATCGACAGAGTCAGAATACATCAGAACAGTTTTTTTGTTACCCATTTCATATGATCTTACATTAACTGTACACTTTTGCTTTAACTTCCTGGTTTTTTGTAGATCTCTGTCTCCTGGAACCAGCATTTCTATGGCCTTGGGATCCTGTGGTGACAGCGTCTGTAATCCCCGCTGTGGATGGTGTTCAGCTTGCTCTTTGTCTTCCAGGCCGAACGTACAATGACCTGAACCAGTACCCCGTGTTCCCCTGGGTCATCGCTAATTACGAGAGTGAGGAGCTGGACCTGGCGCTGCCTAGCAACTTCAGGGACCTGTCCAAGGTACCCACCACATCTGGCCATGGAGCCTCCGTGGCGCAGGGCTGGGGCGGCCCGGGCAGCTCTGTGGGGGGAGGAGGCTGGGGGGGGGTCATCTGACAGGGCCATCACCACCCTAAAGGGGTGCCGAAGGGGAAAGCCCCCGGAGACAGCCCCGGGGGTGTCTGCAGCTCCCTCCGGGCCTTGGGTCGGTGCCAGCTTGCAGCGGTGTGATTGCCGTCGTTCTCCTTCCTGCTAGGTGGTCCTCAGACCCCGTGCCGAGCCAGAGGTGTAGATTGATGGTACCTGGTCTGGACATTCATAGCTAAACAACTTCAAGTTCTTGCTTGAGGAGTGTTTAATGGTGCAGGTACATTAGCTTCTCAGCGGTGCTCCTTAAACAATAACAGGTCCAGCAGTAAGTGTAGCGTCTGATTATAACACCTCTTCAGGAAGTCGCAGGGGTCGACCTTGGTCCCTGGCAGACCGCTTAAGGTTGGCTGGTCTTCCGCATATCACCCAGAGTCACTCCGTCCGCATATCACCCAGAGTCACTCCGTCCACTGTCACCGTGAGTGTGTCTGCACGGGTGTACAGCACCATCGCCTCAGCGGCTTGTTTCTATGGTAATAGCTCACGATGACAGCCGTTGAGGTTGCTGCCATGGTAACATCCGAACGCACAACCCCTGGTCACCATGCCCTTCCACCCCAGAATGACAGCACATCCCAGGAAGATGACGCGCTTTTCGGGGGTCAGTGAAGCAGAGTGAAGCAGCACTGCCAAAGCAGTGCCTCCCTGTGTCCACGGTAAACGTTTGACAGGAAACGCTGCACCACAGTAGTTGACAGTGTTTAGCGTTGTTTGTTTAAAATGTTAGAAAATCACCGGCTGTTCCTGATGTTTCTAGAGCTCCCACACAATTTGCTGTCTTTTCATCTTATTTTCATGGTCTAAACGGGACATTATGTGAAATGTTACATTCAGTGGTGTAAACACACAGAAACATCCTCATTTACTGCATGTCAGTGCTAATCAGTGTTGTTTTGTATGAAGGACAATTAAAATGCCATGATCATCAGAGTGTAAACTGTGGAAAGAGTTTATTTGTCAGTAATGCAGTCTTGGGTTTATTTAGCTCGTCTATTTTATTTGGTTTCTGCATCAACTTGTTGAACGGTGTTGGTACTCTGGCTCCGTGGGACAGTGCGATGGATGAATCCAAAAGACCAAAGCTTTAATTTGTGGATCTGCCGGGACACAGATCCGTGTCACTTCCGGGTTTCTGCTACGCCGTGCTGTTTGTTGCTGTCATTTCTCCGAGGGCTCGTGGGTTTACATTCTGTCACATGAACGCCTCCCCCCTGACGTCACCTCCTCGCCTTTCGTCCACAGCAGCAAACAGCACAGCGCCCCCTTTGGTTAAAACGAGAATGTAAAAAATGATGTTTTTGCGCTGCAAAATCAGCCCAAAGTGCATCAAGTATATTTCAGCGTGTGTATCCCACTTTCGGGAGCCTGGGTCAGGGCCTCACTCGGCAATCTGGTGGGATAAAAGAAGTTTCTCTAAATGAGCAAATAAATAACACCAACATTGGCTGAATGGCCGCTCGACTTCTGACATGCTGCAGTATTCGCCAGTTTAGCTTAGTCTCTGCGCTCTGTGAGATGCTGCCCTTAGTGTCCCCCTGGGTGATGTGTAGTGCGCGATTGATGCATTGTGTGATTAGCCAATCTCTGATTCCGCCCCCCCAGCCCATGGGCGCCCTCAACCCAAAGAGGGCGGCCCTCTTCTCTGAGCGCTTCGACACCTGGGAGGACGAGCAGGTTCCCCGCTTTCACTACGGCGCTCACTACTCCACCTGCAGCTTCACCCTCATGTGGCTGCTCCGCCTGGTGAGTCTCCCTCTCTCACTCTCTCTCCTCTCTGTAATGAGCCTCCTGACGCCTCCCGTTCACCCCTCTGAGATTTTCGCACCCTGAGCTTTAGCACGAGTCTGCAGAACCTCAGGCAGCATCATCCACACAGTGTCTGTAACAGCGCGAGCCGCTCAGCAGGCTTCTCCGCCGATCTCGTGCTCCCTCTTCCTCACTCTCCATCTCTTCCTCTCCTTTCTCTCTCTCCTTCCCTCATCCCTTTCTCCTGTTGTTTTTAGGAACCCTTCGCCACTTTCTTTCTGAATTTCCAAGGAGGGAAATTCGATCATGCCGATCGGAGCTTCTCATCTGTGTGCCGGGCCTGGAGGAACTGCCAAGAGGATACGTCTGACGTGAAAGTAGGTGCAGGCGCGTAACGTGTGGGTAGACTCTGGGTTACGCACAACAACTGGTGTGTAATATGTTGATTATGTGGAAAAGTGGGAAACATCAGAGTAACATCAGAATTATGACAGAGTAGCATGAGAATAACATCAGAGTAACATCAGAATTATGACAGAGTAGCATGAGAATAACATCAGAGTAACATCAGAATTATGACAGAGTAACATGAGAATAACATCAGAGTAAGAGCAGAGTACCTCTGCTTCTGCCCGACATTTAAAACACCTGTGAGCACTTTCTCCTGGGCTGCTCTTCCTCGTGGCTAAGAATGATCCAGAAGGCGCGGTTGAGCCGCCATCGCCGCGCCGAGCCGCCAGGACGCCGCGCCGAGCCGAGCAGCACACCACGGGCCCGAAATGCGAAGCGCATGTTCAGTCACAGCCAATCGTCGTCACGCAGCAGCAGGGATGGGGCGCGACGCCCTGATCAAAGCAGCACGCTGGTGTGCTCCCCGCCGCCACCGAGGCCTAACCTTCACCTGAACCCGCTCTGGCCCACGGATAGCCACGGAAATGGCAGTGGGGCGCACTCCACTGCTCCCTTCAAAGACCCGCTCGTCCCCCTGAAATATTTACTGTTTAGTGACTCGGGCGGGGTCCATTTGGCCCCGGGGATTTTTTTTAACGTTGATATTATTGATCGCTTTTTGTAGAATATGAAACATGTGGCAGGAATTACCAGTAACACTTCACTGGAAGCCTCTCTGGTCCCAGTCAGGCCCCAGTTGGGCCCATCACAGCAGATAAGCCTAACCGGACCGCTATAAACAGGCTGGCAGTGCCTGGGATTTCCACCTTATTGCTGAGGTGCTCAAGCAGCTCGGAGACCCTTTGGCTTTCATGCTCCCTGGGAAATATTCTAGGTTAAATCCCCAGATTGTCTCTGATTATCTGGGAACTCCACTGACCTACTGATGAAGTGATCAAATTAACTATTTTATTTATAAAAGAGCATAAAATTCAGCATGCTTATTTAAAATAAGTATATTTAAAATGATATAGGTTTTAGAATAATTTCTATAATAATAATTTAGAACATTGTTTGCATTGCTATACTGCACTATACTGCACTATACTACAGCCTTACTGTAAAGTACACATCACTGTTTCCCAGTTAAAGACCAGCTGACCTGGTGATAAAGTGCCGTCTTGGCTTCACAGTGCCAGCAGTAAGTCTTTGCGGGCCGGAAGCAGGAAGCAGTACCGTCCAGGGGGCGAGCATGGCCACAGCCTGGCTTTAGATTTCGTTTTACGTAAGTTGTGAATAAGACGGCAGGAGCAAGTAGACGTAGGTGAGACTTCCGCAGACGCTTGCTTTGGACTGTCTGTAAGTGGATGGATTACGTGTGCCTTGTGGTGTTGTCGCCACACTGATTGATTGGTGCTGTCTGGGAAAGCAGACAGGCAGAGGTACACGATCTGTGGAAAAGCCCGTCTTCATGACATCAGCATTATGGCCGCCCCCCGCTCTATGCGGTCTCTCTGCACTGCTCTGACGCTTTGCAGGCCCTCACTGTTAAAAGGCTGACTTGGGGAAAAAGCAAGGCCTATAGACAAAAGGCTATTACCCCATCCCCCATATATGGATTTGTTATTTCCAGAGCCATGGAACCAGTATAAAGAAAAGTGTTCCAGTAGGTCAGGCGTGTTGGAAAGCAGCCAGGGCGGGCTGGTTAGTCCTGAAGGGTTATTACCCCCACTAAGGGCAGTGCGGACTGGTTAGACCTTGGCATTTCACATTTGTTACAGTGACGGGTGAGCTAGTGTTTCTCTGTCATATTGCCATAATTTTTCTGCATGCTCACTGTAAGCTGTGTGTGTCACTAACAGCTGAATGTTACTATTTGGCTGAGAGGTGGAGTTCCGATTTTCTTGCAGCCTAATCACACAAACCCCAGCAGATGTTTCCTACTTGTTCGTCCTCTTCCTCACCTGAAAAGCTCTCTGCTCTCCTCTGCTCCTTAGGAATTGATCCCGGAGTTTTATTATCTCCCAGAGATGTTTTACAATGCAAATGACTTCAACCTGGGCGTGATGGATGACGGCACAGTGGTATCGGATGTCCAGCTTCCACCGTGGGCCAAAACTGCTGAGGACTTTGTGCGCATAAACCGGCTGGTAAGTCGAGTTTGTGTGACTAGCGCCTCCCATAGTTGCAGGTGAGAAGCTGCGGCTGGCCCTCTGTCTCGAGAATGACTATGAATGGCCACCGAAGCCCCAGCGGCGGCTCCGCTGTCATTGCTGGCTGCCTGAATGGCTTCCAGACGTTAGTGACCCATTCATTTTCAATTACTTCCAGTCAAAGCCATCTCCATATTGACATTACCCCAAAAATCAATACCCCGGCCTTTTGTCCAACGCGCGCGAATACAACGCATCGATCGCTGCAGTTTCGGGCCCTAATGTAAGGCTGCCTAATCTAATCGAAGAAGCATGTTCATTTTTTGTTTTTTTTTGTATGGTGCAGTTTTGAGAATATAAACTCCCGAGCTCATACCTAACAATAACAGGCCAGGTTTGCATTCACCACTTTCAGTTTTTAAATCAATATTCCTTGCCTTCAGTTTTTTTTTTTCCTGCTGTATGATCTGAAAGTGGCACAGACTGTTATGAGACTTGAAACGTTCCAGGAAAGATTAAGGAACGGAGACATCAAAGGGCCGCTACACTGCAGTGCTTGCATACAGTGCCCCCCCGGCTCCAGACCATCGGCTCCTCATTAATACGGCCTGACAAGGATACGTAACTCAGGAGGAATCTCCCGTCATGTGCCGTCTGCCTGAATACCGGGCTTCTCTTTTTCACTGCTTTGCACCTGATGGTTCCAGAACACCTAGAACCCGCTGAGAACAATGGGGGAAACAGACTGTCCAGAAGCAGTTCTTGTGGCCCCACTCAAAATATATGCGATATTGGAGTGGTGGTAAACAGCACTGCTGCTGTCACAACTCTCCATCCATCTCCGAGTCATGCTGTTGGGAACAGTTTGATGATGACTATCAGTCATCATGAGGCATCCAGTCATCAGTGACCTTGTCCAGTGGGGCATAGAGACAGACACACAAATGCATCATGCATGTACATGCAGGCACACATGCAGACCTATGATGATGATGATGGCGATGATGACGAAGACCAGCGGTCGTTCCGAATCAGAAGCAGCTCAAGATGCTGTAACATTTGGATATATCATGAACAAGACCCCCTGATGTGGGACGGCCCAGGGACAAGATCTGTGCCCACCTCGAGAAGGCGATGTTGATATCTCTGTTCACGTTTGTATCCTTTTACATCCCTTTTACACTCTGTGCTTCAGGTACTTGCTTTAGGGGTTTGCCATTGCCGCACCTGCGGTGTGCATGCGTGTGCATGCATGTATGCTTGTGTGTTTCTGTCTCTATGACCCACTGGAGCGGGTCACTGATGACTGGATGTCTCATGATGACTGATAGCTGACATTACGAGGCGTCCTGCCGGCTGCTGATGATAAACGGGAATTTTTGATGAGATCCTGGCCCCCAAACTGGAGCCGTTTCCGTATGGAGTTAATGGGCTATCCCCTACCCCTACATCTGTGGGTAATGGGCCATGAGCTTCACACCAACACAAAGTCTGTTATGTTCTGATTTCACAGAGATGATTAACAGCTAATTAAGCAGTGGGCTGCTGATTAGATGAATCCCTCACCATTAGTGGGGACTGTATCGTCTTTCAAAAGACATCTCTTTTTTTCTAGTTGATCAATCAATCACTTCGGAAACAGCAAATATGTGGATTTTCAGATGGTGAATGCAGGCACATTCAGTCTATCTGGTAACAGAGTTACCAGTTACACAGGAACGCAGGGATATGCGTTCCTGTGTAACTGGTTCCCAGTTTTCTGTGCTCCTTAGTGCCTGTTTGAACCCATTGGTGCTGCCCGCCATATGTGCCCATGAGATGGAAGGGGTCTTATGGGACATATGGCCTGCAATGATTCGGAGACACGGATGGTGGATCAATCCCAAGAGGTTCAACAGGCCAGTGTTGGGCCACCAGTGGTGGTGTTGGGGCCTCCTAAGGCTACCAGCTGGTGGTTTCGGGCCTCCTAAGGCTACCAGCTGGTGGTGTTGGGCCTCCTCGTGCCAGTAGTTGGTGGATGTCGGGCCTCCTCGGGCTAGTGTCTGGTGATATCGGGCCTCCTCAGACCAGGGGCTAGTGGTGTAGGGCCTCCTCAGACCAAGGCTGGTGGATGTTGGGCTTCCTTGGACCAGCAGCTAGTGGTGTTGGGCCTTTGCAGTTAGGCCTTGCAGAAAGGTGTCCTCTGATCACATGAGCGGTGGCACTTTTGGCATCTTGTATCCCTAAGAGTTTTCCTTGGAGCCTCAGATGAAATTGTGAGGTTTCAGTAATACCCCATAAACGTCTCAGGAAAGGCCGTCTTGTAAACGCAGCACACTGGGCTATAGGTTCAGAGCCCTGTCAGGTTGCCGCGCCATGTTGGCAGGCGTCGGGCTCTGTCTGACATCCGGGCTGCTGAAGGGCTTCATTCCATCCTTTAAAGAATTTGCGGATATTTTGAAAGTTTTTCTTAAAGCCATATCCAGAAAAACAGTAGCCTTTAAAGGTTTCCACTTGCGAGAGTTTGGGGGTTGAAGGCCTCGGGTTTGGGTGTGCTTTTGGCACAAGATGGCTGCCAGGTTTTCCTGATCATTGCGGGGGGTCACACCAACTAATGAGCAACACACACATTTAGGTCTGGCAGTGTGAGGGGGTGGAGAAGGCTTCTCTGCCGTCACGCGCTTCTGAAAAGAGCAGAGATCTGAGAGCATTGAGTCACCGTGTCAGTGATGTCCACTTGTTTGGGGGAGGATCACCACCCATGGGGAGGCATGAGGATGAGCCGTGGGGTAAGGGGGGGACGTGGCTGAAACATTAACTATGACAGTGGGAGGGGGACATGATTGTGAGATAAAGGAGAATAATCACGGCATGTGCTGATATGGCGACTTTCTTTTTGGGGCCAGAGTGAGCCTTTCCGGATGCTGGAATGCTAGCTGAGCTGTGCACGGGTGGGCCGATGGCGCCACGGGTCATGTGACCTTCTCCCTCACCGCCATTGCCTGGTGCCCCCTCGGCCCTCCCCCCCCCCCCCCACCCCCACCCCTTCATGTGCCTTCCAGGGCCATGCTGATGGCTCCATTTCCCAGCCCGCTTTGTTTTTGACCAGCCCCCAGCCCCCCCGGGACTGGAGCACACGCCACTTTTAAAAATGCAAATGACCCCCTCCCAAGCAGATACACTGGGCTTAGAGCAGTCACGGATTTGATTCATGGCCCTCTCCGCTCCTTCTGTATAGAGGGTCAGCCCACTATCACTCACGATTACCACTGCGTCGCCCCCCCGGGGGCTGCCAGGCGTAAGGGCACGCCGTGGCTGACTGACACAGCCATCGGGGCTTGCATTAAATGCTCATCAGAGTGCGGCGTCGTGTGAAAACCTGAGAGCGCGGCCTGGCAAAGGTCAGCCTCGCTGCATATTGAGCTAATCTCACTGGGGATTCGCCCTGCCGCATTGGCCCCGCCCCCAGAGACAGCCCATTGGTCCGCCCACAAAGACAGCCCATTGGCCCGCCCTGCTTTGACACTTCCAGCACAGTAACATTAAGGGTCTGTTTGAGGAGGTTGGAGCCCCATCGAGCATGAGCCATGCTGCAGGCTGCCTCACCTTTCTCAGCGTGAATATAATACAAATCCCAGTCTGATTTAACAGCATGCTGTATATGTAACATAGCCCCCCCCCCCCCCAAAACATCAATCAAACGGGGGGCATTACAGGAGGC
>JAOYFF010000015.1:5475555-5489860 GCA_025773925.1 Cryptomyrus ogoouensis | reverse complement strand
GCAAAGGGCTGGGGCCACCCGGCCACTTCCCCCGCGCCCCCCCCCCCTTCCCCCCCTGCCCCCCTCCGGGTCAGGACTGCCTTAAGCGGGGGGGGGGGGGGGGGCAGGGCAGGTGCATCATGGGACTAGTGAGGTCACGAGTCATGAAGGAGCAGAACTCGCATCAGAGCTGTTGAGTGGCTCATGGGAGGGGGGGGCAGGGCCAGGTGGGGGTGCTTCTGAGGGTAGGCTCAGGTGTACTGGGCGATCACCCGGTGGTTTATGCCTCCCCCTGCTCAGTTGTTCTCGAGCTCTTCCTACTCTGATGGTTTACCTGATAATTCCTTGCCTTTATAAAGTACTTCTAGAAACATCTTTATGTGGGCTTCTGGCGTCACTGATGGCCAGTGATGTGTCTCCATGATGCAGTACACAGGTCATGTATGTAATTCTACACGCCAGTGGCTCCCTGGCTCCTTGCTTGTGTGACAGCGTCCCCCATCTCCCCGCAGCCAGTGGCCCTCCCCCAGCTCGGCGGCAGATTGCCGACCCGCTGGACCACAGCGTCTGCATTCACGCCCACAGCTTCGTGGTGACGGCGGACGCACGTTTCATCCTGGCCTGCGGCTACTGGGACACCAGTTTCCGCATATACTCTGCGGACTCAGGTAGGCGCGGGGGGGTGGGGGGTGTGCTTTCAGGCCTGTCAGCCAGGGGCCCAAGATCCACAGACCCCTGACGCCGAGCGGCCTTCTGTTAAATGTGGCATAATGTCAACACCTGTCAAGCTGTTAAAATGTCCAGAATACGTTGTCCAGAGAAGAGACAGCTGAGGTTCTCTGCAGTCCGGCCTAGAATCAGACACTGAACTAATGTGTCTGTGTGTATGTCTGTGTATGTATATGTGTGTATGTCTGTGTATGTATATGTGTGTATGTCTGTGTGTGTATGTCTGTTTATGTGTGTATGTCTGTGTGTGTGTGTATGTATGTGTATGTATGTGTGTGTATGTCTGTGTGTGTGTATGTATGTGTGTGTGTGTGTGTGTATATCTGTGTATGTCTGTGTGTGTGTATGTGTCTATGTGTGTGTGTGTATGTCTGTGTGTGTGTGTGTATGTCTGTGTGTGTGTGTATGTATGTGTGTGTGTATGTCTGTGTATGTGTGTATGTATGTGTGTCTGTGTGTCTATGTATGTATGTGTGTATGTCTGTGTATGTGTCTGCATATTCCTTGCATTTTCCCTACTGAAGCTCTGTACTCAATAGCTGGTAATGTGTTGTATGTTTGTTTAGCACTTTGATTCCTAATGGTGTGTTTATTGACACGCTGATCCTCTGCTTGGCTGTTTGTCTTACTGCTCTCTGCCACCCAGATGCACATGATGTCATTTTCATCCCCCACAGTAAGAGTGACTGTCTGATCATCGGTGTCATGCGTCAAGTCACAAGTCAGCCTGTGCTGCACTGTTTCCGGCGGTCTGCCTGTAATTATTCCTCTTGCCCAGTGTTTCACACATCTGTAAAAGATTCAAGAACACAGCATACCTGGTGGAGGTGTGCCAGGGGCGGGAGGGACTGTATGCGGGTCCCTGAGGACTGGGTTGCGGTCTGAGAGCAGTTGAGGTGTTAGCTTCCTGTTTCGCGCGAAACCTGAGAATCCCTGTTCCCCCCATGCGAGAGAAACTCCCCACATCCAGCCCGCCGTCACGCGCGCTATAAATATGCCCCTATTTGTGCGATATGTCTGATGTTTTTCATGTGTGTCATTATGCACTCGTCCCGCCAGCAGGCAAATGTCGGAAAAGCAGGAGACCCTTGTCACCCCAGTTTAATTCCAGGCTGTGCGTTTCAACAGATTCCCTTTGAGCTCAAGTCGTGTCTTTATTGTCATGATCGAGCTGCTGGCTGCCAAGTTTATTGTTTGGAAATTCTGCAGTTTTATTTTAAGCAGTTTATTATGTGTTTTATGTTGCTGTAAAATGGAATTCACACTCTTCATTCTTTACTCCACATTTCAGTCACGGACATTAAGCAGCCTGCAGCCAAAGCAGTATTTTTTTAGGAATAATTCGGCTCCAATATCAGCTGTATGCAGTATTGCTTACAGCAGTTTTTCTAGTTCATGCTATTTGGTGAATTGTTGACAGTATTCACTGTACAGTCTACATGTGTATGAATATGCATGTACACAGTGTTTTGACAGTATTCACTGTACAGTCTGCAGGTGTATGAACGTGCATGAACATTGTGTTTTGACAGTGTTTTGTGTACAGTCTGCATGTGTATGAACATGCATGAACGCTGTGTTTTGACAGCTATTTGTGTACAGTCTGCATGTGTATGAATATGCATGAAAGCTGTGTTTTGACAGTGTTTTGTGTACAGTCTGCATGTGTATGAACATGCATGAACGCTGTGTTTTGACAGCTATTTGTGTACAGTCTGCATGTGTATGAACATGCATGAACGCTGTGCTTTGACTGTTTTGTATACAGTATACATGTGTATGAATATGCATGAATGCTGTGTTTTGTGTACAGTCTGCATGTATATGAACACAGATGAATGCTGACCTCATCGGCATTTGCAGGGAAGCTGTCCCAGGTCGTGTTTGGGCACCGTGATGTAGTCACATGTCTGGCCCGCTCTGAGTCCTACATGAATGGTGACTGCTACATTGTCACGGGGTCCCGGGACGCGGCTCTACTGCTCTGGTACTGGAACGGGAGGACTGGTGGCATCGTAAAGAACGGCGGCCGTGAGTACCACCCCATCTCCCATCGCGTGGGGACTCCACAAAAAAAAACAACATTCCCCAAACTATGACCTTGCCCAGGCGGAATATGTGCCGGGGCAGTGATAGTGGGGAGGTCAGGGTTAGGGTTAGGGTTAGGCTCATCTGTGTGTCCTTAACGACACACCTGCTTTTACATTGTACTCTGTTTCATGCCAAAGCGCAGTAAGTGATGCACATGCCTTCCCATGTGGTGATGTAAGTGTGGAACGTGTGATTTCATCTGGGGATTCATTTTATATTCATTTAAACATGAACATTTTGTCATATAACACGTATGTGCATCTGAAAGCAGTTATAATACTTGAAAGCTTAATACAATCGTCATCACAGGGCATGAGGCTGGGGTTCACCCTGGATGGGATGCCAGTCCACCATGAGGCAAGACTCAGAACAACTCACAACGTGTGGCACCCTTTTTCACCCAGTGAAGGAGTCGCAGTCAGTTTGTTGATTAGAAGAAGGCAGGCCGGGCCGGTCCAGTCTGCGGTGTGACTCTAATCAGCCAGGCCTTATGAGCTGCTGCGCTGCCATGAACCGCAGGCCCCCGGACTGCCACAGGGCCCCACAGATGGGCCCCCTTCCTTTCTTCAGCTTCCAAGTGACCCCTTCGCTCAGCTGCTCACTGCAAGGCCCACATCTCAGGCGCTTATTAGACCTCAAACAGATGACTTCCCAAACGAGAGGAATCCTGATGAAGCCAGCATTAGCGTTTGTTTTCCTTGCCTGCTGCCTTTGATTAGCCTCAATCCCACTTCCCTGCCACCCCCCCCCCCCCTTGCTGTACCCGCTCGAGCTGCTTATGCGCCTGTACTCTCAGCACTCCCCTGTCCGGCTCATGCCCTGTTCTTGGCGCCCACAACCAGGTTTTGCAAAGTCTGCACTGCCATCTAGTGGTTGGAATAGAGGACTGCATGCCTAATTGTTCTTCATGTGGGAAAACCTCTCCCTCTGTGTGAATGACGCTCCTCTCTCCCTCCTGAGGGACAGTCACACACACAGTCCTCTCCCTTTGTGTGAATGATGCTCCTTCTCATTCTTATTCCTTACTTCCTTGGTTCCTGGGGATTATCTGGACTTAACTGTGATCAGATGTAGCTTTAATAGAAACCACATGTTTGCGACTGACTAAAGGTTAAATGATCCTCTAATATATCAAGTTTACTGGCGTGTTTCTGAAGAAATTAGTCTTCATTCTTTAATCCCAGGAGTTGTTCGCTATAAATCAGTCTCTAGCAGCGATACGGCTGCACTGAACACTGGTTGGGTCTTTCGGCTCCATCTTTGGACTGAATTACTTTGTCTCCCTGCCGCTGCATGTATAGTGTTTCGTTTAAGCTGCATATCTTATTGATGCACAACTATGTTATTGCTGTGAGGGCCGGCCCCTATCCTGGGGGCAGGACCAATGCCCTTTTCTCAGCCTTCTGCCCCCCACAGCCCTTGTACTTTGGTGTCTGTCTTTCCCAGCCCCTCGGGCCGTGACACCCCCATGGCAGTTCTGGCTTCTGACGAACTGTTAATGAACTCGCTCCCGGGCTGATTCCAAGCCCCTCCCTCCGCTTCCACGGGTCATGGGTTCCAGGGCAGCTGCCCGTTTAGCAGTGTGATCACCTCTACCCTAACCCCCAGTGGCCATTAACAAAATGCCCCGAATCTTAAAGTCCCATAATGCCCCCCTCGAGAGAAAAGGGCTGGTAACCATCTGTCCGCTGCTCTGTGAAATCAAAGCAATAGATTCTTCCTTCTCTGGCCTGATGCTGAATGCTGTATTTGCATTTCATGTTTAATGTTATGAGAAGGGGTTTATGAAGCGGTCATTTATACATGTGCGAGTTCAGGCTGGAGAGCCATGATGCCACGCTTGGCGGTCGTTAAATAGCAGGCTAACAGCAGCCTTTGTGTATTAGGTAGCTGAAGTCAGTCAGTGCTTCACATTAGAGGTCTGACACACGCTGCACGCGGGGGCCCTGGCACAAGCCGCTGCTGATTGGTCACATGGTATCAGCCCGCGCTGCTGATTGGTCACATGGTATCGGCCCGCGCTGCTGATTGGTCACATGGTATCGGCCCGCGCTGCTGATTGGTCACATGGTATCGGCCCACAGTGATGGTGGCGGGGGGGGCAACAGCAGATTCCCCAAATACCTCATGACCCCCAGCAAATGTCACCCCACAGAAACACTGCCCACTTATAATTTTTTTCTCTCACTTTCATTTAATATGTTTTCCTAAAGTACCACGAATTACCATTATGTCTGAAATCTGGTACACAAGTAAACTTGCCCTGCCTCCACCCTTTCCCCCACCAGTAGGGGTCAGTATCGCAGAAGCATCCCAGGCCAGGGCATGTGGGTGTGGACAACTGTATAATTCAGGCGGGTGTTCAAATCTGTTACTCCACCAGGTTTAGACGAAGCCGGTAATGGAAACAAACGACACAAAATATGTCTGGCTGACATTTTAACCGTGTGCCGACAGAGCGGGAAACACCCCTGGCGATGATGACAGGCCATGGCTGCCAGGTGACGTGTGTCAGCGTGTGTGCAGAGCTGGGCCTTGTCCTCAGTGGCTCCGCAGGTGAGTGTCCAGTGGCCTCTGCCTGCGGGCCCCGTACCTCCTCAGCCACCACTGACCACACCTCACCCTGTTCCACAGATGGTCCGTGCCTCATTCACTCCATAACTGGGGACCTCCTGCGGACGCTGGAGAGTCCGGCAGGCTGTCACCGCCCCCTGCAGGCGCAGCTGTCCGGCGAGGGTCTGTGCGTGGTCTGCTACCAGCAGGGTCAGATCTGCGCCTTCAGCATCAACGGCAAGCTGCTGGCCCGATGCGAGCAGGACGACGATGTCAGGGTGAGCGGTGAGCCGGCTGGGGTCAATGGTCAGAGGGCTGGGGTCAGAGGACCCCAGAGGAACCATGGCAATGCCTCTCCTGGCACCTCTTGTTCCAGCTGGTCTTTCTGTGAGTATCCTCCTGTACTTGTGGGTGAAGTTATGGAAGCCCAGATGCTTGTAGGTCTTACAGAAGACTTTTTGAGGCAGCCCCCTCATATGTGTGCACGTGTGTGTGTGTGTCAGTGAGTGAGTAAGTGAGTTGGCTTCCTGGAGCACCTCTGTACTTCATCACCACAGCCAACAAGAGTCTGATTAAAGGCCGGCATGTAAGCGGGTCCCCACCTGCCAGAGGCGATGGAGCCCAGCCCTGAAAGGTCAGGGGGGGCCCTAGGGGCCCAGCTCTTTCATTAACTCGCCGTGTGTCAAAGGCAGGGTTGGAAAATCACACGGTGTTTCCGGGAAGCGGCCGGGAGAACCTAGGAAAGGAACCCATGCTAATCAGGGATTATGTAAATGTGGGTCACTGGGACCCCGGAGCTGAGCAGGGTCTGAGTCTGTAAACCTGGGACTCTGCTTGTCCCTCCATGGTCCTGTAGACTTGAGATGCTGCCGGTCCGGCCGTGGTCCTGTAGACCCAGAGTCTGCCTGTCTCGCCATGGTCCTGAAGATCCACCCTGCCAGGGTCCTGTTGATCTCCCCTGACCAGTTTCCCCTCTGATCCCTACAGGCCATCCTGCTGAGCCCTGATGGGCAGTGCGTGTTCTCCGGGGGTGATGGAGGTGTGCTGAGGGTCTGGCGAGCCCAAAACCTCCAGAAGCTCTTCACCTACCCTGGCTGTGATGCAGGCATCTGCTCCCTGGCCATGTCACATGACCAGAGGTAAGCCACACCCCCAGCCTGCTGCCGGCTCGGTTCTCCTGCCATGTCAGAGGAGTGCTCCACCTGCTTCCTCCTCTGATTCACGGCCGGGGGTCCGCTCACCCCATGTTCATGAGCCTTTTAATTAGCGTGTTTGAAAACCCTTTAAAGGCAGATGGATGTTCTTCAAATAAACACCAAAGAGATCAGTGACGGGCAGGTTTACACAAGAGCTTAAACAAGCAGCCGGGAGCTGAGGGCCGTCAGCCGCGTAAGTTTATATATACAACCAGCGGAAGGTGCTTTAACGAATCCTGATGTCTGAAGTTTACTGTGGTAATCCCCGTTTCTGGGCTATTACCATTCAGGACCCGTAACTGCAGCACATTTGGAAATGACATCATGGTGGTGGCTGATTGGGGTGGGGAAATGCGAGAATACAGAACGACACCGTGAGAACGCAGTCACATGACCTAATCAGGGCTATGTATACAGCACCGTTTATTACCACACTACCAAAGTGAAAACAGTAACCGTGCCTCAAACAGTAACCGGACCGCACCCCTGCCCCAAACCTCACCCCCCCAGGTGCATCATCGCCGGAATGGCATCAGGGGGCATCGTGATCTTCTACAGCGACTTCAACAGGAGGCCAGAGGGGGCTGCAGCAAGGGCCAGAGAGATGCCCCCCTGCCAGGAGCATGTGGGGGGCGTTAACTGACGGACAGCTGAGGGGGGGCAAGCTTTTAAAAGGCACTGCTCACCATGTTTCTGCCATATTTTGTATTTTGTAGATCCTGTTGAATTCTATAAAAACAGTTTTTTAATATGATCTGAAAGAAAAACGGTATACTTTTACTTTTAATAATATATTTGCAGTCGTGCTGAGGATTTTTTAATCCCCTTATTTTGGGAATATGGTTTTATTACACGTTACAGGAACCTTGAAATGGACTGATTCCCCTAACCATGGTTTGTCCATAATACCAAAGCGTGTTTCCTTAACCACAGTACGTCACCCCATCATGTCCCCTTAACCGCAGCACAACACCTCATGCTGCTTCATGGAGAGACACACAGCTTTACACAAAGCGCTGGGACCGGGTGGAGGGGGGGTCATCAGCCCCATTCATGTTTTATTATTTCATTACAAAATGACACTGAAACTGTCTCAGACCTACAGATGTAGAAACCTAAACCAATGGCATATTCCGGCAAGATCTGTGCGGGCAGGACGCTTCACTCCTGATCCCGCCAGAGAAGGAAAGAGTGAGAGAGAGAGACGGACAGACAGACAGAGAGAGAGAAAGACAGACAGACAGACACGCCACCAACAGCAGTTCCTGTACAATTAATAACACTATTACTCACATTTATGGAGGTTTCATTTTCTGACCACATCCCTTCATCGTTAGCTTTAGCTAACTTCCTCCTCTCCATCATCCACTCGTTCATCTTTGTATTATTAAAAAAGTTTCTTTTTTCTTTTGCGTTAAACGCTTATTGCCTGTTTGGCTAAAATTGTCGACAAACAAGTCATTCCCTCCTCATCAGAAACATGCTCACAAGTAACAAAACGTCAAACGCGCCCCCCCTCTTAAAGGGGCCAATGCTCACGTTCACAGCGATGAGCACACAAACACAGATCCCTTCATGATCAGGCGTGATTTCTAGAAAAGAACAGCGATACGAAGCATAGTAACAGCTAATGACTACAGCAGTATAATGGAAACTAAGGGCATCTTGCTACAATACAGAAGGATGTGGGATCACGGACAGATGGAGGACAGCCTGCTCCTGACCCGGCGAAGGTAGGCGGAGAATGGCGTACGGTATAAACGGGCTGCAGCGGGCTCCGCATGGGAGACAGACTGGGGTCTACCTGGCCCCCGCTGTAAGTCCCCACTGGCACTAGGAGGAGGGTGATAGGCAGTGGGGGGGTTTGGAAGGTGTCCCAACATAGGCCTCTGGACAGGACAGGATGCTGTTTACCTGGAGCTGTGCTCGTCTGGACAGAAGCAGGAAACAGCTGTCAGTCATATGGCACTCAGCCCGGCCCACTGTCCCCACAAAGCGGGGGCAGGACACTGCCCCCCTTCGACACACCAGGCCACAAGACTTTTTACACATTGAATCGCAATGAAACAAACAACAGTAAACTACATTTGACAAAGTGTCACTCTGGAAGAGGAAGACAGGACAGAAAAGGACAATGAGACAAGTGAGCAGGATGGAGAGACACAAGCGACTGGGACAGGGGGAAATATATAAGCGAGCTCGTGGGATGGGAGGACGCAAGCGACCGGGACAGGGGGAAATATATAAGCGAGCTCGTGGGATGGGAGGACGCAAGCGACCGGGACAGGGGGATATACAAGCGAGCTCGTGGGATGGGAGGACGCAAGCGACT
The DNA here is from genome assembly GCA_025773925.1 of Cryptomyrus ogoouensis. NCBI lineage: Eukaryota > Metazoa > Chordata > Actinopteri > Osteoglossiformes > Mormyridae > Cryptomyrus > Cryptomyrus ogoouensis. The sequence goes on along the minus strand of JAOYFF010000015.1, from coordinate 5,480,980 downwards.
GGGACAGGGGGATATGTAAGCGAGCTTGTGGGATGGGAGGACGCAAGAGACTGGGACAGGGGGATATATAAGCGAGCTCGTGGGATGGGAGGACGCAAGAGACTGGGACAGGGGGATATATATGCGAGCTTGTGGGATGGGAGGATGCAAGCGACTGGGACAGGGGGCTATATAAGCGAGCTCGTGGGATGGGAGGACGCAAGCGACCAGGACAGGGGGATATACAAGCGAGCTCGTGAGATGGGAGGACGCAAGAGACCGGGACAGGGGGATATATAAGCGAGCTCGTGGGATGGGGGGATGGAAGTGTCTGGGACGGAGGGATACGCGAGCGAGCGGGACGGGGAGACACAAGCGAGATTCACGGTACATTTCCTACATGACACGTCAGGCATGTTAACATGCTTTGAAAATAAAATTCCCTTTTAGAATCAATTCTTGGATTGTCTTTTACCATCTGTAACTGATTTTTTTTTAATTGTTGAACTTTTATTTTAAATCTCAGCTTATGGGAAATGACTAAAGCCACCAGCAGGTGGCAGTACGTACCGTCATCTTGGAGCTAAGCAGAGTGACCAGGCAGGTGTAAAAGAGCAGAGGGATAAAAGCAGTTAATGAAGTACAGCGTCCAAGCAGACGTCTAGAGGCTACATTAGTAAGCTTTACTTGCACATTATGACCACTGGGTCAGGTTAGTTTATATAAGGCAACATGTTTCTCTGCCTCTCTGCCGAGATACACCAGCATAGCAGTGAAAGTAGCCTTGCCACTTCCTAGCACTAGGTGGCACTGTAACTCTAACAAATGTGTTTTGGTTTCCATGTAATTGTCTTTGTATGAAATATACAATTAATATTCATAATTAGGCTTGCAGCATAATTCTAAAACCTACATCTAAATAAAATAGATATTTAAATAATCACCATATGTACACTTAAATAATGTATATGACTGCAGAATGTCCAGTGAACATAAAACATGGTACACTGTAAAGCAGTGTGTTTGTAATATTAGAACAGCTCGTTCCCCTACATAAAAGCAGCTGCCAAAAGCCATAAGACGCTGCATGTTTGAAAAAGGAGCATTTCCCATACCAAGCGGCAGCATCAGCCATCCAGGATTCAGTGCTGAAAATACAGAGCGAGACTGAATGGGAGGAAGAGCTCCGCGGACAGCAAGTCCTCAGCAGTTCGTTTCAGGCGTGCCTGAGAGGCGCCACGCCGTAGGAGCTGTGACAGGCGGCGGAGGATGTCAGGAGGAATAGCGCTGTACTCCTGCGAGCCGGCCCTCGCAAGCGGCGCGCGCAGCCCAACGGAAAGGGACGTTGGACGGGTCTGCTGAGCGCAGCTTGAAAACTGGAGCAGCATGGGGCCTCCCAGGGGCCTACAGTCACATGCTCGGGGGCCCTGGGGCCGAGGGGAGCCTGGCACTGACAGCCACGCACTCGGGGAGCAGCCTATCCACAGGGAATGGAGGTCAGTCGGTCGCCGCTACCGTTTACGGCAAAGTCGCACCTCCACACCTCCCTGGGGACTGAAGCCCTCCATCTACAGGACAAAAAACTGCCGAGAGCAGCAAGCGGCGGTTTGCACTGTCCTTCACATCAGCCCCGACGGCTGACTGCTGCCGCCCCCCTAAAATGCATCAGGCCCCACACTGACACAGTGCATTACAGTGAAAGCCCGGGCAGCCTCCGTCAGTCGGCGAGCTCATTCCCAGTGACGGACAGCCACAGACCCCGGCCCCTGCAGATGATGTGCTCCGTGTCACTGCCCAGAATACTCCGTTTTACATTTTGCAGGCAGCATTCCAGTTTGCAGGATTCCTAAAGCTTCCTGCTCTGCTCCCTGCACTGCATTCAAACAAGCTTTTCATTTGGCTCCGGTACAGGCACCAATTCCTTGCTGTGAAATTAGATTATTCATATTGTTTCTCTGAGTAAGTATATGTTGGAATGAAAAGAGGTATTTATAAAATACAGTGAATTCAGGTGGTGAGGACAGAACCCCCCCTCCCCCCCACCCTTCTGGCCATGTCTTGGTAGCTTGAATCATCCTGGGTTTCCATCCCATTTGCAGTACCCCTGAATGCACTGTCCTGCCTGAGTGTGAGAGTAGCGCCTCACCATGGCGACAGATGCTCCCACAGGGCTGTCGTCCTCCTCTCCTGCTTCATTAGGCTCTGCAGACTCCACCCTCACACTGCCTTCCACCATGACATCATCCTGGAAGGCAAGCAGATGCCCCCCCCACCCGGCCGCTGGTGAGAAAGGGCATGGCCCGGTGACAGAGATTATCCATCCAGCAGGAGGTATTAGTGTTGCTTGTCCACAGAGGTGGTACATCCAGATGCACATTTAAAGCATCGTTTACAAGCGACTGTGGGCTTTCCAATGCTGGACGAGCCCATGCTTCTCACTGCTCACCTTGCTGCAGTTCAGTCCATCTGACTGACCTTCTCAACATGCTGCATAACACCACTTAATGTGCTCATGCTACTTCATGGATGTCAGTGCAACCAGTTGCCATGGATATGGACCTCTGGCATGAGTGCGGACGCCATGGCAAAGCAGTGACCCCTGCTTACCGTCACCCATGGGTGGGCGAGGACGTCCTCGGCAGTGTAGCGGGCTTCCACATTCACCTGCAGCATCTGGCCAATCAGCTCCTTAAAAAAAAAAAAAACGTCCTATGGTGAATTACAGCCCCACCCACTTCCGAAAAAAACAGCATAGATGCAGATTACAGAAGAGCATCAGCACCACCTACTGGAAAGAGCAAGGGCAAATGCATATATGTACAAAAACAGGTTTTTAGAGGGATACCTGCAGGTGTGAGACCGTGTCAACCAATCCCTGAAGGGGATTATAAGTTACACTCACACCCCTCCTCATCCTGCAGTGAATTCTCAGTTAGGATGGACCAGAGTGATGGACCTCAATGCCACACTGACTGTGAAGGACTGGCATCCCCCCCAGGGGGAGACCCCACGGTGCCAGACAGGAGCGAGGCTCAATGCCACGCTGACTGTGAAGGACTGGCATCCCCCCAGGGTGCCAGACAGGAGCCAGGCTCAATTTCATACTGACTGTGAAGGACTGGCAGCTCTCCCAGGGGGAGCCTCCAAGGTGCCAGATAGTCACCAGCCTCAATACCACACTGTCTGTGAAGGACTGGCATCCCCCCCAGGGTGCCAGACAGGCACCAGACTCAATGCCATACTAACTGTGAAGGACTGGCAGCCCTCCCAGGGGGAGCCCCCAGGGTGATGGACAGGTGCCAGGCTCAATGCCACACTGTCTGTGAAGGACTGGCATCCTTCCCAGGGGGAGCCTCCAGGGCCCCAGACAGTCGCCAGCCTCAATGCCACACTGTCTGTGAAAGACTGGCATTCCCCCCCACGGTGCCAGACAGGCGGCAGCCTCAATGCCACACTATCTGTGAAGGACTGGCATCCCTCCCAGGGGGAGCCCCCACGGTGCCAGACAGGAGCGACGCTCAATGCCACGCTGACTGTGAAGGACTGGCATCCCCCCAGGGTGCCAGACAGGCGCCAGGCTCAATGCCACACTGACTGTGCAGGACTGGCAGCCCTCCCAGGGGGAGCCCCCTGGGTGCTGGACAGGCGCCAGGCTTAATGCCACAGTGTTTGTGAAAGGTTATGGTTAGAATTATAAATTTTAGGGCCCATGTGCTCACTTTTGTCGAGAATTATACATGTTGCCGGGCCCATGTGCTCACTGTGGTCGAGAATTATACATGTTACTGGACCCGTGTGATCACTTTAGCAGAGAATTATACTTGTTACCAGGCCGGTGTACTTACTTTGGCTGGGTATTATACATGTTACTGGTCCCATGTGCTCACTTTAGCTTAGAATTATACTTGTTACCGGGCCAGTGTACTTACTTTGGCTAGGTATTAAACATGTTACTGGGCTCATGTGCTCAATTTAGCTGAGAATTATACATGTTACAGGGCCCATGCGGTCACTTTGGCTGAGAATTATGCATGTTACGGGGCCCGTGTGCTCACTTTGGCTGGCAATTATACATGTTACAGGGCCCGTGTGCTCAGTGCTCACTTTGGCTGGGAATTATACATGTTACCGGGCCCATGTGCCCACTTTGGTCGAGAATTATACATGTTACTGCGCCCGTGTGATCACTTTAGTAGAGAATTATACTTGTTACCGGGCCGGTGTACTTACTTTGGCTGGGTATTATACATGTTACTGGTCCCATGTGCTCACTTTAGCTGAGAATTATTCTTGTTACCGGGCCAGTGTACTTACTTTGGCTAGGTATAATACATGTTACTGGGCCCGTGTGCTCACTTTGGCTGGGAATTATACATGTTACTGGGTCCGTGTGTTCACTTTGGCTGGGAATTATACATGTTACTGGGTCCGTGTGCTCACTTTGGCTGAGTCTGAGATGTTGTCCCAGTAAGGAGACGGGAATTCCAGTTTGCCCACCAGGATCTGCTCAAATAGGTCCTTCTGCAGGTTGTTCTCACTGAGGCACAAGACAGATGAGGTTAGATAAACTTCATTGATCCCAGGAAGGGATGTAATAATAATAAATTAGGAGATGATATATGTGCAATGAAGATAATATAACAATGCCATTTCCTCCCGGGTAGGCGGGTGAATGGTGTTGACACACAGATGCCCACCTGCGGAAGGGGGGGAAGCCGCATAGCAGGATGTAGGTAATGACACCGGCCGCCCAGATGTCCACCTTCAGCCCATACCTGTGGCCGCACACGGCAGAGTGAGGACGCCCACATTACAACACAAACGTCACAGCTTCTGGATCACAGGGAACCCCCCCCAAATGCCCCCCTATCCTTACCCAGTCTCAGCAATGATCTCCGGGGCGACATAGGTCGGCGTCCCACACACAGTGTGCAGCGGCCCCTCAACGACGGTGGCCAAGCCAAAGTCTCCCAGCTTCAGAGACTTGGTGCCATCGGAGTACTCGCAGACCTGTGGGATCGACGGAGCCAGTGAATGCAGAATCTCCCAGAAACCTCCCAGAAACCTGGAGCAATCATGCCACCGATCACTGCCGGCCTTCAGCAGACCAGCAGATAACCACTCGGAGGTCCTCCTCGTAAGCTCTGGCCAAGGCTGCACAAATATCACACCGCGACTGTATGGCACATGTGCAAATATTTGTCCAGTCACTGGCTTTTCGGTACTATACAGGTGTTTACTTACACCGACAATTTGTTAAGTAGATTAGTAGTACCTGAAATATTAATGAGATACATATGGTGATGCCCAGAAGTTAGTAATCTATAAATTTGGCGTATCCTAATGTTCAACAAACATTTAAACTGCGAGATACTTGGCAGATGAAATTTAACACAGATAAATGTAAGGTAATCCATGCAGGGAGCAGAAATATAAAGTACAGATA
>JAOYFF010000015.1:5457842-5475455 GCA_025773925.1 Cryptomyrus ogoouensis | reverse complement strand
TCTCCCCAAACGAGCTTGATGGGCCGAATGGCCTCCTCTCGTTTGTAAATTTCTTATGTTCTTATGTTCTTATGAAGCGCTGCCACACCACCAACGTCCTTTTACCTCGTTTATCCACAATATCTCCTCTTTTAAAAGATGCTGTGGCTGCTGATCTGTCCCTTTCTTCACCGCCACTTCAGTGCTTATCGCTTCCGTGATTCACCAAAGCAGTCGCGTGCGGCGTGCCCTGCTAGCCGAATTTAATAAACATAAGGGCACACCAAATGTATACAGGTTACTAACTTTTGGGCATCACAATATGAGGCTCATTAATGTTTTATGCATACTGCTAATCTGCTTACCAAACTGTGGCCGTAAGTAAATGTCCGCATTGTACTGAAAAGCCGGCGTCCGGACAAATATTTCTGCCTGTCGTCTAAAGCCCATATAGTAGCGATCATATCGGCATGTGACCTCGCACGGCCCCAGCTCTGGCCCCGGAGCGGCGCCCGACGACCCGCTGCCTACCAGCAGGTTCTCCGGCTTGATGTCCCTGTGCACGATGTTCAGGCTGTGCAGGTACTTGAGGACGCTGGCCAGGTTGTAGACCATGGCACTCGCGTCCTGCTCTGTGTACTTGGTAGAGGACGTTATGGCATCAAACAGGTCTCCACCCTGTACAGATACACGATACACTGTTACCTATACTAGTCTTACGATACCGCCTACCAACAGCACTGCTAATCGTACATAACTCAGTCCAGCACTGCCCCCACAGTGCCACTACAGTAATAAGGAAGGATGACAAATTATTGCAGTGGGTGACCATAATGCGACCAGGTAGACTTACAAGTACATGACCTGCTGGAGTGACCTTACCTTGATTTAGTACTATTGCTAGTTAGAAGCTGTTATCCTACCTAATAACTCCACACATTTAACGAAAAGCACACATTATGCCACTCAGGGAGGTACCATCAGAATTTTGGGGTGTAATACACCCTCCCAAAGCTAGGTGGCAGCAGTCTTGCTTTTAAATCACTTGTCTAATATACCTTTTTACGTGCACTGAGGGTCCCTCTCAATGTCATGGGGCGTGTGCACTGCGTATCAAGGCCCCCGTTAGAGACCGAGGACGGCTGACCCTACCTTGACCAGCTCCATGACCAGGTAGAGCTCTGTAGGTGTGTCGACTTCCTCGATCAGCATGATGATGTTGGGATGCTTGACTCTCCGAAGGATGGCCACCTCGTTCTCGATCAGGTGCTCCTGTCAATCGACAATGTCAGGCACTTGTGGCGCACGCGGCTTCCGGCATGTTCCGGGGGTGACCACACCCACCTTTCCGCTGCACTTGGCCTTGTCAATGATCTTCAGGGCGAACTCCATCCCGGTGGCCCTGTCAATCGAGAAGCACAGGAAGGAGAAGCGGATGAGGGGGGGCACCAGGCAGCCGAACGCCATGTGGGATGGGGGGGGAGGGGGGTTGGGCGCGAGTCGGCTCTGCAGGGAACAGAGCACTTCGCTCAGCATGAGACACGTGCTGCAAGAGTGCTTCTGTCTGCAGGCTCATAATAATATTTCCATACAGCTTTGAAATGTTAAAAATATCACACTTCTTCACTATCACGTCTCCTGCTGGCATTGGTGTGGCCACCTGAACTGAAAATGTCGGGCCTGCTGGGCACTGGAGACGAGCATCACCAGGCAAGCACTGCCAACGACTCACGCACGTCAGCAGGACCAGCGCGACCTCAACGTGACCTCCGGACCTACCGCTCCACGCACTCCTTCACCACGGCGAAGTTGCCATCGCCGATGACCTTCCCAACCTTGTACTTATCCAGGATGGCCGAGGAGGTCTGCACAGTGTTTCCATTCACTGCTGACGAGAGAACATGGTTTGGACCTGCCTCTCAGCCTGACATGTGCATATACAGCTCCTCCTGCTGGTCACTCGACTGCCCCCCCCCCCTTACACTTGCAAATGCATCTCATAGCAGAGGGGTTTTCTTATTGCCCCCGTAGGTCTGGGGGCCTCATGGGCCAGGCCAGGTCTGACTGGGTGAGAATCGGACCATGGGCAGGGCCTGCTGAGCTCGCGGGTCACGTGACATTACCTTCTGGGCTTAAGTCTTCAGTGTCATCCGCAGCCCGGTTCACGCTGGAGGTGGAGATGCGATGCGGGGAGAGCTGGGAAGAGAGATAAGGATGCCAAACCAAACCTCCGGATGGAAAGAGCCGGAATCTGTGTCACGGTGACCAAGCAAGGTGAAGGATCTAGGCAGGCGTGATGCTGGGGGTGAGCGACTGCTCAGACCGCAACACAGCTGCAAGCGGCGCAAACTAAAATATTTCATTAAAATAGTACTGCAGACATTATTCATGTGTCCACATCCATAAACAGACACATTAAATCCCTCCTGTTTGTTTTATATGCTGAATCAGTATATTCAATTGCAAATGAGTCGGACAGTCGCTGACCCTCCTACCTACGGAATCACCACCTAGTGGTGGCCAGCTTACCCTGCGGCTCAGCGCGCTGCTGCTGGGGCTGGGGGAGTTGGTCGGCCTGGTTGGACTGGCAGCTGGAGTGGGGGAGTGGGGGGGGGGGGGGGCAGTAGGACAATATCTCAATAGCTCTTAAAAGATAACATTATTCCAGAACAGCAGCTGTGTTACATTTTAACTAAATGAGGATATTTCACCATTATATGGAAGCATGAAACGTAAAATGTAGGGATCATTATTCTGAAGTGTTTCTGTTTCCCTGTAGATGAAAATACTTCAGTACACAGGAAACAAGGTCACATTCAGCCTGTCTGTACACAGGAAATGAGGTCATATTCAGTCTGTCTATACACAGGAAATGAGGTCATGCCATGTCTTTCCAATCACCAACCTAGGAGACGAGTACAACTGACTCAGTCAGGCCACACATTTTCTGTGTTAACCTTTGGGAGGCGCTGTGTGGTTTACAGGCATCTGGGAGTGTGTAGGGCAGCAAACAGAGCGTTACTAATGGGTCACGGTTGGGTTCGCCCATCTCCACAGGGAGAAGGCTGTACTTTCAGCTGTTGGCCGGCCAGCTGGTTTGACAGTGCCCCCTGCTGGCTCGCTCTGGCAAAGCACACGGCTGGACACAGTCGGATGCGGTGACAGGGGAGTGAGGAGTCTGTCTAAAACTCTCCACCATAATGAAGCACGGATGAGGAATCACAGTCACTTATCTGCTCTCTTACTAAATGCTTTCTCTATTAATTACTGACGGTGCATGAACACTTACGGATCTAACAGACTGTGTGGGAAAAGCCAAAGAAATGACTGGAGAAAGCCTGGAAAAACGCCAGTGTCAGCATGGCATCGGCATGTTATTTTCGGTGGTGCTGAAGATAGAGAGGCGAGCTGACCGCCTGCACCCACCACTGGGCTCTCATTCCTCCTCTCTCTCTCATTCAGGAGAGAACCATCTGACCATTACGCTGCAAAGTCTCACCTGGTAAGTTTAACATAATTAGCAAGCACTGTCTGCACATCCTAGCCTACCACCTCGGGGTTTAGGGTTACCTCAGCCATGAATTGTTTATTAGGACGTCTGAGCGACAACACAAGCCTTTAAGAAAGCAGAGCTCATTTCAGGTCCGGTTTCAGCAAAACATCTCTCAGCTCATGAAGCTCAACAAATCTTCCTCTTTCAGGAAAAATAAAAGAATGGCGAGTGGCAGATCTGAGAGACGGCCTGTGTGAGTGAGGCAGCCCAGACTCACAGCTCACCTGGGCAGCTCAGGCTCATCAGCACAGGGCTCTGAAGGTCTGAGCATAGCATCTTATGGGAATGTGATGTAAATATGGCGACAATTGAGGGTTAGGAAACGCGACTCATATCGTCCGTACCTGTGGCCGGGGGCTTGTTCCGGCGCTGCAGACCTGGGCTCTTGGACCCGGAAGGCCTTGGAGCATGAGAGGATGAGGACTTCAGCCCTCGGCACTCTGCGGAAAAGAGGAAGGGGAGAATCAAGGCAGATACGAGCCCCGGCAAACCAGCTGGGAAGTGTCTCCTCTGTACTATGTTCTAGCACATTCCTCCTGACGCCCAGGTTCACCTCATCCTCACTGTGTCCCCTGACACCCCCCTCACTCCCCCCACAGCCTGAACTCTCCTCTTGGCCTCCCTGACAAGCCCCCAGCCTTTGACGGGACAGCAGAGTCACTTTCTGCATTTCAATGGCTTCCGGACTGAGCTGAGGAAAAGCGCCAGGCCGGAGTCTCAGAGAGAGGAGCAAGAAGGAGGGAGAAAAAGCACCAGAGGAAGACTGAGAATGAAGAGGAAGAGCAGAGCAGCCTTGCAGATGGGAGGACTGCCAGCAGCTCCTACAGCGCCTAGAAACAGCGTAAGGGTGGAACCACAGACTCAGCTCAGCTCTCAACAGCCTCGTACAGTCAGGAAAAATGACAAAAGTATATACCATATATACTGTATACGTCAGCTGCCTTCCAGACAGGACACTGAGAGACCCACTATCCCTCTGTGCAGTCAGGGGTCAGGGAGTAAGCTGGGGGCCGGCCCGAAGGATTAAACCCACTGATCCACACTGTTGGTGCGGCACAGGATTGGCTCGTCACCTGCCCACTCCTCCATGCAATGACAGCTTTCTCACCGAATGTCTTCAGAAACTTAAACACGGCACAGGAAGCTGCCAGCTTCGCCTTCTTCCTGGTTGCTGAGGCCTTCAGTGACTGACAGCTGGCTTTTAAAAGAGATATTTCACCTGCGCGAGATGGCAGGGGGCCTTGCTGACGGTTCAGCCCGCTGACACCCTGACGAATGTTTCTGGGCACGTATGTGGCGTCTGCCCAAGAAAAAGGATGGAGATGAATAAAGAATGAAGGCATAGGTGGAGAATGAACTTGGATACTGGTATAGACCCCCTCACTGCGTTTAGGAGCTGGAGAATACCTTGGTCTGTCCAAAGACCACATCCTAAACCAGCTACAATACCAACTGGAACACGTAAATGCAGCCTCCTGCCCCGCCCTCAGGGGGGCGCCATGTATCCACGGCTGCTTGCCCTACCACGTGCTGCTCGTTTATAGTGTCAGCAGCACCACATACCAAATACAGTTACTAAACCAGGAGCTTGTGTGTGAATCAATGATTTTCTCATGAAAACCCTCAAGGTAAGGGTGGTGCGGTTACACTGGAGGGGTGGGGACTGTGAGGAGGGGAAGTACAGTTACACTGGAGGGGTGGGGACTTTGAGGAAGAGTAGTGCAATGTATGGATGGATGGAAGACACTCTGGGGAAAAACAAACATGGAACTTGGTCCTTCAACCAAAAGTATTTTAACAGAGCAGGCAGCCAGTGTGTGGAAGCCAGACCATTTGACAGGACCTAAGGATGCAGAAGTATGGAGATGGAGTAACGGCAGACGTACCGCTCACAAAGCTAGCAGAGGCCTTGCCACTGAGATCGAGTCCGAAATCATCTTGAGCATAGCGGTATTTCTCAGGACCACAGGCAATGAAGACATCGTCACCTCCAAAGAAGTCCTGCAGACAGGTGATCTGGAAAAAAGAAGGCAGAGAGGAAAATTCTGAAGAGAAGAGAATCTCACTAATCTCTACTCTTAAACCAAGATGTTATCCATGTAGCACAGGGCATGTGTGAGTCCACCACAGGGCACGGGGATGGGGTACACCCTGGATGGGATGCCAGTCCATCACAGGGCACGGGGTCGGGGTACACCCTGGATGGGATCATAAATGGAAATCATAAACATTACCCATAATCCTCTTCTCACCATGCCCACACCGAGTCAGGATGTGCAGACCCCACCTCCTGCATGCCGCTCTGGGGCATCTTTGTCACATACCCGCTGTTATAAACTCATTGGCTGCGTAATGCAGATGCAGAGTCATTCAGAAGCATCGTAACCGAGGGCAGGCTGCTGCACAGCCCCGCAAATCCATTTAAACACAGGAGCGCCGTCTCAACCAATCAGCATCTTGCAGGGAACTCTGGGAGCATTCTGCGTGATCCGATTCATGCAGCTCTACCTGCGCTCCTCAGAACTGCCACCATGTGGGCAGAAGACGCATCTCTGGTCCTTAAATGCAAAGACTCCCCAACGCAGCCTGTTAGCGCAGCGGAGATCTGGTCAGCTTTGGTTTAGAGGAAACAGGAATGGCATGGCCACAGGCATCCTGGTCAGTGTTTCCAGGGAGAGACTAAGAAGAACCAGAGCTCAAGAAAGAAAACCCAGCAACACTGAAACCAGGCACCTGGAACGTTCCTTCAGGGCTGACCAATTACCACTAATGCTGAGAGACAGCGCAAGGTTAACCCGGAACTCTAAAAGCCAAAAATACAGCCAGGCAACATGTACAAAGGGGGGGGGGGCTTTTTCTTTTCTCTGAAAGCAAATCCCCCTTTCGGGTGGGGGGGGGAGCTTCCTCTGGTACGAGCCACATGGAATACAAATGAAGCCACGCTTCTCAGCGTGATCCTTTAGTGGGGTGCGTACAGGCGGTGGCGTTGCCATGGCAGCAGGGTGCCAGGCAGTGCTGCGCAAAACCACCAGTAAGCGGGCGGGGGAGGGCCGCGATAATTACCCATGCAGAGGCACTACTAAATTGGAGTACCGTCACAGCAATGCTCGCTTTCGTGAGGGGGGGGGCATGGGCCTGGTGCCCCCCTTCCCCCATGACTGTGTGTTATTACGCTCATTCATTGAGGCGAGGCTGTCAGACCCTTCCAGAACTTTTTATTTAAAGCCCTTATCTGTACTGGTTCGCAGTGTTTACAGGTTGGGACCTATGTGTAAGAAGAGCCTAGGGCCAGTATGGATGCAGCAGTGTGCCTTTCGGACTGCAGGACTATCCAGGGTTATCCCAGATTAACACGCTCAGGGCAGGAATCGAACCTACAATCCTGGAGGTGTGAGGCTTCAGTCATGTCCACCTGGTATGCATCACTTCATGAAAATTACATAGCACAACAATTTACAAGCTAAACAGGGGTCGCTTGATCACTGTGTTAGAGTCTACCTATAACCTGAGGGGACTCGAACGCGAGCAGACGGTAGGCCAGCCACCGATCACAGGACGCACTCCTGATAAGACTGAGGTTCAGCTGCAGACCACAGACCCTCATGATTATCCGTAACACAGGCGGGACAGCTTAGTCTTCTAGCTGAAAATGTCTGTGGATTAGACTGGCTGTAAAAATATATTTAGTGCTTTTTCCGATTGTCTTTAAATCCCCAGTGAGATCAGAGCTTTTTCTTCTAGCTGTGTTTCTTTCCGCAGACACCTCAGCGGTGTGTCACAGTGTCACTGCAGAACAAACCTTATGCTGGAAACTTCAATTCACTGAGCATTTCACATTTCAGAGGCTTTAGGCAGTAAAAGGCAGTTTCAGGGCCATGAGACGGGTCCTAAGTGCCAGAAGGGAATGACACAAGCACAGATTCATGCATGAGACTGCGGCCTGATCCTGCGAGTGCCAGTTAAACCCGGCTGTGGCAGTACACGACAGAAAGGGGGCAGCGTCGAGCACCCAACACTGCCAGCCCTCATTGTTCTCCCACGAAGGAGACCATGAGCACGGCCTCCCCACTGCATGAATGACACTGTAGCTGCTGCACTGCAGAGGGATGGGGCCAGAAGGTTCTGTGGGACCTCAATGCTGGGCCACTTCTCTGCATGAAATGGAAGTGTGTTCAGGGGGTGTGTTGGCAGGATGGGAGGGGCAGGGGGCAGTGATACAGACTGAGCCGTGTGATTATCATCAGCATTACTGGTCTCACTGCTAATTATTACCCTGGCAACCTGGGCCTGTAGAGAGACAGGAGTGAGAATTAACAATGACTCAGCCTCATTCTGATAAAAATCACACTGAAGCCTCAATCAGACCGACTGCTACGACAGACTGAATAAAGACTGACAAGCAAAGACAGACTAAGCAAAGACCGACCCACTACAATAGACTAGGTAAAGACCAACCCGTTACGACAGACTAAGTAAAGTCTGACCCGCTACGATAGATTAGGTAAAGACCGACCGGCTACAACAGACTGAGTAAAGACTAACAAGCAAAGACAGACTGAGCAAAGACCGACCCACTATGATAGACTGAGCAAAGACTGACCTGCTACAACAGATTAGGTAAAGACCGACTCGCTATGATGGAGTGAGTAAAGACTGACAAGCAAAGACAGACTGAGCAAAGCCCGACCCACTACGATAGACTGAGCGAAGACCGACCTGCTACAATAAATTAGGTAAAGACCGACCCGCTATGACGGACTGAGTAAAGACTTACATGCAAAGACAGTCTGAACAAAGACCGACCTGCTACGGCAGACTGAGTAAACACAGACAAGTAACAACAGACTGAATAAAGACCAACAAGCAGGATTTGTACGTTAGATTTACCCAATTGTCCACTTCCCTGACTGGTTGGAAGCTTCAGGAATCCCCATGACTGCACCTCATACGTTCCTCCATCCACCCCCACAGCCTACAGGTTTTATATAGAGTGTTTACAGTAAAAGCCACTTACAGGGAGCCATTATCGCACATTATTCATGGGCGATGGCACAGAGCGTCCCCCACCCAGGGTGCCAGGCCCCACCCTGTGTCCCGGTTCTCTGTCGCCCTCATCTCACAGGGGTTTTTTTTTGTGAAACTTGTAGGTCTGCCCTGCAACAGTTAGAATTTTCTGGAATTTTGTTGTTTTCCCTCTGGAGTGAGGAGTAAATATATTGCAGACATATAGACACACACGCATACACTTGAACAGGATTAAATTAAAAACCTAAAGGATTCACGTTAATTATGTTTTTATAAACAACAATGTTCCACTTCAGAAACGTTGTTTAAATATATAATTTTGTAATGAGCACTTATCTGTGAGACTGTAGCAGATGTACTTCTGGAGTACTGGAGTTTCAACACCACATGCAAATTTGACCCCGTCACACGCCCCAAACACACAGACATCCTGGAGGACACAGTGAAGCTTAACATAGCATCATGACCCCGGTTGTCTCGACATCACATAAAGAATACCGTACACTATGAAGCTGGAACGGTCAGTAAGGCACACTAACCCTGAGAGGGAGCTTCCCCGACAGCAAAACTGTGCTAAACAGCGCCATTTCCATGCCAATACATGAGGTCGTGGCCTTCAGCTCCTCCGATGTCATTTCCTGTCCCTGCTCTGGGCTCATGCTAATTGAGATGTGGAATCTCTGGTAATTTAATAAAAGCAGATGAGATGATACAATGGGCCAGGTTAAGAAAGCCGGAAGTGTAGCGGCAGAACATGCTCACACCCTGGTAAGTTCACACACAAACACGCACCCTCTGAATGAAGCCCCAGACCAGTCAGTCTTCCTGGAAATAAGGTGACCTCACAGCCAAAAGCTGGCTTACAGGCAGACGGGTAACGACGGTCCCCCCTCCTAGCCTGACTGTAGCCGGTATGCCCCGAAGGATCAGGGCTCTGCCGTTTTACGGGTTTTCTGAATGTACTGTGTTCTGAAGGTACTAGCAGGACCGCTGTGCGGTTTAGACCGTTTTTAAAAAAGCCAAACCAGAAGAGGCACAAAAAAGGTCACCCAGGTCGAGATGCACACACTCGAGTGTTATTCTAACCATTTTCCATGTGACAAAAGTAATTATGGGACACTGACATGGTAACCCGCTCAGATCATGGTGGGTGACACCAATGATTTAGGGACGGGCAGTTATATGAGTGTACAGCTGTTCGGACAGCGAGGGCCCCAAATCCCCATCACCCTGCTTAGGCGTGAGCAGTAATCAGGTTCCCTCTCAGACCTCGGACAAGCGAAGGGCGTCAGCCGTTAAAAAGCCTCTAAATTACAGCGCAGGCCTGACAGGTTGCAACCATCAGCAGCAGTGTGTCTGAGAACGAGCTGAAATCGCACGGTCGCAATGTGAAAGGTGACACCGAGAGCCCGCACGGGACACTGCGTCGAGTCACCGCTTCCGGAGGCTTCTGGGAATGATTCTGAAGAACCGTTTCTAGCCATCAGAGATCATGCTGGGTTGGCATGTCTGGATTTTTAAGAGTCAGAGCTCATTAACGTCAGCTTTAGACATCAGGCAGAAATCGTTCAAAAAAGCTAATATTAAACAGCGAAATGGCAACAACCAAAAGAGTGCATGACGCTACCCAGCTAAAGTACCAAGCCAGCCTTTGTTTACACTGCGGGAGCTGAGGAGGGACTTTAATCTGAGTCCCCCTACGGCCTTGACAAGCCGTCCTGCTAACGCGTGACAGCAGTGACAGCGGGTTTTTTTTCATGCTCACATTAGTTTATCTGCACCAGTGAAATCGGGCTTCATGAACAGAGGTGGGTATTTCAGGTCCAGAGAGTAAAGGTCCAGACTAAGATTTTGCTTAAACCAACCAGCTGAGTATAAAGAATCACAGACTACTCAGTTAGTTGGGTGAAACAAAATTTTGGTCTGGACTCTTACTCTCCGGACCTGAGATACCAATATCTCTGTCCATTACCCATTGTAGGCGGGACCACGCAGAGCTGTCAATCACAGCCCCGTTTCACTCAATAGGAAGCAGCCATGGTTGCCTGGCTGCAGATGCTCCCATCACTAACAAAAGCCCCCTTCAGGCAGAAACCTGATTTGCACCAAGGGGTGGAATCGTCCCTAGGCAGTCAGGCAGATTCGGCCTTTACCTGCTTGCCATCCAGGGTGTAGAGTCGCTTGACAGGCCCCGAGTCCAGCTTGATGGCCTCGGTGATGTCAGCCAGGACCTGCTCGAAGGAGTGGGCGGTCTTCTTGTTGAGCAGCACGCGCACGGCTTTTCGGGGCTTGACGCCGCCGCGGATCACGGTCACCAGCTTGGGCTTGATGAAGTCCTTGGTGTCGCGCGGCTTGCTGCGGGGCGAGCCTGGGCTGGTGCGGGGTTTTGCCCCCCCTGCCTTCACGTTCACCGACCAGTTGGGGTTGGTGTTCTGGGCGTAGTCCACCTTGCGATATGGCTCATTGGAGGCGCAGACGTAGCTCTCACCTGCAGTGAGAGGGAGGAGCAGAATACCCACCGCTATAAACATAACCATGTAAGCTGCCGCATCACCTCAATGCAAACTCTCAGAACCTGATAGCACTAAATACCCACAGATATACGGACCATATCTAGCGGTACACCACTGTGGAAATTTTGACCGATACCAATAACCGACATATTTGTGTCTCATATTACCGATAATCAGCGGTGAAAATTGTCGAGTTTGCCGTTGCAGATTACCGGAATGACGTTACATCTTTTTTTATTTGGTGGAAAAATGAAAGATCGATCTGCTGACCAGAATTATTAATCGATTAAAAACATGTCATAAGCCACATAAAACCATCTCGCGGGCTGATACTTTGCGACCCTCTTCTGAGCAGCAAATAAGCCAACAGAATCCTTCATCCTCCGCTGTGGAAAATGGCCGATTGTCCAATGGGATCATGTCCGTTATTTCAATAGTTACGTCTTTAGCTCTGGTGCTGCTGACTCTGAATATTGACTAAAGTCTAAATATCGACAAGCAATATCGACCGAGATTGACTCATCAGACCGATGCCAATGCCCTGATTTTTAACGAACATTGCCCAATACAGATGTTAACTGATAAATCTCTATGTCACATTCATGGAACCATATCACAAGTTCAAAGCCAATATGATCTTAGAAAAGAGCAGCCAATAAGAATAAAGGGCATCGTTTTATTGAACGATATTCTAGAGATCCCTTCCTCCTTCACATAACATCTCAATTCATTGCCTATTTAATAATGCATTAAAAAGCAAAGTCTCTCACAGTTTGCAAGCTTTAAAATACACAATTTAATCCATCTCATTACCCTGAAGAAACTGTTTAGGTATTAATGTGACACAGAGAGAACGACCCACGGATCTCAGAGACACCAAGAAACTGTTTAAGGCTTAATTGGACACAGAGGGAAGGATTCACAGATCTCAGAGACATCCAGGCTCCCTGAAAGGGGAGCTGTGGGACTGCAAGGGTCACAGGACGGACCTGAACGCCGCCTCGTAACCACTTGCTGAAGACAGCAGCGGAAGCTTCCAGAGAAATGGCCTGGCTTCAGCTCAAAACAGGTGTGTCACGGAGATGTGGATGAAAGCAAAGAAAGGCATTACACAGGAGTGACACCTCACTGTCTCCAGCAGGAAGGCGCAGGATCACATCTGGCGAGTGAGGAAGACCACATGTGGAGAGCTGTCTACAGAGAACATCTGCATCATAGTAGAACTGTAATTAATCCAGACAGCCTCAACCGGTTATGACTGAGACGAATAAACACTGGAACAACAATCAAGTTATACACATCACTCATGTCAAAACTGTACAGTTACTTCAGGTTCTTTTTGTTGCTGTGAAACACGTGATGAACACATGAAGACTTAATGCATGGGGGGGTGGGGGAGAAATGTGCAAAACACCTGGCAGGACATTAACGTGAAGGACATGGTGAGGAGCAGGGCCAACATCTGTGGCTTCAGAAGAGCTCCAGTGCTTCTTGGAGAGAGTCCTGTGCAATGGGGCACTAGACTGTCCTTCAAAAGGAGGAGCCTACAGTTCAAGGATGGGTGAAGAACTTGGAGATCTGCTCCGCTCTCAGAACTTCCCATAAAGGATTAATGCTGTTTGGAGCCGGTGTCTGGAAAGGCCACGGAAGATGTCCGACTGGTGAAACTCCTTCAGAATCTGTTTAGCAGTGAGTATGGGGGCATTGTGACGAGGGTGCAGTGTCTACACCACAGAGGGCATCAGGCCTCATTGGAAAAAGGTCTCCTATTCCTTAGCTGTTGTATAACTGTGGAGAGTGACCATCAGACTCAATGGCTTCCGGAGGATGGCTGACAATATCAGCAGACATTAGGCTTCCTTGCCCTTTCTCCAAATGTAAACCCACCCAGATGCAGGAGAAAGGGTGGTAAGGACTCCTCAGACCTCGTTACCGCTTTTCGCTGCCTGGGGGGTCCGGGCTTCATACACGTAACTCGCGGCTTAGGCGCGTGGGGACGTGGTTTTCAGAATGGTCCCCTTCTCACGGTAAATAATTACGCAGCTTTTGTAACACGCACCTACGATTATCTGGCCTCTTGTTGCTCTGAAAACCCGCATATCAAAGCCGTTCCTCAGCCGTCCGTTATGGCCGACGCCTACTGACAGCTGGCCCCCAGCCTAACGTAAGACCTCAGTAGCTGCGTCTGTAAATCCGATTTACTCACTTCTGATTAAACTCCTTTTCCATGCGGCATTTTATTTTGTCCACCCCGCCATAAATAAATGCAGATATTATTTATACTAACTGCTGCTCAGGTTAATTCTTGTTTTCTCCACTGAACAGCACAAAATATGCACAACATTGTAAGTGCTCATGAAACGCTTCAGACTGCAAAGAATGGGAAATAAATCTGAGCATTAAAAATAATCATAATAAATAATAAAAAAATCTCCCGCACTTTCTGCTTGAAGGACTCCTGACATTTCAATACCTGATATTATCTCCTTAATGAATGTCCCTTGTCAATGCCAACAAAAAGACACCAAGACAAAGCCTTCTGTAATCTACTGTCCCATTTACATCATGCAGTAAGACACCCCATCGTAGAGTCACAGTCTGTGCACGTGCCCCTGTGCAGCCCCCGAAGGCTGGGGGGGGGGGGTCCCCTTCAGCCCGCGTGGAACTCCGCATGTGTCTGACGCCTCTAGGTTTCCGAACGACCTCCACCGTGGTTTTCATTCACCGACTTTGGGTTAGTTCATTATTTAAGGCTCCGCCCTCCCTGCACGCTAATGAGAGGCACCGAGGAAGACCCCCCCTAGCGTGTGACGAGACATGAATGACAAATCCCACGAAGCAGAGGTGCTGAAAGGCGAATCAGCACAAGCTAACTGCAGCCTCATTAGGAAACACCAGGTAGGGCGATGGCGGTAACGCCAACTATCCCCGCCCCTTGGCACGATTTCCATGGCAGAGATCATTCGTCTCCATTATTTTGCTTAATTTACATTAACTAAGTGTAATGCACAATTAATTACGGTCGTGAACGGGGTCAGAACATTTAAATGAGATGTGCCAAAAATATGCGATGAGCCAACAGATGAAACACAAAAGGCAGGGATGTTGCACGTGAGGAATCGGCATGAGATGGTGCCATGTGAAGCCAGTAAGGCATGAGAGCAGCGGAGAGGCGAGGCTGCGGAGTCCCCGCAAAGGCACCGCCGGGATGTCACCGCCATGGAGCCGTCACACGGTGACCCATCACCCTCATCAGGCACAGAGCCGGGGGTTAGTAACAGGCGGTGCATCCAACAGGCAGGCCGGTCAAGACCATGCGCTCAGAGGGCCGGGCTGCGCGCCCGTGTTACGAATGCAGTCAGCGACACCCTTATTTTAAAGGCGACCCGATGCCATGCGCCGAGGAACGATGTCAGTGGTCATACCTTCTACGAAATCGTCCAGGCTGGTTATCTTGCTTGTGCCGTCCAGCGTGTAGATGCAGCGGACGCCCTGGGGCAGGCTGCTGCTGTCCGACAGGGATTTGGTGAGCTCCATGAGCAGCGCGCTGAAGGACCTGAAGCGGTCGCCGGACACCGCGTACGGCAGACCCTTGAAGTATCTGTCCCCATTGCGGTAAAAGCGCACTTTCTTGGCCTTCTTCTCCGAGCTGAGAGCCTGCAGGGTCCGCGTGCGGTAGAAGCTGCAGTTGGCGCTGTGCGCCGGACTCGGTACCAGGCTGCTGCCCCTGGATCCAGCCTGCGAGCCCGAGCCTGTCCGGCGTGAAGCCCGCTGCGCCTTGTCCCGCTCGTCAAAGTGCTCCAGTTCTATAGCTGACATTATTGCTTACTGGGGAGAGCGGTATTTGATTAATGGTTTCTCCCAGCTATGTGGGTACAGCCCCCTTAAGCAGCCCAGTCTGACGGACGGGATCACCGGGATCAGGGGTAACCGCGTCGCATTAGGAGATCGGCGCTCACACGTCAATGCACATCTTGCTCCTCGCTAATAACAGCCGGAATGATGCCCCAATCATGCAAATGATACAATGCATTCACCGGGCGTAGAGCAGCGTGAAGCCTGTTCATACCTACGTAAACTACAAAAAAAAAAAACATAAATTCCTCAGTACAGCCCTCCAAACTGCAAAAAGAGGCAAATTCAAAATGCACAATTTATTTATCAGTCGGGAAAAGCTGCAGCCGTCATTGGACGCATTAAATATTGTGTCTCCAGCCTCTTCAGGTATTTTTTGGAAAGAGGAGGCTGCGCATATTGACTGACAGCTGCTTAAGCCGCGGACGGAGCCGCCTCAGCCAAGGCACACCATTCCCGCAGCATATCCTTTCTTTGTTGTCTTTTTTTCCTCGTAGAAATGCAAGGTCCGGGTGAAACGATGCCTAGGGCTGATGGAGACTAGCAGGAGGAGAGGATCGCCGAAGCTCCCAGCCTGGCAGCGCAGTCAGCCGAGCCGGATTGCCGGGTAAGCGGCGGGGAAGACCGGCATCTGCGGGGTCCTAAAGACACACCCACGCTGCCTGCATGGCGTCCCTGCTCTAGCAGGATGCACATATTGTCAGTCTGAAAGCCTAGACTGTGAAGCACAGATGCACCGCAGTGTGTTTAATCATTCGCCACGCTACCCGGGTGGCTTCAGTGTAGGACTGGTGACTTAAAACGCTTATTTTAGAGGGCGATTCCTTTTCTCCTGCGGACTCAGCACAAGACAGTGGCGTGAACTTTATAATTTAAACATAAGGTTTTCATACGCCTCCTTCCAATAAGGAGAAAGGAGGAAAAAAAATCATCCCCAGCGCAAGTATCAACGCAATACGGCAATATTTGCGAAATATTTGCCGAATACGGAAGGTGGGGAACTGAATTAACAAACAAAGCAAGAAATTAAAAGCAACGATTGCAAACCGTTCAGCATCTCGAGGTCTGTCTTCAAGGTTTGTAACGGACCCCCAAAATGATACCATCTCAACCTTTATGTTATGATTGAAGGGGTTTGTCAACGCTTCACGTCAAAGTACCTGCATGGGGGTGAATAATGAATGATAAGGAGGACACGTGTCCACCTGCAGTGTCTCGGGGCCCCGGAATGCGGCCCGGTCGATGCCCATGCCGGGCGGAGAGGGGAGCCGCACCTCGCCGCTCCCCGCAAAAAGGCGCGTCTGCCACACTGACCCACGCAGTCCTTACGACGTTACATTATTTATCACTGTCTGACGGCCGTATGCCCTAATGTACGGATTCCTGTAAATCAGCCATAGCCAGGCCCTGCCATAAGCCTATACTGCGCATAAAAGGCGGAAATTTGTTGAAATCCTGCACTGACTCAAGGGAAAGGAAACGTTCGACAGTTACCGTGTCGCTATTCATACCGTGTGGCTCATACAACCGCACAACCCAATAAATCAGTAACTGGCTTATAAATATTCTTGCAAAGGCTATAGGTTTATATATATTAAACACTTTTTACATTAAAATATTGTGCAATTTATGATTCACAAAAAATATTTGTTTTCTAAATTTCTTTATAAGTTGCGTGTAGTTGCTGGAGTGAAGCTGGAATGAATGCGTGACCGCCAAGTAATTAATCAAATGTCATGGTTGTCATGTCAGCGGTTACAATTGGTCCAAATATCTGTGCTGCTGTATGCCGCAATTCACATTCCTGTCCACATTCAGTTAGTCCTATTTGACTTCTTTGACTACCTGGGTTGTCTAGTAAACTTTAAAAGCATATCTCATACCTGCACCACTCTAGTTTGGTTTCATTTGGTACAATTTTGCGCTCAACTGACGGTCAGGGCCTGTATAACCGGATTTATGGAGTTTTACTGCCACCTACTGGTAGAAATGTATGTGCACGTTAAAGAAAAGACTGGACTGCAGATGCCTTTAGTTATTTGTTCTTACTGTAAGAAACTGCAGTCAGACACGGTTTGTTCTGTAGCTTCATGTTCTCCCTGTGTGCCACTTTTCTCTAGGTGCTCTGATTTGCTCCCACAGTCTGAAAATGTATGATTAGATAGACTGAAACCAGTGACCCATAGTGTGTGTGTGTGTGTGAGCGGGTATACCTATCCTTATGGGGACACAATGTCCCCATAACGTGATAAATATCTGTTTTTTCCCTTATGGGGACCAGTTTCCCAATAACCCAATGAGGTTAAGGAACTGCAAAGGATATAGCCATACAGGTCAGAGTAAGTTAACCCATTCAGTGACACAGGCAGCTGCCCGGGGCTCCAACTTCTGAGGGGGTGCTGACTTAGCAAACAGCTGGTTTTACTTACGTGCAACACGCACTGCCTGAGACAAAATGAAACTTACTGGCTCATGCCCCTGGGAGTACTAGCGCCTTCTGCAGTGTCGGCACAGAGCAGCGTCGGCACAGAGCAGCTAAGTGACGTATGACGCCCTCGGCAGTGTCGACACAGAGCAGCTAAGTGACGTATGACGCCCTCTGCAGTGTCGGCACAGAGCAGCTAAGTGACGTATGACGCCCTCTGCAGTGTCGGCACAGAGCAGCTAAGTGACGTATGACGCCCTCTG
>JAOYFF010000015.1:5413656-5454929 GCA_025773925.1 Cryptomyrus ogoouensis | reverse complement strand
ACCTCATAGGGGCCTTTAGCCCCTACCTCACCTGGGACTCTTAATCTTACCTCACAGGGGCCTCTAGCCCCTACCTCGCCTGGGACTCTAGCACAAACTTCTTCTGGGGGGAGCGACCCCCCCCCATATTCTCCAAAATAAATGAATAAAATAATTTATAATTAATCAATACAATATGTGTATAGAATAATTAAAAACTTGATTATCATAGATTATTATATGCTATGTAGAAAAGATGCATTTCCAGCTGAGTTTTGGAAGTACTAAGACATTCAGTAGCTCTCAGGTTTTCTGGGAGAGTTTTCCAGAGTTTCGGACCACAGTGACTAAACGCTGCCTCCTCCCTCATTATTATTTTAGGAATAATCAGCGAATTTCTCTCGGATGATCTGAGAGATCTGCCAGTGTCAGACTCTACAGTCATGTCACTGAGGCAGGACGCAGTAAACCTTTAAAACTTAGCCAGAGTTTTTTAAAACCAGCCCCGAAAGCCACAGGAAGCCAGTGAAGGGATTTAAGAGCAGCTGTGATGTGATTCCAGTGACTGGTGCATGTTAACACTCTGGCAGTGTCATTTTGGACCCATTCTGGATTTGAAATATATTTCTTAGCTAGACCAGGCAGGAGTGCATAACAGTAATCTATTCTACTTAAAACAAAAGCATGCATTAGTTTTTCACAGTCAGCATACCCCGGACTTTGGTGATATTACTGAGGTGATCGTATGCTGTTTTGCAGACATTCCTGATATGGCTGTTTAAGATCAGCATCATAATGGACTCCCAGATTTTTAACTTGTTGCTTGGCCTCTGGAGACATTTATTCTTAGTACATCCGTATATCCTTCCTCTGTACTTCATTCACAATAACAAGAATCTCTGTTTTTTTCCTTGTTCAGGTGCAGAAAGTTTTGCAACATCCATGACTTTATGTCATCGATGCATTCAAGCAGACGGTGGATAAACCCGTGTCCATCAGGAGCTAGAGACAGATATAGCTGTGTATCATCTGCATTCTAATGAAAACTGATTTTATGTTTATTTATTATACTTGACAGTGGTAGCATGTAGAGGTTAATAATATAGGGCCTAAAATTGAGCCGTAGGGGACTCCGCATGTAATAGCTTGATGCTCAGAGATGAAGGTATCAAATGCAACACAGTATTCATGCCCACTTAGGTGTGATTTTAACCAGCCCAAGATGGCTTTGAATGTTTTCTAATCTGGCCTGTATGTGCACCGGAGTCAAAAGTTCAAATTCAGATCTGGCTCAAATAGGGGGACTAAGTGGCTCACTGGTTTGAGTCTCTGTGCTTAGAAGCTGCAGGTTACTGGTTCAAGCCCTGCCTTGCTCATCATGCTGTTGGCATCAGAGCACGCTGAGCTAAGGGTTAACGGCCTTGCTCAAGGGCCCACAGACATGCAGCTGCTCCACCAGGCCTGGGGCTCAAACCAGTGACCTCCTGCTCACCAATACAGACATTGAGCCCACTGAGCCACTCACCAGCCACATAGACTGAGGTAGGATCCTGGAACATAACTGGTCAGCAGTCAGTCTGGACAAAATGAGTTTGAGCCACATTTATCGAAAATGTTTCATTTGCACAAAGACATCGAAAGGCCCCCTTTCACTGACTCCATCGGGGGGGGGGTCATAATGCAAGGTCAGCTAACAGGCAGAGCCACCAGCCAAAGTCAGGGCTTGAACCAGTAACCTGCTGCTTATAAGCAAAGAGGCTTAGCCCAGCAAGCCACTCACTGAAGACATACGTCAAGGTTGGATCCTGGAGTGGAACTGGTCGGCTGTCATTCTGGAGAAAAGAGTTTGAGTCATGTGTAACAAACCAACATTCTGTATTTGGACAAATACATCGGAATGCTTATGTTCACTAACCCATCTTAAATCCCGGGGGGGGACTGTCACAACACAGGGTCAGCTGATATGCAGTGCTCTCTGCCAAAGCTGGGACTTGAACCAGTAACCTTCTGATTACAGACTCACCAGCCGAATCGAGGGTGGGTCTGAATTCATCTTGTGACTCTGGTGCAAATATGGGCCAGGCCGAATCCGGTTTACGGATCAGTGTTTTTTTCTGAACAATATTAGGCCCGGATCCGGTTCAGATTCATCTTGCTATGTGGGCCGATCGCCCCTCTGATTTTTAGCGCTTCAACTGTGCATCTGGGAAGTGACTGATCGTACGTATATGGTCAGGCGAATGCGTGCCAGATTCAGAACAGATTCTGGTGCAGACTCTCCTGCCCGAATGTCACTGGCACCCAGAGAGTAACAATATTCAGGACATCTGCCGAGTTTAAACTTTAGACTTTCCCATAAAGTTAAAAAAATAGTATAGGGAAACTTTTTGGGAAGGGGATCAAGAGCACAGCTCGATTAGTTTATACGTGATATAACTTTGATTAGGCAATTAAGGTCGGTAGAAGAAAACAGACAGATAATTTGCACGACACAGTGCGGTGGACTAGCATTCAGGTTTTGGGGGCGAATACACCCCCACAGCACCCTAGGCTTCCTCGTATAGCCCCAGTTTTATCACTAAAGAAAGCTGCAAACTCACTGCATTTATCAGCGGTAAGAAGCTCAGGTGAGTAATGTGGGGGTAAGTCATTTATCAAGAGCAGCAAAATGGATTTTGGGATTGTCCCTGTTTTTTTCTATCAGATTCAAAAAGTAGAGCTTTCTGGCACGCATCTGTTCATTGTTTAGGGCTTTCAGAATATTTAGCAAATATCACAATAAACCATTAGCGTTATATGCTGTCATTTTCATTCTGCGCATCCGCAGTCTCTTCTGAATTTTAAAATTGCCCTTGTGTCCCTCCATGGGCCTCTCAGTCTACCTGATACAGCCTTACTTTTCAGTGGGGCAATATGCAACCCAGCTGACCCTTCCTGTCCTGGATCAGCAGCTTTCTGAGCTCTGCTGGGTGGGATTTGCCAGCAGGACGATGTTCGCACAGGTTTGATCCATGAGTTTCGGTCATTGAGGTCTCTTCATATTTAGAGATCCCATTTACTCTGCAACTGTGAGCTCGCGGTTTGTAGCGGGATGTCATGCCCCTAATCTGCCTATAGCTGCCCTGTGACCTGGTCAGTCTTCGTGTGTCTACAGGAGAGCTTCTTTACTCATTCTGAGCTGTCGTTAGCAGCCCTGACTACTGACTGTCTGGCGGAAACCGTGCTGCGCTCCACACAACCTCTTCACTGCCAGTGCGCCTGGACGTTTGGTATCAGCCCAGACGCTGTCATGGGAGACGCCTGTGAAACAGCAATTTCCCGTATCTATGTAATGTGCGATTAATCATTTCCAAACAGCTTCCTAAAGGTAACACGGGCTCCATAAAAGACTTTCATTGTAGGTGCTTGAGTGTCTCCAGAGTCATTTGATGCAGAGCACAAAGTTATAATGATTAATTATCCCACTCAAACGGTACTTTTCAGTCCTTTGTTCGGAAGAGTGGAACACAGATAAATATAATTTACTTGAAAAGCTTGCTGGTTGGCTGGAATAATGTAGTAAAATGTAGTGAAATCTAGGGCAGCAGTTCCAGAGCAAATGGTTGCCAGAACTATATTTATATAACTTAAAAATGTTTGCCTCCTTTGTGAATTTGCATCTAAGGAAGTTTATTGTTTATAGAGTTGACGGTAACATTTTTAGAAGTGAATTTGTGTAGTCCAAAATATGCTTTTTTCCCCAGTTGGATGAGCTATTCAAACAGAAATGCTTTGTTTAATTATGCGGGAGATGGATAAACATGCTGACAGCTGACTGCCGTGTGCTGATGAGTTTCCTTGGCAGTCTAATGTCAATGTGTGGCAAAACTCCCAGGTCCTCAGCACTGATGCTGACGCCGGTCACCTGCTGCCGAGCGACACTGCCACCCCGCGCCCTGCAAGACACTAACAAGCCAATCGATGCCTGCGTGATTTTATTATCAGAAGTCAAGAATTTTCGGACCACGAGTTGATCAGTGATGAGTTTTCTGCCTTTAAATATTAATTGCATGTCTTCAGTACCACGTCACCAGGCATGACAATAATTTGTGTTGCTTATATTCTTGTTCTGATATAAAAAGTGTATCGCTGAGTTATTTTCTCAACTAAGGTCGCTTTTTTCTTTAAGCTTTTCTATTTGTCTTCCATACAGGTGTCCACGACCCCGGGCATGCCCCTTACTGGCTGTACACGCTCTTCCTAACTGATTCGTTTTCCACTGTGCGATCATTTATCTCCTTGTGCTTTCTCACCTTCAGATGTGTCTGGCTAGATGATATTAAATCCTGGTTTGTTGATTTTGCTCCCGTGAGGTTATTTCTGTTAAAAATAGAAAAGGAAGAAGAAACTGAGAATCAAGACTGGTGTCAGTCAAAAAGAAAAATGTGCCGGATCAATTAGAAACATATTAAAAATATATATATATAAATTTTCTAGATTTAAGTTGTTTAAAAACTTTTTCGTTTAACAAGTAAAAAGGTATGAAACACTTACGGCAATTGGAATTATATAACTCATGTTCTCAAGCATTGCCTTCAGTGGGACTTAGCAAAAGGGACCCAAGTTGATTAAAGTTTAATTCTATTCAGTTCTGCACCCACTCTTTGAGGGGGGGGCCTTCGAAGGATCCTCAGCGGAATTTCCATCCACAGAGCAAGTGGAGAAGCTCGCCACTCCCTGTAGAATAAAAACACAGGTGTAGTTTTCAAATGATCCCTCTACCAGTCATTCATACAGCCACTGGGAGCTTTACCAGAGGGATCTGTTTCAGTGGCTGCTAATGTGACTATTTAATATAGTAATGATAGTATTTGAAGAGCAATATGTTGTACTTTTAAATGTATGTAAACAACTAAATCTTTCCAGGTATTAAATGATTCATTAATTCTTCAGCACCTAAGCTTTCCTGAGCACGTCATTGGCAGGTTCAGAGGCGTGGGTGTGGCTCACCAAGTCACAAGCTCAGTCTACTCTAATGCTGGGCCAATGCCAACCAATCACAGAACACTTTGATTATTGTAAACAGGAAGTAAGCAACTGATATTTTTAAGGACTAACTCGTTGAACTCTCACACATACACCCCAACTGGTACTTCCGGTGAATCCTGTGATGCGTCTGAGAGCTGGAGCCTGGTCAGAGTACAAGAGCCTGGTGCCCTGTGACCTGCTGTCACACAGGAGGTACAGCAACACAGCAGAGCATTTTTTTGGCCCTTGTAAAGGAAATAGCAACCATCCCAAAGAAAGACCCTACTCAGAGTAAACACCCCAAATGCACCCTGTGCTAAATCTAACCAGCTGACCCCATTTAAACCCAGCAAGATGACTGATATAATCAGGGTCAGCTGGCATTCATTACTCTGAACTGGCTGTTGATCAATTGCCACAATAAAACTTGATCCAGCTCTGTTCTGTGCCCATATCTCCTGGTAGCTCCGGATACGCATCAAACTGATTGCTGGATTCATATTACGTATTGATGTCTGCATTGGTTTTTGCATCATTGATTTGGATGTTTTTGTAGGAAAAATGTATGTCACAGCCAAAAATAAAAGTTTTAAACTAAAATATTGCTCTTAAAACTCAAATTTTATGCCCACAATCATTTATTTCCTAGCATTTGCAGTAATAAATAAATAACAGACCCAATCCTGCATGAAAAAACAACATAAACCTACATATATTTGAAAATGCATTTGTTGGAGATAAAAAAAAAGCTGTGGATGAGCCAGATCTCTTTAACGCTGCTCCTCATGTACTGTTTTCGTTTATGGTGAGAGTCAGGCTACTTTACGGTTTAGCGGTTAGCAGGCTGCATGTTCTCGGTACCTTAGCAGGCCTCAGAGCCGAATTTATCGGACATGTCTTCTGTCCTGCATCCAACGCCTGCTTGCTGGCTCCTTAGTTGAGATGCTAATCCCCAAGATGCTAACCCCAAGATGCTAAACCCAAAGATGCTAACCTCAAAGATGCTAAGCCCACTCGGAACCTTGCAGCCCATATCTCAGAGTGATTTTAATTTAATATAAATGTCCTTTTGCCCCCATTAGGGGAAAGAGGGTTTAATTGATCTGGGGCAGATGCTATGTTTCCTCTGGCAATCCGAACTGTGTGACTCTGCACGGTCCATGGTGTGAGGGGGTGGACTGGGGGGCGGGGCTGGCGGGGGTGCTGTAAAAGCTCTTGCAGATCCAGGCATCCAGGCAGACGTGAGGTATGTTGCAGACAGCTGCAGGAGATAATGTTACAGATAGAGTGTCTGTTCCCCACATTACCTCTAGTGTTGAACAGCCTCCGGCCTATAGGGGACAGCCTTCTTCTTCTGGGTGATATATAACATTGGTGAGTAAAAGGGTTGATAAAAAATATTTTGCAGAATTGTGACTGGTTGCAGCTCTGCATTTTCTTCTGCCAGGTGCTGGGTCCAGCCACCCACCTGACCTTTTGGGATACAGTACCAGAGCTGATCAATTTATTATTTTAAAATTTCTCAATTCTCAGTCCTTCAAGGTGTGGAATTCAACACTGAACACAGTATTAGCTTTCTCATGCAGTTAAACACATCCTGGATGTCATGCCCCGCTCGTCCTACCCTCTCATTGGCCACGCCCTCTCATCTACCCCGTGTAGATTCAGTGTAGTTAAGTCCACGTCAGAGTATGTTTCCCCAGTCCTGTCATTAACGTTGCGTGTGTTCTGGAGTGTGTTACCCCGCAAATAAATCCCTTTTGTGCATATCCACTGCTTCCTTCGCCTGCTTCCCTGTGCCGTCCGTGACAGAATGATAGGACACCTTGCCTGACTGAGGAGAAATACCTCAGTCTAATGGAAGAGGTGACATACTGGCTAGAGCAGGTAACCCCGGACTTCAAGTCATCGCCATTCGGACGAGGCATCCCTGAAGACGCACACCTCGCGGCGGAGGTGCAGAAAAACCTGCGGCAACTGAGAAGCGGGGTAGCGGACATGCAACAGGTACCCACCCACTGCGGCTCCTGTCAGAGCTGCCTGAGGTACCCTCAACCCGCCAAAGGCAGCAGACCGGAAGACGGGAGACGCCGGTGGTCCCCTTAGGGGCCGTCTCGGTCTCCGCTACCTACCCTGCTGTTTGTCGGGAGGAGCCCCTCCCGATCCTCAACCCAGTGGTGTTTCCTGACGCCGCCGCCCACACCCACATTGCCACCGCTCTGCTGCTAGGATCGGAAGCGCACCCCTTTGTGGGGAAGTGTCTGGCCCTTAAAGGGACCAGGTCTATTGAGGACTCTATCCCGTGGGTCCCCAAGTTCCCGAACCAAGGCGCAAGCCCCAGCCGTGCCCCCCATCATTCCTGTCCCGGTGGTTGAAGCTCTGCCTCCCGTCGTTCCTGCTTCGTTCCCTGTGGTTCCAGACCCTCCGGCTGCAGCTCCCCCGGTTCCAGACCCTCCAGCTTCAGCTCCCATGGCCCCAGTTCCCATGCCTCCAGCTCCCATGGCCCCAGTCCCCGTGCCTCCAGCTCCCATGGCCCTAGTCCCCGAGGAGGTCCCTGATTGCCAGACCACCGCTCCTCCCTCCATAGTGGAGTTGTCTCACCACGTCGGTCGCTTGCGGGTCCCCCATCCTGCTGCCCCTGCGGTTTCCGCCCCTCACCTGCCGGGATTGCCTCCGGCTTCCTGTTTCCCCCCGCCCTTTGCCTCATTGCCCTCTGCCTTTATGCCCCCTGTGTTTGCTCCCCGTCCCTCTGTGCCTTCGTTCACCCCTGGTCCCTTCGTTCCTCCCGTTGGTATTCTTGTTTTTGTCTTCCCAGGTCCCGTGGTGCCCTTGGTCTCGTTCCTTGCTCCCCTTGGGTGCGCCCAGAGTGCGTGCCTTTGGGGGAGGGGGGGGGGGGTAATGTCATGCCCCGCTCGTCCTACCCTCTCGTCGGCCACACCCTCTCATCTACCCCGTGTGGATTCCCCGTGTTCACCAGTTGTTTCTCGTTGTTGCGGTTAGTTCAGTGTATTTAAGTCCATGTTTCCCCAGTCTTGTCATTAACCTTGCATGTTTTCTGGAGTTTGTTACCCTTCAAATAAGTCCCTTTTGTGCATATCCACTGCTTCCTTCGCCTGCTTCCCTGTGCCCTGTGACACTGGAAGACCACCAAATCCCAAATGGTTTTTTTCTGGAAGATTACAGAAAATGTTGATGCTGCCCTCTAGCTGACAGGTGGACCCCTAACATGTACTGGGATGGATCCCCACTGATGGTGCTAAGATGCAGAGTGATCATGCAACTTTGCTGCTTTAGCTTCTTAGGTTGAATGAAGTTGGACAGACAGGAAGAGGCTTAGCTGTGTATATGGTGAAACGTGCTGCCCGTAAGATAAAAGGGTCATGGAGACCTTCACGTTTCATTCTGCAGGAAAGCATATTCCACTAAACTGGGGCATTTTCGGCTTGCACTGTCCATTCAGAAACAAAACACAACTTTATGTATAATCGTAAGTTGTTCATATATACTGTGGTCTCATGAATTCATATTCACGTTTTTTGTCAGTTAAATGCGCCAAGTTGGATCAGACCTGCCCTTGTAAACCCACTGCCTCCTCACTGCTCTCTCTTTGAGCAGGTCTGTGTGGATTTTCTTAGTCTTGCAGGAAGAGATTCCTCACGAATCTGTGCATCTGCCTCATATGGAGTTTTGCTATCAGATACAAAGAAGCATCTTCTGTCCGAAATTTCACTATTGGGCAGTTAGAGAATGAAGTTGTACAGTTTCTGCTGGTTGGAACCCAGACGCAGATAGATTTTCCTTCATTTTTTTTGCCTTTATATATCCAGTTAGATGGTTTAATAAACTTCATCCAGATATGATGAAAATACAAATCCTTAAGGTCTGGACTGGTATGAAAAGATTTCATGGGCATCTAAAGCAAGTGTAACATTTTATGTTAGGGGTGGTGAGTGCTCAGTGTAACTCGGTGTAAATGTGAATGTCGGTGCGAGTAGCAGGGGCAGAGAAAATAAAAGGGAGACTGAAATGGGAGTGGAAAGGGGAGCATAAAGGGGAGTGGAAAGGGGAGCATAAAGGGGAGTGGAAATGGGAGCATAAAGAGGAGTGGAAATGGGAGCGGAATGGGAAGCTTAAAGGGGTAGTGGAAAGGGGAGCGGAATGGGAAGCATAAAGGGGAGTGGAAAGGGGAGCGGAATGGGGAGCAGAAAGGGGAGTGGAAAGGGGAGCGGAATGGGGAGCAGAAAGGGGAGCGGAATGGGGAGCAGAAAGCCACAATGGCTGAAAGGCACCGTCCCTGTTAGCAGCAGGTGTGCCGTTCACTAACTGGATCGAGCTGTGCAAGGTGACCCCAAAGCCTCTGAAATCCTCAGGCCTGACTGGAGTGGGATACATCATTTGAGGTGAAACTTTGGAACCACCAGGTTGTCTCGACGACAGTCTTCCCAGCAAAACAGGGACCATATTCAGCTTACCGCAACCATCATGCTAACCTCAATCCTTCAGTCGCTTCCAGTGTTATTTACTTTCTAATCATAAGATGACCTGCATTTTATTGATAACCAGACAGACTAGTTAGAATTCCAGAATGTTCTTCTGTTAACAGCTGCACAGTGTGATATTTTTGTCAGTATTGCTTTATTGTTTTAGTGGCATTGATAAATGTTCAACTTCGAGACTTCATATGTGACTCAGGTGCTCTGGTTTGTGTATGTATGTTATTCGGTAGGATTTGATTTATCTAAACTTACAAATGAGATCCGGTCTACAAGTTCAATCAGGAAAAATGTAAAATCCTCGCCAGCAGCCCGCGGGCTGCTCCGGACGGCTAATTTTACCGAAGCGGTGCTCTGGGGAATATGGTGCGCCGTCGAAGGGTGTCACCGATACCTCTGTGGTGCACATGGCTAACAATGAGAAACGGAAAAGCTCATATGATATTTATGTCTGTTTTCCCTTCTTTGTGTAGATAAAACTTCGGTTTCATCCTGTGGGTTTCAATCTATCTAATCGGTTTTTAGAGGTCGGAGTTTGTTGGAACCGTGGCATTTAGACACGCCTCTCTTTGCCTAATCTTTGAATTTATTTTCATTCCAGTGGGATATAAGATATAATTTAAAATGTAGCTAATTTGTGAAGCAAGTGGGTGCTGTAAGTAGCATTAGTTGTTTACAGGAGAATTCTTGGAACCACACACATTCAAGATTCAAGATTCAAGATTCAAAGAACTTTATTAATCCCAAAGGGAAATTGCTTCGTCTTGGTTATACAGTTGCTCTGATTAATTTACTGGGAAGAAAGAAAAAAAGAAAATAGTTTAGGAAAAAGTATATAAAATTTAAAGAAAAATACCAGTAACTAGAAGTAAAATATAATAAAATTAAATTTAAATAAAATTAAATAAAATATAGCACACATGTTAAGTAATGCACTAAAAAATGCCGTGTAGATAAGGAGAGATATTGCACAAATGTAATAGTCAGATATTGCACTTGGAACATTAGTTGAGAACAGTAGAGATGCTCTAGAGATGAAGATTCATGTGTTTTGGCTTGTTATTGAATAAGTCTAATAATTGATACTTTATTGATCCTCTCTCTGTGCCCCCCCCCCCCCACTTGCTTTCTGTAGGTGAGAGCAAGCTGGCTTTGAAGGGCAGCCGCCCAGAGCACCTTAACCTCAAGGACCTTAAGGGCCTTGCTCAAGGACCTGCAAACCTGCTGAGGCTGGGCTCAACCCCACCACATTTTGATTACAGTACCAACCCAGATGCTTAGCCCACTAAGCCAAATGCTGCCCCTTGTGTGGTGCAGATAGACC
Source organism: Cryptomyrus ogoouensis (assembly GCA_025773925.1). NCBI lineage: Eukaryota > Metazoa > Chordata > Actinopteri > Osteoglossiformes > Mormyridae > Cryptomyrus > Cryptomyrus ogoouensis. Next base: position 5,444,126 of record JAOYFF010000015.1, on the reverse strand, counting down.
CGTGGGCCCCCTAACCCTCCAGGACTGAAAGCGTGAAGGAAAGCAAGTGCCATGGAGATTAAGACCCGGGATGCTTAACCCGAAGTCTGCTGACTCTGATTTTGAACGGGTTGATCCAGCTGTTAGAATAAACCCAACCAGAAGGCATTTTGGACGAGGTGCTACCTCACTCACCTTCAGCAGGTCAAGGCCCACGGAATAAAGACCACAAACAGATTCATTAAAAACTATCCAGCAACCAGACAGAATCAGGCCTTTGAATTACTACTATAATATTCATAATCAGAGATGGATGTATGGGTGGATGGATGGATGGATGCAGCAGGGTCCAAACTAAGTGTTATGTAAGTCAATGTCACAATTTTTTTCACAAATAAATGTGGATATTTTGTGGAAATAAGCCATGTATTTATTAATATTTTATTACGTTTCATTTTGCCTCCTTATAGCAAAAGCTGCTGGTGAGGCAGAGAGGTTCTTAACCCAGAACAGCACTGCTGTTTACGCTCCTGAAGATGGAGACTTTCCGCTTCCTGTAATTATGTTTTATCAGTCAGTCTTAAAGGGCCGGTAGCCTTTTAACATCTAGATGATCCATGCAGAGACAGTGGGTCGAAACAGGACGCCGGACTATTTGTGCACATTCTGCACTCTCGGACCGGCACAGACGGCAGCATCCTGCAGCCCGGCTATGCACACGGACGCCCGTTTTATTTAAAGTGTCACTGGTCCCTTTCACACTGACACGCATGTTTCCGTGACTCCGGCCTGTACCCTTCTCCTGAGGCTGCCCTTTCACCTCCGCCCCCATATCAAGCACTAATCTACATTCCAACCGAAGTGCCGTGCGCATGGTGGCCACAAGTGTGACGATCTGCTTGCTGTGACTTGGCTCATCTGGCCACTGTGGGGATGCAGGGTTTGCACACGAACAACCATCTCAACAGCGTGATGTTGTAAAACTAATACTGCTCATTTTAGGAGGTCCATCTTCATGTCAAAGCCACTTGAGCTTGTTAAATCTTTTCAAGTCTGAAAAATGATCCATCACACCACCGATGTGTATAATTACTTGTTTATCCCGTGATCAGAAACTACGGGCCTGAAGTCCCTCGAATGACGGATCCAGTCCGACCACATGCGGGTGATGTCCTTTGTGGTTTTGTGCAGATCCGACATCATCTCCACACAGTGAGAAGGTGCCACCAGCCTCAGACCATCTTCTGAGCTCCTGAGAGGAGTATGAACGACGTGTGTGAGCAGAGACTGACAAGCATCCAACTGGCGGCAGGCGAAGAATCTTCCTTGGCAGCAGTCATTGGGGAAGTGCTGGAAAAAAAAATTTCGCACTTGAAAGATGTATTTGACATGTACAGAAATGTATAAAAAGAATAGAAGACGATTTCTCAGAGTGAAAGTTATTTTAAGTTTTTATTTTGAAGAGCTTTTGATTTTGATTTGTACTGAATGTGAGGCAATACTTAAATAAGGCAAAAAGCAAAGTCTAAAATTGACTGTGAATTCGGTAATGAATGAGGTTCCAGAGACCGCGGACATCTGGACTTTCATACGACAGGATGCTTTACAGGTGAAGTTGGAACAGGGCTCTCATCAAGAGACACAGAAACTGAATATATCAGCTAAATATCTGCAATCTGCAGAAAAGAAATTAATTACAAAATCAGATGCAAATGAAAATCCCAGCAGAGTTGAGGGACACACGTGTCAGCTCTGCAGAAACGGTGTTCGGCGTCGCTGAAGCGGCCGGGATCTGGCTTGCGTTTGCGTGTGAGCGGCGCGCACACAGAGCCACCCCCCCTCCACTGTCATGCCTGATGAAGTGGGTCGTTTCCATGGCGCCCCTCGGAGGTGTGGGTGCCGCCTCGCCGTTCCTTAAATAGCAGTAAATTGTTTTAACAGATAAATGAGAAGCTGGGCCCAGCCCAGGAACGTGCCGGGGTAACGGCCGGACCACTAAGGCCTCGCGAGCAGGCGCTACACCGCTGAGCGGGAATCAGGCCTCCGGCGACGGAGGCACAGCTTCTCTGATTAACTATCGCCGGCAGACCTTTGGACTAATTGTCCTCATTACAGTCACTGGCTGTTTCCTATATAAATCCAATTATCCTAATAAAGGCCCCAAACGGCGGTTGCAGCTAACGCCGTTTAATTCTCTTATTCTAACGCAGAGCAGAGGAGCCGCCGGACGAGGACCCTTACATGACGATACGGCATTACTTGGCGTCTAATTCGATCTGCGCTTCACCGAGGCTCCGGCGTCGGGGCCGACCGATCGCTCACTTCCACCAGTGCCTCGCTGCTTTTATTAAAACACGTGCTGCAGACATTAAAACACCGCCTGCGTTTTATTCTCTCTTGCAGGTCTCCGGAGCGTGTTTCCCGAGTCCTGCGAGTTTCCAGTGAATCATTTTCTTACTTATATTTTGTGCACGAAATGACTGGCGATGTCAACAGTGAAATGGGTTAATAAGCTGGTTTCCCGGGGCCTTGGGTGCTGGTCTCCGAAGCATTTTCAGGCCCTGCCTTTACGTTAAACGCACCCACCTCCCTGCTCTGCTGTCCGTAGGATAAACAGGAACTTCCAGCTGCAAAGAAAAAAAAGAACCTGCTACATTTATCCTGCCCCCAGCCGCAGTGTGATAAGTACGGCCCGAATGCAGTAATGTGCATTTCCATTCATACCATATCATCGCCTGATATTTACTGCCCCCCCTCCCGAATCGGATTGGTCTGGGTTGGGGGCCAATATGACGTGCTTTCATGGGACCCAAAATCTCAAGCAGCACCCCTTCCTCCCAGGGCCCACTTGGGGTCACTATCCTGTGATTCACAGTCTTAATCTCCCGCAAGGAGCCGTGAAAATTGTCTGTGCTTTTGGGTGGGTCCTGATGTGGTAAAATCAGGCTCTTCTGTGGTGAGATGCAGGTGCTCTGGTGAGGACACAGAAGAGCCAGCGATGTCGTCAAGCCTTCTCACACCCCGACTGCTGCCGTGTTAATTATAGTTTAAAGTGTAATCAGAGATCACAGCGCTGCCCTTAATTTTGGGAGCCTAATGAATGCAGCTGGCCGTAGCCCCATTTAGGCGCGTTGTGGATTCCTAACTGATCCTGGGAAGCCCCCCAACTGGGCGCTCCCCAGCTGCCTTTTCTAATTATCCCACTCCCCAGTTCAGGTGGGAAAATGACCAGCCAAAGACTCATCTTTAGTTCCATAAGATTAAATCGGAAGTCAGGGCTGCATTATAATCGTTAACTACGTTCATTACAATATTAATTTTTTCTGGGGGAGGTGGGTCTTTTGTGGCCGGAGACACAATACAAGACAGGAACAGGAGTGGGCACTGAGAGCGTGAGCCGCTTCGGCTCAAGGAATGTTCCGGAATGGCCCGTGTTAAAGGAGGGTTTGGCACTTTTAGGCAGAGTGAGAGCAATTCATGTTTACTCATAGCAACGTCAAATAAACAAAGGAAAGCTGGCAAAACGAAGTGTGGAGAGGCAAGACAGAGAACTTTGCGAATATTTCGGGTAACGTTTCCTGGGGGGAGAAGCTGGCTGATGCTTGTGGGCCTTGGCCGTGTTGTCGCCATGCTTTTGGGGAGGTTTGGGGGTGACTGGCCTTTCAGTGCAGCGAGTGGCTCAGCGGGCGACGCCTCAGTGCCCGTGATCGGAAGGTCGCAGGTTTGAGCCCAGTCCCAGTGAAACAGTCATGTTCAAGGGCCTTTGAACAGGGCCCTTGAACCCCAGCTCCCTGGACGCCGCGGCGGGTGGCCGCCCTTCACTGCCAAGCTCGCACTCACCTGCATGTGTGTCATGGAAACCAAGGTGGGGTGTTAACATTAATGCAGTAGCATTTCATACAAATACAGGAAACCAATGAAAGACTGGTGCTTTCTGGGAAGCTGTGTGTGTGGCCAATAGATGGCATTACTAATCATCTTTACTGCAGTGGCCAGTCTGCTGGGAATTGCAGTGAAATTCCCTGTGAGACCCAGTAAGAGTGAGGCCCCACTGAAGGCTGTAGGTTTTCTCCCTCCTGTGCTGAATAATGCAGAAAGATCCAGAAGGCAGATAAAGGAGAAGCTCACACGCCGGCCAGCCAGCCGCTCTGCTCCTCCTCTCTGCTCCTCCTCTCTGCTCCTCCTCTCTGCTCCTCACAGATAACATCTGAAGTGCCGTCGGCCCGAGGAAGCCATTTCCTCCTAGGCGGCTGTCCGATGGAAGCCATCGCTCATCGTGTGACATCACAGGCTGCTGCCGGCCCCCGGACTGAGGGGAGCTTCACCCTGATTGGTGCATCCTGAAGCAGCCCGAAACACACAGCCACTCTCCTTTAAACAACACTGTAAGAGATGCCTCATTCGGGAGAAATGTGTCACCTTCTCTATTCTTCTCCCCAGCAGCTGTGTAGAAAATATTAACTTTGTAAATCAATGGTAAAGTGACCTGAGCTGTTAGATGTGATGCGGTGAGACAGGTCTGTTCCACCTGTGATTTGAGTGTTTTAGCCAAACAGGTAAGCAACTAATTATGCATTTTTATATTTGCAGACTTGTTGAGCTCGACTAGTTAAAACACAATCCACACATGTAAATATTTACTTCCTGTGCTTATTTGCAGTGAGGATATTCTTTCTCCGCTCTCTCACATCCAACCTTCATCTGTTACACATTCCTTTAATCTGCACATATTCTGTTTCACCAATAATCTCCCACCCCCTCAGGCAGCTGCTTAGCTGCAAAGACACTGTAGATACTATCTACGGCCAATAAAATGGTGACACCTCCCTGACGTCCAAATATGGAAGGATAGTGCACGAATGTGGCACAGTGTCAGTAGGTCGAAAGCCCCCAGAAAACTGCGCTCCTGGAATTTTGAGAACCGCGGGAGCAGGTTCAGTGATTAGAAGAACATGGTGATGGAAAGCAGCATGTGGTCTGTGTGGCCCTCCGGATGAGAGGGACAGCGCCACCAGTTGGTGGAGGGACCGTCCATTATTAAGTGCCAGATGAGTCATGTAGAGCAGAGGGTAGAAATGACCTGCAATGGTCAGAGTCGACAGGGCAGCTTGTGCTTCTAACACGGTCCTCAGACAGGTGCCTTCCATCTGGGCAGGGAGCAGCAGGAATGGGCACTGCACGTGCCAACCCGGGGTCCTGCGGAGGGGCCTGAAGACAGGAGGGAAACGCCGTGAGACTGAGCGAGGAAACGGCAATGCCAGCCTGGATACCCAGATAACGCAAGAGGCAGGAGTGGGTGAGGGTATGAGTCAGGAAGAGGGAGATAAGGCTGTGAGAACTGAAAGTGTGTGTGTGTGGGGGGGGGGGGAAGGAGGATACAGACAGAGAACCACTTCTTGTGATCTTGAGGTCCATTAGCTCGCCTGATTGGACATGAAAGCTCTGTAGCTGTGTGCAAATGGGCATCATTCACTGGGCTGCATCACCAAGGCCCGTACTCTGCCTGTTTCGCTTAATATAACATTCACACAGCTCTACACAGGTTTAGTTTATATTTTATCTAGAATATAAAATTCAATGTAAATTTTCCGACCTCAGGGTTTCAACCGAGAGAGAGATAAAGGTTAGAAGTGTGAGAGGAAAATTATAGACTGACAAATTAGACACCCAACCACAAACACATGTGGGTGTTCGCCATGCGCTTTGATGGCTGTCAGATTAATGCAGACTGTGTAGGACTTGTTGCTTTGTAAACACCACCATCCCATAATATACCACTGAAGGACGTCAGTTATGTGACGAATTCACACGTTTATGTTTAAAATGCACATTATTAATAATTGAGTCAGATTAAACCCCCTAAAAACAATTACATGGCCAAATCTGAAAGTCGTTCCACTGTCAATAACAAAAAATGTTCCTTAAAAATCGTTTTCTTTATATAAGCAATATTAAAGTGCAGGCATAAGGACATGGGGGGGGGGTTGTGATGACCTTGTTCCCCGGGCCGTGACCCCTACACTGACCTATGCTGTACTGGTCTGTCACAGCCAGTGACAGCAAGGGTCATGAGGAGCTGGGGAAGGTCCCTGCAGATTCCACACCCCCCCTAAAATGCTCCTGAGAGATTACTGCAGATTATTTTTACCCAGATCCATCTAGCGCTGGATTGGAGTGACTTTACAATCAGTTTTCATGATGACGACGAGCTACATTGACCATGCTGAGGTATGAGACGATTAAGGCGCAACGTTTTAATACCTATCAACTGTTTTTTTTTTTTGTAAAATAGATCTTGAAGTGTACAAATTCAAAGCTATCGGCAAATGAAAGGAATTTCCCACTGGCAGCTCGAGCTCCTGCTTTCACACAGTCCACACAGTTCTGTGCAAGTCATGGGGTGAGGCGGATTAAACGGATCAACTGCCTTTAACTGCATGCATAGGGGCTAGGTAGTGCTGGTCAGTCAATTAGGTGATGTGTCGCCCCCCCCCACCCCAAAAAAAAAAACACCCACAAGACAAACATGAAATTGCTAAATGAAATTTACTGGTGAAGCACTGAGGCCGGCTGAGACCTACACAGACGTTTGGGTGAGCACTAAGGCCAGTTGAGGCCTACACAGATCTCTCAGAGAAGAGCTGAGGCCGGCCGAGGCCTATGCAGACCTCTTGGTGAAGCGTTGAGGCTGGTTGAGGCCTACACAGATGTTTGGGTGAGCACCAAGGCTGGCTGAGGCCTACACAGACCTTTCGGTGAGCATTAAGGCCGACTGAGGCCTACACAGACCTCTCAGTGAAGCACTAAGGCTGGCTGAGGCCTATGCAATCCTCTTGGTGAAGCGCTATGGCTGGCTGAGGCCTATGCAGACCTCTCAGTGAGCACTAAGGCCAGCTGAGGCCTACACAGAGCTCTCGGTGAAGCGCTGAGGCCTACAAAGACCTCTCTGTGAAGTGCTGAGCCCGGCTGAGGCATATGCAGATCTTTTGAAGCCTACGCAGACCTCTCGGTGAGGCACTGAGGCCAGCTGAGGCCTACATAGAGATCTTGGTGAGCGCTAAGGCTGACTGAGGCCTACGCAGACCTCTCTGTGAACACTTAGTTTGGCTCAGGCCTATGCAGACCGCTCGGTGACCACTTAGTCAGGCTCAGGCCTATACAGATCTCTCAGTGAAGCGCTGAGGCCAGCTGAGGTCTATACAGACATCTTGGTGAGCACTAAGGCCAGCTGAGGCCTACACAGACATCTTGGTAGCACTAAGACTGACTGAGGCCTATGCAGACCTCTCTGTGAGCACTTAGTCTGTCTGAGGCCTACGCAAACCTCTCAGTGAAGCACTGAGGCCGGCTGAGGCCTACACAGACATATTGGTGAAGTGCTAAGGCCGACTGAGGCCTACACAGACCTCTTGGTAGCACTAAGACTGACTGAGGCCTATGCAGACCTCTCTGTGAACACTTAGTTTGGCTCAGGCCTATGCAGACTTCTCTGTGAGCATTTAGTCCGGCTGAGGTCTACATAGACATCTTGGTGAGCACTAAGGCTGGTTTAAGCCTAGACAAACCTCTCAGACCTTGGCTGGAAAGATGACAGCTGGTTGGAGTCACTTTTGGGGTTGCTTCTCTTTCACTCTAAAGGATGATTTAATACTCCAGCAAGCAGCTATATTCTCCTCCTCTTTATCAGTGTTTGTCACAGCAACATGCTGTTTTTTACTGATTGTAAAGATGAGGTTGGAGCCTGCGGGTTGAGCCCACGTACCCGCACAGCACTGCCTTACTAACAGAGCCCTGGGGCAGGTGAGTGGTGAACCAGTTGAATGTGTTCATTAACTATGAGTCTCTCCTTCCTGGTGAACCTTCAGTGAGAAGTTGTAAGCCCTTCCTCGCCAGGAGATAGATACCTGGCACTCTGGCCTACAAAGCGCCCTACAGTGATTTTGAGTAAAGCTTCTACTCTTCATATCTTAATCTTTCAAGGTTCTCTTTACAGTACATACACTGATAATGCTGGTCCATTCAGTCTTTTCAGGTGATTAGAATGAAATTAATTTCCACATGAGATAACACGCCATGATTCATTCAGTTAAAGACATCTAGGATTATTGATGGTCTCACTTTACATCTAGATGAGAAGTTCTTTTCTCTGCCTTTAGGGGGCACTGTATAAATAATAATCGGTCCAACGAGGGTGCAATGGCAGCTAAGTGAAGGCGTCAGCGCCCTAAATCCTGCCTGGGCTCCTGGTCTCTCCTTCAGCAGCAAAATACACTGTTTGCTTTATGCCTGTGAAAGTGTGGACGCCACATCGGGGGGGGGGGGTGTTTGGCGGCGTTGACCTTATGCCCCCTGCTGCTGGGACAGGCTCCAAGGCTCCAGATATCTGCGAGCGTTTGAAACGCCCTCCTAAACTTATCTAAACTTCATGTATAATAAGCATGTTTTAAATGCTTTTTTTAGATATTGTCATTTTCAAATCTATATAAATGCAAATGTGATTAAAGAAGAATAGCAACAGGATAAAATTTTAGACGCTGCTCACTGGTGAGTTATTTTTAGAACAGGTCCGAGGGCGACTCATGTGGTCCTTGGGGGCATCCTGGTGCCCGCAGGCACCGTGTTGGTGACTCCTGGTTTAGGGGAATGGGAGTTTGCCTGGGCTCTGCACCCTAGGCGTGGATGCTTGGGAAAACGTTACCAAACTGAACGCCGAGTTAGAGGTGAAGAAATCCAACAGCTTCCCAATACACCACGATCCAAATCATAGGAGCCTTTGTGAAGAACGCTGTACCACAACATGGCTGTGTGTTATGAATCCATACAGCGTCCGGGGCAGCTGGAACCTCTCCCAGGCGTCGACATAAGGAGCAACGTCTTACCCATGGCGATACCATCCAACAGTGGTGCAGTTACATAACAAACCTTTCAGCACAGCTGAAGGTCCGTCTTGTGAATGTAATGATATTTAGTGCAATAAACCGTGTCAAATGCTGAAAATGGAGAAATAACCATTTCTATCATGTTTTACATGCTGAAGCTGTCTTATTGGGGTTATAATGTATTGCAACGCACCCATGTAAAGCACCTTGGGGCGACTCTGTTGTGAAAGGCACTATATAAAAATAAACTGAAAGTCTGACTTTCTGCACGGATGTTATCTGTGGCTGTTAATTTGGTACAATCTGAAATGGCTTACGGTTAACGTTTCCCATTTTTAAGTATGAGTCGTATTTAAGAGATTCTGCGTGATAAAGGGCCTTGAGTTTTGGTTCATTTTCAGGAATATCTCAGGAATGGTACTCTCTGTGCCAGACCTCTGTCTATGTCCATCCGCTTAATCCAGCTCTGTAATGGATGCCTTCCCGATGCGATGCAGTTTTATTTGGAGAGCGATACGTGTGATGTACCCGTCCGAATGAGATAGGACGTCCACAGCAGCTCGGCTGTCCTGCACATCCTCAGGTGAGACCAAAGGCACAGGCTGCCTCCAATGTTTTGTCCTGGTCTCTGGTCCCCACCTAGGGAAACCGCATATTACAGGCGATTTCTTTGCGACATTCCTTTGCCACTGTGTCTAATTTATCAATCGAGGATTCTGTCCTGTTCTTTTCTGTAGGGAATTAGTGGGAAATCTGACATGAGGTGGTAGGTTCTGTCAGCTGTACTTCCTCTCCTGGGAAGCACATTCCTCAGAATGCATGTATACTTATATACTGCTAATTTAATCACAAACGGAAATGACAGTGGGGGCTGACTGGCAGGGGGGTTTCCTTATTTATTTTATCACTTTCAGGATGACTGCTGTAAAAAACATGAGGGATGGATGATTTCCTGTCCTTTCCATAACCCTTGGTGGTGGTATACCCTGAGCTCCTCTGAATCCACTCCTCCGGGCCAGTAGGGGGCACTCAGCTCTAAAAATGCAGCCTCTTTGTTCTACATGTGTGATGTCTCTGTCCACACCTTTGGTCAGTCTGTAGCTCCAGTCTGCTAGAGCAGGCAGTATCTTGTTCATGACGTTCATGCTTTGAACCTCCTTTGCGGCTCTGGGCTGCCTGCTTAGTGACTCAGTGTCTCTTTCAGAATCTGCCCATATTGTCTTCCAGTTCTTTTCACCTTGTGATTCCCAGGTATCTTCTCTAATAGTAGCTCATATGATGGTTGCAGTCCCACATGTTTCTTACCTCTACTATGTCCTCCTATTCATATCTGGAAGATGCAGGAAAACCTTGAAAATCACCTCTGTCCCCGTGCTACACCAAACTGCAGGTTCTAAATCCTGATCCTGGGATTACAATTAAATGTGGTAACGTATAAGTCATAGACACTCATCAGCTGATGTGCCTGAATAACAAACTCAATGAAAGGCTAAAACATTTTTTCCCCAAGAGCTGTCCATCACCCTGCCTGAAATAACAGAGTCATCCACATTCAGATCATCTAGCGTGGAACTTTAACTGTTTGTGACCCCGAAGGGAGCTCAGTGGGTTAGACAGCAAGGCCCGCTGTGATTCAAGATAAACCACGGCATAAATGTGTAAAACACAATCAGGGATATGTGACTGAGTAACAAACAAAACCTGTGTTTACACGCTGATGTGTAAAAAAGAGCAGAGAAAATGAAGAAATCATCCATGCGAATGTTACTGCAAAAAACAAAACAAAAGATAACTGCTGGTGAAGCACAGGGAACAGATTTAATTTATAACAGCAGTTCTTGAGGGTTCATCAGTGGCTCATGAAATTAAAAAAAAAAAGTAATTGATTTCTCCAAGGTTTGGTCTCTAAAGAAAGTAAGTTTAATTTAATCTGAACTGGCAACACTTTTGCATTTGTTCTTTTGGCAAAATGTTCCTGAATTTATTGAATTATACCAAACCCAAGACAGCAGGTATTCTTCATCTGAAATGACCCCCAAGCACATTTGAGTTTGGCAAGTTTCAGGATGAACTTTAGCTTCAAGATAGCTCTGATTTGCAGTCTCGGTTCTTAGCTTTCACGTGTGTGATGTTGTGTAGCCGACGAGTTGAAACCTGCAGAGGAGCCAAACATTTACCAAAAATTCCCGAGATGCTCTAGACTTGGATGAAAACTACTTAGGCACAGTCTTGCAATGTAGCAGCAACAGCACAAGGGGGAGGAACCGTGGCTTTATATACAGCACAGGAAGAAATGAGGGGGGCTCTGTAGTGAACTACAACTCCCAGGCAAACCGGGATCTGTAGTGAACTACAACTCCCAGGTAAACCTGGTACTGTAGTGAACTACAAGCAAACTTGGGATTGTACAGCTGGAGAAAGAGCATTGACACCATTAAATTTCAGAGATGATCTGTGACTGTTGAGCCCAGTCGGTCTCACGCAGGTGCTTTGCGCACTTGTACAGGACAAGCGTCTTCATGTGGTATTTGTACAGGTGCAGGTTCCGCAGAGTCTTTAGGATGCAGAGGCATTTCTTCCTGCAGCCTCCTATCAGCAGCCTGTTTTCAGCTTCAATGACCTGCAGGACCCAGGCGTCTCCCAGCGGAGCTCTGTTTGCCGGTTAAAGGGAAAAGGGGGGAGCCTCGTCACCAGATACCCAACAACTTTCATGGCGCACGCTGACACGACCAACTACAGGAGACATCTATGAACCTTGCCGGTTCCATGTGAAGGAAAGGGGGCCCAGCCCATGTCAACGTTCACAACAGGAACATGTAAAACTGCATTGGCATCGACAAAGCTTGAACTCTCATAGTTACATAATGATGGCGTGGAAAAAAAGACACTTCGAGAGTCGATCGGTTTATATGCAGCGACAAAAGTCTCTGATGTATCACTTCAATAAGGCTGATAATTAAATATGGAGGCTGGAAATGAAAGCGAATGGTTCCGGGCGCCATGATCCATACTCATACCTCACATTACTCCCATGTGACCAAGTTTATGCCCGAAACGAGATAGCAGCGCTCAGCATAGTTACCAGGGATGGAGATTCAGTTACAAATGCACCAAAATGCATGCTTGTTCCTGGATGGCTTTAAACATTTTAGCCAGCCTTGACACGAAACCTACAGCGTTTGTAGGACTGTGAGCACATTGCTTGCGTTTAACCTGCTCAATTTTACGTAACCGGATTCTTGTTACTGAAGCCTATTCCAGGCAGTATAACCATGAGGTATTCAGCCCCCAAAACTGCTGCAGGTGCTTTGGACAAATGGCTGCACTCCAACCCCAAGTGTATCGCTCACCTGTATGTGTCTTATTGGGGAGCAAGAAGCAAAAAACGAAAGAATGCCAAGGTATCTGTTCTCGACAAATAAAGCAACTTATCTCACTTGGAATGTAAATGCAGTGGTGGGCCTTTGACCTCCGATGTGAACATATTGACACACTGGATCACGAACAAGAACTTAATGTTCCAGCAAAGCAGGCACCAGTGGACCCCCCCCCCCCCAAGAGAGGAGGTGTTTAATGAAGTCCACTAACAACACCGATCAGTGGAAAGTCCTGTAGGAACAAAGAGACCATCTGCATCCCCAGGAATGAACTCCAGGGCTCGTGCAGAAATTTTGAATCAGTAGCTCTGAAATATTTCCTAACGTAGCAGCTTTCGAATGATGACTTACACTGTGACGCCTTTCGGAAGCGGCGAACAGGGTGGTCTTTTTTACATAATGACCGTGTTTGGCCGTTGGAGCCATTTTCTATCCTAGGCTCCACCCACGGTTAACCGTTAATGGCACAAATCGATCGATGCCCCCATTTCTGAGCCATCGATCTCCCTTCTCACTTAAAACCTGTTTTCTGAGGACCACAACCCGGGCGAGCGAGGCAGCAGCAGCTCGTGGCGCTCACATTTAAAAATATCCATTCTCTGCCTTGAGCAGGGGCCAGGATACAGTGTAACAGGGGGAGGGTCTGATGGCGAGAGTCCAGCCCACGAGAGACCATGCCTCGGTTGGATATGCGCCTCCCCCATGCCTCCTGATGGACCTCATGCGCTCCTGCCGCGTCTCCTTCCTCTGTCGGCCGCGGCCGGCCTGTTCTCTGCCTCATTCTCCCTTCTTTCGTCACCCCTCCGCGGCACAGTTAGCGTAGACCCCTCCAGCCCGTCCGCGGGATCCCGCCAGCCTCTGCCATGCTCGCTGCTCCAGTGTGGCCACACGTGCAGCGGCGCCTCTCCGGAGCGCCGTAACCGCGCCATTACGATGGAGAACAGGAACAGATGATTAGCTCAGTTGTGCTAATGCGAGGAATAATGAAAATGGCAAAGGGTCTGTGTGCAAACCGGACGAAGAGAGCTGGCGCCTCTGTGCTGGGGGCTGTGCTGGGCCTCCCCCACAAGATGTGGCAAATGCCGGTCCGTACCTCGGGATTACATCACAGGCTAACCGACCCACTTGTCTGACTGTGCTTCACACAAAAGGAGTTCAACTCAGGACATGGGGAACGGGGCACATCAGCTGCATCTGTGTGTGTGTGTGTGTGTGTGTGCATGCACACGCACGTACGTATGGGTGTGTCTGCTATCACAATGATCTGTTTTCATATCTGTGCCTACATGTGAAAATGAAGGCATTGGGGGGGGTGGGGGGGGGGGGGGGGGGGCCGGTGGTACAAGTTAATCATTGAAATACAAAGGTTAGTTTATTCGGACGATGAATGAAGCCAAATATTGGGGGGGGGGCATCCCCTCGGTTCCTGTGCCATTTTGTAGGCCTCTTCGCCAGTCGCAAAACTTTTCTCTTCATTATCACTGTGCTCGTAAGGTTGTTTAAAAATAAATGTGATTTCGAGAAATAAGAAGTGACATTTCCACAGCACACTGGGGGTGTCGGCCCGCATGATTTCATAGTGATAGTTGGATGGCGGGGTACAGTGAGACAAATGTATTCAGACAGTCATCTGGTGCAAAGAGGCACGATCTGTGTTATTTGACAGGAATCACACCTCTGCTGTGAGTGCTAAGACCTGAGGAATACCAAGTACTTTCATTCGTTCTCCACTTTCTGACAGAGAACTTCAACTCTAGTCGATTTTCAATTATAAATTTTGTAATTCTCCTTTTAGTCTGGACTCTCTCACAAAATAAGTTATTGACTGAAACATGGCGTATCTGTTCCAACTAGGAAAGCACATTTGCTAAATGTTCTAGGTTAGAGCTGGCAAACAATTTCAAGCAGCCTCAGTCATTTCCTGCATCAGCTGGGTGTTCAAATCAAGCTTACAGTGATGGATAAATCTGCTTTAAACGACTGAATAAAATTTACAAATTTTCAGAAATCTATACACTAATGTTGTTTTTGCCAATCATCCTCCAACCTCTTATCCTGCTCAGGCTTCAGGGGCGGGGACTTATGGGCCACAGGGCACAAGGATACACCTTGCATGGGACGTCAGTCTGATGCTGTTTTTTTCCACCATATTATTGATGTATCGGAAATATTTGCTGGTTATTATGAAACCATTAATAAGTAACCATGAGGCTGCAATAGTGGAACGATGTACAAGATGCTGATAAAGGGAAGGGAAGGACTGGCTCATTTGGGGTGTCCCCTTTAGGAGAACTGGGAACAGGGGAAGTAAGGGGTCATGACAGTGTGAAAAAATGTAAAGAAAACAGTTAGGGAAGACACTGTTAATACCTTGCAACATCTTACCATTTATTATTATGATTAAAAAAAAACACAGTTTACGTCAGTAACTCCCAACACCTGAGGACCAACCTAAACTTGTACAGTCTGTCTCTGACTGGATTATTTTAGACTGACGAACTCTGATGCACCTACGAAGCAATTTGATCTTAATACATGGAGACTTCAGTATCACAGCAATTCACCTAATGACCGCAGAATGACCATAATGTGGTGGTACAAAAATTCATATGGACTCAAGGTCAAACAGCCCAAACTCAGAAATAAAGAGTAACAGGCATGACCTCGTATGGAACTTGACGGTCTGATGGTCACTTTATGAAGCTTGTATTTGATGATAGCTCTTTATAAAGATATTACAGAGGTTGAATACTAGAGACGAGATGTGATTAAATTATTTTCCTCTTTTTGATTTGAGAGTAGGTTCTCTAGGCATAACTGTCTCCCTAGTCAAACAGGGTCACCAGGAAGCATATGTTCTGGCTTACAGTCACATGGGTACACATCAGCTCACAAATTAGACCCTCTGAACACTGGTTTCTGATTTCTGATACAGATTCTCTGTTTTTAATAACACAGTGTTCAATATAATTTAATCTTTGGCTTTCCCATCCATTTTCTGGCTGCTTATCCAGTCCTAGGTCACAAAAGCCCTGCAGCCTTTCACTTACAAAATAAGGGTACACCCTTGATGGGATGCCAGTCCATCACAGGACACACACACAATCACACACTATGGACAATTTAGAGATGCCAATTCAGTGTGAGGAAACCAGGAGGACTTGATAGGAATAATTCCAAAGTTCCTATGAAAATCCAGAGGTTGCAGTGAAATCCGTATCTGAGATCAAGGCATCTGACCTTGAAGTATAATTAAATTCCATCCCAGCCAATGGATTTTCTTGCCTGTAGTTTTGTCTATACTGACCGTAATTATAATAGGTTTCGAAATAATGAGTATGAGTTTTATGTCAACCAAGAAAGTAAAAAAATAGTTGTTAAAAGCTTCAAGAACTGTTGCTCCAGGATCTTTTCCGGTGCTCTACAGGGGCCGCACTACCCAGCTGAACAACTGGGGGTCAAGTACTACCAGCCTGACGTCTCCCAACTAAGTGGTGGATAGTTAATCTTTCACAGCACTACCTGTGTCCTTGGCTCAATCTTAAACTTCAAAGTTATCTACTTCTCACCAACCAAGTAATTTCTGCACTGGTTCCCATGTCAGGATGTTCCAGATGACAGATATCTAGACTGAAATATACGCACTTTTGTGTCATTATAAAATTCTCAGCGCTAAACAGCTTCAGGAAATAAAGCCATTCTGTTAATGACATACCAGAAGGCCCGAAACGAGACCTCTGCCCAAAAAAGGAAACACGAGATTCACCCTAATGACTTTCCCCTGTCTTTCAGAATGTCTCACAGCCATATATAATGACAGATTTATTTTATATTAATAAAAACTGTATGGCTAGAGTCCAAAGCTCTAGGCATATTTGACTCCCTTCAAAGGGATACACATATAAATACGGATAAATGTGATGTGAAATGCTGGCATCCAAGGTCACGTTCAAACCTTCAGCACCATAGTTTCAGCTGCTTTCAGTTTCCTTCCTTCTGACCCGTGACTGGAATAAACCACTGTGCATGTAGCTGACCAAACTGTAGGGTAACAGTAAGGTCAGTTATATTGTAATAACTAACCATGTTATAGTTGAGGTGATATTCAAGATACGATCTTCCGTCTATTGGTTATATTTGATCCACTACTGTCACATCAAATAGATGTGTTACTTCAAACATTATTAATTACAGTATCTGAGGTACTCAATAGTTCTGGGCAATTATAGATTAGCTCAGAGACACCCGAAGGTTATTGTGAACTTGAATTAGATTCTCTCAGTATCTAATGGAAAGTTAGCATGAAAATGGTATCCAGTGTGGATTTCAAAATTCCATTCCAAAGTCGAACTGCAGCCCACTGCAACTTTCCACTCAACTGTACTTCATCTAGTTAGAGAAATTGGACACGTTATTACAAAAGCCTGGTTTCTGATTCAAAACTTGATTGATAGATAGATAGATAGATAGATAGATAGATAGATAGATAGATAGATAGATAGATAGATGCAATAGTACAGAAATAGAATAATTGTTGCATGTTGTAAATGTTTTTTGTTTAATATGGAGACTCATAGAAGTTGATGCTACAACCAATATTTCTCCCCTGTTTAGGTCCCATGTTTATGCTGCCGGAGTGGATCCTAAAAGGGTCACACCAATTTCAGATGCACTCCTCAGTCAGACAACCGATGTCAACAGTCTTCCTAAAAGAGGAAATAAGCTTAATCTAATGATAAATATACTGTGGTCAGCTCATCTTTGGACTTACAAGGGATCAAAGGGTCTGTACTCACTAATCAAAATTGAAATAACAGAAGTGGTCAAGCTGGACAATGTGGACACGTTGCTTTCTAATGGAAGGAAACATTGTAAATAAATCAATGAGTGGCCTCCTTTTGGAGGAGTCCTGATCTAATGGGACATTCCGAGATGCCCTCTCAATGGCCCTCAAAGCCTTTACATTCACGGCGTGCTGATTTGGTCCTGCTTATCATGGTTTAATTGGCTGTAGTAAATGATGTCATCGATATATCAGACAGTCTGTTTGTACTTCTGCACTAACCTTGCTGTCTTTTTGGTTTGTGCTCCCTCTTCATTGCATGTGACCCAGAAGCCTTGGAACCAGTGCTGGTCCAGATGGCAGGTGCAGCATCACCACCAGCTAATCTGCTGGACGTCACAGCTAGCAAGGTGGGGGGGGGGAGGGTTCCCTACTGTAGACATGTATGTAACATCTTTATATTTATGCTCTTTATTGCCATTTATGTCATATGTGCATCTCTGGAGGTGTGAGGTGCCGGTGCCATTGTGCCACTGTCTGAACTTTGTTTACTTGCAAATTTACTTCTGCACAATGTGTACTGTCTTTGTGCTTTGTTTTGCATAATGCATTTGTTTATGTACACTTTATGCTGTATACACAAGATTTTCTTCCAGGGATCAATAAAGCTCACTTATCTTATCTTATCTCATCTCATCTCATCTCATCTCATCTCATCTTAATTGTGGTGCTGCTGGTGAGTCATTTGTTGAATACTTCATGCAGACAAAAATTATTTTCTAAATGTTTCTGCACAATTGCAGAAAGAATTAAAATGTGATTATATGATCTTATCTTTCGGTTATCAGCCTATTTCTTCGTTAAGCACAAAACATTATCTCCAGAGGCACAATTAATCAATAAAGAGATTACTTTTGTTTTGAATTTTGGAGTAGGGATCAGATTTATAATACAGAAAAGCAGTTCAAAGTGGCTTCCTCTAACTGCATCTAACAGCTTTTCGCGGTTTCTGGCACATTTCTGGCAGGTTTAGATTTTGATTTATTATATTGCTATCTTATTCTGCCTGTGACCGTCACCAGAATGAGTGGTTGGAATATGAATGAATTGATAGATGTTTTATTCTGTTACAGCTTTCCTCCTGCAAACTTTGTAAACATACATTATATGGACAAAAGTATTGGGACACCTGGCCATTACACCTACAGAAACTTTCATGACATCTCATTCTAAATTCATAGGCATCAATATGGAGCTGGTCCCCTCTTTGCAGCTATAACAGCTGCCACTCTTCTGGGAAGACTTTCTACGAGATGTTGGAGTGTGTCTGTGGGAATATTTGCCCATTAATCCAGAGGAGCATTTGTGAGGTCAGGCACTGATATTGGACGTGAAGGCCTGGTTCACAATCTCCATTTTTGTTCGATGGGGTTGAGGCCAGGGCTCTGTGTGGGCCAGTCAAGTCCTTCGACACCAAAATCACCTAACCATCTTTTTATGTAGTGTTGTTTTTGCATGTTAAAAGATCTGCCGCTTCATGGCTGAGTTTCTGTTGTTCATAAACGCTTCCACTTTGCAATAATACCACTTACATTTGACTGTGGAAAATTGATCAGGGGAGAAGTTTCACAAACTGACTTCATGCAGAGGTGGCATTCTATGACAGTGCCAAGCTTGAATTCAGTGAGCTCTTCAGAACGACCCATTCTTTCATAATTGTTTGTAAACCTCACTGCATGGTTAAGTGCTTGATTTTATTCACCTGTGGCAATGGGTCTGAATGAAACACCTAAATTCAACGATTAAGAGGTGTGTCCCAATACTTTTCTCTACATAGTGTACATCATAATGAGGAACAAATTCCAGAAACATTCAAGAAAGACATATAAAATTAAGACAAAAATAGTAAATATATCATTATCATTTGATCTTGACAGCTTGCGTTGTGTGCAGGATTTGATTATAATGGAATTCATAATTCCATAACTCCAATCACTTTATTTATTCAATAAATACAGTGATACAATACAAATCACTGTATTTATTTGAAATGACCAGAAAATGTGCACTGAGCTGGCCAGAGTAAAGATGTATCCAGTACCAAATTAATTCACTAGCACCGATGAATGCAGGTGTCATCTCTTTCAAAAATTGAATTTATTTATTTTAAACCATTTTATTGCGGTAGAGACCATGATAACAAACCAAGGCAGGAGGAAAAGACAGTCCTGAGAGTCTGCATAGTGGAACAAGATCATACACTCCCTTTCTGTTTTGAAGATTAATTTAGTATATTTCTGATCACAGCCCCGCATAGTAATGTTATTCATAGCCTCAGCTGTCATTTTCCATGTGCGATGCTCCGTGGAACGGCGCGTACCCTACGTGCTGCAAATTGACTGGGGCATTTCTGTCACGGTGAGCATCACAGAAACCCACGCTTGTAAGATATAATGGCTTTTCTGCTGTGTAAATGTCCCATTGGGTGCTATATTATGATGATTAACAAGGCGAGGTGCCACAGGAAAACAGTAAATCATCAGGGGACTAGCTAATGCACTATTAATGTTTATACAGAAGGTTGTTTGCAGTGGTCGAGTTGTAAAAATATTTGAAGGGAGGTGATGGGGGCAAATCTCTGTGGAGGGGGCAACCACATTGCTGGTGATAAAATTTGCTGGGGGGAGTTTGTCGACATATTTGGCCATGAGTCTCACGTACTACAGCAGACAAATTAGCTGGTCAAAGTCATTTTTTTTTTAGTGTAAACGTGTTTTGGTCGCATCCATCTCGTTACATTTCTGAGGCTCTGGCTACATCGGGGTGTAGCTTCTGCAGATTAGATCAGCAGATGAACATAATGTTTTAGAAGCAACATCAGCACCACCAGCAGTCGAGTTGTAAAATCACTGATGATAGAATTTGCTCATTGGGGGGGGGGCGGGGATCGTGTGGTCCTCTAGTTGGGCACCCCTGATACAGGGGAGTGAAATTATGCATAACAGTATAGGGTGAATGGTATATTTTCAAACATCACATTATATATAACTCAAGCCCTAGTTGTGTGACTGAATATAGAGCATCTGACTACAACATGACATATAGAACAAATAGAGTTATTCTGGTGTAATAATTTACATGGTGGATGAGAGGAAGTCAGATATAGCACATCCCAGTCTGAGGCAGCCCTTCTTTTCTTTGATTTATCTGACCTCTCATCTTTGTCCTATACAGCGAGAGCCCAAGGGCTTATTTATTTTGGGAAAACACTGAGGATGTGTAAAATCCGTTCTATTATTAATGGAACAAGTCCTACGAGGATTCCTGGAACACTCTGTATGGTTAAATGTGGGGAGGCAGGGCTATTATGATGGGGGGGGGGGGGGGAGGGGGACAGTGACAGTCTCCAAGGGTCTAATGAACAGAGATGGAAAAAACTTCTCTCACCAGAAGTATCTCCACCCATAAGCATTAAATAAAAATGAGAGAGAATAAGCGGTGGAGCAGCTGGCAGCACTGTCACTTGCATCTTTACGATTGGAGTTTGAAGGTTCTCATTGTACCCCTGTGCTTGATAAGTGCTGGGGAGATGAATGGATACACTTGAAGGTTCCAGGGAAGCAAAAATAAGACTAAATCTCTTCTTCTGAGGAGTACTGATTATATTACAATAAAATATTGTTTTTCACTGTTTACACACATAAGCCTAAAATCCTCCATTGTCACCTACATGATGCAGGCATGTCTTAGAATACAAATAAACGGATATTTATGCACTTTCCTGCAGTATAAATTGATCCGCTTCAATCAGGGTTTATCAAATATTTTTTTTTAACTGCTACAGCCAAGATGTGTCAGCTACAATTTTCACTTCACACATATTCAGTGGGGTGACGAACAGCTTCCTCTTGTGAAAGTGGAAAATAGTGTCATCTTCTGGCTGAAACAGGTGTGCACAATTAGTATTTTTTTGTCGCATCACTCAATGATGTTAGCCAGTATTTGAAATCCATCCATCCATCCATACATCATATGACCACATATGCTGTTAAAGGTACCTACAGTCTATCCCAGTCAAATTTTGGCAGTATCCATTCCTGAAACATAGATTGATTCAATCGTATAATTTTTAATTTCATATAAAATATAGTTTGCATGTTCTCCCCATGATGTTGTGGGGTTTCCTCCAGGTTCTCTTGTCCCCCCTCCCCACTCGAAAAAACATGCTAAGGTGAATTGGAGTTACCAAATTCTCCATAGGTGTGAGTGTGTCTGCCTTGTGATGGGTTGGCACCCCATCCTGGGTTATTCCTGGCCTTGCACCCATGGTTTCTGGGTTAGGCTGCAGGTCCCCGAAACCCTGCATAGGATAAGCCGGCATAGAGGATGCATGGATGGATGGATGGATATAAAAATATCAACAAGTAATCAGCTATTTTACACAAAATAAATTGCTAGCAAGCTTTCTAAGATCTTTTTTGTTTGATTATTTTATGATGGCCCATAGCCCTGTGGTAAGGACAGTGAAAAATCTCTTAAGCGATTCATTTTAGAGATCAAATGGAAAACACTAGTAATCTACTCCAAGAAGGTAGCGATTGTCTGCAGCTTAGTTCTATGAAGACGTAGATTTTACCATAGATCTAATTTTTAAAAGAAAAAAAAAACAAAATAAGGAAGTACATCAGCCTGTATAGCAAATCCATGTGTCAAATTCATAATTAACAAATACATATATTTAGCAGCTAGCTGAGTGTCAGTGATACCTGTGATCTCTGCCTGGTGGAGTTTCTCATCTAGTTTTGCAGTGGTTTTGAAACTTCTCAAAATGCAGTGAGCTTATCTGAACAAACTGCAAAGCGGCGGCAGCAGCACAGTAGCCACTGGGACTCGCATGCTCCTGTTTGTGAATGTGCAATGTTTTCATGAATGGTTTTACTTGTGGAAACTTTTGCTGGAAAGTCCCCTGTGAATTTCATACGTGTAAACACAAAGAAAAAGAACCTTCAGCCTGCTTCGTGACGTTAAATCATTTCAGAATCAGAGGGTAATAAGAAGACAATGAAACCAGTTTCACAAATGAAAAACAGTATAACCAAAATATCACCTGAACTATTACTAGATAAACAGTGAATGTCTTGTACTGATCCACTGAAATATACTGTGGTCATCACACGGTTAGGAAACGTAATCTGGTTTTCCTAGCTATGTATTTTCCTGTAGCCTCTTGCCATAGCTACCCTTTGCTGACACTGTTCTGTTGAAAATAGCAACATAAATTACACTGAAATGAGGTAGATTTAAATTAGATTGTACTTTCAATGCAGAACCAAACAGAGAACTTTTCATTGAGCCTAAATTTATACCGCCACCTCACCTTGAACTGTGATCATTTCAGTTATCAACGTTATGAGAAGCGTACCAGAATGTTATGTCATTGCCTAAACTAAGCTGCTGTGATTTTTACAATGATTGTGTGAAGTACTTCACCAACAGACTAAAGAAAAGCATTTTTTTCAGCGCAATATGCAGCCCAGTTAACTGCAGTTAGGTCTATAATGATGTTTCAATGGACTGTACGACGCTGAATCATTTGCTGTATATGACCCCACTAGATGATGCTCTAGCGTTCCTTTGGGGGCATGCTTTAAGCATTTTTTAAACAGAGAGCACCATCTAGTGAGGTCAAAAAATACAGCAAATGGTTCACAAAGCGTCATTCGACCATCATGAGTCGGGAATAGTGTGCCACAGCCACCATGCAGCTGGGCATGCACGTAGCAAAAATGCACTGGATTACGATATAACGTATGGTCACTAAAGGTAAAATGGCTACAGACAGCCTATGAAAAGCAAATGTAAGTTAATTAAAAACGTTCCTGTGTTTCTGTATGATAATTTGTCATGTGCAATGTGTGGATGTATGAAAAGTTAGATCCTTTTAGATTTGGGAACGGGTTCCACTGATTCACTGTGAAGAAGTGGTTCAAAAGAAGAATTCATTCACAAATCGGACATCAATGACCTATTCCTCACTTGCATGGCTGTTTCTGTGTGCAAGTACTGTTTCTCGCTAACACCATAACGCCTTGTAGTTTGTGAAGTGCTCTTCTCTGGCTGAAAATCGCGCAAGTACTGCTTTTTTTTGCGATTCTGCGTTATATTGGACTTGAGCACTAAATTCGCCGTGTAATACAATGCATTGTAGCAGGACTGGCTATACAAAGTGTTCAGCAAGCCAAGGAGTTTGATTTCAGTTTTCTGTACTAACATAACTGTAAGCACATCATTTTAAAAATCCCCAAATTTGTATTGCTTTTCTTTGTGTTGCGTAACATTAAACTGAGTCAAATCATGCAACATTTTAATATGCATTTGACGTCATTGCTGCCTTTTGCACAGAATTGTCCGTGTTTATATATGACTTTTTGTAAATGTTTCAGATCTAAACCTAAGGAATGGGACAAAGGAAATTAATCAGTTCAAGTGATAAGCTTTGGTAAGCTAAAAAGAGGTATTTTTTTTCTTGATGGAGTGCATTGTGATTGTTCTTAGGCTGGTTTTCCCACTATGGGCAGTATTTCAGCTAACTTTTCTACATGCATAAAAACAGCGGTTCCATATATTATTTCCATTGATTTTGGAAATAATAAGCTACAAAGCACATACATACTGCAACTTTGGCCAGATTTTTGGACCAGTGTTGCATTTTGCTACATTGTAAGGGCTTAAACTTATCTAGGATTAGTGTACTGAAGTAATCTCAGAGGAAGGTTTGTGTTTGATTAGTCATTTTACTCTGATGAACTTGAGAATGCAGCTTATCTCAAAACATTTAGTTGCTGAAATGCCTTCTTCACACAGAGATTGGGACTTTTATATTACCAGAAGTTATCTTCACCAATTAAAATTCATCCATTTATCTTCTATCCTCTTATCCTTGGCAGGGTCATGAGCCAATTCTTTTTTTCCAGTCTAATTATCTGGACAACCATTTGTACTTCAGGACTATGGAAAATGGGATGTCTGCTTACCTCTGTGTCACAATCAAAGATTTGTATTATCAAAGAGCTACCAGCTCAGCGCACATATTACAAGCTAAATGAGTCACATGAAGCCCTCAGAATTTGGCCCGTTGTACCCAGTTGCAGGAAGTCTGCATCGTACTCAGGGTCAGGTGAATGGGTGACTCCAAACTATATGTCTATCCAGGGTCTGCCCCCACTTTACACACAACAAGACTAGCTCGGCGTGTCACAGTGACACTGTTCACTGAAGCAGATGTTACATAGCTTATCATGGTCTGCTGGGACATGTGCAGTTGCAGACGCTCCTCTACTTGCGAACGAGATAAGTTCCGAACGGCCGTTCGTAGCTTGAAATGTCCATAAGTCGTTATTCAACATCATTTTAAGGGTATACGCAAGTACAAAGAACTGGGATGCTGGAAGTACGCACGCTACGCTACTGCGCGGCGTCAGTAGCGGCCAGAAATCTTACTAGGCGGAATTGGCGCGCAGAAAAAAAACTTGATGCTGTGGACAGGAAACGGGAGCCCAAGGAACACAATTTGGACTTACAGTCCTCTTCGTTTGTATGTCTGAAAGTTCATAAGTTGAAACTTTGTAAGTAGAGGAGCATCTGTATTCTCATTTTTATGTTGAACTAAAATGGTTACATTGGGTTTTATACATTTTATTTTAATTTTGTACAAAAATACACAAGTTTGTTTCTATTGTAGACTGAATACAATACATGTAATCTGAGAATTTACTAAATTTATAACATAAACCGTAAACTGTCAAACAAGCAAATGCAAGTCATTTTGCTGGAAGACTTTTATGATATGCTGGATTCATTCATGCTGATGTATACATCTTTCAGAACATCTCTTCAGTAATAACCCCATTTTTGCAACTTCGCAACATAGGGTAATAATTTGCATAGTCAAAGGCAGATGAACTTCTGTGAGGTCAATCTATGTGTAATACTCGCTGTTGCCACAGAGGGGAGCCCTAACCAGGACACAGCTATTCATATTCCCTCTGCTGTCTACGTCACAGGGTACGCTGAAAGTTCTAAATTTCCACTCCCACATTCACAAACACTTTTCACTGAGACCGAATGACAGCAGTACCTATTTTAGAGATATTCCAAAACAAGGTAATTCAAAGAACAAACAACATAACTTTGTCGCATCTAGCTCAGAGTTGAAACAAAGCCATAAATACAAGAGCTAATATCATAGGTAACCATGACATTTGGCAGTTCAGTGAAGAGTGTCTACAGAAACTTCCAATAAATGATCTCCACAATACACCTATTTTTGACATGAATGAGTTGTGCAGTCATATATGAGGAGCAGAGTACTTTATCCATTGCTGAAATTTTTCATGCAAAACCTTTCATGCATTAGGTAATCTATATTTCCAAGTTAACTCATTGTACATCAGAAACACATCCAATGTCTTAATGGAAGCAATTTTTCAGCTAACAGTTTAAATTTAAATTTCATTTTTTGGAAACAGGGAGTATAAATTCATATTATTTTCTCACAGCCGCTCTCCATTGTTTCACACCACGAAATGTAGTCCAATAATCCATTACGCAGAAAACAGTCCTGCTGTAGTGTATAGAGTTTGCAAGGATGAAGTCATTTTTGTATTGTTTACATGATAACAAAGGTCACTGAAGACAATAGGAGACCTCATAAACAACACTATCATGGTCCTAATTCAACCAGTCATGTGCTTAAGAGAGACATACTGGCCTACTGGTTTAAAAAAAAGGTATAATTAATCAACAGTTCTTGTTATTATGAATAATTAGATGCTTATTTTGGCAAAAAGAGCTGCTCATTCACAATTTTCAAGTGTCCGCTTCCCATATACTACATTGCATGTGTTCTCCAACTCCGAACACTGGTAAGAGGAATCCAAATCCTGAGTGAAATGCTAATCTAAAACATTTGAGAATGTAACCACTGGAGATTATCTTGCAATGAGGTCTGTCATTTAAAAATGTTTTAGCCTATCACCAACCGGTGTGCTGAATCCACACCTGTAAACCCCCTAATGCTGAGACAACAGGCTAAATCAGTGCCTTTACTCTGGCTTCCGGCCAAACTGTGAGACCAGCCCTTGCATCTAGATGCCGGGGGACGGGGGGGGTTAATCTGCATGATGGAGCCCCATCCCACCTCCGTCAGTCATGCAGGACACAGTCAAGACACAGCTGTAACTTGCGTCACAGCTTAGTGTTGGGGTACTGTGGATGTAGGCCAGCAATGGTGTACCCAGCTTGGGGTTGCCAGATTGGTAACGGGTAGGGATAGGGACGCACAGCTTCTAATGGAACAGAGTAGGCAGCTCCAGCCATGATGTGGCGATACATAGAACTTGGCTGGGTGGCGGGAAGTGTCAACTGGGCAGGTACAAACAAGGGGGGCAACTGCAGGCCTTTGAGTTGGTGGCCTGACATAGGTCTTGTCTTTTCATAGGATGGAAGGAGGTATGGTATTGTCATGCTGGCATGGGAATGGAAGAGGGGATGCTGGGTAGGGAGAGGTTTGGGCAGGCCTGGCTTGAACTTTTCCTTTAGATCTCCCTGATACAGTGAGGGGACCAGCTGCAGTTTCTTCCCATACGCAGTCATCTCATCCATGGCTGGTCTCTTGAGGTTTTGGGCAAATTTATAACCTGACTGAAATGGTATTGATGGTAGAGTCTTTGGATGAACTTTAGTGAAGTTAGACATGGTTGGGATCCAGTTAGGCTTGTATCCTGCAGAACTGGAGTTAGAAGATGATGTCTGGTGGGGTTTGAGGATAGGGTTTATGTCCTCCCCCTTGCAATTTGGACTCCAGGCTGAATCAGGTCTTTGCCCCTTGACCCCTTCTGGTTCAACCTGCAGAAAGTCTCTGCGATGCCTAAGGTAGCCAGATGCATCCTTAACATTGGGATAGCAGGTCACAGGCTTGCAGACTCCACCGGTGTAGGAGACAGAGGTGAAATTACCCACATAGGACGACGGAGTTTGAGATACGAGGTTTTGCACACAAGTGGTACTGTCCAGGACGGCCTGGCAGTCGTCGGACGACACAGAGCAGGGTGAGGAGCTGCGAGATGTGGAGGGAGACGATCGGGGAACTGGGGATGCCTCAGAGGAGCCGTGGGCTCTGTCCGAGCGGGGAAGACCTGGGGACTGAGCACAGTGGATCACAGAGGGCCTCTCCCCGCTATCTTTCTCCGGACTGTGGCTTAGCTTGGAAAGGCCGAGGCTGGCTTGGGCCAAGCGTTTCTTCTTCTCTAGCGGAGAGATCACCTCGCCACCTGATGACTGCATGCTGGGAAGCAGCCCACTGCCCAGCTGCGAGACTGGGCAAGCTGTAGCAGATTTATCTTTCACTGTGGCCAGCCCCATCTGTGGGCCGCAGAGGTCAGGCTGCGGCCGCTCAGCCGGTAGGGTCCAGGCAACAGAATGGGTGCACATCCCTGTCTCGCAGTGCGCGTCATCCTCAGACTTCTCCTGGACATTTGGGGAGCATAGATGGAAGTTACTCTCATAATACTTGCGATTATCATTAGTAAGAGTCTGGCAGATACTCAGAACACTTTCTAGTAAAGAACTACAATATCATGCATCCTACCTCAGCACCCAGCCGGCTCTCAGGCTCTAACTGGTTCCTCTTCTTCCTGCCCTCAGCTTTGCTGTTCTTGCTGTCTGGGCTCTTCTTGTACTGTTTGCGTGGTTTGGCTGGGGGCAGCGGCTTGTCCTCCTCCCCTCTCAGCTGTCTCTCAAAGGGCAGCACCAGTCTGTCAAGGACAAAAGATTTGAAACGACAGAATGAGAGGCATGCTGAGGAAGACCATGGCTTAAACACGTTGAATGTGGCATGCTAAAGGCCTTAAAAAATTATCATAACCTCAGAAAATGAAGAGACCAAAAGACACTTCAAGGCTAACAGTCCATGGTATGTTTGTTCAACCATGGTATTTGGAACAAGGGAAGGTGGGACAGGCAGGGGTAGCAGGACGGGGGTGCGTACTTCTCATAGTGCCTGCGGGTGCAGGTGGCTGCGCTGGTACTACCTGGGCTGCCCCCCAGCTCATCATAGACATTTTTCCAAAGTCTCCGGGCGGTTACCTGGAGAGGGAAGGGGCGATGTCAGCCACATTCAGACTGAGAAACACAGGTACACGCTGCCCTAGTCAGCCTGCTACACTTGCCTACGTTTAGACAGATATTAACGAACTGGGACCCTCGCATTTACGTCGTCAGCAGTTCCCCGTCTATGCTGCTGTACAACCCATTATTTTTCCTGTGTAGTGGCTCCCTAAGCTAGCGCAAGTCCTACGGTTTCCCTCCAAAAGGATTATAGTACATGGTGCACTAACTTGCTCTAGAGAAGCAATTTTATACCAGTTAAACTTCCCAGTTTCCTCTTTGGCCTTCTTTTCATGCAAGACTTAGCCTCAAAGATAAAGGGGAAAAACTGCGAAAAAAGACACTCTGTTTGCGCTAATGCTTGGCCTACTAAACACGCCGAATTGACCTCTAATGAACGCCATTTTAAAGCCACTTCAGACACACAGCGGAAAGACCCGGTCCCTGCCTATCTTCGAAAGAGCAATGAGGACGCAGGAAGTCGGCAGAGTGGAAACTGAAGACGGCTCCCTTCTCATTGTTGTGGTACAAGGCTAACGGTCACTGTCAACAGGTTGGTGCAGCGTATCGGCTTCTTTCTGTCGCTACGCTGCATAGCTCAGCCGCCCCTCCCAAACACCTTCATAAATCATGCACATATCCTGCTTCGCCGCCTTAGATGTGGTGGTCAGTTGGGTGCATGTCTCGGACTACCACCTTAGGCGGGACGTAAACATCTCTTTTCTCATGAACCTTTAGACATGGACGCCCAGATGCCCTGTATAAAGTTTTCCATCTGCAAGCGCTGGTATATTTAGAACTGCGGTTTTCTGCCGCTCAGCAGAACTTCACCTTCACACATGAGCCGACTGACCTGCAAATTACTGTGGAACCAACCAGTTTACACTTGCCTGTCATCTTTTTTTGTTTATTTTCACTGTCCACTATGACGCTTGAACAAGACGGGCCATTGTTTTAATTGAACATTTCCTGTCTGGCTGTGTGCCAAACCTAGCCATATAAAGCTGCTCTCTAGAAGAATATGTGGAGAGGTCTGCAGGAAATTCTAGTTGTTCATATCAGTTTATGGGATAGTGGTACTCACAGAGTCGTAACCCCCGAGCTTGTCCACAGCTTTGTAGATCCTCCAGAGGTTAACTGCACAGAAGAGGCATAAGAAAAGCTGAAACGGCACATGAGGGACACCATCTGCTTTGAGTCATTATCTGATGACATATGAACAGCACATGCAAAGCGTGTTTATAAACTCACTTTGTTTGAAGCCCAAATGCGGTATCCTCTCTATAGGCGTGCTTCTCTCCTCCATGAAGCGGTACAAACTGGCCAAAAATGTCTTCTCCTCCATCTCCAACTCTCCAGGGTCGGTGCCATCCTCCCCGTCATCGACGGGACCAGACATCTCCGTTTCCATGCTGTGCTGTGGACGGAAACGGCCAAGGCATCAAACCTCCATCGCTTTCTGGGGGCTGGAAATGCCCGTCACGATGATCCAACACAGAAGACTTACTGAAATGTGTCAGTTCTGTGTCACTGATTTGTTTTTCCTTTTTTACTAATGCTCTTATTTTCACTGCATTTGAAACTCACTGCAAACGCCTAATCCCAAAGGTCACCCCAACGCTACGCCGTGGGCCTAGTGTACAGTTCAGTTTTACATTGTGACTGTATCTTGGGCCTTATACGGCGCAGCCCATCATCCGTCGGGCTCTTTCTGTGCAAGTGGCAAATTTCCGACCCGGAGTATAATATGCCGACAGAAAATATGAGCCAATGAAACTCAAAGCAACCATGAGGGCTGCTGAAATTTGTCATCGAAAACCTCAATTTCAGTTTCACATCCAGATGAAATAGGAAAGAAATAAGACCTTGGTTCACACCAAATCTCTTACTTGCAGAAACACCTATTAGTTCTTTTTTTCCAGGCATTAAAACAGACCAGTCTGGGAAATTGCTGCTGGTTAACTTTGCCTTTGGTTTGATCCTACAGGCTCAAGCAGGTTCAGCACTCAGCTGCTCCAAGCTGCCCTTTCAAAATGGGTGCAGGCTCTAAAGAACATTTTCAGTGAGTTATATTACACTGTCAGTCACCAGATAGTGTAAACCAGTAACATGACTCCTTACCTGTTTTCCAAAATTTAAGGAATAAAAAAGGCACAAATGACAGCCACACCTCCTTAGGCTGTACTCAAACAAAATGTCCATTAAGCCTTAGCAGTGAGAACATTGCAGCAGTTTTATCATCTCCACCTGACAGGCAAAGTCACCTCCGCACAGTTACCTCCGCAC
>JAOYFF010000015.1:5392404-5413556 GCA_025773925.1 Cryptomyrus ogoouensis | reverse complement strand
AGCTACCACGGCACAGCTACCTCCGCACAGCTACCACGGCACAGCTACCTCCGCACAGCTACCACGGCACAGCTACCTCCGCACAGCTACCACGGCACAGCTACCACGGCACAGCTACCTCCGCACAGCTACCACGGCACAGCTACCTCAGCACAGCTAGGCTAATCAGCATTTAGGCAAACCTGTAAGTAACAGTGTAGGACAGATATTTGGCACAGCAGGCTCCTCCCTAGGGAATTCTGCAGAATGTGCCCACAACATCCTTGACAACTTGTCTTATATCTGATCTAACAAATAACATTTTAAAAAGTTTTTCTTTCTTTTTTTTAGCAGTAAATCCTGCTGACCATGGCTGCAAGGCAAGCAAACCCGAATGTCAATCCCCTCCAAACAGACAGGTCCGACACGCAGCATCGCAACTTGCCGGAGAAATATTTCCAGATGTAAATACATACTGTGCCCAATTATTAGAAGATGAGAGAAATGCAGGACTGAAATGAAACTGGGAAACCCGTACGCTTCTTCTGCAAATTGCATGGCTATACTATACTATACTATACTAAATACATGGTCATTGAACTACACTGTGTGGGTAAAAATCGACCATAGCTAAACCGCTACATTTTCTGAATCAATATTTTCACAAAAAGTAGACTGTTGGGAAAGCACGCCAACACCCCCCCCCCCCCAACCTGGCACAGCTTTACATGTATGTGCTTGTGTGACACACTGTGTGCATCACACTTTTGTTCTTTGTCTCTTGGGGTTTTCGTCCGTCCCTGTTCACGGGGCTCAGGTTCAGCGGCAGCATCACCAGACGGCAGTTTCACACTGAATCGAGTTCCTCTCTGAGGCGATGGTTCCGAGAAGCGGAGCCCCTGCTCTGAATCATAGTGAAGCCACGAGCCCCAATCCTGGATCTGGCCTCGTCTGAGTCACCAGCGCGCATCTACTCAGCCACTGCCATTTCTGCCATCTGCAGTGAATCTGCAGTGAACCTGCAGTGAACCCTCCATCTCTTTACTCCTTACGCTCCCCTCCATGGATGCTGATCCTCAACACACTTTCAGATCCTCAACAAGCCCAAGCCTCCTCCATCACCAGGCATATGGAAAACAACTGGAAGAACTGAGGCCGTTCTCTCAAAACATTATAGTGAAATATATTTTGAGGATGCCTATACATAACCATATCTGTAACAAAAATAATTTATGTGGTAGATGTCCCTGGGTGCCAGGCTGAGAGCTCAACCAAACCACACGAAGGGGAATGGGTGTGATGATGGCGATGGAGAAAAGGCACTTCAGCGTGACAGACAAAATTCTAAGAAAGAAGAAAGTCAACACTGAAAGCTCACTTCAATATGGTGATTAAAAGTAAAACTCTGATAAAGCATGCAATCTCATTTCATTAGTGGTCTCAAAATGAGTGGGGTTGTTGAGTGGTACTGGAATGTATACACAGGCAATATTGCAAAACACACAATGACACACCTTGGACTGTTCTCAAAACACAAACCTATAAGATTAAAAAAAAAAACAAAACTTTTTTTAGACTCAAAGTGTGAAAATATTAGCTGTTTTGGCAGCCACAGATAATAACACATTTAAAGCATACTTTATCCCCAAATCATTGTAGCTGGTCGATAATGATGCAGTGATTAGTATACAAAGGAAAAACATAACCATGATTTACGCCGTCTGACGCCAGTCTTACGCACAAAAAGGCAGATGACATCCGAGTCAACCTGCACACCATTTTCCCAGACCACGCTCTCAGCTACTGTACGAGTTTTGTTGTGAAAAAAAGCGTCAGTAAACATCCTATGTAAATTTCCACCATAGATGAATTTCGGAAAAGTGCGTAGGAGCGTTCGTGTCAACATGTTGATAACGTGGTCTCACTATGATTGTCAGTGGCGTGCTGGGCTGATGCTATCGCTTGGCTAACTCTCACCACAGAAACCACTGGGCTTTCATATGACGGCTTGGTCTTGGAAATTTGATGCATCTCATCTCTGCTCTCTCTCTTTTTTTCAACGCAAAATTACCAGAAGTCTGTTGGGGACTGGAACTCCATCACTTTCTGTTTATCTGAACATAGATACACATACATACTGAATTCAGAGGTAGACTTCTGTAGCTGGAGAATTATGAGTCTGATATAACTGGAATTATAATAATAACATTAGTAATTAATAGTATCTCGAAAGACGTTAGATGTTGACATTTCTCCCTGAAACTTTCATTACAAATTAAAATTTCCAGTTAAGCCTTATACAGGTCTGGAAAAAATTAATATGTAATAATTATATTTAATTAATGTTTATCTTTAAACTATGATTAAATTGCATATTTAACCTTGGTTCTGCTGGCAGAAGGTTATGCTGGGAGGAAGTTCCTTCCAGGCTCAAAATCTCTAAGACAGCAGTAGATAAGAGCAGTGTGAAGCAGGAGACACTGGCAATGACTAAAAACCAGCCAGGCAGAGGGCAGAAGTGACTTTCTAATATCAGAGGTGACCAGCAACTTATCCAACGATGCCTCATGAATCGGAGGATGACAATGTTAAGTGCAGGTGTGAAGTGCACTGCTAGGACAATTAGTAACAGGCTCCTAGAAGCAGGACTGAAGTCCCATAAAGCAAGGAAGAAGCCTTTCATCAATGAGATTGGACATTTTACACAGACACACACCCATAAATTGAGAAATGAGTGAAACTAAGAATTTTGCAGTGGTCTGTTAGTTTTTCCCAGAATTGTATTTACACACCATATTAATTTGCTGCTTTTCCGCATCTTCATTTAAAACCCTTTCTCATAGATTTCTGTATAAATAAGACATAATTTCTCTGCCACTTGGGCTGCTGTTAGGTGAACCGTGACCTGAAGTTCTGCATAATAAACCCATGCATGTGTGGCCTCCTACCTACACTCAGTTGTTGTGGAAAAACCTCAAACAGAAACCGTGTGCACCAAATAAGCCCATCATATGCAGGCTGCCTACAAATCAGACAATAAAGCAAGGAGTAAATATAGCAATGCAGTCTGGGGCAAGTTCTGTTCAGGCACCTAAGTGGTCAATACACTTACAGCAGTTACAGCAAAGATACTTGTCTGGATGAAACAATCCCAGTTCAAGGGTCTTATATTGCTGATCCCACAATTTTTGGCACTTCATTGAAACTGAACAATAAAAGAGGGAGCTGAACAATGAAAGAGGGATTCTGCTAATATTAAGGTTTCACACTCTTTATGAGGATCATTAATCAAAAATAAACGCCGAAGAAAATTAACACAATCATATTAATAACATAAAATAATTATAATTAATAAAAGACTTTAAATTGAAATGCCATTGATTAAAATTTGATATTAAAAAGAGTCTTTGTACAATGTGAAATGATCATACAAGGTGTCCTTTTTAGATTTTTGAAATGCCATTGATTAAAATTTGATATTAAAAAGAGTCTTTGTACAATGTGAAATGATCATACAAGGTGTCCTTTTTAGATTTTTAAAATTCCTTGGGCCTCATGCGGTCTTGGTAATGTTGGAATGTGAGATAAATGTACACCGATATAAATAAAATAAAAAATAAATAAACACATGAATGACACATATCACCAATCCTCACTGAACATTCAAACTATTCTTCATACTTCAACCAGTACCGTGGAAATATCTCCAATACGTTTGCTTTGCAAATAGCCAAATGGCAATAGATGTCAGCCACTGTATCCGTATTAAGCACATTTATGCCAAATTTCAGTGTCACGAAGTTTCTCCCCAGAAAAATCTGCCAGTGCAAAGAAGCTGATGAGTGAAATCACACGCGAGATTACTCAGCCATAAGAACAAAAGCATGGCAAATTACTGGAACAGATTACAGCAGTCAGGCATCCTGGAAACGCAATGTGTCAAACGGTGAGTGCTGTATGAAATATTTTGCTCGGGTGGAGTTCAACAAGTGGCACCAGAGACAGGCCTGATGTTACCTGGCTCAGTGACATACTGCTCTTGATGTCTGCATCCATTTCAGCCTGATCTTGTCTTTTCTCCTGCGCACTTCTGGGTGATGATACTGCACCAGGACCGAAAAATAAATAAATCACACAGATATCAGTCAGGAGGCACAGGTGAGCTGGGAATCTTAGCTAAAGGTAGCTACACTTAGTGTCTTTAAAGTCATACACTAATCTGCTTATCCAGTGCAAAGTTGTGTTGGGCCAACAGCCCAAATTAAAGCGAATAGATTTCAGACCAAAAATTGCAATAAGATTATGTCTAGAAGCAAATGGAAAGTTAAGTGTCGCTGTTGATCATTTATCTCCCTTTCCCACATCACTCAGATATTGTTCTAGGGAGGTACACGTTCTCACAAAGAAAAAAAAAACTCTCCTCTCACAAACCTCTCAGATACGCCTAAACACAAATACACCCACCAGAATCGCAATTTTTTGATGACAACAACACTGTAAATAAACTGCAAAATGCTTCCGGTTGACAGGTGTCAAACAGCTGAATAACTGGAATGGAGGAGCGCTTCTGATAAGATAACCAGGTCATTCCCAAAACAGAAATAAATGCATAAAATCCGATAAACTGCAATTTTCTAAGAAATGCGTGTGCCTACCCCCAAAACTTTTATAAAAGCAGCTCTAATATAAAACCACAGTTAGCGTATGGCATCACCACGTACTTCCTCTATGAAAGTCTACTGAAAGTTATGCGGTGTCCTTTTCTTACAAGAGGGGATTACAGTAAATACGAATGGCACTAAAAAGAAGAAGCAGGAGCTTGAACAAAGTACTGCATTTTACAGTGGTTGCCGGCCCCAGCGTTGTATGCAGAGTCTACCGATTTTCTCATCAGACTGCCTCTTGATAAAAGGGTCATCGGCTGTTTTTGTACAAAGCCTCTGAGGGTTATATCTACTAAGGTCCTGAGATCATTATGGTGATAATGTTACAGATCAATGTGTGGGAATGGAAAGAAAAAAAAGTTTTGGTTCATTAAACGCTAACACAAATTAAATTAATAATTCAGTTAGCCAAGTTAATTGTTCCTGAACAATGCAATCTGTTCAATTACCACAGTGGGGTATTATTGCTCACATATACATTTTAAATATATAAAAAAGAAAAAGAAACATTATATAATATTCCTAACCATTACAAATACATATTAATAAATAGATTATATCGGGTAGAATTCCGTGCATAGCTCGTGAGTTCCTCACCTAATAATATTGTGAGTTAACTACAACTTTTACATGTGAAGGACTATGAACATAACAGGTTGTTTTTATACTTTTTCCCCCTAACGCTGATCATCGTTTCGCTGTTAAACTGGACTTTTAGGAACACTAGCCAAATTTTGTTCAATACCAAATGGTCACCCTCCAACATGCAAAACGCACTTGCATTACATGCAGCTTTCTCAGTTTCCTTCACATTATGAAGAAGCAGTTTTGTTCCGATACATTTGATAAAGAGCAGAATTTGTGTACTCAGGAAGTCATATGTATTGCATCAATACCTCAAACACCCACTACATGTATTCCCGATTCGTCATCTGACAAACAATTTTGCTTTTTAAAAAAAACACGTTTCGATTGTGATACATTTCTAATTAAAGCAAAGCCTCACGCCCAATTCTGGTTTCAAAACCTCAGTTTACCATGAAACCTTGGAGCTATTAGAAGATAAAGATAGATTGCGATGATTGTGAAACTGACCCTGGGAATTATTTGAATGTGACAAGTAATATATAGCTTGTAGCAACTGACAAGGAAATGTTTCAAATTCAAAGTTTTGTTTTTGTGACTAGACGAATCAAACCAATGGAAGAATTTTCTTGCGATAGAGCAATGTGGAAAATGTAAAGAATAAAAGTTATTTTTGTTGTCGCTGCAAAATAATAAATAACTCTCCAAATTACTTGGAAATGTGAGAAGTGTAAAACTGTATTTCAGGGTCACTGGAAGTCCTGCAGGAGGTAACAGAAAGCATCTGAAGGTGGTGCCCTAGAGCCATAGTGGGACGTCGGCAAACCTCATATATTTTCTAGGGCAAAGACAGACATTTTGCAGTACATTTCCCCCCCAAAAGAAAAAAAAATAAACACAGGCCGGACACAGTCAGTGAATGCATACCTTAAGGAGTGTTTTTATATTAATGCACTTAACTTAATATGTTTAAAAGGCGCCTTTCGCAAAAGACTCAGAAATAACTCAGGGATTTATATTTCTAACAATTTTCACAGCTTAATATTCTGGTACCCTGTCGAACTTCATTTTACGGACACTTCACGTCTGAGGAATGCCATCATAATCATTATTAGAAACTTTAATCATGCCACCGCACATCATGCACCCCCATGAAAATAACAATGCACTTCCTTTTTGCAAACTTCACATTCACACCGCCACCAATAATGAGATCATTGACTGCAAACGCCAGAGGATCTACTCTTGAGATTAACCATTTCCTGTGTTGCGGCGAGTTGTTGAGGTCTTTGCTTCTTTGCTACATTCACTGTAAGACATGATGCTCTATTTTTAAGAAATCAGTCGCAATGGTTTAATTTAAATTCATTCATTTAAACATTCATGAACACCGAATTACAATAAATAACAGAACATATACTGCTAACTAGACTTAGCCTACCTAGCAAAACGAATATGAGATTATTACCAATGGGTGATCTAGTACTGAACAAGTACAGGCATCTCACTTAACCACTGACATAAACAAAAATAATAATAAAAAAACAATAAAAATAGACAAACAAACAATGACGGCCATATTTACCTAGCTATCTATCGATTCCTGACAACCTACAAATAATTATACCCATACAGTAAAAACTACTTGAAGATCACAGGGCTGGATGCTCAGTTTCGACAATATGTGACTTATAACTGCAGGGCAACACATTGAAATTTCAATTGTTTCAGTAATTATCAATAATTTGCATTACAGATATTGTAAAATGAGGAAACAATTTAAAATAATCTCGACCTATACAAATAAACTGTGGATGCTGTCAGCTATCATCATGTCGCGTTATGCACCGGGTGCATTATAATTAGGAGTATTTTCCCGGTATTTCGATCATTCTGAGAGTTAAGTCCCTGTGCATCACCCGCGATAATGCCACTGCTGCACACCAGTCCGCAAAACACATGCGGTGACATGCAGTGATCAGAAGCCAGTAAATTTAGCTGAACATGTTGTGCTTCGTAGCTTTTACCACTTCCTCTACACTCTTTGTGAGAAAAGCGATGCCACAGTCCAAATTCTGTGATGAAAAATAACTATTGCCACGGTGCATGAATTAATACTGTAGGCTATATCATGCTTATCACACGTCTGCGCTTGACATTCGAGTTAAGTTACCAAAAAGTATTAAGCTACCTAAAAGATGAGATTATATCGACTAAAGTAACAATAATATGCGCCAGCCACATAATTTAGAGCAATATGTATTACTAAAGCGTTGGCAGCGGCTACGATCAACGTTGTCTTTGTTAAGTCCAGAAAATATAATGGAATAGAAATTATGAGGAAAACACGTACACCACAGCTTACAGACTTATTACTCGCGAAAGCAGTACAAAAACAAACACAATGAATGAACTTTGATTGCGTGACAGCCATTAATGGTGATATACACGCCACTTAACTGAATAGGTTAATATATAGCAAATTAACAAGCAAAAACGTCATAACCTCCTGACACGGTTAACACCAAGGGCTAACTGCGATCTGTAAAATGTTTCCTATTGTATACAGGAACAATATGCAAAATATTTACTTGTTCCCGTTTCTTAGCTGGTTAGTAAAGAAACAGAACTTACCCATGGCACATATATTCGTGTTTAGTCGTCGATCGCTTTTATCGATATACTTTAGTTTTTATAATCTCAAATCTCCCATAACTTTACTGTTCCGATTACTCCATACAACGGTCTGATGTTAACTACATAAGAAGTGTCATTTTCGAAACCATACGGCTAGGGAGAGTCTCGTTGTCACGAACGCATGTCATTGGACGACTGAAAAAGGCCACGCCCCTCCCGCGCGGTGAAGTACCGTGGGAATTGGAGTTCTTTAATTGTTTAACGTCACTTACTGAGTGCTGTACTGGACGTTTTCCGTCGAACAGACAAATTCTGAATGTTCTGTTTTACACTGAACGATGTAATAACCTACAAACATGCAAAACAAATACCAGGAAAATTTATATTAAGATATTAAATTAATAAATTTACAACTGGACTAAATATTTGTCCAATTAAATAAGTTTTAATTTCCTGAAAATGCAACTTTCCACATATTCTTTCCAAAAGCAGTACAAATACAAAAAATTGCAAAACACCCCATCAGCAAAGGTGAAAGACATTACAGCAAATGAATTTTAATTTTGAGGAAGCATAACGAAATGTAATTAGCACGTTTACATAAGACATAAATATTACATCAAGGATAGCTTTTTAAACTCTCATGTGAATAACAGTAAAGCAATACTAATAAATATTTATCATAACTGCTCTTTTTTGACCGAAATATAAATTACATGCTAATATGCAGAAGTGTTTACAGTACGTCAGGCCTCCGGGAACTACCTTTAAAAATAGACAAAAACATTCAAGTTTTCTGAGGCGCTCTGACTGGAAATTCCCAAAATCACATTTTCCTCATTTGATCGTGTGATGAAAAGAAATCAGATTCAAAGCTGTTGAGTCAATAAGGCCACAAGACAAATATGAGTAGGAAAAATTCTGGAAATCATCTACATATGTAACCTCTCAGTCAAAATATTACTGAAGGTTCACTTAAAACTACAATAGGTCTTATACAGTATGTATATAACAAGAGTTGTATTTGTGTTTATGAATATGATCTAGAAAATATGTAGCCCAAATACTCAGAAATTATTATTAAAATGTTATTTAAAACATGATGTTTATTTTTTAATACTTGTCTAAAATACTAATATAGCAGTTTTAAATTATACGTTTGTTCAAAGTAAATCTCAATTAGCTGAATTAGTCTTATTACCCCCAAATAATCAAAATACAAACCATGCACATAAAGCTCAAGTGCAAATTGAAGCTCTCACCTGACCCAATCATGGCCCAGACTAGCCTTCCACCAGGCTCTTGTCATTTGCATATCTGGCCATATACAGTGTACAGAATTTTGCATTTGGATCATCTGCATTTTTTTTAATTCATTTTTGTCATTCGCCAAGTCATCGCAAGTAATATGGACAGGAGATCAGCACCCTGAGCCTCATGAAATTTGCATGTATCACATCCCATTCTGAATGGTGCAGAATTCCCCTGAAATATGCTGGTGGGGAAAACAAACATTTTTTTTAAAATGAAAGGATATAATTTGAAATAGTACTTGCAGGCAAATGAACTGATTGTGTCACTTCCTGCCTACATCTCACTTAATAACGGCCGTGCATGTTCCAGTCCCATTGGGGTTATGTTACAATTCAGCACATTGCTTTGACTTTGCAGCAAAATGCTTTGTGCAGCCACTACATAAATTAAATAGGAATAGCTGGCATAGCAAAAAGACCAAGCCAAAACAAGCTAGAAACAAGTCACACAAGAGACCATCCATAGCTATTTATTTATTCAATTGTTGTTTAATTTCCCATAGGCCTTACATTTCCTGTTGGTGTAAATATGAATGTGTGTGTGCATATTTCATATATTATAACAATATGAGCAAAAGCGATTACAAAAGAGATCTAGGTACTGAAACACAGAACTCCCGCATACCCATGCAGGACAGCAGTCATTTACATCTCTTCAGAGTTATTCAAAACATATATGGGTTCTATTTTGCACTGGGAGAGAGTATTTACATAGAATCAAATTAACATTTTTGATGCACTGTACATAACTGGCTTATGTAACCCTGTGGTTTATATTTTATGTAAAGATGCTGATTCTGAATACATGTGACCACGAGCAAGAAGCACAAGACAAGCAAATAACATATGACTCATGCTTTCAGTAAAAAAATTGACCTACCTTCTTTACTTCTCAGTAATGTTAAATTGTACAATCATTTAAAAAAAAAAAAAAAAACACCATTATCTGAAACATTCAGCAAAGACAGCTATCACCAGCATCTGTGCATTTGCATTTCATCATTTGAACTCAAGGTCCTGCATTTATCAGAGAAGCAACTGTTCTTTTATAGATTAGACCTCAAAGGATGTTACAAAATCACCCTCTATATCAGCCATCATGTACGATGCAAAATAAGCAAGATATTTCTGCCTCTCCCCGGCTTTGAGGACCTCCTCTGTGATATTCAGGTGACACATAGTTGGGGATTCCCCCTGGCTGTCTGAGGCAAAACTGCAGTTGAGATTTCAGTAGTGAAAGTCCTTTATGCTCCAGCAAGCTGCCGATTGGACCTATAACCCACACATTACTGTCACGAACACACACTTTCCAATCTTTTTGGAAACTCAAAACTCACCAGCTTAGCAGCTAGTTGCTTGTTGCAGGGCTAATTTTTAATAAAAATGAAAACACAAAATTCAGACTTGAATGAAATGCACCTAACAGCAGAAGTATTATGTTCCCGCAGATAGAAAAGTGGATATTACACTTTCCAAATGTCATCCAGATACAACTTGTTAAATAATTTTTAAAAAAACAAGCGAAATTTAGAATAGAAACAACTTGATAAAATAGTGGTTCTGCCTTTTTAAAGAGAACACGTGACATTTGAAAAGGGGCAGATCCACAGTATATTTACCTTCCAAATTTCTGCCTGAAATGCATTATCAAAATGGAACTTCACTGCAACACTTTTTTCCTCCTGACATATGTACACAGTCTCATGGACTGCAGACACTCACAGGAAGTGCTGCCTTTTAATTACATGTTGACAAGGACTTGTGAAATGCTGAAATGGCTAAAATGTTATGCATAAAAAGCACTGTGCAAAAGTCATAGGCAGTAAAGGAAAAAGACGTTTAAATGATCTTCTTGTTGGTCTTGCACCCTCACCTGGACTCCTTGGAGATAACTACATGAAACCAACTGGGACTTTAAAACTAATCTCAAACTAATCTCAATGTAACTGCAGTTTCATGCTCCCTGGTCGCCCAGAGGAGGATGGGGTCCCCTTCTGAGTCTACGTTCCTCTCAAGGATTCTTCCTGCTAGAGGGAGTTTTCCTTGCCACTGTCACCTCAGGCTTGCTTGGTGGGGGTTCCGGCCGGTTAAATGTAAAGTGCTTTGTGACAATGACTGTTGTTAAAAGCGCTATATAAATAAAATTGAATTGAATTGAGACTAATATATTATGCGCGTCAAAGTGTGTCAGCTTAGCCATTTCAAAACCTCCCTTAAATCACCTCAGTATTTGCAGCAACTACTCAACATACCCATGTATTTTTTATGCTCCACCAGTAGCATACCATCTTTGGTTAATCAATCCCTAAATGAATGATTTAACTAACGAAGTTAAGAGAGCTGATGGTGACACGGAATGGGGGAGGGGTAAGAGAGGCTTGGGAACCGAAGGGACGTGCTCCCCTAAGGCACTTTCGCATCACGGCTCCAGAGCCTGGTCCCGGTTTACATGTTCCTGGGCGATCTCGACCTGAACTTTTGTGGCTCCTGGAAACTTTCGTGTGTGGCTTTCACGCAGCACAGCAGGAACTGGGAAACTTATGCCAAATAAGTATGAGACGCAAAACACTCATAGGCTGAACTTCACACATAATTTCATATGAAACTATAGGCCTACATTGGCACGCCGAAACAATGGAGGATATATACATCGTTTTTTTTAGTTGTTGATGCAACCTTTTATTAATATTTTACTTGTATGACCTGCAATATTATTCACGCTTCCTATTAAATCTGGCCAGCAGATCAATCTTCCGAACGTCACAAAATAAAAATGATGTAACGTTATCCCGCTAATAACCAATAGCAAGTTTCACCGGCGGCACTGGCCAGATTAAGTGTGTTGGTTTGCGATCGAATTTTCCGGTGCAGAGATATGGAGACGCAAGCAAAAATGTATTAAACGATTTATTAAATGCAAGTTAAAAACTAATTTCCTTTGCTCGGTTTTCCACCACTACTTCTATCTCTTTCACCTACATTACGCTAGTGGTGTGCCTCTGGCACCTCCACAGTATATGTTCGAACAAAAGTACTGGAATAGGTACAAAGAAGGGTTCCGGAACTGCCTCTGAGGAACTACAAATTGGGCCAAGTTCCTGTGGTGTGAATACGAAAAAAGTTCCTGGTTCTGGAAAAATGTTCTGGTTCCAGAAAAAAGTTCCAGCGGTGTGAAGGTGCCTGTAGGCATCCAGTAAGATATCAGTAACTTTTTAGAGAACAGAAGAAATTCTTGTATATTTTTACTGTTAGCAATTTGCATGCATTCTAATGTTAAATTGAGTTTTTTTTTTTTTCTTTTTTCAAGGAGATATGAAGTACTGACTGGACGCCTGCACTGGCCACCTGGCAATCCAGGTAATTTCCCAATGGGCTGATGTGTATGTGGGCTGGCAAAATTTACCAGGTATTCAACATAACATTTCATCCATAAAACGTCTGGCTGCGCCCTTGTCATGAGGTCATCGGAGACCCCAAACTCCAGGGCCGAAATTCCAGTCCAGCTCTGCCATTAAACATCTTCTGTGATTGCCTAAGGCTTCTGCACAGTACTGCATACACACAAACACACCTACACACCTATAACATCTTATATTCTACACTGCGTACTAACATTTCATATAACCATCTACTCCTCCCTTCATTTGTATACAGCTTCCGGTCTCATGAACACTGACGACCCTCTTTTTTTTTTTGGCATTACTGGTCACTGCAAAGTTAAGAAATGTCATACAATCATTAGTAATTACAGTATTTCCCTTTTAAGTACAGAGTACATTTGCTGCATTAGCTAATTTCCACCAACTGGTTAAATAATTGCACTATTATCCATGCAGCCAGTTTTTAATCACCGATGTACAAAACACAAAGTACAAAATATGCCCCAGGTCACCAAATTCAGAACATAATATGGGTCTTATATTGAGGTTCTATTTAGATAAACCACTGACCCTGTTTTCTGTTTCTTATGAGTCCTTTGAGTCATTTCTCAACCTCTTTTCCTGTGTTATTTTTGGCACCTGACACTTTTTTTATGTACAGGACATTTAATACATCAGGGTCCCATACAAGACAAGAGAACGGGCAGCTCTTTTGAAGAGGAGGGGCAATGAACACAAGCTAGTAGCACCGTTAGTGCATGTACAAGGTCAAAGACTGAAAACTATAACAATCAGCCTGCTTAGGTTGTATCCCTTCATATTGGTTTCAAAAGGGTCAATATCATTTAATATCATTTGTTTAGTTATTCATTCATTGATTTTTCCCCAAAAAAAGGCCCTATAAATAAAACAGCAGTGGAAGCATCTGGAAAGATAATTCATACTTGTTACTAAGTTTACTGTTTAACTCATCTCAGTAATATACTTTCCCTGAGATTAAGGATTTTAAAAACACAAAAATTAAATCATTTATGTCGAATAGGACGATATAATATATATATTGCAGTAAATTAATTTTATATTTCCCATTCCGCTCATATTTTCACATATTGGGCTCTTAAAGAAATTGTTACTGTGAAATTACCTGAGAAAATCCCCTTTACTTTTCTCAAACAACTGTCAAATATGTTTACAGTTAAAAAAGGACAAAATATGTCACTATCTACGGTAGTTTCTGAGAGCATTTAATCTGGCTTTGCGATAGAAGTTTCGGATCACTATGATTTGGAGAGGCCCCGTGTGTTTGCCTGAAACGGATAGTGACTGACATTTAAGTACGGTTAACCTTTAAATGTCAAAATAACGAACTGCCAAACTGGCTGCCCGTATTTCA
This sequence comes from Cryptomyrus ogoouensis, assembly GCA_025773925.1. Classification (NCBI taxonomy): domain Eukaryota; kingdom Metazoa; phylum Chordata; class Actinopteri; order Osteoglossiformes; family Mormyridae; genus Cryptomyrus; species Cryptomyrus ogoouensis. The sequence continues at coordinate 5,399,605 of JAOYFF010000015.1, read as the reverse complement.
CAGGTACTTTCTAGTGCTAAATTAAACAAAAACATTAATCCCCTTGCGATCGATCATTTCGTCTTTTGAAGACATATTAGATACATATTGTATGGTTATATATTAATGCAATTCACCTTCCATTAGGTGTTCGAAAAAATGTAATTTAATTTAATTGACGGTGAGCCTGCAGCAAATTCAAGGAGGCACAGGGTAGAGGGCTGGGCCGCTGAAGATCTCATTCTATCCCTTTGCAGAATCGATGCGCACACACACTACGGTAAATTGAGGACTCACCCAACTGCATGCTTTTAGGCTGCAAGAGGAAAACTGGAGAATCCGAAGGAAACCTGCACTAATAGGGGTTAATACACAAATTCCACAGCGACACAGAACTGAGGGCAGGAGTCGAACCAGCAACCCCAGACGCATGAGGTCATAGCTCACCACTGAAAATCCGTGCTATCCTAAAGAGCTTTATTGGGTACATACCAAATTTTGGCTTTTAAGGACAAGGTGGAAATATTCACTACAAACCCTGTATTTTCCCCAAAAATAATATCCAGATCATCTTTAATTTGGAATAATTCTACCATCTGACAGTCGTCTATGTGTCCATTGATAAGCCTCCAAAAAAGCCTGAGTGTAACACATAAAAACCCACATCTAATAAACTCTTTCAAAAAGGAGTTTAATTTGACCAGCACACCAAATAAGCCTTGAATTTATTTCCAAATAATAAACGCATTCACGCTCTTTTTACGTGCGTGTATGCTGCCTTTCATAAATGAAACATCTCACCTCCAGCCAGCACATCATCCGAATGAGTCAATATGTATCTTTGTGGTTAGTCAAAAGATTCCACACACCACACCAAAATGCAATATAACAGAAATTACGGCCTCTGCTTGCACTTTTGGAAACCTTTAAGAAAATCGAATCAAGCAATCAACATATCTAATAAAATAAGTTATTTATTGAACATATATTTCATTAATAACTCCATATTTGGCTTTGCCTGGTGTACGCCAAGAAGTTTCAAGCTGTTCCTTTTGAAGTCATCTTCAACAAAATGATTCAGTTATCACTTTCAATCTTTTCACTATCTCCACTCTTACATTTTGCTTCCTTGAAACATCAGAGAGAAACAATCAGGTCCTAAAACAATGTTATGTGCCCATAAAATACACTTTCATTAAGAAGATTCGATTATCTTGATGAAACACCATTTTAAATGGAAAAAAAAAAAAAGATTCTGTGTTTTCTCCTGATCACACTCATGATAAAGCGGATATGGTTCTTAAGGAATGCGCCCAGAAGATATGCTTTCTTTAAAATAATTCAATCATCTCGGTGAAACACCCCTTTAAAACCAAAAAAAGAATGATTCTGCCTTTTCCCCTGATCACACTCATGACAGAGAATTTGACTTCAGAGAACACGGCAGCTCCAGCTCCCATAAGGGATGATTTGTGCTGTGGAAATGAAACCTGCACCCACAGGTCTGAGCATGATATTTTCCCACAAAACCAACTGAAGACCAATCCTTGTGGATCTGCCTAGCGTCTCTTCCAGTACTCTGCACTGGGCCAATAAGGCTGTAGATGTAGTGCAAACATTTTGAATTGCAGGACAAAATAAAACACTTATTAAATATTGATAGTGGGATCTTTTCTGTAGAAAATTATTTTTTGGTAACACTTTACTTGATGGAGCACAAATAATATAGTATTATACTATTACTTATGTATTAATTAACCACAAACTAAGTCTTAGTTACATACTGATCTCATGTAAATTCATCATTAATGAATCATGATCCATGTTTTAGCTCAAGCAGTTACTATACTGGTTACTATATCTGTTAATGCTGTAAACCTTTGTGAACAACTGAAAGAACCAATAAGGAATGGCTGAAGGAACAATTAATGAATGAGTACACAAATCCAGCAGATATAATTACTAGATCGTATGAAAGCCATATAAATATACTGCATATAAACACACCTTTAAAAGGGAAGAAATTGTAAGATTAGATGACAAAAAAAAAACTAAAAATATTACCTTTCTTGGTTGATTTCTTCTCAAACAAAAAGCTATTCATAAGTTAGAGTGACTAGATTCAATAATATTTCATAATATCTGTGAGTGGGCAGAGGAGATGTGGAGTACTGGTATTAGTCTGTATATTCCTGTTACTCAAAGAAGCCATGTCTTCGCTACCTATAGTTATTATTACATAAATCATATTCTAGCAGAAAATTGAGAGAGCTGCATAAAATCACATTACAGAATTATAAAATTTTGCCAAACCCTAAGTAAATAGAAAACTCATTCATCCACTTTTTTAATCGCCTATCCAGTTCAGGTTGGCGGGGGGTCCGGATTCAACAGGCACGAAGCAGGGAACAATCCCAGATGGGGCACCGACCGACCACAGAGCACACTCACCCACCATTCACACCTGTGGGCAATTTGGTAACTCCAATTAACCTCAGCATGTTTTTGGATTGGGGGGGGGGAGACTGGAGTACCTGGAGGAAACTGGAAAAAAAAACACATAAACCCATGTGACTCGAACCCTGGTCCGAGAGACATAAGGCAGCAGTGCTAACTACTGCACCACCGTGCCGCTCCTAAACTGAAAAGGAAGAGGTGTAATATAAAAACATTGAGATCATAGTAGAAAAATATCTTAAAATAAAAGCACCAAACATTAACATTTCGATCACATGAAGCAGTCAGTAAAGCGTTATGAAAGACTGATAATGGAAAGAAGAATGGAAATAATAATACAGACTGAATCACTGGGACTATTCTGGATTGTGAACATAAGCAGGGTGCAGCAGTTAGGCTATCAGCCAGGGCTAAATGCGAGAATGACAATGAGTCACAACCAAGGTAGAAGCTAAGAGCACTGTGAAGGGACGAGCAGCAGAGAGGAGTTAAAAGCAGAGAAAATTCCCAGCTATTCATTTCAAGCTCGTGCTGAGGTCAGCAGCCTGCAGACATGAAATGGTTAACCAGAAATGAATCTGGTTTGTCATTCCAGGCAAACCGTCGTTTCTGGTTTTGAGTCAGAGGCCTGGGAGATGATCCACACTCGATTAGCACCTGGCCATGTTTCTCACTGCTCTTCATTCACGCGTTCTGCACTCACTGGTGTTTTCCAGTCATTAGAGTGAAACATGCCACTGCTGTGTAACATCTCCTCGCTCTCCATCCAAATCTGTCCTCCTGCGTTCACCTTCTCCCTCCATTCGCATTCCAGTCACTTCTCATTTTTACCTTCAAAAGATCTTGTGATCAAAATACAGATCAAAGGGGAAATCAGAAAAAAAATATATACTGATAAAAACAATGACAGATGATCTGATTTACAGTTTGACTCACTTCATGACCTCTTCACTTACCAGGAAAGGGACCACATTTTCCTTTGTATGCTCTCTGGTGACAGTGTACATAATTTCCATGACATGCAGGAAGCCCTCTTCCACGGTACAGCGGGTGACCCCCACTTGCCACTGCTCAACACCCTCCTCACTGTTCCTCGCAGTCATGAGCTGCAGGTCTTACTGGTCAGACTCGCTTTACTGGCAATTGTGGCAAACCCAGAGCAATAGAGTGATTGAACCTGCATTAGTCAAACTGCTGAAGGACGACTAGCACAAGGCTTTTAGAATTTGGGCCATGAAGAGCAGGAACTGCAAGAAGTTGTAGGAGTTTGAAGGCCACTCTTAGGAAGGGGTTGGCTGCATTCAGTTTGAGCTGCGACAGTTGTTAGGTAAACCTAAAATAATTGCTCACACGTAGTGAAAATGGACAGATGTCAGCGATACTGTCCATCAACACAACTGACTGCTTTCCCATCTTCTTTTAACTTGCACTATTCCAGGAAATATTGGGAATTTTGCTCATCTGTAGCACACAGCTATTCTTGTCTCCACCATCTGGGGTCTTGTGATATTGTGCGACTTCAGCTGATTTAGTTAAAATGCAGCCACTGCAATATGTGTAATGAAGAGGTCAACCACGCAGTTCCAAAACCATTTTTGCAGAAGTGAAATGGCAATATTTTCCAGCAAGTATTTCTTGGTTCTCCTTTCAAAAGAATGTTGATATTCTCAATAAAATGGCCTAAAAGAGAACCACATTCACCAGTTACATAAAGAGGGGATGTTGCAATAGTTCTGTGCAACATTCTTTACTTTTCCAGAATTCAACTGAATACACCAACGTCCCCATTCCCGTACTTGTGCAAAACATACGTTACAACTGGCAGCAAGTCTCACTTTAAATTTACATGGTAATAGCGAGCAGAATAATTACGGGACAACCTGCATAAAAAAAAAGACTTAAAACGTGTATTTTTTTTCATGAAGGGGGAGACATGAATAATCTCACTTTTCTTTCGAAACTGAAACCTAGGTGAACAAAACAAAAATCCCCAGACTGCTGTTATCGCATTGACGTTGTTATTCCAGGAAATGTTCTGCTTATTGAGCACGTATAAAACATGAGGTTTAAAGACATGTTTGAGACTAAAAGCGATACTCTTAACTGTAAGCAACGTCCGAAAAAACCGCTGTCTGTCGAAGTCCCCCAGCGTGTATTCTCAGTATTTCAGAAAAGCGGAGATGGCGCACTGTTTCCTTTAAATTTCCAAGACGACCTCAATATTTTTCAAAATAAATAAATAAATTGAAGCCGAGAGTGGAACCCTGACGATGGGATGTGAAGTAATCTAAGTGCCGTTTCACGCAACAAAGCCCGTATTTAGAGAGCCTAGTGAAACTACTTTAATTGTGTCTCATCCTTTGCATCGATATTTTTCAGTTGGGTTCCCCTTGGCAGCCAGTAAAAATAAAACAAAACTATCAAAAGCTAAAGTGCAGCTTGCTGGGTGTCCTTCTCGTCTAATCCAAGCCCCACTCAAAAAACTGTCATTCTGCGTACTGAAAAATACAAATCCAGAACAAAAATACTTGCATTTGAAGGCAAGGTAAAGTAACTAATCGCAGTTAAAAATGTTCTAAACAGAAGAAACTGCACTCATTGTAGGTGTCTTGACACGTTGCTATATGCAATATCGCACAAACCGAGCTATTAATGTTTATTGTTTCCCAAGTGCTGGAGGGGGTATTTATAAATAGGACACATTGCCCCCTTGTGTCCGAACCAAGGCACTACACCTGCAGAAAAGCAAAACCTGGAGCGCCTGGAATTTCACGGGATATAAGAGCCAGAATGCTATACATCGGCATCCTATTGCGCATGCCTGGCCGTGTGCACAAGAATGTAATAATTCTAAATTAAGATGAGTGAGGTCATGCCAACTGAAATTCAGAATCCATTTTCAGTTTCACCATCATTTATTCAAGTACAAGCAAATTTGTTCCCATCAACTTGTCACAACATATTCAAGTTAAAAGAATGGGAAGGTAAAGACAACGCTATTAGAAAAAGGAGCTGGTGCAGATTAATATATATTAAATTATAAAGTGAAAGCACCCTGAAAACATCTCTTCACTCCACCCCTGTTCCTTTGGCATTTTAATGCGATCAGCAGACCACTTGGTCCTTAAGTGATTTTTTTAAAAATCTCAACAGGAAGGCAGTGATGAAGAAACCTGTCTGAGGAACACAGTTAAGACCCCATAAAGCATATCAATAGCTTCACTAGCAGAAGGTGAATCCACACAAGTACCTTCCATCTGTTCTTCTATATGGCAATATTATCAAGTAAATTACTTTGAACTATATGTAAAGAAAAAAAAAAAATGCATGTTTGCCTTGATTATTATGATCAGTTGCAAGAGCACTGGCTGATATGATTAACAAAATGTTCATTTATCCAAAATATTTTCTAAGAGGCTTTACATTTTGTTCTTAAGGGAAAAGGTGCACAGTTACACCAGCAGTACATTTAGTATGAGAAATTTAAAGGGACAGGTCGATTCTCCCAAGTCCCACCCCTCGCTATATCTGTCCCCTCGATGGCGTTAGAAAAATCTGCATTAAAATGAGAATTCTTATATTTGCTGGGTGCTGGTTTTATTCCTGACAGGTTGTTTCGAAGAAGGGCGATCCTGATCTGCTCGATTCAGCTCCAGCCTTTCATATTCTGGCTTTGCACTTTTCACGCGTCACACTGTTCACAAACTGGAGACAAACCACATTCGATACCCAGTACAAAGAAAACAAGCTGCAGCATAGAAAACATTCAGGTGGTGGATACAAGGGGAAAAAAAAAAAAAAAAAGTCATACCAAGCGAAGTCAGGTTTACTCTAAGAAAAATACATTCATAAATAAATACAGGCATGTCAAAGGAATAAAGCAAATAGCTGAACAAGTGCCTCCTGTACTGTAGTGTAAGGGACACAGAGTCCATCCTGCCCTCTCTGCCATCTAAATCTCTCAAAACCTCGAATAACATTAAGTCACGTTTGTGGTTATGACTTTCAGGGAGGAGCAAAGCTTACGACAGGACGAGCAGAGCAAAAAGAAGGGTCACCTCTATGGGACACGACAAGCACGATATGATTCACAGAAGACCCGAGCTGGAAATTTCCACAAGATTTCAAACTGCGCCCAATCACTCAGCCTCCATAGCAGCTTTTAAATGTAGGCATTTCATCAGTTTTTACGATAATTATAAAGAGAAACCCAAAACATTAAAGGAACCACTGTCATACTTTCGGCCTGTATTATCTAGTACTTTACAGACCTTTTGGAATGGAGAAGAAATCAAATATAAAGGCCTTCTTGATTATTATTACCACCATTTAGCTAGCTGAAGTTCCAGTCAGGACCACTGGGGGGCATAGCCCACCTGAAGCATACGAATCCATTGAGAATGCTGGGGCTCGGGTTTTTACAGCAGCTCTACGTAATTGGCGGGAAACATCCCAAAACGCCCGTCAGGGCCGTACCCCCGCCACCAGCCTTCGTCGATCATCTCTATGCCTGTGATGATTTCATCAGGATCGAAGGAGATCTCTGTGTCGTCAGCTGTGGATAGGAAACAGAAAGCAGCGGTCAGGCAGGAGAAATGACAATATGTCACGAGTCAAGCAGAGGCTGTCAACTAGCTATGCAATCCAGTCACCCCCCCCCCCCCCCCCCCCCCCCCCCCACCCCCCGACCCCCCACACCCACAACCAAAAAAAGGACCAACTCGCTGCAACCCCCCCGGCCCCACCCACCTCCCCCCCCACAAAA
>JAOYFF010000015.1:5348761-5390881 GCA_025773925.1 Cryptomyrus ogoouensis | reverse complement strand
ATCAGAACTCGAACTTTTTAGGATTCGATCCGGAGTTCTGAACGGATTAAATTCGAGTTCTGAGGTACCACTGTATAATGCTGGATCCATTCATGAAAACACGCCCCCCCCCCCCATCCCAGATCCCGTTCCTCTCCCTGTTCGCCTCACGTATCTCCTCCTTCACCGTCGCCCCCGTCCTCGAGTCTGCAGGCTGTTTCCCGCAGGTTGACAATATCCAGACCTCCTGCAGGTCGCTGGCAGCGATCCTGCCCATCTGGACACGTCACGTGTGGATGACACGGATCCCAGAGCTGGGACCGCAGGACCAATGGGGGGAGGGCTGTTATTTAAATAAGGCCAGGGGCAGGGCATAGACGCCGCCTGGAAGCAGCCCGGGGTCCTCGGGCCCTGAGCTCGGCGCCGGGACCCGTGTTTCCTGTTGACAGAGTTGCTTACTGTACATGAGGCCCTCAGCCAGGCAGCCCGTGTTACGGTGCCCAGGCACGTGTGGGAGTCAGCAGCCTCGCTCTCCTGTCCAGTGCCTCCTCACAGGTCGCTCTTTCCATATCCTGAAGCCCCTCCCAACATTTTTGCCTTTGTTGTGATAAAAGTGGAGAAGCTTTTCACCTCGAGGAGCGAGGTTATTCTGGAGAAGGACTATGTTAGGTCACTTATGGTAATCATGGGTAACAAAGTGAGAAATATACCTATTAATCAATAAATTGCAAAATATGTGAAGTAAATCTATTATTAATAACACTAAAAATATATATTTTATCTCTTTTCTCAACAGATTACGCTGATGAATGTGAACAGAACTCAGATAGGGTCTCTGTGCATATTTGCAATTGTTTTTTTTTTAATGATTAATCGCAGACCGATTTCCTTGCCTCCCACGCGTCTCTCAGTCGTATGTCTGCATCCACCTCAGCCACTGCAGCTTGGGGTCGATGAGGTGGAGCAAGGGGCCCTTTCAATGTGTGTTTATATTCGAAAACCCTCGGATCTGTCTAAACCGCTTTGTGTAAGTGTGTCACATCCGCTGCAAAAGGGGCTCAGAGCCGTTTCGGCCGTAGCAATCACCGGAGTAATTCCCTGCGACGCTGCATCCATGCGGGAGCGGCCCGCTGCCAGATCGCTGCCTATATTTAGATGCACTTCCTGTGAGGGAGCAGGAGAGATGCTGCTGCACGTGGAGATGGGAAACAGCGCAGCGAGCCAGGCAAGCTGTTCCACGGCGTCGCTACTCAGCCACGCCGTGCCTTCTTCAGCACCCAGACCCGGGCTGGAATGTACTCTTGGCCTGCAGACTGCTGTTTGTCAGTCTCTAAGCATGTTGATATGTTAGAAAAATATCCATCAATAAGGGGTATAGCGCACTGGGCGCTGAAAACACTCTTTAATTTAACAGGTCAGGCAGTTTCTTTTTTTTTGCGTTCAAGTGTTTATTGATTTTCTTTGGAAGGCCTGGTACATGACATACATCCACAAAAAATATATATGTATATATACACCCTATACCCATATATATATGTAATAGGCATGAATCTCAAATTAATTACTTGGGGGGGGGACCTACACAGCACAAACTGTTGTTTTCATAGGAGTCCAAAATCTGACCCATAGCGAAGCTGCACCAGTTTCATTTTTATCTCCAGTGTCTCACATCTGGGACCCTAGTTGTCTTCCAGTGCCTCAAAATCATTGGGGATGCAGTGAGTAAGTCAGTAATAATAAGTGAGGCAGTAATAATAATGTGAGGCAGTAATAATAAGTGAGGCAGTAATAATAATGTGAGGCAGTAATAATAAGTGAGGCAGTAATAATAAGTGAGGCAGTTTCATTTTGGACAGCCTCTCTGTGCGTCTGAGTATGTTAATTAGCGTGCAGTGACATCAGCGATTTTCTTTTTTACCTCGTAGGGCTGTAGTATTTGTAACGAAAAACTACTAAGTTACTGTGGCATTTCAACTGGGGTGAAATCAGCCAAAATGATGTGGAATTTGCCATGATGGATGGACTGGAAGCAGAGAATCGCTGTACTGAAGGAAGTGAAAATCAGCAATATTTTTTGGAATTGCATTCGTTACAAGTACAAAACCGTTTCTCTTAAAATATCTCACTGTGTTCGTAACTGTTGCATTGTGCTTTTAGTGGAAGGGCTGCAGTGCAAATCATTGTGTGTTTAGCTGGTGCATTGATTTGAATAAAAAGAAAAAAAATAGTCCTTTGTTATATTTTATTAAGTAAATGCTTTAATCCAATTCTAATTTTTTGAGAAAACAGGGTCAGACAGTCCCTGGATCCACTGGGGTTAAGGGCCTCGCTTAGGGGCCCGGAGGTGACATCACTCTGCCATCCCTGGGATTTGATCTGGGGACCTTCTGGTCCTCACCCACTGAACTGCACAGCGCCCCCCTGTGGTTGATGGGTAGTTGGGTTAGTGACTGTGTCTCGCTTGCTTAAGGTCTGAAGACAGCAGTCAGATGCCACAGCGCTGCTCAGAGACGCTGCTGCTCAGAGACGCTGCTGCTCAGAGACGCTGCTGCTCAGAGACGCTGCTGCTCAGAGACACTGCTGCTCAGAGGGGCCCTTAAGCAGGACGGCTCCCCGCCTTCTTTTCCGGCCTTTCTCACTACTACTACTTCACTTCCACTCCTGTTTTTTTTTGTCTTTCTTGGCCACAGAGGAAATGCTTCCCCCCCCGTCAGGATTCCACATAAGGCCTGATGTTAGTTGTGATTTTTCCTTCTGATTTTCATGCCTTCTTCATGTTCCAGTCATGGGTGTTTGCCCGGTCCTGCTTTTCCTCTGGCGGTTCTTTGGAGCCGTTTTCTCAGTAGCAGACAATCAAACTCAGTGGATGCGGTGCTCAAAACAATTAGCCTCTCTGCCTTAGGGCCACAAGCACTTTGTTGGTCAAGTGTGTCTGTACACTTTAAATTCTTTATAATACATATTTGCGTGATTCAGAGGTCATTAGCATCTGTGCTTTGCTGTCACGAGCATTGGTTTCATTTAGCTATTTTGTTTGAAATTATGTTTCAAGAGGAACTAAGCACAAAATGGGAGCCTAAAGTTAGGGCCATATTGGCTGAAAAACTCCTTCGCACAAACCTACATGGACATTTACAGTAAATGTTGCATGTGGAATGCAGCCTCTGTGTTTGGTCACCTGTCAGACAGTCGTGATTTCTGCAGTCTGCATGTATCTTCAGTGTTCCTGGTACTCCAGATTAATCCTAGGACATCCTGTGTAAGCTGCGGGGCTCTGTGATGGGTCTCGAGGTTCGGCAAGCTGGAGTTAGCCAACTGTAGGCACAATTTGTGGATAAACGCGGCCAAAACGGTGCGTTTATTTTTTTATGCAATACACAAACATTTAACAATCTGCTTTTTGAACCAGGTATTTCCAGAGTTCAGTAGAGGACACAGACACATACATTGTTCACTTCAAAGAAGTCTCTGTTGCGCTGGACTGACCAGCGTGTGACAGGGTCATTTCTTAGAGAACTTGCGGCATGTCGGAATTTTAGCTGCTACCTGTATCTTCCAGTTGACAGTTAAGGTGATTGCAGCAAGGGCATGCGGTCATGTTTACTCTGCAAATAAGAGGCAGGAGGCAGGCCAGCTACGTCAGCGCTAAAGCCTCAATTCCACACGCATGGTAAGTGGCAGGTGCCCTCCACAGCTTCTCCAGCCGGCCGAAGCATCAGAGGGTGGATTCAAAGATGGAGGTGGATCACCGAAGCAGTCTGGCTGGGTTTTGACAGGAACCGATTCCCAAAAGCGACTTACCTGAAAGAGATGTTTATATCGTGTGATTGTCATACTAACGGCAGAAAATAAGTCTTTAATTTGTACTCCAGTTTCCAGCTCCCAGTTGCTACTGGCAGCACTAGACCTGCTATGCTTCAGTTCCCAGTGCAAACCAGGATTTCATAACATTTCAACCGGTCTCTCCTCTCATGAATGTCTCGACTTATCCGGGCTAAAGCAGCAAGTTTCCAATGATTCTTGTGTTTCTCACCTGCCAGGATTTCGGACTTTAAGCAGACTCAGTATGAACTGTTATTTAATTAGCTTGGTGCTCTGCACGTGTGCCATGGGTTGAAATGCGTTTCTGAGGATTCCACTGCATGCTGGAGCATCATGTGCCGGAGGATGGGGTGCACCAAAGCGGTCTGTGATGCTCTGCAGATTACCGTCATTTTCCATGTGCTTGCAGTCCTCCTCCTCCTCCGAGTGTCACTCGTTGCCTGCACGGCTGAGAAACGGCCACAGATAGTGGGTATTTATAGAGGTGCTTAATGGGGCTCGCAGAGTGACCTGTCGTCAGTCAATGAAGATTCAACATGCTTTTGCACACCAGGTGTCATTAGGTGCCATTGTCGTCTGATGGATTAGCTCTCCGCTAAGGCTAATCTGGGGTAACTAATGGTAGCTAAAAGGGGTCGCTGGGGATTGCGGTAACATGCTCATTCAGACAGAGTGAAACCACCAGAGACGACCGTCGTCAGGCCCCGGAGCCAATCGGAACCCTTCTGATGCTGTGACGTAACTGCAGAGAAGCTACGGCTTTATCAGGTGTCCCCTAAACCTGTTCAGCCATATTGACGTAGACGATAGTGAGTAAAGCCTGCAAGTCAGAGCAGGAGAAAAGCTAAGTATCACTGGCAGAACAGGAGTTAGAGGAAACAGGGAGCCCAGAACCACCTGACACAGCCAGCCATGTCTGCTCCACCGGACCACGAGGTTCTGATGGGAACCTGAGAAACGCAGTAGAATCAGGATCATGGAGGGAGAGGGCGCCCTGCTGTGGGGGTCACTATGTTGACATGGTCCCCAGTTCTGGATTAGACCGCATTGAAATCAAGGACCTTTTTCCCTCCATTGCTTTGGTTGGCTGCCCCATGAGCACCCCCTGCAGGTCAGATCGGGCGGATATCCAGTTGCTTATGATGTTTCTCCAGCTGGAGTTGCTTTACGTCTTGAGTCTACGTGACATGAAAGGCAGGGGGAAGGTGTGTGGGCTAGCAGGGGTGCGAATTGGAGAGACACTTGCCTTCTGCTGGGTCTGGGGGGTGGGGTGGGGGGGGACTATCCATCTGCAGTTTGGGGGAACAACTGGAGAACAGAATGGCTAAAATCAGAGTAACACTGATTCATGCGAACAGCAGGGCGTCCATGCCATTGCTATAGTGCACAGAACAACTGCATTTCACAAGATTCATGAGCTAATTAGGTACAGAACTGAGTTCTGCAACTCATTTTTAAGTAGGGATTTCACCTAAAGACGGTCCATTCATCACCATTCAGTTTCACTTAGATACTTCAAATTCTTGGTGTTTTTCTCCTCTAGCTTAACACTGCAAGACTTCTCTCGATCAGTGTGCTCTTCCTTTTGAAACAGCATTGTTATATCCTGATACTTTCCGTGCACCAGTAAATCAGGTTCTGGTGCCAAGAGGCATCTGCATGTTGGGGAGATGTTCATCTGTAATGTGCAGCCTCCCACCCACATGCCAGGAAACCAAGCAGAAAATGTGCCTTTTATTAATTAAGATGACTAAATCTATATTTGGTGAAGAGTTTTGCTGCAGTAAACATGAGGAACAACAAATGAAAATACCAAATTCACAGACTTTAAAGGCAGAATACTAAGGGTGCCAACTGAAACATCTCTATCATCGATCATAGCATTTTTCCTTTTCATTATCCATGAAATGTCACTTTTTAAGTTGTTGACATTATTCAGATCAAAGTAGTACAGTTAAAACTTCAAAGAAGCCAGTAATTGATATATAACAGCATGTCATCTGTGAGTCACTATTGGCAGATGTAAGTTAAAGCCTGTCTGGTTTGACATCGTATTTGTCGTGGTTTTGCCACCAGCTGTGTACATGCAGGAGCTGAGTCATGTTAATGCGCTCTGGCGTGTCCACCGTACATCTGCTGGAGCTTCATGCATCCCAAACCGTCAGCTTGGCTGTGGCCTCCACTGAGGTCTGAGGAGATTCTCGTTATTTTGTCGTCTGACTGTCAAATTCTTCGGCTCACCTCTTTAACTCTGTACTGAAAAGCAGCTGCTGTGTGCCCTGAAATGTCTGCCAGCTGTTTGTTTCATATTATAACTGAATTTGGGTTTTTCGGAGATGTCTCTCAGCATGTTGACAGGGTGGGGAGAGGCAGATGGGCAGAGGTGGACTCCGTAACCTCAGGTCTGTCATTTCTAAGCACTGGAATTGGTGAACGTGTCTGTTTATCCTGGGATGTCAGTTAATAGCAGAAAAATGAATTGCCTCGGAAGCACATGTACCGCATCTTTTTGATGCGTTGACACTTCTTCACGATCTCTCTTTGCGACCTGCTTTCAGCCACTGTCCCGCTTACAGCCCATGCTTGACCTTCTTTCGGTGTCTGTGGCAGCGGAGGAGGTGTACAGTTACGGTGGTCCAGATTGACTTCCCTTGACACAGTGAGTATGTGGAGGCTAGCCATGAGTCAGAACTGTAGCGTGGGCCGGGACGACATGAACACCATGCTGACCCAGTTCTAGCAGACGGGAAGGAAAGAGGGAGGGAGTGCCAGAGAACATGCCCCAGGCCACCCGTGTTAGCATCCAGGTTAGTGTTTGTGGTAGCATTTGGGTTAGCAACCCTAATAGCATTTGGGTTAGCATCAGTGTTAGCATTTTGGTTAGCATCAGTGTTAGCATTTTGGTTACCATCCATGTTAGCATCCGGGTTAGCAACCTTAATAGCATTTAATTTAGCATCAGCTTTAGCATTTGGCTTAGCCTCCATGTTAGCATTTAGGTTAGCATCTGTGTTAGCATTTGGCTTAGCATCCGCGTTAGCATTCAGGCTAGCATTCTGGTTAACATCCGGGTTAGCATCCACTCCTGCAGTCTGACTGCCTGCTTCTCTCTTTACTCCAAGCTCTGTGTTTGAAAACATGACCTACTTTAAAGATAATTTCTCTTTGCATAAAATAATTGTCCAGTGTCATTTGTTGTTCTTGGGACCGTACTCAAAAAGCAATTTTAGGACCCCTTAGTGTAGTGACTTTTGTGGAATTTGTGGCCAACAGGGAGCTCCCAGACCTCAGGAACCCCATGCGAGTGTGTGGTTTCAGAATCTGCATCAGAATCAGAAAAAACCTTATTGATCCCAAGAGGGAAATTGCTTTCGATGGTGGTAAACACTGCTGCTGTGTGCCATTACACAAACAGTGCGTACTTTCCTGTCAAGGCAGCGAAAAATATCTATAGTGTCATAAACAGGCATGTAGGTTTTCGTGTGCTGTTGGCCTGGGATCAACAAGCCTTGGGGCTGTTTTGTTTTGTTTGGCACCCGCTTGGCCAGCAAACACTGCTGAGAAAATGCTGAGCTCCCGGCTGCCAGCCGGCGTATGGTAAGGTACCCGAGTGCCTGGCACTGCCCACAGCATGGCTCATATCTCCTCTGTGGAAAAACGTTGCAAGCTTTGCCCTAATTATTATGAGTTGATGCATGTCTGGTTTCTCGTGTCTTGCTCTCATACAGCTGCATTGGTGAGTGGAGCCCATTGACTCGCAGCTTTATCTGGGTTGAGACAGGTTCAGTGGTAACCTCGAGCCTTTCCACAGCTTCTTCTTATAGCAGGCTGGGCTGCAGTGGTTCAGCTTGTTTACCAGCATGCCGAAAAGGTTAAACTGATAGTACTGGTCACCGTGGTGATGGAAATAACCTCACTGCTGCTTTGATGTCGCTCTATGCTCTGCAGAGGAACGGCGTTGTCACATGTGCTCACTTCGATCCCATCTCAGATACCGGCTGCGGGAATTGAAAGCAGTCTAGACGTCTGCAGGGGTCCTCCTTTATGAGGATCCAGGGGTCACTTTAGCAAGACAGATGATTGGCTCTTAAAGGGATTTGTACTGCTGCTTTGAGAAATCATCATTAAGTAAGTCCTCAGGCAGGGTCCTCAGGCAGAGTCCTTAGGCAGGATCCCTGGACAAAGTCCTCAGGCAGAATTTTCAGACAGAGTCCTCAGGCAAGGTCCTCAGGCAGAGTCCTCAGGCAGGATCCCTGGACAGAGTCCTCAGGCAGAATTTTCAGACAGAGTCCTCAGGCAGGGTCCTCAGGCAAGATCCTCAGGCAGGGTCCTCAGGCAGAGTCTTCCGGCAGAATCCTCAGGCAGAATTTTCAGACAGTCCTCAGGCAGGGTCCTCAGGCAGAGTCTGACTGTACGTGTAATTTACAGCAAATTGCCATTCAAGAGTTTTCAGTTCTCTGCTGTCTTAGTGTTTTTTTTTTCATTCACCAGCAGGTTCTTGGATCTTAAAATATATGTATTTAATATTACTATAGTATGGCTATAGTGTGACGCTGACATGAAGCTTACAGATCTCTTGTTCTTCAACAAATCTGGTTTTTAAGAGTATAATTTACCAAGTTTATGAAGGAAAAAAACATGTGAGCGAAAGTCCCTTGCAGGCCTCCCTGATCGATTGATTACTATTGGTAATGGTATTTTTGCGCCCCGGGTGGCACAGTCATCCTGGCACGTTTGTGGATGAGACAGGATTTCAGGGCATCACGACTGCATGTTTAAAAGCACGTGGGATTGTGAGACACACTGACACAGGAAGTCTTTCAGAATGAGCTCGTGATTTGGCCACACCTGCCTGTCAGCCTGTGGTTTTATGGTCTTTGTGTTGTAATACTGTAGTGCTGTAGTCAGTGTTAGTAGAGTAAACTTCCAGATCTGGAATTTGGGCGGTCGCCTCAAGGATCCTGCTAAAAGTCACCGTACTCGCTTTTTCGGTCATGCTGCCCAAACATCATGCTGTCATCATTTCCGCACACTGGGGTCCCCTTGCCGGCCGCTTCCCTAAGCCGTCACTTTGCGTGGGATGTAATTTATTCCTGAGTGCCCTGGAACTGCAGTGGTAATAGAAAAGAATGATGTAGCGATTGTCTGCATTTATTGTGAATCATATCTAAATGTTCATGCGGTGATTTTTAAAGCTCCCTGGCATTTATTACTAGGTCTGTACAAGTCTGGCAGTGTGTTGAAATTTCTGTATAAGTTGCCATATTCCGCTCATGATCTGCTCAGCTGGCCATTGGGGTTCTGTTTATTTTCCTTCCCGCTCCCCATCTGATCCTTGGTACCCCATGGTCTGTTTTACATGCCCAGACCCTGATGCTCAGCTCAGCCCCTGTCATGTCCCTGTTACGAGCCATCGCTCTAACCCTAAGCCTAAACCAAACCTTAACCCTAAATATTCTGGCTTTTGTGCATCTCTTCTCCCCACAAAGGAGTCTTTCACTTCTTTTTGCTACTTCTGTCAAAGCCACCTTCACACCAGTCCTGGTACCTACCTGCCATGCCATTTCCTGTCCAGACAGGAAGTCCCAGGTACCTGTTGTACTGCAGTGGAATGCAGAATGGCTTTGCAGTGTGGCTGCCAGCCTGTGGGGGAGCTGCTTAGGGGTGTGACACATTTCGGCCTTTATGATACAGGGTTTCTGCTGACAGCACAGACTGTAGCAGCTTTTTAGGGATATGCATCGTTAGTGTGAATGGTGGGATGGCTGGCGTGCAGCGTCTGCCCTTCCTTTGCCAGATTACGGCCCCCAACATCCACGTTCACCTTTAGTCACGTCTGACACGCTCAGACCGGTTTGGAGGCTGAAGGCAGCAGCAGCCTTTGGTAAACATGTTTATCACCTCATCACAGGTCGCAGTTAGATTAGCTGTTTCCAAGCCTACAGTAGATTAAGGATATTTTTAGCCAGAATACATAGCATTCTCATTGCTATCTAAAGGAAACATTTTTAGTATTGTAATCATGAATTCATTAACAAATGCAGTTAGAATAATGATTTTGGGTTGTCCTCTGAATGGATTTCTGTTGTATTTTGCTGCTCTCTGTAAATTGACATTTATTTGACTGTAAATACCTAACCTGGTGTGTGGCCCAGAGGTGGGCA
Organism: Cryptomyrus ogoouensis; assembly: GCA_025773925.1. NCBI lineage: Eukaryota > Metazoa > Chordata > Actinopteri > Osteoglossiformes > Mormyridae > Cryptomyrus > Cryptomyrus ogoouensis. The sequence goes on along the minus strand of JAOYFF010000015.1, from coordinate 5,380,916 downwards.
TTGCTAGAACAGCTGGTATATTATGGACTATATCAAGTAACATGATTATCGTGTGTTACCTGTCACATCCATTTATTAACCTATGCATGAGGGATTGTTGTGTTATGTTAATGAGTATGAGGGAGTGTTGTGTTATGTTAATGAGCTGGAGGCAGTGTTATGTTACTGAGCACAAGGGAGTGTTGTGTTATGTTAATGAGCTGGAGGCAGTGTTATGTTACTGAGCACAAGGGAGTGTTGTGCTATGTTAATGAGCAGGAGGGAGTGTTATATCTTCTTAATGAGTATGAGACAGTGCTGTATTATGTTAATGCATACTGAGGATTTAGCATTATGTGTTTGGGTGTCATACGATGTTAAATGTGTTAAGTATACTATGTGTATGGAGGCCTTTTGGCGTGTATGGAGGTCCTTTAGTGTGTATGGAGGCCCTTTAGTGTGTATGGAAGCCCTTTAGTGTGTATGGAGGCCCTTTAGTGTGTATGGAGGCCCTTTCATGTGAATGGAGGCCCTTTAGTGTGTATGGAGGCCCTGTAGTGTGTATGGAAGCCCTTTAGTGTGTATGGAGGCCCTTTAGTGTGTATGGAAGCCCTTTAGTGTCTACGGAGGCCCTTTAGTGTGTGTGGAGGCCCGTTAGTGTGTATGGAGGCCCTTTCATGTTTATGGAGGCCCTTTAGTGTGTATGGAAGCCCTTTAGTGTGTATGGAGGCCCTTTAGTGTGCGTGGAAGCCCGTTAGTGTGTATGGAGGCCCTTTCATGTTTACGGAGGCCCTGTAGTGTGTATGGAGGCCCTTTCATGTGAATGGAGGCCCTTTAGTGTGTATGGAGGCCCTTTAGTGTGTATAGAGACCCTTCAGTGTGTTTGGAAGACCTTTAGTGTGTATGGAGGCCCGCTAGTGTGTTTGGAGGCCCTTTAATGTGTATGGAGGCCCATTAGTGTGTATGGAGGACCGTTAGTGTGTATAGAGGCCCTTTAGTGTGTGTGGAGGCCCTGTAGTGTGTATGGAGGCCCTTTAATGTGAATGGAGGCCTTTTAGTGTGTATGGAAGCCCTTTAGTGTGTATGGAGGCCATTTCATGTGATTGGAGGCCCTTTAGTGTGTATGGAAGCCCTTTAGTGTGTATGGAGGCCATTTCATGTGATTGGAGGCCCTTTAGTGTGTATGGAAGCCCTTTAGTGTGTATGGAGGCCATTTCATGTGATTGGAGGCCCTTTAGTGTGTATGGAGGCCCTTTAGTGTGTATGGAGGCCCTTTAGTGTGTATGGAAGCCCTTTAGTGTGTATGGAGGCCCTTTAGTGTGTGTGGAGGCCCGTTAGTGTGTATGGAGGCCCTTTCATGTTTACGGAGGCCCTGTAGTGTGTATGGAGGCCCTTTATTGTGTGTGGAGGCCCTTTAGTGTGTATGGAGGCCCGTTAGTGTGTATAGAGGCCCTTTAGTGTGTATGGAGGCCCATGAGTGTGAATGGGTGAGCGCCCATCATGCCTGATTCCCGATATGTGCAGGCCTACTTGCTGTCTTTCCTAATGCCTCTGAGGGCTGAGCATGGGGCAAACGCAGACCGTGGCTGTGTAATAAAAGTGTATGTCTTTAGAAAGGCGTTGAGGAGCGTTCATGGCTGCTGTGTGATCAGACTTGGCTGGCTGACGCGCTGAGGCGTCTTCTTTCCGGCCTTTTGTCTGCTGACGGCGACAGGATGAAACCGTGACTGCGCTGCCACTTCCTATGGAAACCGCAGACAGGCACCGGGGCATTTCCATGCCGCGCCTGCCCCGCAGCCCTGCCCCCGCGCCCGCCCCGCAGCCCTGCCCCCGCGCCCGCCCCGCAGCCCCGCACCATACCCGCCCCGCCCCACCATTAATAATATATCATATACTCATATACTAAATATTACAATTTTTTTATATATGATTCTATGTGATACAAATCATTTTCAGTATTGTTTTTGGCTTACGCATCGTCTGCAAGTTTCTGTGATCTTTTGGCATACTGCAAAAATATTCCTGTTTAATTGTTCAGAACCAATTCGCGAAAACTGAAACCATGAATCTCAAGTCCACGAATGTGAAGGGGTTACTGTATATGCATACACAGAAAGGCTCTTCATACTGTTTCATTCCAGACCTTAGCGCTGAAACTGAAGATGGTGTTTTTGTTGATATTGGCTTGAGAGAGAGAGAAAAGACAAGTCTGTTGTTTTCATAGATAAACAGAACTGACTGCAGATTTGCAGGAATCACCTTTGACAGCAGTTTGCCTGCTTGTTAGTAGTTTACATGTCGTTTACTCCTCCTTTTTGTATACCGTCTGCTAACGATGCATTCAGATTTAGGTCATTTTTTTGCAAATCTGCTAAATATTTTTCTGGTTGCTTCCTGTTTCATTTGATCATTATTTCCACCTTAACATGTCAGTTATGGTGTGATCCTGGCAGTAAAACAGTATGTTTAACAAGTTAAAGTGCCTTTTCAGTTGCCTGTCTTCGAAAAAGGCGGCCAGCTCTCTTGAACTTTAAACATGGAAGCAGCCAACTTTCCCTGCCGTAAAAAATCTTTTGTGTCTTTCAAGCAAACAGAAGACATGAGCCGCAGCAGTATTATTCCTGGGAAAACCGGAAGATTCCCAAGGAGAGCAGAGGCAGGCTAAGCCAAGCGTGTTGGCGTTCAGCTTCTCCTCGGGGTCAGGCTGGGCACGCGCTCTTACTTTATTAAAACAGCTTGTGTCTCAGGCAAAGGGGGGTTCAGCCCTAATCAGACTTACCGCGGTATGAAATCCGTGGTCTCTGCTGGTGATTTTTATCATTTTAATGCGGTAAGCGTGGGCATCAGTATCCCGTACAGGCATCAGTATCCCGTAAGGGCGTCAGTATCCTGTATGGGCATCAGTATCCCACATGGGCATCAGTATCCCGTATGGGCATCAATATCCCGTGTGGGCATCAGTATCCCGTGTGGGCATCAGTATCCCGTATGGGCATCAATATCCCGTGTGGGCATCAGTATCCCGCGTGGGCATCAGTATCCTGTATGAGTATCAGTATCCTGTATGGGCATCAGTATCCTGTATGGGCATCAGTATCCTGCGTGGGCATCAGTATCCTGTATGAGTATCAGTATCCTGTATGGGCATCAGTATCCTGCGTGGGCATCAGTATCCTGTATGAGTATCAGTATCCTGTATGGGCATCAGTATCCTGCGTGGATGTCATTATTCCTCATGGGCATCAGTATCCTGTATGGGCATCAATATCTTAAATGGGCATCAATATCCCACATGGGCATCAGTATCCCGCATGGGCATCAGTATCCTGTATGAGTATCAGTATCCTGCGTGGGCATCATCATCCCGCGTGGATGTCATTATTCCGCATGGGCATCGTTATTCTGCATGGGCATAAGTATTCAGCTTGAAGTGTGCCTTTTGCTGGCAAGGGCGCGTGTCGTGTGCCATCTGACAGGTGGGGCCTCGCTCATCCGACAGCCATATGGCCTCTAATCCACAGATACATTCAGAACAAAATCAAGCAAAGGTCAGTAGAAAGGACGCCTCTGGACGGGAGGGGTGTCCTGTAAGCCTACGCTCCACACTGCCCTTTAAGCCTTAGGTGAATGAAACCCCCCCCACCGGTGCCATGGTTACGCCCTGTGTGTGGAGGGAATAAGTATCAGTCTGATGGTGGAGGGTTCCTGCACAACAGGGGCTCCCACAGTGCACCAGCGACCACTGTGTAACTACCGGGCTGCAGGGGCCCTCAAGTGAGTGCTGCCAGGCTACCCCAAGGAGGCACTGTGCTTCACTTCCAGCCCCCCCCCCCCCACACCACTTCCGTTGGTTGCGGTTTCAGCCGGTGACGTTTCTCCTAACTTCACTGCACACAGTAAATATGGGTGCATTTTAGTCTGGTCATACACATAATTCATACACCTGTCATACGTCCTATCAGTGGGGCAGGGGGAGCCTTAAATGTTCCGTATTTAAGCAAACTCCCCTTCCAAAGGGCAACATATTCAAAAGTTTCAAGATGGTGTACAGAAGATTGTAGATAGTAGATGTGCAATAGTGCAGTGAAAACAGACACTGCATAGAGGTTTTTATGGTTAATTTACATGACTTTCTACAGCAGTTACAGTAGGTTACAGTTTTAGATAAATGTTGTTGAAGGAACTTGTCATCTGTATGTTTTTTTCGAGTCATCCATCCGTAACTTTTCATCGCTGAACCGTTTATCTCCCCCACACCACAAAAACATCATAATCGCACTCATTACTAACTGTGATTTGTCAGCTGGGTAAATGCAACAACACGTACAAATATATCCTCTGTGTTTGACCATTTAATTTCACCTTCTTACTTAAATGACTCACAAACCCTATTTTTTTGAGATACTTATGTACATTTTGTTTTTCTGTGAAAATGATGTATATGTTTTGAAAGCAAATTGTTAGCACTAAAATACTAATAATGTTATTTTAGTCAAAGAAAATGACACAGTAGATGTTATATTTACAAAATGTCATAATTTGCTCTAGATCTGCGTGTCCCTCGCATTTGCAGGCTATTTATGTTCACTTTATTGGTCACTTTATTTTTCAACCAGCAAATGATTCACAGTAACGCATCTATGCATTGGAAGAAAGCAAAGCTGCTTAACTTTTTGAACCCAACAATCAAACTTCTTTACTAGGGATTAAATAAACCGTCTGACAAGCGGTGAAGCTCTGGAAGGATCTGATCTGATGTGCATCACAGAACCACCTCCAGCACACGGAACAGGGTCCTGCTGGAAGGGGGGGGGGGGAATTAGGTTTATATTACAATGTTGGGACCAAATGTCTCCCATACGATGTGGGGACTATTTTCCTGTTCCCCTCAAAGATTTATGAATGCAATCAAAAAACTAAAAATGCCAGAAGTCTCATATTTAGTTTGGTTACTTATGGTTAAGGGGGTTAAGGGCTGGGTAGGTGTTAAGGTCGTCATGTTGGGATTAGAGTTTTCCCCATAGAAATGAATGGAGAGTCCCCACAAAGATATAATTACAAACCTGTGCGTGTGTGTGTTTGTGGCGGGGCCGCAGTTTAATCAGCGTCCCGGGCTGGAGGCCCGAATCCTGGCCGCAAACCTGAATCACACTGAGTCTCACTGTCCGCAAGCTGGCGACAGAAAACGTGTGAGATGTACTGATAAAGCTCTAATATGTATCCAGTGAAGGGATTCAAGTGGGTGGAGACTGGTGAACATCACATTAAGCATAAAATAAATTAGTCTCCTTTAATAACAAGCAGCGTCACAATTCCCTGCCATATGAATCCATGCATTATTATAGTCCTCAGGGAGGGGTTTATGCACTTTTCCCCCAAACTGTAAAACGCTGCGTCTACATTTGACAGTAAAATAAAATGCTGATTTTTGTAGACGTTTGCTTTTTACACTCTGGACTGTCACACAGTTTAAGTCATGTTTTGTTAAATTATGTTTATGACTGAATTGCTTTTTTTTGGGTAAGAGGATGCTAATAACTTAATGTAACTTGAGCGGTTTCCTCTGATGTGTCTGAAGACTGTTTCAGATCCACGGAGCGGGTCGGTGTTTATTTAGGACCCGGCTGGGGGTCACCTTCCCCCCCCGGCGCTCAGAGGGGGATCGGAGACCCCCGGAGTAGGTGGTACTATCAGCCCCTGTCCATGGCGGTTTGGGGCTGCCCCACTCACTGACAGTGTTATAACGTCTTTATAAGTGATGCGGATAATAGGCCCCCGTATCAGTGGTGCCTGTGACGTGTTTTTATGTGGCGTGTGTGAGGGCTCAGCTCTGCGGGAAAGTCGAGCGCAGCCCAGCTTCCCCTGGCCATCCTGAATGAACGTGTCATGGACTCCGCGAGCCCAGTAGCTCTGGGAGGGATGGCTGTTTACCGCCAGCCCCTTCCTCCCTGACATTATTGTCTTATTTTGCGCTTGCTGCTAGGAAGCATGAGTCATTCCAGTGCTCCATCTGCTTTTTTATTGTGTCTTTTTTACTGCGCTTTCTGAAAACAGTGCTGAGAGATAAGGAAGGGTGACTGGATAGCATGCAGTTGGCTGAGCAGTGGATCATTTTCTGTATGTACGTGATAAGGCTGTCAGTATATTTCCATTTTGTTTATCCAAAGCCATATACATGATTTTTATTTTCGCAAATGCAGGGTCAGACAGTCCTGGGGAGCGATCGGAGATTAAGGGCCTTGCTCAGGGGCCTGATGGTGAAAACATTCTGCCCAGTCTGGGATTTCAAATGGTGATCTTCCAGTCAGAGGCACAGTGTTCCAAGCCACTGCGCCACACACCACGCCTGCATGGCTTATGATATCTTCAATATCCTCTGTAAACCTTTATAGCATATCGAATGGGGGCTGTATGTTCAGAATGGAGGGCCTCACTGAGGCGTTTTGATGCTGCTCTGAGAATCCCACATTAGGTCTTGTAGGCACATTAGCTATGCCTTTGCTCTCGTTAGCACATTAGCTATGCCTTTGCTATCGTTAGCACTTTAGCTATGCCTTTGCTGTCGTTAGCACATTAGCTATGCCTTTGCTACCGTTAGCACATTAGCTGTGCCTTAGTTCTCATTAGCACATTAGCTGTGCTGTAGTTCTTGTTAGCACATTAGCTGTGCTGTAGCTCTCGTTAGCACATTAGCTGTGCCGTAGCTCTTGTCGCAGCGGCGGGGTCGCTTCTCCCAGGTACAATGTCGTATGTCGATTAAGGTCAGCCGGAATGAAGGCACTGATCCTGACAGTGTTAATCCTGGCTGTGGGGAGGGGTGAGGAGGAGCTCCGCTCAGCTCTCAGACTAGGCCTGCCCCCCCACCCCCTTTATAGTCTTCTCATCCTATTATTAAAAGCCCAGGAAAGTCGTTGCAGAAACACATCCTCCTAGTGTGCTGTTGATGCGTCATTCCCAAGCCGCGTGTATTTAATGCTCATCATGAGAATCGGGATGCTCCCTTCCCCCAGCACCGTCTATCTGGCCTGTATTTAAACAGCAGTGTGAAGCCTGTGTAGTATCTGGTTCCGCACATTCAAGCCTTAGCATCAGCAGAGTGATTTTGCTGCTGGACCCTTCAGCAATGCCCCAACCCCACAACGGCTCCAGGGATTGGCTGACCCTTCTTTCTCAGTAAGACTCCAAAAAAGAGCATCTGCTGAACAAAAAAAAACAGCTTCACTTCTATGGGTCTTGGAGCAGAATTCACATGAACACCATGTGTGTGCAGTATAGACCGCTAACTCGCACTTCGGGCCCACATTAGGCTGTTGATCTTTTCACTTTTAAAAAACAGTCTCACTATGACTCTATCCGGATACCGAGTCATACGCTGACGAGTACCCGGGATGCGGCACACACCTTGCCAGTGATCGTGCTCGAATAAAAATTCATGTTCTTTAGTTCCCCTGTGGGGCTCATTTTTGTGTGAAGTGTCTTTATTTTCACCTGTAAGTGTTAGGATGTGCAGCAGCTTTCCAGTAAAAATCTACCGGTGACCTAAATATAGTTTGCAGACGAGAGCAGTCAAGGCTGTCAGTGACTTCCTGGTGAACACCAGTGTTCCTGTGAGCTCAGGGCAGCTCTGGCTGCAGTGTGTCAGTATTCCCCCAGTGATGTTTTGGAGAAGGCCTTTGCTGTCAGTGGCATTGGATCTGCTCCTGTCTACCAGCTCACAGCCAACACATTGTCTGCATTTCCAAAACAGACCTGGAGGCCTCCTCACCTGCTCCATCACCATCTACATGCTCCAGTTCTGGCTTGGCACCAGATGTTCTGCCACAAGAGACAGCCCAGCTTCTGCATGAGCCTTTTAAATACCTGCCAGTCTCCAGTGATGTTCGCAGATTAAGTGCTGTGGAGCTTTATCAGCATCTCTTGAAAATACACCACAGGCGTTTTGCATGTGAACCTTGGGATTCTGAACAAGGCAAGGCAGGTAAACCTGACTATCTTTGATCATAATCATCCTTATTAAGTAGAGGATTATTACTCAGGAACACTGCAAAAACCAAAAGGACCATGAAGGGTCAAAAACAAAAGGGGATAAACAAAGACTAAATATACAAAAGGGTCAAGACAGGCAGGCTACTAACAGAATGTTCAAAACTACATTAACATCCAACTGTCACAAACAAAATCAACGAACTACTCGGGACTAAACTCAGACAGGAACTTAAATACAAAAACTGAATGGGGTGATGACAAGCAGGAGTGAGACAGACAATTAACCAATCGGGGAGGGTGCAGGACAATGCGCAATCAGGGAAACAGACAAGGGCAGGCAACAGGTGAAGCTAATAAACTAAAACATGAAACTCAAACTAGGAAAACAGAATCTAACAATGGGGAAAACTGACAGGTGAAAACACAATCAAGGGCAAAAACCAAAACCGAATACAAATGAAAACACAGGGACTAGAAAACTGATACAATTGAAACACAAGGGAACAAAATCTACAAAAACAGAGGTGGGATTTGATCACAAGACAGAGGGAATCACAGGCAGCCACATGCGCAATGTGTTGAGCCATGTGGCCAACATGGAGTAGAGGAAAGCACAACAGACTAGGACAACGGGGAAAAGGACACAGACTGGGACAAAAGGAGCTGACCCTGACACTGCACTGTTTACAGAATATACCTGTGCTGTTTGCTGATTGTACAGGTACCTGTGCCGTTTGCTGATTGTACATGTACCTGTGCTGTTTGCTGATTGTACAGGTACCTGTGCTGTTTGCTGATTGTACATGTACCTGTGCTGGTTTCTGTTTGAACAGGCCGTTGTGCTGGAATTTCTTCTTTCTACACATTAAGGATTAATTGTCCACCCACAGAAGCCTGCGACAACAATAATAGTTTCTAATTCTGCCTTTATAGTTTTTGGGTCTGTGTTTCTAACACTTCTGTCTCCCGTATGTCTCCTACTTGTTGGTTTTGTGCTGATTTCAGTGTCATGCACATAAGATTCAAAGTGTGAATTTTAGTTAAATATCTGACCTCGGACATCTGCCACAATTTCTGTAAAATATTTCTGCAGCTTAACAAATGCCCTTACAGTAAGCTTTCTATTTTAACCGAGCCATCCATTTCCCACGAACCCCTTAAATAGCTCTCTGCTGCTGAGTGTCTATTGTAGGAATATAGATATTCTCCATTAGATTGATTATGGACTTGTTTTATACTGTTTTTAAAGGCATATTTGCATTTTCAGTATGGTCATTTGCATTCACGTATTATAATAAACTTCAAATGATGTTCTTATGTGAAAGAAAAACACATATATATGTGTCTGTGTCTTTTGGGACTCTGCCCCTTTAAGCTGATAACAGATGGGAGGATACAGTGGTCCGTTTAGCAGATGGTCTTTGATGAAGGTGTAGACCTCTGATTACAGGTCTGGATGCCTCCTCAGGTACTGACTGAAGCAGGAGCTTGAGGAGCAGTGCTTATGCTCACAGATGCCGGTCTACGAGGCCTTTTCACTGAAGCAGCGCTTCACTTTAGCTGGGCAGCAGCAGCTGGAGTGCCTGACCATTTACCGTTTTAACGCAAACAGACGCCAGTTTGAATTTTGATTCTGAAGGTGCAGACACGCTGTCCTGTACCCCAGGGCTCTGCCCATCTGTCACCAGCAGCCATCACACTGCCAAGGTGTGAGAGCAGAGGGCGATGTGTTTGCTGGCATGTGGGCCACTCCTCCATTACCCCCACTGCTCCCACTGCCGCTCCAGCAGCAGACGCCCACGCCAGCCTGCATTTGTCTGTAGATGTGCCTGAAGATAGCAGTACCTCAGGGTTGCCAGGGTCAACTGGCTGACGTGAGATTGTCAATTCGAGTCTGCACACACATGCACATACATTTTCATGTATGTAAGAGTTTTATCACCTTCTAAATAGTCTGTAGGGTTTGCAGACTACCACCAGCACTTTTGATGTAGCTAATTTTGGGTTTATAATGGCATAATATATATTTGCCATAAGATTTTTTGCGTGACATGAGAGTCTGGAAGAGTGAGTGCCACTCCAGATGCGTGAGAGTTGGCAACCCTGGTTCGTGCACACAGCGATCCTGAATTGCATTGCATTGTGGGATATACGTCTCTTGGCAGCTCTGCCATGCAAGAGCTCACTGCCACTACCATTAGAAACTTTGAATATGTTAGCATTGAACTTAAACCTAGAATCTTAAAAGGTTACCTAAATGTAAGTGTACTTAAATGTAAAATGAAGTCTAATAACTTGTTTGGTGTCTGGCTCAGTGGGTTAGGGTGCTGTACGTGTGTGAGCGGTTCAAATCCCAAACAAACATCTTTCATTCCTGCTTACTGTCGCTGGTCTTTTTAAATAAATAAATAAATAAATAAACACTGCAGGCAGGTTACTATGGTAACCATAATCATTCAGTGAAGGTTTGCAAAAATCAATAAACCTAACACGGGAAGCATAACATTTTTGCGTGAGACTTCTGTTGAGTGTTGGTGGTCGCCATGGATGTTGTGTTTTAACACCGAGAAGCTAATTAGGTGTAAAACAAGTGTAAAGGTCAACAGAAATATTTTAAGCTTTTCGGGATTAAATTGTCTGGTTTACATCATTGTGGAAGAGATAAACAATAATAAATGAATCCAACTGAAGGAAGCAGTATGAGAGAATAAATTAGAAAAGTTTAGACTTGTGTGATTTTCAGTTATCTCAAGAGTGTAACTTGATACCAAAAAGCTTCTGTTTTAAGGTAGATTCTTGAATTTAATCTACAGTAAATCTGTGAAGTCTGTCTTTGTTCCAAGTCTGGAGTTCTGGTGGGTTTAACGTCGGGGTGGTTTCCAGGTTGGGAGGGTCAGTCCTAGTATCTCTGCACAGGTAATAATATTATAAATAATATTGTCATAATCCTGTTGCTGGTTTCTTGCAAGGATTTGTGGGGATTGGGGGGGGGGCGCCCTTTCTCTCATTTAACGACAGTAAAGCTTATTGATAGAGAAAAGTCAGTCAGGTTCAAGGGGAGTGGAGGCCTGTCGTAGGAAGGTGACTGTCGGCAGTGAAATGTTGCCTGATGACGTAAGCTGGTGACCGCCGGGGACGCGGCACTGTCACCTGCACAACAGGAGATGTGCCGTAAGGAGCGGGTGCTGGGGAGGGCTCTGGGCTAAATGGCAGCCTGGACACATGTCTGTTTGAGAAGAACAAACAGCGCCTCTGCTGGCTGTCACAAGGAATTACCACACTGATTAAATGCAGCCATGGGGGATGCTCTGAAGGTTGCTCTTTGGGCTTATAACACACATTTCAGCAGACACACCAGGTCCACGGGGACTATTTCTGCTGATTTAGTAAAGAACAAGATTTATTTAGTAATTTTGATATTCTGTGTGTGGGGAAAAAACTCTCATTCTGTTTTATATCCTTACTGTGGGGGTGCCAAAAGGCCTCGCTCTCTTCATTGATATATCCATTCAAGTGTCTCCGCTGTGGCACAAAGGCAGTTCACATGTTAATCAGCAGGTCTTCTGCAGGTCTTCTGAAGCATAGGTGGATTCTGGTGCCCATCCATACATGGGATGCTAGTCATTTCTGGTTCGGGTTAATACATCCTGTTTGCTGGTTACACTCCAGGTGTGTAATGAGAGTGTAACCAGCAAATAATGAGAGGAGGACAGTCTGTATGTGACGGTGCCCCAATTATTACCCGACTCCTGCCTCAGCTATTACCTCAGCTATTACCCTAGACCTGCCTCAGTTATTGCCCCATACCTGCCTCAGTTATTGCCCCACACCTGCCTCAGTTATTGCCCCACACCTGCCTCAGTTATTGCCCCCACCATTCTCAGCTATTACCTCAGCTATTACCCCACACCTACCTCAGTTATTGCCCCACACCTGCCTCAGTTATTGCTCCACACCTGTCTCATTTATTGCCATGCACCTGTCTCTGTTATTCCCATGCGCCTGCCTCAGTTACCCCACTCCTGCCTCAGCTATTACCTCAGCTATTACCCCACACCTGCCTCAGTTATTGTACCACACCTGCCTCAGTTATTGCCCCACACCTGCCTCAGTTATTGCCCCACACCTGTCTGTTATTGTCATGCACCTGCCTCAGTTATTACCACACACCTCTTTCAGTTATTGCCATGCGCCTGCCCCAGTTATTGCCCCACACATGCATCAGTTATTGTCCCACACCTGCCTCAGTTATTTCCCACACCTGTCTCAGTTATTGCCATGCATCTGCCTCAGTCATTACCCCATACCTCAGTCTCAGTTATTACCTCAGCTATTGTCCCACACCTGCCTCAGCCTTCTGCGCCCCCCCCCCCCACACACACATACACACATACAGAAACACTCCACTTTGCTCTTTGACCTTTAGTATTGGATTTAAACTCACTGCCTCCCTGCCAGTGGAGACGAGTGCCAGGGCTGTAATTTACAAAAACATCAAAGTGAGCATGAGAACGTGCATTTTTAAGCTGGTGATATGTGCTGTGAGCTCTTTAGTGAGTCACGGTGAACAGATATGGTGCCTGTTTCAGCAGCGGAAGGCAAATGTTAGTATTTACCGTGTATTTACTGTGATCCGTGTTCGAGGTCTGAATGCTGAAACTCCCTCTGCTGTGCCTCCAGCCCCCTGAGAACCTCATCGTCCGGCACCACGGCCAAAGTGTGCCTGGTCTGCGGGGATGAGGCCTCCGGCTGCCATTATGGGGTCATCACCTGTGGCAGCTGCAAGGTCTTCTTCAAGAGAGCCGTTGAGGGTAAGTCACCCCTGTTTCGCTTCGCCATTACCCTGCATGCACCGCTTCTCACAAACCCTGCCTATGATGTAACCAGATCAGACTAAACAGTTTTTGTGAACTAAAAAAAATAGGAGGAGCCTCAGCTAGTCCTTAGCCAATGAGCAGGTTAGAAAACACAAAGGTAAGAACCGAATAGAATTTACTAGAATAGAATAGAATAGGATAGAGGGGTATATATGTGGCTTCGCAGGTTAGGACCGTGCCTTTGATTGGAAGGTCGCCAGTTGAAATCAAGGCAGATTGATGCAGCTGTTGGGCCCCTGAACGAGGCCCTTACCCCTCGCTTGCTCCAGGGCCGCTGCATGCTGCCTGACCCTGCACTGTGACCCCCAAGCTTGCTATCGTATGTATGGGGGTGAATATAGTGAGTACCTTATTTTTGTGATGTACTGTGCCTATTTTAGTATTACATTAGACCAGGGCTCTTCAAATCTGGCCCTTCATCCCAAATCCAGGCCCTGTTTTCAGTTCTCCCAGCTAGTTAGTTTAATAATTACTGATTCTGATTGGTCAGAGGCTTCACACCTGACTGACAGGTAGAGGAAGGCTGGAAAATCAGCAGGGCTCAGACCTCGAGGACCACGAATTGAACAGCCCTGGGTTAGGCCATCGAACCAGAAGCAGCTTGTTTGTTCACTTGGTTCTGCAGAGGAGTTTATTTAGTGTCTTCAAACGAATCCAAAAGGTGATTGATCCACAAAATGAACAGGATTACTGGGTAGCAGGTCTGATGGGGGGGGGTGGCAGTAAAGCCCTGTCTGATTGGCTAAGGCGAGAGGGGCTGTGCTACTCTTCAAAGCAGATAAACAGAAGGAGCTGCATCTCAGCAGGGTGACTCTTGTGTTATTCCCATTGTATGATAAAGCTGACGAGCTTCTTCAGGACTCATATTCAAAGTAAATTCAAATGATGTCTTCAATTACTTTAACTTAGCCAGAGAGTTAACTGTGTCATAAAAGATCAGTTAATGTCACATAATAATTTATATTATAATGATGATAATACTAACAGGCCTAATTTGTGGTTGAACTTACACGTGTACCCTGAGTCAGCCTACATTAGGTGTTTTTCTAATGAACATTGCCTAGGATGTTTTTGAAAAATTCAACCAGTCCAGTGCCAGTGTGTTCCACAGAAGTGTATCACTGCTGGCCAGTTTGTTACAGAGGATTGTGTCACTGCTCACCATTGTGTCACAGAGGAGAGTATCCCTGCTCACTAGTGTGTTAAGCAGGAGTGTGTCACTGCTCGCCAGTGTGTTACAGAGTGTGACTCTGCTTGCCAATCTGTTACGCAGAGTTTGTCACTGCTTGCCAGTGTGTCACAGAGGACAGTCTCAGTGCTTGCCAGTGTGTTACAGAGAAGTGTGTCACTGCTGGCCAGTGTGTTGATGTTTGCCAGAGGAGCGTGTACCTCCCGTGAAAATCCCATTTGATTCCTTCTCCAGGGAGGTCCTAATGAGATGTAAGTGGAACCAGGTGCTTGTTAAGGTGTAACTTTCTTAAGGAAATGGGGAGACATTGGTGTTTGAAGAGGGTAAAACGAAAGACGGTGTGTGTGGACAGCACTGCTACCACCCAAGGCAGGTGATGTACAGCTGAAAAGGACTTTCAAACTAAATGGCGTTCCGTACTGTAATAAGAAAGCTATGTACAGTCTAATGTATCCTAATTTGTTCATTAAGAATGCATTTAAAGCATCTGCCTGATGATCCTGAGTAGGTGAGCATTTGTGTAGGATCTGACATGCATGATGGAGTGGTCACACTCTCCCGCCGTTTAGCTCTCACTGAGTGTGCCTTTGGCCTGAGCGGCGTTCCCACTCGGATTTACACATTCCCAGCCCCTGCCAGCGGGAAGCGAGCAACACGGCGCCTCCCTCAGGATCCTATTTATATTCAGCAGGTCGTACAGTAACAGTGATTTGTGCTGCGGGCAGGTTACCTTATGTGACCTCAGTGCAGCAGCTGTGAGAGGGAGGGAGGGAGAGAGGGAGGGAGAGAGGGAGGGAGAACTCTGCTTTTCACAGAGATGAGTCAGCACAGAGATCCAGAACACAAGCAGGCATTAGCAGCGCCTCTGATCCTGACAGCAGCTGTTAAGATCTTTGGATCAGATAGGTGGTAGCTTGGGTTATGGCGGGGAATGTCCACAGGGGGTGCACTCTTGTAGCTGCTGTAGAGGTTAGGCCATCCATCTTCCAGACACTTATTTGGGGCAGGGTTGTCAGGGGGCAGGTTATAATCAGTCATTAAGATAAAGTCATAAAGGCATGAAGGTTCATCTGACTCCATTTTGGTCTCGCTGTCATTGGTCAGCACCAATTATAGCTGCTTCTGATTGGCTGGTGTCCAGCCAATCAGGCCTAGTTGCCTGTTTTTTTTTCCTTTGGCCTCCCATGACCTAGGGTATATCTTCCTTCCCATTATGTAAGTGTTATCAGCCATCTTTTCCACCCACCACTTGATAACTTTGTTCTTTGACATCAATGCAAAATGTCATAAAGAAAATCAGGGTTTGTGTTCTTGTGTATAACCAAATGAGACAGTCGGCGTGGCCTGTGATATTCCCGTTGCTGTTTAGTCTCTTTTTTGCACGCTGGCGTCATGCACGTTGCCATGATTCAGCTCGGTGTGCCAATCCCCGGATAGGTCTGAGTGGATTCTCATGGTCCCTTTGGCTGCTGATGACTTTCTGCAGAAACATGTTGCCGGCGACGTCGGTACCAGCGTTACACTGAAGCAGGTGACATCAGACACTGGTACTGCAACAGAGCCCGGGTTGGCCTCCGATAGGGCTGACATCAGAGGCCCGGTGATGCGTAAGACGGTACAATAATGCGAGACTTGAGCCAGGTCGAATCAGGGTAGGTGGAGAGGCCCCGGGGTGGCTGCAGTCTGGTTGATGGAGCACATTGGAATGCTGGAGGCTGGGGTCCTCAACAGTACTATTCCATTGTGTAGAGAAATGCTCCCAGACCCACTGGGAGGAAGCGCTGACCTGCGTAAAGTTAGCCCCTCATTTATATCCTGTTTGAACTAAATCAGTCTCAGTCATTTGTGCTTCATTTGTGCTGCTTTAGTTTCTGAGACATAAATGTTAGTTTACATGATCACGTGACTCGCTGTGAAGTTGGCCCATGATTCGCATCTGATTTCGGCCAAACTAGTCTCAATATTTTCTGCCACGTTTGTGCCAGTTTGTTTCTGTGAAACGACTGAGACCGGTTTGCTTGAAATCGGAAACATACGGGCGGCCAATTTCACACAGGTAGCGTGCCTGGTACTTGGGTCTATGGAGTTAGTGGACACATAAAGCTGGCAGCTGCAAGATCAAGGCTGCATGCTATTTTCCAGTTGGATGCTCGGGGTACCTACACCCTGAGCTCCTCTGCCGGAGCTCTCGCTGACACATATTTGAGGAAGCACTTCTTTACACAGCGTGTAGTTAGAGTATGGAATAGTCTTCCTACTAGTGTAGCGCAAGCTAAAACCCTGGGTTCCTTTAAATCAGAGCTAGATAAGATTTTAACAACTCTGAGCTATTAGTTAAGTTCTCCCCAAACGAGCTTGATGGGCAGAATGGCCTCCTTTCGTTTGTAAATTTCTTATGTTCTTATATTATCTGTTTTTGGGCTGGGTGCCCGGCAGGTACCTACAACCCAAACGCCTCTGACTGAGCTCTCACTGACACGTATCTGTTTTTGGGCCCAGTGCCTGGAGATATCTACTTCCCGAGCACCTCTGGCCAAGCTCTCGCTGACACATATCTGTTTTTGGGTTGGGTGCCCGGTGGGTACTGTGACTGAGCTCTCGCTGACACATATCTGTTTTTGGGTTGGGTGCCCGGTGGGTACCTACAACCCAAACGCCTCTGACTGAGCTCTCGCTGACACATATCTGTTTTTGGGTTGGGTGCCCGGTGGGTACCTACAACCCAAATGCCTCTGACTGAGCTCTCGCTGACATATATTTGTTTTTGGGCTGGGTGCCCGGTGGGTACCTACAACCCAAACGCCTCTGACCGAGCTCTCGCTGACACGCATCTGTTTTTTGGCCCAGTGCCTGGGGATACCTACACTTCACACACTGAACTATTGCTGACATGCATCTAATTTGTTCAGGTTTCTGATTTCTCCCAGTTTCTCGGAATGAGTGCAGTGGCTCCCCTACCTAACTGTCCTCTCTCCGCTCTCCCATCTCTGTGCTCTCCTGTCTCCGTGTTTCCATCATGCGTTCTCTCTTCCCGATGAGCCGGGGAGGAAAAGATAGCAAAAACACACTCAGTTTACAGCTGGACGTCTGGGCTGGCTAAAGGAGATCAAAGGCTCAGAGTGAATCACATGTGCATCCCACGGTCACAGGACAATGAGGAAACCCGTAAGCATTTTCCACAAATAGCAGACACCTCCAAGAGGTTTTCCTCTGATTCTGACATGGAGTTATAAAGAGAAGAGGAGTTTTAAGTAAGATGCCAGTGTTGGCAGGATCAGTGGGCAGCACTTCCTGTGGGAAGCTGGCCTGCCCCCCCCCACCTTAACAGATCTGAGGTGACTTATGTGAGCATGTTTTCCGCGTCTCCATCGACTGTTTTTCAGAGCAAGAAGAAAACGCTTATGTAATAGTCATGTGACCATGCCAAAAATAGTGGCTCGGATTACAGCTGCCGTGCCTCCTTGTGCAGAGATTTGGCTCCTGGCTCCCAGACAAACACGGTAGGCGGGACGCAGTAAATCTGCTTCCGTTGTTTCTAGGCCCTGTCTGCTGGGATCTGCATGAGATCATTTACAGTGCTGTACATTAGTGGGCTGCCTTAGCTATCTGGTGTAGCATACGTTAGCAGACTGCCTTAGCCAACTCATGTAGCGCACGTTACGGGGCCTCCTTAGCAAACCTGCATAGTGTACATTAGTGAGCTGCCTTACCAAACCCAAGTAGTGTACATTAGCAGGCCGCCTTAGCCAATCCACATAGCGTACATTAGCAGGCCGCCTTAGCCAATCCGCATAGTGTACATTAGCAGGCCGCCTTAGCCAATCCACATAGTGTACATTAGTGGGCCTCCTTAGCCAATCCGCAGTGTACATTAGCTGGCCACCTTAGCAAACCTGCATAGCGTACATTAGTGGCCCGCCTTAGCAAACCTGCATATTATACATTAGTGGACCTCCTTAGCCAACCTGCATAGTGTACATTAGCTGGCTGCCTTAGCAAACCTGCATAGTGTACGTTAGCTGGCTGCCTTAGCAAACCTGCATAGTGTACATTAGCTGGCTGCCTTAGCAAACCTGCATAGTGTACGTTAGCTGGCTGCCTTAGTAAAGTCTGAAACGCTAAACCTATTAATATGAATGTAAATTCAATGCATTTAAAATATAAAAATAAGTTAATCACTTTGCAGAACAGAGCGATTTGTTCATAACGAAGATCACAGCAATGTCAGGCTCCCAGAGTTACAGCTAACCTGCATGGTGTACGTTAGCGGGCTGCCTTAGCAAAACTGCATGGTGTACGTTAGTGGGCTGCCTTAGCAAAACTGCATGGTGTACGTTAGCGGGCTGCCTTATGGCTTGATGCATCTGTAGGTTCACAGAAACGCTCCACATGATGTGGCCATGTCGTCATCGTCACCTAAGATGGAATCAGGCGGCAGCCCCCCCTGCAGCTTGGCACAGGCCTAATGACTGTAGCTCAGGAGCGGGGGTGGGGGACTGTGTCATCTTTTTAGTGTCATTCTCAGAATGTTCCCATGTTCACGTGTGTATTTTCAAATCATCACATGACCTGTGTCATTAGAAAATCAAGTAATCGTAAGATGTTTTTACATTTTACCAGGCAGTTTAAATTTTTAACAAAATAATCACTAACAAAAGTACCACTTGATTTTATTTCACACTTTTAAATATGCAGAGTGGATTTTAGTGTGGTTTCTCAATGTTGTAAGCTTGACCTCCTAATCACTTCACTTATGCTGCCCCCTGCAGGTCAGCACAACTACCTATGTGCCGGGCGAAACGACTGCATCATCGACAAGATCCGGCGCAAGAACTGCCCGGCATGCCGCGTCAGAAAGTGTCTGCAGGCAGGAATGAATCTGGGAGGTCAGTAACGGCGCGGTGTCCTCATCACGACCTGTTTGTCATGCAAACAAGCCACCGCCAGTCTTTACCGGGCCCCATATGACATGCAGTGTTTTTACTTTTGAGTACAGCTCACTGCCAGCCTGACAGCCTGGTCAAGTGATCTATATCAGCACAATGAACACTCCACATGCTTACAGAAGTATAGGAAGCAGGCCAATCAGAGCTGAGACGGGGCAGGGTGGCAGAGGAGAGATGAGGCAGGGTGACAGAGACGAGGCAGGGTGACAAAGACGAGGCAGGCTGAATGTGGTGAGACAAGGTAGGGCGATACAGACAAAGCAGGACAATGGAAATGACAAGAGGCAGGGTAATGGAGGCGAAAGAAAATGACAGAGATGAGGCAGGGTGACAGAGTCAAGGCAGGGTGATACTGATGAGGTGGAGCAACAGAGATAAGGCAAGATGACAGAAAGGAGATGAGACAGGACAACTGAGACGGGGCAGGGTGACAGGGATGAGACATGACAGGGCAGTGGAGGCGAGGCAAGGCAGGGCATGAAAGACATGGTAGGGTGACAGAGACGAGATGGGGAAGGCTGACAGAGCCAAGGCAAGGTGATGGAGATAAACCGTCTATGATTCAGTCAGAGTTCATTTTTAGCACCGAAACCTACGTCTAGCTTGTAATTTACTTTGCCTCTTTGTAATTCCGTCAGTGATCCAAGATCCGTCTTCAGTACTATCAGGGAAAAGTCACAGCATCAAAGTTTGACTGACTGACTATCTTACTGACTGACTGACTATCTTACTGACTGACTGACTATCTTACTCACTGACTGACTATCTTACTGACCAACTTATTGATTGACTGACTTATTGACTGACTATCTTACTCACTGACCTATTGACTGACTATCTTACTGGCTGACTTATTGATTGACTGACGTATTGACTGACTGACTATCTTACTGACTGACATTGATTGACTGACTTATTGATCGACTGACTATCTTACTGACTGACCTATTGACTGACTGACTGAATCGGCTGAAATCTGTTTTAGTCTGAGGTACTTAACATGTGCCAATAAAGTGAGTAATTAGCCCCCGATTCTAACAGTCAACCAGCCGGTCATTTTATACGGCTGATGTGAATTTAGGCTTTAAAAAGTAGTAGCTGCAGAAAAATACCTCACATCCATCCCAGTAGCATTACCCAAAGGAGATTAAATGAAAAAGCCCAGTAATTTCTGATTAATATAATTTCCCTAAAGTTTACCAGTCTGTTATTGTTTAATGCATAACCATGTTTTAAATTCAGAAATAAATCACACACCACAGCTCTCAGTTGGGTAGGTAAGGTACTTGGGTATTTTAATATGTGCCAGACACGAGACTGCATTGGTCTCCAGGGAAACCAGGTTGATGATGGCACTTCATGCTTGTCCAGCTTCCACCCTGATCTCAGTGCAGCTGGGAGAGAGTTTAGATTCTCATTGTTTCTTTCCTGACTCGTCGTCCTAATTTTGGGACGAGGGAATAAATGTGTTGCTCTGAGTGATTGTTCGGTTTATGCTGCTCTGCCAGCAGCCAGGAAGTCCAAGAAGCTGGGGAAGCTGAAAGGGGGCAGCGACCCCCCGTCGCAGGATCCCAAAGAGGGCCTGGAGCCGGAGACGGAGCTCAGCGGCGCCGCCCTGGTGCCACTCTCACCGGGGGTGACAGCCCACCTGTCGCCCTCCATCTGCAGCGTGCTAGAGCTCATCGAGCCGGAGGTGGTGTACGCAGGCTACGACAACACCCAGCCGGACACCACCGACCACCTGCTGTCCAGCCTCAACCAGCTGGCCGGGAAGCAGATGATTCGGGTGGTCAAATGGGCCAAAGTGCTTCCAGGTCAGACTCCTGTCAGCATGGACTGTACCACGTTCTTCAAATCATACATTAGAAGAGCACTCTCCTAAACATTAGTTTATTAGTGTATTAGTTCATTAGGTTGATACCTGTATATAACAGTATTTGTCTATGATATTAGTTTATAACAACTTGAATAAGGACTAAGCTCCAGATCCTGCTGTGGCCTGCTGTGCCGAGCAGGATACGTGATTAGAAGGTGGATGGATGGATGGAAGCATAGAATAGTAACAGTTTCAGTTGCTGATGGTGCCGCCTATGAGGTGCCCTAGATCCCTTTGTGTAGGGTGTGTAGTTGACAAGGGGGGTGTTCCGATTTCTCAATTTGATGGGTTAACTTAAGCTAGGAGTCATGATTGTCCAATAGGAATGCTCCTTACTTAAATTCCTACTGGACAATCATGATATCTAGCTTAAGTTAGCCCAGCTAACTGAGAAATCTGGCTTCGTGGAACCCCCCCTGGTTACTTCACATCAGAGTGTGACTGTTCTCGATCAGTAGACGCTGCGTAATACTCTGCACAGGCCTTTAGGCATTAGACCCTTCTGCTGGATGGTAGGAAGCCCTTAATCATGGCATTGTCTTGTTCAGACTATTTATCATGCTGCCTGGTCGCTCTCCTTCACCGTATCCTCAGTGGGTTCCTCCTGTGCTCTTGCAGGCTTCAGGAGTCTGCCCATCGAGGATCAGATCACACTCATCCAGTACTCCTGGATGTGCCTCTCCTCCTTTGCCCTCAGCTGGAGGTCCTACAAACATACCAACGGACAGATGCTGTACTTCGCGCCCGATTTGGTTTTCAACGAGTGAGTGAGACGCCAAACGTGCCTCCCTCACCACGTCTGACCTGGTCCGCGCCGCTCAGGCCACCCGCAGAAGACAAAGATACAGGTTGACTAAGTGTAACAGTCGGCATCTACACGAGGGAGTGTGGAGATCACCCAGAGAGTGGTTACGGAGCAGAACAAACACTGCAGGGCACACACGCAGGATGCCACACGCCTGGCCAGCTATCTTATGGCAGCCATGCTGATGATGTCATTTAACAGGTGTAGCAAGAAAATACAGTAGATGCAAAAATTCACCCTAGTACTCAACACATTCCACTAACAAAAGCTTGCGATGCCAGTACATTCAGAGATCTGCGAGTCAGTACCACCATGCAGGAATTTGAGTGTGTGAGTCGGGGTGAACACTGTAGAACGAATAAAACATAAGGTTTCATAAGTGACTGTTAACTGCACGAGCAAAATTGCACTGACCCCTGCAGGTCACTTTCAGAATGACCTAAAGCTGATGTCACTAAACAGTATACCCGTCCCCTCTTGTCGGAGTTTAACTTAAGATTGGATCTTGCCAAGGACTCAAAAGCATTACAGTCTGTTCCTTTCAACACAGCGGTCATGAAGGCGGGCAGCTAAGGATGTGTTACTTCGGTGGTGACATTACTGTCCCCATGTGACTGATTCCAGCTTCCCAAAGGGAACCCTAAGCCGTGGGTCGGACCACACTTACGTGCAGATTCTTAGCTCGCTTTATGATGTCACACCAGTAGCAACAGAAACCTAATATTATTATAAACGAAAAGAACATTTTAAAGCATAAACGAAAGACATCTTTGAAGACGCTCATAGGAAGGGTCTTAGAATTCAGCCTGTCGTCTCTTCTTCTGTATCTGGTCTGCCAGTGTTACGTTGCCCTCAGCCTGGAGTCAGTGCTGCTTCCACACATGCCTCTGTGGCTCTCATTGGCTGAAGAGGTAATTTTGTAGTAATTATTCAGCGGATCTCCCATAGCAACCAGGAGCTTGTTTGTCGTGAGAGGTGAGCGCTTGGAAGTGAAGGCAGCGAGGCTGATGGCGTTGGGGGCCTGTCCAAGGTGCCGGTCCACTCTGAGTCTGTGCCAAAAGGCAGCCATCTTGCTGCAGCAATGGCAGGGATCCCCAACATGCCGAGGATCAGCCATGATCTGGTGTGATCTGGCATGATCTGTCTCTCAGTCATGTGTTTTGCTGCCTGTTATTCAGACGGATCCCTAATTAAGGCGCCGGAAACCAGCCAGTCTGCTGGCATTACCTACAGAATTCACACCTATTTAGCATTCGCAATAACCAGTTGTTTTGCTTATTCTAAATGATCATAATATACCCAGGATTGAGTGTTCCCTTAAATAATTTTGAACAGCTGAAAGACTAAGAGCACAGCAGACATGCGGAGTTTCACAGAGACAGCCCTTCCCCCCTTAGGATTCGGACGTAATGGGTTTAGCGGACCAGGAGATGTTTTAGCCGTTTCGCTAACTCGTGCATGAGAGGATCCAGATTCCCATTACCGTGTGACATATGTGGAGCGCATCTCCCATCCTCTCAGGGCTGGCTCCGCCCCCTCGCTGTTTCCTGGGGAGGATGCCATCCTGTCGTGTTACGTTGTCCTTGTTAATTTCTCTGCTGTGAGCGTGAATGCATGTTGCACTGAGCTGAGATCTGGTGATGTGTGAATGTCGTTCTGCAGGGAGATATCAGGATATCTTATACCCATTAATGCACAGACAGCAGACAGGTGATGTTGATAGATCACCCTGCCGCTTGCGTTGGGGGTTTTATCGATGATTCCATGTGCAATGTGGTGTCCTCCAATGGTCCCGGGTGATGTGTCCTTCCCTCCCCCACCACCAGGGAGCGCATGCAGCAGTCAGCCATGTACGACCTGTGCGTGGGCATGAGGCAGGTCAGCCAGGAGTTCGTGCGGCTGCAGCTGACCCACGAGGAGTTCCTAGCCATGAAGGTTCTGCTGCTTCTCAGCACAGGTGAGGGTGCCAATCGAGGGGAGGGGGGTCACACTTTTGGACTGTACCAGCTGCCACGTTTCTACCCCACACAGCATATAATCTGATCTGAGTCACATGCACGCATACAAAGACTTCGGTATGGGAGACGATGTTATAAACAGGTACTTCCTGGTTCCTGACCTTATCTTAATTCGCCGAGTGCTCTGTTTGCACCATGCTGAGTGCTTACATGAACATTAGGACTGGAAATCAAACCGACCCTGACTGCCTCAGAGGTGTGGCAGGCGCTTTTCGCGTGAGGAGGAGGTATGGGGTTAGACTTTAAGGGGTCCTGCAGTGCTCGCTAAGTCGGGCTCTGGGCCGTCGTCCAGAAGTACCTGCGTTCCTCGATTTCCTTCAAACATGAGCCTGAATATGGAAGGAAGCGGTGGGGGGGGGGGGGGTGCTTCTGCTCAGGGCAGCCTGGCAGGAGAAGGGAATCTCATGACGATCTCGGCAGAGAACCTTCAGCAGTATCTGCTGGACAGTCAACAAAGAAAAATGCCAGTTTCACCTGAAACTTGATATTGTGAAAATGGCCGTACTTGCATGAATCCCCGTGTTCAGCTGTCTGCGTTTAAGCTGTCAGGTTTTATTTATCCCTTACATGTCGGAGTCTTTTCTTCTGTACAGACACGTCATTCAGGACTACTACGCAGGGCTACTGCCATTCACGGGCAATTAGCGACATGCTAAGCGATAAATGCTAAGTGTATGCTAACTTGGAGGATTTATGTAGAACAGCATAATATATAAAATTTGCAGGTATCCGAAACATAAACTTTCATAATTGACTGTTAAATGCACAAGATTTGAGGCTGAAGCCGAACGACCAGAAATGTTAGATCGGCCTACTGACGTAATAACGACATGCTGCTTTTATTGACTGAAAGCTGTTTCCATGGCGATGCAGGAACAGAGAATTAGCCTGTTAAGCTCTTAGTTTTTACTTCTGTTGTTCTTCTTAAATCTTGTAGCACCTTCAGATCTTTTAGCCTATTAAAGCTCACACATAATACCCATAATCCTCTTGGTTGTGTTTTCTATTGAGAGTTTTTTTTTTACTATGTTTATTCTCATCGTTAGTTGAGTATTTAATGTCCCAGGGTTTTCTGCTGAGGAATACGACAGCACTGATGCCAGGGGACTCAGGGTGCGACCTCCTCAGGGCTGCTGTTAGATTTGTCATATTGTAGAGAAGCAGTGACACCGTAAATGCAGGCTGCCCTTGGCCTTCCTGGGTGATGAGCCCTTATCCTGAGTTATTCCGCCAGCTGTGGGTGTGGTGGACATGTGGTCTGTCGACACCAGAGGGGAGCTGTAATCGGAGCTGGGGCCATAGACCAGCGCTTTTCTGACCGAATCAGAGCAGCCGGGATCACCTTCCCATTCATCACCATTTTCAGGCCGAATGGCATGGACTCGAATCACAAAAAACAGCATATGAAGAATCGCGCAGTGGTGAAGCTGAGCAGGAGGGTGTAAATGGTTAATTAGCATTTCCACTGAGTAAACTGCCTAATTAGTGCTGCTACAGCAATGAAACAGACATTGGACAGGACAGCATTACTCTGGCATAACTGGCGGACACCGTGTGGGTCAGCAAGTATGTGTGGGGGGGGGGACATCATGTCAAGATCCTCCCAAGCAGCCTAATGACAACCGGAGGGTCCCACCCGCCCCCCCCGCCATGCCGAGGACAAGCCAGGAGGAATCACGGGAACGCCGGTTGGTTACTGGGGCCGGTTTTCCCGCATCCGTCATTTTCTGCTTCGTGTTGAAGTTTGTTGGGCTTTGGCGGAGTGTCAGTTAAACCCGCTGGCTGTTTGAGATTTTGGGCTTGACTTTCCGGTTAGACAGACCTGCAGTCGTTAAACAGAACAGCCTCATTATTCGCTGCCTGAACTTCTAATTTCTATTGTCTAATTCTGATTTTAAAATGTTTTATCTCTTTCCCCATTTCATGTTTGCTATTCAGAATTTCAGCTGATTGGCTCATGACGGTCTGTTAAGGACAGGGCGGACACCCATTGGTCCTGGCTTAGGGGACCGTGGGCTGAGTCATCCAGTGACAGCTCAGATTTCAACTTAAGCGCTGAAGGAATCTTGTGACCTGGCAGTGTAGGTTCCCAGACCAGAAAACATCCTTCCATTTGATACCAGCCACCTTGTTTACCTCCACATGCTTCCCCACAAACTGGTGGCTAAGGCTGTGAGCCACTGCTGGGAATCGGTGATCTGTGCTGGGTGTGTAAGCTGTCCTCTACCCAGCCAGCTACCTCTCCCACTTCTGTAATCTAAAACCCTTCCGGGGTTTTGTCAGGCCGGCTCTTATGAAATGCCATCTTTGTAAATGTATTTTTAGCTTTGTCATTTGTAAATGATGCTTGTTGACTAGAAGGCCCAGGTATCGACGAGTGTCCCCATCCACCCTCACCTTCCTTCCTCCACCTTTGTGATGCGGCCCGTCTGAGCCAAACCCTGCCGCTGGTCTCTCGAATCCCCTTCTCTTCATCAAACTATAAATGACCTTCTGGATCCACTTTACAATAAGGGCCCCCTTTTGCCACTTGTAAATGGTAGTAACTCATTAATAAAAAAAAAACAGTGTTATAACTTGTTTAAAATTGTCTATTAATAATTTACAAAGTGTTACAACCTAATTAATAACCAGATTATAAACCATTAATAAACCCTTTATATGGGGAGCCTTATTGTAAAGTGGCACCGACCTTCTTACATGGTCTTGGGTAAAATGCAGAAACCAGCCCAGTGTTAACAGCATGTGTTAAGGCGAGGTCGACAGGTCGACAGGTTATGTTATGATGTAATGAAAATGATTTTTAAATATTTTAAAATACACTATAAGGGCAAAAGTATGTTACCACCAGCCTGTCCAGCGTCTTACTCTGAATCACAGGGCATTAGCATGAAGCCGGCTAACCCTTATTTGCTATGACAGCCTGTACTCCTCTGGAAAGGCTTCACATTAGATACTGGAACATTGCAGGTGGGATCTGCTGCCATTCAGGTTGGGTATTGATGTTGGGTGATCAGGTCCCCCTCTGTGAGCTTGTGTGGCCCCCACTTTGAAGCTGAACTTGCTTCCAGATGTTTCCGCTTCACAGTCACTGCACTCGCTGCTGACCAGGGCAGCTCTAGCAGGACAGACATGGGGATCCGACTTGCTGGAAAGGTGTCCACTGGTTTCCAGTGACAGTGCTGGGCTGACTAACCTCTTCTGTATGACCCCCCCATTCTGCTGCCATTGTCTGATGCTGTAGGTTGCATGACTGTGTGCTTAATTATACACCTGCAAGTCAGCAATGGCTGTGGCTTATGCAACCAAATCCTGTAATTAGTAGGGGTATCCCAGTACTTTTGTCCGTAAAGGGCACATTCAATCCCTTGATATGGTTATAGGCAGTGCACAGTGACCATTATTTGAGCGTCTTCAAAGACCTATGGACCGTGTGGTATAAACACTGATACCCAGTGGAGGGTCCTAGGCAGCGTCGAGTGTGTGATGAGCTGCCTGTGACCTCGCATGCTCCTCTGACCTGACAGTTCCTAAAGATGGCCTGAAGAACCAGGCGGCTTTCGAGGAGATGCGGATGAACTACATCAAGGAGCTGCGGAGATCCATAGCCAAGAGCACGGGGCCCTCGGGCCAGATGTGGCCACGCTTCTACCAGCTCACCAGGCTCCTGGATGCCATGCATGATGTGAGTACACAGCAGGGCGCTCCCAACACGTGCTGGGACAGCGGGAAGCTGGGTGGTCTGATGTGCTGCTCACAGAGCAAAATCCTAACATGGGTCCCAGGAAGGAGGGAGCTGGGTCTCTGAGCAGACCTACTGATGGTTACCCGACCCTTAGATGACTGCCAGAGGGCTGGGAGAACATGTGGCAATTTACAGGAACGGTTCAGTTATACTGTCACAAGTGCCACTTACGATAACAAGCCGAATAGGTGCTGCAATTGGGGCTTGTTATTTGCTGGAAGTCAGGAAGGGGATATGGGCACAGATGGGGGAGTTACATTTGCAGTGCAAATGTAATCACAAAAGGCTGCAATCTGTTCATTTCTCCAGCTGGTGGGGAATCTTCTGGACTTCTGCTTCTACACCTTCCGGGAGTCCCAGGCGCTGAAGGTGGAATTTCCTGAGATGCTGGTGGAGATCATTAGTGACCAGATACCAAAGGTAGAATCAGGTCTGACCCACACACTCTACTTTCACAAAAAGTGACTCCGGAGGGAAACCCTGCAGAAGAGGAGGAGCTGCCTTAAATTAGCCTGAGCCGGTCAGCCCCGTCCGATACCACAGAGCCGGGAGCTCGGCCTACCACCGGCTCTGGTCAGCTGGACCAGCCAGGAGGAGAATAGCGGTGGACGACACTGAAAAGGACTGAACGTCTACCACCCCCCCCCCCCAAAGACCACTGCTTGAGTGGATATAAAGCCATTGGTCCCGCCTCGGTATAACACTCTCAATCACTGGAACCTTAACTCGCAAGTCCTTTAATCATGCCTGGTAGAAGATGCAGGATGCCAATAACTGTATCTAATGACGATTTCAGCAGAGACCGTTTTGTTTTAAAGCAGCCATCACACACACACACACACACACACACACACACATACACACACTTACACCCTATAGACATCCCTGAGGAAATTTAGGACATCTATAAGGGCAAATGCAGGTATAAATGTGACGTAATTTAAGGGCTTAACCAACGAAACCATGCTGTAAATTTAAAGAGATGCGATTCAGCTTATCTTTGAAGAAAGACTAAACACAGTCAGGCATTTAATGCGTACATATGACCTCAGTGGCACGGAGCGGAGGAGGAGGAGGAAAAGAGGATGACGTCACGTTTGAACGGCACATCCTGATGACTGTAGGCGAGAGGTGAAATGGTCACAGGTTGGGGGGCTTTTATGTGGTTTCTGGCTTCAAAGACATATGCGAGTTTCCGTGCCGGCCTAAAAGTTCTTTTCATATTGAATTAATGTGAGTTACCTCACCTCTCCTTACTATGTGCAGTGGGCCGACAATAACATTCCCCGGATTTTTTTTAACCCATCTCCCAGGGTCTATAGTTAAAACTGGCACTCTGTGCAAACCCCCGAAATTCCAGGAACCAGAATACAGATTTCACATTCTGATAAGTAGGCCTATGTTTTAGTCTGCTCAGATCGGCGATAATTTATAACAAGGTACTTGTAGTCAGTACAGCATTAAAAATATATCTAAACACGTAGGCTGAAAAGATATCCTCATAATGGACAACAAAAAACTGAAGATTGGCAAAAACTTAAATTACACCTGGGACCTGAAAATGAACCTATAAATTGTACTTCAAAAATGCCCGACGAATGAAGATTTGTACTTGACAAAAGCCTGTAAATTTCATCCCTTCCAACCAAACCAAACCGTCATCAGAGCTTAAATGAATACTCCCTGAAGTAGTGTAACGTCTGCATTAATGCTAGTTGTCTGTATCACAGCTGCCTACCCATTAAACGATATTAGACGATATGAAAGCTGAGAAGCATTTGGGAGGAGAATCGGGAGGGTCAATAGTGATCTGCCTTTTCGGTTGTCATCCCTCATATAGGAACCTCTGTCGCCTACTTCACACACAAATTATCGGGCATTAGTGTTCTTTAACTTTTCTTAGTTAAAAGAAAATGTGTGTATATATAATATCTTCTTACATTGGACCTGCAAAGATTTTATAATATGGTCTTGCACTTGACCTGCAATGGAAGGAGGGCAGAAAACTACACAAGGATGACATTAATACGATAAAATGAAGAGCGAGCATGTAGTTTACCCACCAACGATTCCTGCACTCTGCCCTGTATATTGCTGTTTATAAATTGAGGATTCTGAGATAAGCTATAAGGATGTATGATACTATGTGATAATGGGCTGTAGGAAGGACAAGAAAGTATTTTTTGGAAGAATTATATTTTGTCGGAAAACATGTAAGTCCATTTTTTTAAAATATATTTTTTGTAAAGTAAAATGTTTATGCATGCTTACTGAGGAGATGTTTACAGTGTATTTACAAAGGGAGCGTGGTGCCTTTATCTTATATGATTTTCATCCTGTTGTAAATATTTGGAGCCGGTCTGCGGATGAGTAACACGTTTCTACTTCAGATTTTTTTTCTGCGCCTCCTGCTTCTGCAGTGTCCTCGTCGTGTCTGAAGCTCAGCCGGAAAGGAGACGTGAACCTGAAAATGTGAGAAATAGGTTGCTAAGCTTCTTTTAGGTGCTTGTTTATAAGTTCACTTAAGCAATATGGTGGCTACGGTTTTTCGCTCGTTTACTTGAATCAATCTGCTAAAATGTTCCTCACTTTTCAGTAATAACTCTGACCTTTTCCCTCCTTTTTTGTGACGGACACGTTTGTTAGTTTCAGAGATCGCCAAACTGAAATGTTATTTTACTGATGTGTCATTTCTTTACGTTATTTTTTTACACTCTGCATTGGTTTTGAATACGATTATTAAAACAGCTTGAGTAGAATAAGGGATTAATTCTGTGTTTTTTGAGACATAGTTCTTCTCTCCATGCTTTGGATGAAAAGGCATCTTGCATATCATCTTATGATTTAATGTCAGATGCAGATGCGTGCAGGCTGTCCCATCGCCACAAAGCCACCTCGAAAGGGACACTAATGAAGCCACAGCCCTGAGTATCACCGGGCGGTCCGGATGCTTTCATTATACGTTTATATATATGTATATATATACACACACACACACACACACACACACCTTTATATGAAATACTCACCAGCTTCCGCCACCTAATTCCCGCTCCGTCAGCGGCTCGCTATCTGGTTTAGCTTCGGCTCTCCCTCTGGAGCAAAGCATTGTGTTTAGACGCTTGATACCGTGTCCTTAAATGACCGCGGGATTAACGCAGGGCCAGTTTATTACGTTTAATATTACTGGTGTTTAAAAAAAAAAAACACAAAACAATCCCTCATTCATGCAGACGTGGACGGCTAATCCGCTGAAAGCCGAGACTGGCAAGGAGGAAAGCAATTAATGACCGACTAGTCAAGGCCACAGTACGGAACTAATTTTAGATTAACAGATTTAATAATTAATTGTTGATGACTGTTTTTGTAGCCATTAAAAGGCGCGCTTGGGATCAGGAAAGTGTTTTGGGGGGTGGGAGCAGCACGCGGGACACGCCGCTGCTCGCCCGGCTGGTACGCCCCCCCCCCCTCCTCTCCTGCATCCTGCAGCAGTTTAGGGCCAGTAGGTGCGCGCCTGTCACGGGATTGATATCCCAGGCATTTCTGTACTGGTTTAATCACTGCGAAACGCGAACCGAAAAGCGGCAGAGTTTCCCCCAGTAAGAGTGCAGACAATCGGGCAGAGTTAAAGCGCGGAAGTGGCCTGCGTCCGCTCGCCAAAAGGGTGTACGGTGCAAATCAAGAAGGCAACAGGAAAACATTACCCAAAGACTTTTTTCCACAATTAGCTCTGAATATTAACCACAGAACCAGTACTACCTTGAAAACAATAAAAATACGATAAATAAAGTTTTAAATAAAACAAATTCAAAGAAATGTGTTTTTTTTTTCAGATCTCATTGGTAATTCACGTTAAAAAAGGAAAAATTGTTTGGCATATGATAATAATAACCCTACCATATATTACACCACGTTTGTTTATTCATTTCAATCAATTGAAACCCCCAGCGTTTCACAGTGAATGCCACGATAGATGAGTTTTTGTGATATGTCGTGAATTATGGGGGGATCCGTTTTGCTATGGTTACTTACTGAGCCAGAAAAATGCAATGAAACGAAACACCGTTCAAAACACCACACAAAAGAACACAAGTAAAAGTCAATGCCAGATCCGACTGAGTCACATATGATGAGAAGCAAGTGGGGTGTAAAATTTCCCATGAATGTGGAGGAGAGGACAAAGGTAAAGAGGAGGGAGAAGGAATGACACAAAGGAGGGAGAGAACAATTTCTGAGAGAAAAAAGGAGCACAGATGGAAGGAAGGTAAGAGGGAACAACGGTGTGGGAGACTCGGAGACTCAGTGATGGATTTAGAACAATGAAATGGAGACACACTGCCACAGTTAACCTCGTTATGACTTCCGGCCGCTTGAAAACATGCCCACTGTGCAGGCTGCACGCTGCCCACCTCCCAGCTCTCCACAGCTCGCTCCCCCTCCCTAGAGCCGCGCTGGCTGGATCAGCCCCATCTCCTGGCCAGTCCTCTGCCACCCCCCCCCCCTTCTGGAATTGAGAATATTTTTTAAAGGACACATTGAGTTTCCTTTTTTAATTAGACATGATGTTGATGAAAACAGGGGAGTTCAGCGGTGTGATTGTGGACGTTACCTTGAAATGTGGGGCATCGTGAGGGAACAGGCTCCTGGTCCTGAAATGCGGGGCATCGTGAGGGAACAGGCTCCTGGTCCTGAAATGCGGGGCATCGTGAGGGAACAGACTCCTGGTCCTGAAAT
>JAOYFF010000015.1:5313431-5328246 GCA_025773925.1 Cryptomyrus ogoouensis | reverse complement strand
GAAGGCAGGTCCAGTCACATGCACAGACACCTCAGGACAGCGATCCCACATGTCCGGGACGCCGCTAAAAATAACATTCTTGCAGGACAGCAATAAAACATCCATATTTTGTGCAGATAATTGCAAATTCACCTCAAGTTACGAGACATAAGCCTGAGCACAAGGGGATATACAAATTTATAGTGCGACACAGTAACTGTTTTTTTTTTTGCTAAAAAACATTTATGCGATAATTTTGTACTATTTCCAGTCTGGTCCAAATCACCCTAAAGCAAATGATTGTTTACGTGCAGCATTATGAAAGTATGACAGCTGCACGTCCATCGGCGTTATACCATCAATAAGCACAGCTCTGTCATACAGGCCAAAACATGAACCTACAACCAATAAGAGCTCTGACCCAACAGTGTCTGATTGCACAAGATAAGGCCCACAGTTCGACCGTTCTTTGCAAACTCTACACAAATATTCACAGTAACACGTCATAACATCCGTTGTCATCTGGGACTTCTGATGCCGTTTATGGAACACAGTATATAACAAAAAAAGTATAAGGAGTCACTCCTGTACAGCAGGGCTTGGGTCAGGCCAAGGAATTCACTGGGACATCCCTGATCAGCTCCACAGCGCCCCCCATCCCACACCGAGTGCATGTACAGGCATTCGCTCTGTATGTGTGTGTACATGAGTAATGCTATATTGTGGTCAATATATAGAACTTCTCACCATTCTCACAACTCGAAAGGCTGCCTTCCACACAGGAACTCTTTCTACATAAAAGTCAGTGAAAACAGGAAGGAGAAAAGCCACCGCGCCCACACCAGCATCTTGCTGCCATTTTAGCAGACTTTCAGCAGGGTTGTAGGGAGGCCGCCCCGGGGGCCGTTTTAGCGGACTTTCAGCAGGGCAGTAGGGTGGCCGCCCCGGGGGCCGTTTTAGCGGACTTTCAGCAGGGTTGTAGGGAGGCCGCCCCGGGGGCCGTTTTAGCGGACTTTCAGCAAGGCAGTAGGGAGGCCACCCCGGGGGGTCCTCACAGCCTGGTGTGCCTCGTGCAACAGACTCTGTATAAAGATGAAGAAACGGCACAGGCCTTTCAGTTGCAGTAAAGCGTTACTGACGGTCTTGCTCTGCTTTGCTGTGGCTTGCTGACTCTCTCTGCCGATTAGCCAAAAATCATTTCAGTATAAAATAAACATGATGAAGATCTACCCTGGTCGTTCGTTAAATATTACTTTCCACATCAGCCCTCTAAGGCACATTGCAGTGTTTCAGTGTTGCTTGGAGAAACCCCCATCTCGCTGGACAATCACATTAATCAGGAACACAGACAAGGGCCTGTGCAGAGACTGGCTCCGATAACCATTCAGGCACCTTTCCGGTGTTGAAGGTTCGCTTGTGTGTCGTAAGGCCTGGGAGGGAAATGAGCTTCTCTGTCTGGGTTCTAAGTTCAGCCTGGTACCAACCAAAAGTCCCAGGTTCAGAAAGATCCAGAACGCTGATAGCTGCTGTAGGTGTGTCTTATCTCCAGAAATGAACAAAGGCAATCAGGGGCATATCCTTTGTTTTCTAAGAGCAGGACCTCACACTTCCACCGGGATCTGGAAACTTGCTCCCGAGGCCCCACCCCCACATCCTGAACACAGAACATATCTTTATGTGCAGAATGAAAACAGTATGTCATTATTTACACTACATGTGGGCAGGGCCTATGCACTTTTAAGCCACCATTTTGAGATTCCCAGCCAGGAACGTGATCTATAACACAGTAACGAAGCAAAAAAGAAACTCCAGAAGAGTCTTCCAGTTGACTTTGTGTGAGGAAAGCAACACAAAAACAAAAAGGACGGGGGGGGGGGGGTTCCCTGCAAATGAAACATTAAAGAAACAGCAATAACCAACAGACTTCACTGGAGTTCGTTGTATCGTTGGTAGCTATCAGCAGCTATCAGCGCTAGACTTTTTGGAAAAATAAATCATGACGTCTCCTATGAGCTGTTGCACGATAATCAACATAATGCTATTTTTGTTTAACGAAACTGATGAGAGGAGCTGAAACAGCCCGAGAGCCTCCACATCTAACACTACTGCCAACAGCTTTCCGAGCAAGATTTTGACAAATGTATGTATATAATGAGGGACCAATGAATCAGATGCTAACACAACACTAACACTGCCAGCCCCTCTGAATGACGAGTCATGTGACAGCAACTGAATTCAGGGCAGGAAGCGAGATCTAAGAAATGTTAAAGGTGATGAGATTGTTGGGGCCAGACATGGTGCTTCTCTGTTGGGATGTCGTAAACTGTGGTGTTTAGAATTTACAGAGAATGGTGTGAAGAAGAGAATCACCCAGTCAAAGGCATTGGTGGGGCCCAAAAACACACTGTAAATGAGAGAGGACAGAGAAGAATGGGCAGAATCGTTAAAGCGAACAGGAAGGACATGAGTACGGAAATAACAGCTCAGTAAAGCAGTGGCGTGCAGAAGGGCTTCCTAGACCTCACAACTCATTAAAGCTTGAAGCAATTCTTGAGACAAAAGCAAGTTGTACCAGGTACCAGCTGGAAGCAGCTAATAAAACAGCACAGAGTGCATACTGGATATTAGGCAAAATAATCAATAGATTGATGCTCCAGGGCTTATCATGAAATGCAAAATAAAGATCATACAGAGCTTAGCTGTCAAATACCGGCATGGAAGGATGGGCAGAACCACAGCGGGGACCCGCGAGGGTAAGGAGGACGGGCAGAACCACAGCGGGGACCCGCGCGGGTAAAGAGGACGGGCAGAACCACAGCGGGGACCCGCGCGGGTAAGGAAGTCATGATGTTGCCCAAGAGGCTGGCATCTCATCAGAAATGTCTTAGATCCATTCATTAAGATGTGAGAAAAACGTTTGGAAATACAATATTTTCCCCAGTAATGAAGACACACAGTGAAATGTTAAAACATTTAAGTTTCTAAGATGAACTTGTACCCTGCATGACATGTAGGGGGCCAACGGCTCCTAAAATTGAGATTAATTCGGAAGACGAATGGACCAGAGCACTACCGTGTACCTCTACAGAACCGTATAAATGACTAAACAGCTCCCGAGAGCATTGTCCAGAACAAACATCCACTTGCGCCATTCGCATTTCATTCGTCGCGGTCGGCTTAAGAATGAAAGTAAGTTTGGCGATCAGTGAGGTAGCGGCGCGGTACCTCGGAGTGGGGATGAGGCGGCATGTCACTGATTAAGATCCCCCTACTTAACACTTCATCCCTGGGGACCCAGATCAAACGCAAGCCTGTGTGAGCGACCAAAACAAGTAGAAGACGGCAGTTCATCTTGTTGGTGATGGATTAAGTGCTGCAGTGTTATGCAGAAGTGACTGACTACTAATGTTTAGCACCCATAAATGTATGGAAAATGAACTCCACACCTTGTAATGGTTTTATTGAACACAGGAACGATAAATGCATAAACTGTAGGTGCGCCCGAATATGGATTGCTTTCGGTTTTCCACAGCCAGCAGTTGTAACAGCGCCATTTGTTATATCATAAATAAGCACGTTACCTGCGCAGCGCAGACCTGCGTCAATGTAAAATGTGTCACTCTGGCCGGTGATAATTTATGCAATAAAGAATAAGAAAATCTTACGTGTGGTGGCACTAATGAGGTTCTTGGCCTCCCTGTGAAGCTCCTTTATGAAGCGGTTGGTTTTGTCCAGCTCCGCTTCGTGCGCCCGGATGCGCTCTCTGAATGACGGGCTGTCCAGGGAGCACTCGCTGAACTCCAGGGGGTACAGACCCATGGCCGCTCCGGGGGCGTCAAACCTGCATCCACTCCGCGCCGATCACCGCGGAACCAGGTAACCAAAGGACGAGGCTAATTCCACGAGTTACTAACTATTGGTGCTTTACTCTGATTTTAAAATTAAATTTGAAAAATGTTTTTCCTTTTTTTAAAATAAAAAAAAGCACAGAGGTAGTGATGATTCCTGTATGAGAGCACGCAATAACCTGCTCCAGTGGGAGTGTCCCAGACTGAAGTCCTTTTCTGCCCCGAGGGGTGGGCTGGAGGCTGGACGCCTCATTGCGCCTTGGCCGGTTGGCTCCAGTATCGCGTCCGCAGTCGCTCCGGGAACTGCGCCTGCGCACACGCGCACGCCTGACTCCCCCCTAACGCGTACTGGCAGCAATGGGAGGGTGCTCGTAACTATGTCATTGTTCTTTGTTATATATTAATTAGTAATCGGTAAGCGATGCTCTAAAATGGCTCGAGTCTGCTGCATCGGACACTGTACTTTACGGAGCTGTTCCCCTACTCTGGTGAAACAGTTATTGTTGGGATATTTCTCAATAGAATTCATGCAGAAGGAGCTCTCGTGCTGTATATGTGACAAAGACCTACGTCAGCCCATCACGACACGCACCGGCCTATTTATGTAATCACAAAATACATAATAAACTTTACTCTGTAGATCCCGCTATTTTTAGGTAACCGGTCGCACTTCACCTCAGCAGCGGGGTACTTCAAGAAGTACCGCTTGATACCATTAGCTCACCAGATATTTGTGTCGCTGTGTTGTTTTGATCTTTAATTACATGCATTGCTGTAAAAGATTTTGAAACGTTTACTGGGTGGTGTAAATGTGAACATATCTGTTTTGAGTAGGACTCACGCCCCTAACTGATCAACTACAAAGTTGGAGGTTTCATGTTTATAGAGAGAGATCAGGATCATGTTGCCACACCCACCACATGACAAACCACCTCAGAGATGAGAACCAGCCATGTTCTCCGAAGTGCAGCCGTGTGGCAGGCAGCACCTCACTAGCCCGATTTGACCAGAGTTGAGTTTTTTTTTCCCCCCAGTGGCTGGAGTGCTAATCCTGCCACCAAACCCCCAAGTTTTTCCCCTGTAAGTTGGAGGACCTCCTTATAGTTCCAAAGCAATTGCAGATTAAGGGTCCGACAGAGTAGAACCACTCAGGGCATTCATGGGATTTGAACCAGCAACCTTCCAGTTGCTGACACAGCTCCCTAGCCTCAGAGACACCACTTCGTTTATAGAACTTAATATTATTCTAGTAATCTTTTGGGCGGGGGTGGTGGTCCTCAAGAAAGAGTGCACTGGTAGTTGAATAATTTACTGATAATTGTGCAAACGATTGGGATTTCAGGAAGATCATTGGGAGCGCCACTTTCTGGATCAAGAGATTATGTTATCTAGCGCAGATGTGGCTGCTATAATGAAATCATAACTGGGATATAATGTAAGATCACCAAGTCCATCCATCCATTTTCTGTAATCGCTTGTCCTATGCGTGGTCGCGGGGGGTGGGGAGCTAATCACGGAGGCTACGGGCGCAAGGCAGGCAACAGCGCAGGGTGGGGGCACACTGACACAGTTTTCCGAGAAAAGCAATGCAAAACTTGCAGTGACCGTCATCCTCCTTGCAGGAGTTCCCCAGTCTTCACCTAGATGTGCAGGCTGTGTAATACCGACATCTAGCGGTAGAATGTGACATTGCTTATTAATGGCCACCCTGGTTAACACCTAAAACGGTACGACGGGACAAAAATCCTTAAATTAAGGAGATGCTTTTTGATCTCCAAAAAGCGAAGCCACGAGTCGAAAATAAGCTTCGCGAGATATGACGAATTTACCCAAATTGCATACCATACAACTGTAATGCTATTATAATTTATTAATGTATAAGGACACACATTTGGCGAAAAAGCAGAAACGGTAACTGGTTTTAATAGTTTGCTATTGTATTACCCACCTGCAGTAAATAAAGCTGTTTTCTGGCACATCATTGAAAGTTTTTCCCCCTCTCCTGTTCATGCCATTCATTTTCGTACAAAAAAACACCTGTCACACCGTTTTATGTCTGACCGTGTACCAAGCATGGTAGAGGCCCTCACGAATATCTGAATATTCGTAATAATAATAAAAAAAGCATTAAAATGGAGTAACAATCAACCACAAATATCCCCCCACCTTTTCACTCGGGTGAAAAAATTGCAACATCATCAACCATTAAACTTATCCTGCAGAGACAGCTTCTCCTTCAACTTTGGGATTTGAAGTGGTGACACACGATGGCAGCCTGTCCCAAAGCAGGCATGGCATTTAACAAACCGAAGACACCCATGGCTGCTTCTCAGTATAACTGGTCTGCCTCCACCCTGGCTTAGAGCATATATACTGCTGATATACTCATTCCCCTAGCAGACACCTGACTCCAGGTATGTGCTTAAGATTTCTATAGAGATTCAGGTTACAGGCTTTTCTTTAAGAGCTACTGTGAGCAGACACCCATCGACACACCTCCCCGGCTCAGAAATCACTGCTTGGCGTCGATCCCTAAAGCAACCGGTTAATAGTGTTTCCCAAGGCTTTGAGTGCGCAGGTTTAAAACTCTTTGAAGGCATCAGCTGATAAATACCACGAGATGTAGATAAATAATCGGAAGACCAGACCGCTGAGCTCTGAAGATGGCAGGCAAGGTCACCAGAACTCCAGGTGCAGGTCTTCAAACAGGACAATGGACCACGGATGAACATCAAAAATTCAAGAAACGGAAACACGGTCATTCTGACAGTAGCTACTGGTAGCCCCATCAGCTGTAAGAGCAGCGTGCGCCTCCCACCTGCGGAGCATGTGGATCTAGAACAGGCCTGGCTTCTCAGAAGGGTATTCCTCAGATGGGCCTATGGTGCTGCAGTTTACAAAGGGTGGTACGAGGGACCCAATTACGAGACCGTGTTGTTGTTTGTGTTGAGAATGTCCGTGGGGATGCCGGAGGTACTGGTGTCCTCATCCCAGGAGGCGGAGCTGAGCCCAGCCGGAGCTGAGAGGGAGTGGGGCGTCACGGTACGGCCGAAGCCCTGGTAGCGCCCCCTGGGGGAGGAGGGGATGGAGGCAGCCTCCACGGCAGGTTCCTGGGAGCCCCCCGAAAGCAGGCCCGTGTGCTCATTCTGGTCTTGATCTTCTTCACCAAAGTACATCTTTCTGGGTCGGCCAAGAACCGTTCTCCCTGCAATGGGGGGGGGGGGGCAGCAAAAAACATATGGTTCCAAAGTCTTTGTCATGATTCACTTTCTCCATGTTTAAGGATTCATCTAGGGAATATTTCCAGTGGGATAATTTACACTGTTTCCTGAAACACATCGAAACGAGCTGAAGTGCTCCTCTCCCCCCGACACTCACCAACGTTACGCACTTGCTCCGAAATGTCGGCTCTGATGTCCGACACATCCCACATGGCCAGGAAGGAGTCGAAGCAGGAACCCTCCTCAGCCTCCTGGATGTACGGTTTATACGTGAAGCTGAAGTGGTGAGCAATGGCAGCCAGGAACATCTCCACGCAGATGATGAAGTCCTATGGGGGGCCGAATATCAGCAAAACTTATCAAAGGCAAATCACAACACGAACACAGCCGTAAATGACATTTACATTTTACTTAGCAGACGTTTATGTCAAAAGCAACGGACACTTTTTGAGAAAAGGTCAGACAGTCCCTAAAGGAACTAGGGGTTAAGGGCCTTGCTCAGGGGCCCAACTGTGACCTCACTCAGCCGACCCAAATTTGAACTGGGTGACCCACGCATGCCCCAGTTTGAACTGGTTCCTGGCTCCTACCTGGAGTCCTGTGGCGACAGCTTCCACACTGTCCCAGTCCCATGTATGAGAGTCTGAAATGACTCCCACCTTCACCAGAAAAGCAATAAACACGGCCTGCCTGGATGAGACCACACCCGAGGAGAGAAAACCATGTCAGTGTCAAAAAACACCGGATCTGAATGTTAGGTAAAGAAAGGTGCAGGAAAGGGCGACTAACCAAAAGGACACAAACACCACCAGCTTGACACACAAGAACTTCCCCACCGGACGAATCGGACTGAGTTCATCTCGCAGGGCCTTGTAGAACAGCACGAGGCAGTACATGGCAAACTGTGAGAAAGGAAGATGGACACAACGTCAAACGGCACTGGCGAGCCCTGGTGCATTCTGGGAAAGGCAGAAATGGGTCATCTACTCTGAAGTAAAGTGTGTTAGCAACCAGTTACAGTGATTTGCCTTGACAGAATGAAAAAGTGATGAAAACCTCTAAATGCATGTACCAGCTGGGACAAGTTGTTGACTATCACCAGGTAGGTCCAGGCATTCCTGGAGCTGAAGTTTCCCTCATCATACACACCACATAGCTGACAGATCCTTTGTGAGGAAGAGTAAAAACATTAAAAAGACATTTATGATGCATGTAAATATACTGTACCTTACATTAAAGGTATGCCACGTCATTGTTAGATCATTAACAGCTGACTAATTAACAATCAAGTCAATGATTAACTTTTCAAAGTCTTGAGTACAGCTGGATTTAATATCATTTAACTTTGGGTGAATCTCAGTATGCGTACTTGACCGTACTCATGTTCTCATGGACCCATTTTACACCATCTTCCATTGCCGAACACCAGTTCCTATACCAAGAACAGAAGTACTGAGGACAGTAAAAATCTCTGGATGTCTTTTCTTGCCCCCTGGATGTCATTTCTTGGAACCTTAGCAGGACCGGTCTTGCCAAGACCACAAGTATGGTCTATGCGTTCTTCGTACTGAGATTCACACAAAATATGAGACCGAAAACTTCGCCCCCTGGTGGTGATATACGTACAAAGCTACGACAGTAGTGAAGGGTCTGACCACGGTGTACTGCAGAACGCCCAGCTTGCACCTGAACAGAAGAACCCTAAGAACAAGACCGTAAAATGAGCAACAGGCACATTCAGATACCAGAACGGGGTCTTTTCTTCAAGACCACATGCTGTTCTCAACATTCATCAAGGCATGGAGGACTAACAAGTACCAGCACGGCAGGTCGCCTTCTCTAAGATACACAAACGCCATCATGAAGCTTATTATTCTGGCTCATTTTTTGCTCAAAAGACTCCTTAATATTTCCACATGTGCTTCAAGTTTCAGTCTGCAGTAGTAAACACAGAATTTTAAACCTAGACTGCTGCCAACGTCCCCGGAAAGTGACACATGCGGTTGTTTTAAGATCTTGCCATCATCTAACCGTATAAGCACGGCTCGCCAGCTGATGTTTACAATAACAGCAGCTTTAGGCTAATCTGTCGGCGGCACTCACTCCCCCATCGGCCACGGCGGGCAGCAGCATAGCGGCGGTAAGTGTCTCTGCTGTTCCTGGACCTCCATCATGACCACCAGGCTGGGGTACTGATTCGCCAGGTAATTCAGCA
The DNA here is from genome assembly GCA_025773925.1 of Cryptomyrus ogoouensis. Taxonomy (NCBI): domain Eukaryota; kingdom Metazoa; phylum Chordata; class Actinopteri; order Osteoglossiformes; family Mormyridae; genus Cryptomyrus; species Cryptomyrus ogoouensis. Next base: position 5,318,983 of record JAOYFF010000015.1, on the reverse strand, counting down.
GGAAGATCATGAAGTTGTAGATGACGTATGCTTCGTAGCATTCCCTGCACGTGTCCACGTAGATGGCGATGCTGGGGTACTTCAGGGCAATCCACTGCGAGAGAAAGGGAAGGCATCTCACCTGCAGCGCTGCACGTCACCCCTAAGCACCGCCAGTTTTACTATTCACTGTAACTCCGATTTTTTATTTTTTTTGCTGGTACTTACACTGTCCAAACTGTATATCGGCACCATCCATAAGATTCTGTAATGACAGAAATACATGGCAGTACAAAATAAAAGCAAACAAATACCTCTATGGCTACAATACGATTTGGAAATATCGCTCTACATACATATGCGATATTTTGCGACGGGCACTGACAGGGCGTATTTACTCACCTGATGATAGGTTTTTGCAATTCGGGCTGTGTGTAATGAACGAGGTGCTGCAGTATGCCCCATAGCGAGATGGGAATGGTCATGAACACAAATATCCCGGCGATAAACCATGCTTTGTTGTGGGTACCAACCTAAAAGGTTAATACAATGGATCTTAAACCACCAAACAGGCTGGAGGTGATGTGCAAAAAACCCCGCAATTTAAAGGACGGCGGGCGCTCAATGGCGTTAAACACACCGGAGCGTAAAATTCAGTCCCATTAAAATAAGCATGCATGCAATCAAACACACAAAGGCAAAGGCTGCCCGACTCACCCCGGATTCCTGCAGTTCCCACACGCAAAAGGGCAGCACCACTAGCAGCAGCAGCACGTACAGGCACACCACCAGCGGCCGGATCCACCTCCTCCAGTTCCTGCAGGTGCACGGCATGCCGGCCGGGCCCCCTTCGGGACGTCCTGACTGCAACGCCGGCCTCGCAATCACACACAGCCGCCTCTTCCCTAGGCGGCCAGACGGGCAGGTAACCGAAAACAAAGCCCACCTTATTACACGGGGCGAGACATCGTTTTAAAAAGGCCCTGGCGTGATAATAGGGTTATGCTGGCAGAGGCTTAATTCTCAGCTATTCCTGTACAAGCAGACATGCTGAATCACAGAGGTACCACCCACCTCCCGAGCTCCGATTGGACGGTGACCAGTCCGATGACGCAAACGGAGACACTCTTATTGGATAGTTCTGTTGCCAATTTAAGGACATGTTTTGCAGTGTCGCGTAACCAAGAGGACGGGTGTATGTGTATGATTATACCTAAATTATTCACGTCTTATCTGTATTTATTACAGTAAACGATGCTATTTTATGATTTTTTTCCTTTTCAGTGTATGACTCGTTGTGCAATGCTGTATTTAGAGCATTACCATGTTCATAGAGTCTAATTCATTGTGTCCTTACAATGCAGTCTCGTACTATTTTGCTACTTTCTCAATTTTAATTCGTGATGGAACAAGTTTTATTCTAGCATATGAGTTAACTAAAAACGTGTGATCAGCAGTTACGTTAATAAGATGTTTAGAAACATATCAGTATCACCACTAGGTGTCATTATAAATCTATTTTTGGCCTCTTTAGTACTAAATTCAAATGACAAGTTTAATGGCATTAATGTGATGTAATATAATGTAGCTGCCGATAGGCTGATAGATATTCGAGGGCACCTAATAACATTCATAATAAAACATAGGCAAGCAGCGCGCGCATTAAAAGTTTAGAAGATAAATAAAATAGATTTTATAGTATCCACTACCAGCAATATGGTACATTTTCCAGTGTGTTCTGTGCGACTCGCTACTGATCAAACTTACATTCGTGGGACGGAAAAAAGCACCCACTTTAATAGCTGGTAGAGATTTGATAGCGATGTGAATCAGCGCTGCGTGTGGGAAACGCTCACACGTGTCCGGCAGAGACGCTGCCCGCTCGCCCCGCTGCTGCCCGCTTTGACTCGCAGTCATGCGGGAGGGTGGACTGCTTTCATCCATGCTGTAGGCATGACTGAGAGCATCTGTGATGTGTTGCTTCTTAATTAACTTTCCATTTCCAACACCAGACTTCTTAAGTGCGCAGCCCAAGGAAATAAAACGGTGGCACACCAATAACTTCCAATATGTTTGTTTTAACAGCGAAGTGTGGAGATAACGTAAAAGTCGTGTTTTCGGAATATTGGTATGCCGGATGGTTCAATTAAGAGTTCATTAAGTTTTACATTATGAAGAAGAGGGATATATGCGACGCATGGAGGAGAGTTTAATAGATTCACTGAACTGAACAGGAGTCAGAAATACTCCATATAGTGCCATCCTTGAAAATAACGAATAAATATTATAAATGTTATAGCAATGTTGCTTCAAAAGTTTACATATGAAATACTCCCCTCCGCGATTCTGACGCAATGTAATGAGTCACTGACGTTAACACGGAACAATATACATTTAAAATTCAGGTTTTAGTGTACTTTAAATAACTATATAGGCCTACATACGGCAATGTACACAGAAACTTGTTTGTTTATTATACAATTTATTTTTTTATCAAATACACAGTTTACACACGGAATGAAACGTAGGACATTGTGTATTAAGGCAGCAATTATATGCACAGTCAGGGTAAAAATATTAATAAACCACTTCACTCACATTACTGCGACCTGAAATGAAGTTCAATATAGCGTGAGTAAAGGCAGCTCTCAGCTCACTAAATATAAAAGTACAAAGTGACGGCAATGGGCGAAAGCATGAGCGAGGCAGCGCCTACGATCCGGCCGGGAAACGCTGTACAGCGCAGTAAAGCTGCGGGTGAATGTTGACGTTACGGGATAAACAGTGATATTAGCGAATATACATACGCGCACTGATCACATCGTCGCATAAAGCAGGTATTATTTTCAGTAATAACGCATTCCTCACTGCAATACAGCTGCATGTAAAAATGAAGGGATGCAATCTCACTGGTGATACTTAAAGTATCTGTAAATAAAGAATAAAAAAGTTTAAATAGTGACAACAGGAAAAATATATATATAATGGCATACAAAACGTACATCTCCTTTTACTATTCCAAATTATAATACATGCGCTCCTGAACTATTATAATTGATATTTTTAGTTTACAAACAGAAAAATCCACTGCTTTGGTGTTTGTGGTTTTTATGGGATAGATGCGATCTTTTAAAGGGAAGTGACGTTTAGAGTGACAATCCTACACGGACGTAAAGTTCACCAAAAATTATTTTGAGTCTTCTTCATTTTTCTAGCAACTTGAGACAGTACAAATAATGCAGTGGTGAAGTCTTACGTAACGTATTAACCAGTTAGTTATGTACTGATCCCATGTTCGTTCATCATTAATCAGTCATAACGATTCATATATTTCATACAGTTACTATTTTTGTTCATGATTGTACTGGAGTAGTAACAGAGTTACTAACCTACTTTTGCCCCCTCTAGTAAAAGCGTTATCCCTCCCCAAAAACTGCCTGGTTCAAACCTCCCGGACCTGCAGCAAAAGCAGAAGTCTCTCGGCTGGAAGGCATTTGGTAACAGGAAATATTTTCTGTATCAATTAAATGATAGATTAATATCGCACTTTTCACCTGGAGCCACTCACATGACGCACGTACATTTTCGTTTTTTTTTGGCATTCCTGGATTACAGTCAAATACCAAATATCAGCATTTAACATTGTATAACTAAGATAATACTGCAGCTTGACCCACTAGTATTGTGTTACACACGCTGACCCTGAACTCAGGGACCAGTCCCCTCACACACTATTTAATAATTGAGGCTTTTTGTGCAGGAACGTACCTTGCATTTGCATACATTTTAAAAAATGCTTTTTCCCCCATTTTCTCAGAATCACATACTTAGTGACCTCTGACATCCGGTGAGAGGTGCAGAGAGTCGGCACGTTCAGCGGTGCTGCTATCATGACCACAGCATCCAGGGGTACCGGTAAAGTGAATAGAAGCTTCCGGATGGAAATCCTTCAGGCCTGGCACTTAGCCACGTCCTGTGCAGGCCTCCTGGCAGGGTAACAGCACCCATGTCCTCCAGGGGAGTCAATCTGCCAGTGCCTTAGTGCCGAGTTCACTCGTGTGAGGCATGCTGATGCTGGCGTCTTCCATGCGGCTGTGCCACACTGAAATGCAATGGAATCCTGCAGTATGATATGCGCTGACCCCATATTGCTTAAGTATGGCTGTGATAAATCCATGGCTTACTCCTTGCACACTGACGGGAAAGACGGAGGTCCGTGATTGGCTGGTGAAGGGTGGGGGCGTGGCCTCAGATGTCACTGTCTTTACGCAGGCTGTGGTGGGCGTGGTGGATCTCCAACATCCTCTTTGCACACGGCACACTGATGGGAAAGACGGAGGTCTGTGATTGGCTGGTGGGGGGGGGGGCGTGGCCTCAGATGTCACTGTCTTTACGCAGGCTGTGGTCGGCGTGGTGGATCTCCGGCATCTTGTACTGCACACTGGTGCCGTTCAGGGGCATCATGCTGTTGATCAGTGAGCCTGGGTGGCAGCAGCAGCAGAGGCAGGACTGGGGGGGAGGGGGAGGGCAATGAGAGGAGAGAGGGAGGGGCAGGAAGCGGGAGAGGGAGGAACAGGAGGGAGTGAGTGGGAGGGGAATGGGCGACAAAGGAGAATATTAACATACATAGAGCGCCACAACTGACGGCCTCTGGAGGACCCCCCCACCTCGGCACAGCCTGAGTGGCGTGTCCTGTGGGGCCTTAGCTGGTTGACGGCAGGCTGAGAGGCTGAGATCGCTCACTCTGCGCAGGGCAGGTTTCATGTAAGAAACTCACACTCATTTCCTGCTTCCCAGAACAATAATAAGTATTTCCAGACTTTGGAAACCATGGATTCAAATCAGCAAGACGTAGAGTGTTAAGCTCTGAACTAAGGGCTCCCTGGCAAGGCTGCGTCACCGTAATCTCTCTGCAGATGGACGTCACATGACCTTGCGGAGCGAGTGATGTCAGAATCACTTTGGAAGAACTGTAATGTCACAAAAGCACAGGGGAACAACCGACACTTGTAAGGAATCCAGATTCAAGCCTACCTTGAAGCAGTTCTTGAATTTCTTGCTCACAAAATACAGGATGATGGGGTTTATGCAGGAGTTGATAGTTGCCAGATTTTTACTCAAGTAGTCAAGCACCAGCAGGAACCTGAAGCAAAAGTCAGTCTTGTGTTCATGCATTCTTTGGAAATTCTCACCCTGGAGTCATTGGTATGTGTGTGAGATGACAAATGTTTAAGTTGGCATTAAAGAAAACTATTCTTTTAACAGGTACGTCCTGTGATTTTCCACTTTTTATTCACTAATACCAGATTTACAGGAAGCGTCAGATCATTAATTCATCTGTCCCGTACAACAGGTATAACCGCTCATTAACCCGAAGTGCATTAAGACCCAGGGAGGATGTGGGCGGGGCTTACATGACATTAAGACCCAGGGAGGATGTGGGCGGGGCTTACATTATATTAAGACCCAGGGAGGATGTGGGCGGGGCTTACATGACATTAAGACCCAGGGAGGATGTGGGCGGGGCTTACATGACATTAAGACCCAGGGAGGATGTGGGCGGGGCTTACATT
>JAOYFF010000015.1:5291055-5309219 GCA_025773925.1 Cryptomyrus ogoouensis | reverse complement strand
TGGCTTTGCCCAAAGGCTTTCTCCAGCATCAAGGCCTTCTCCTTTTTTTCGGGGCTCCGGCAGACCCCCCCCCCCGCGGTGCCCCATGGTGTCTTGGGGGGGGGGGGGGGGGTCGCGGGCTGGGGCACGGGGGGCGATGACAGCGGCACGTTTTTCAGCCCTCAGCCTGAAAAGATCCTTTGTGCCTCCAAATGTCCCCGGGGCCTTGACTGCCACAATAATGACTAATGCAGATCCTCAATAAAACACAAGTCAGAAAGAATGATGTCATCTAATTATGCTATCTGTGTATCAGCTTAGCGATACATGTGCAAACATGAACGTGGGGTTAGCTGTGGACGCCTAGGCGGGGCCGGAGCCCATGAACTGCCGGTAAGCAAGTTACTTAACAGTCTGGTGTTAAATATAGTGTCGTTTTTTCCCCTCTTGTTTGTATATGTGCTTCAGGAGTCAAGCATCCCATCTTTAATATGTAACTTTGTAATGTATGATGCGGTCCTGAGTGACAGTGTGCGACTCAGCAGATTAGATGGTTGCTGGTTCAAATCCCAGGGATGCCGGAGTGATTTCCTTTCTGGGCTCTTGAGAAAGACCCTTAATTTACAATCGCTCTCTGACTGATGCTGTTTACTCAAAATAAGCATCGCTTTGGATAAACACATTTGTTAAATAAATAGATTGTACTGTATTACTGTACAGTAGTGTCCTCATTAGCGTTCCTGCTTGCTGCTGTGCGCTGCCCTTTATTTTGGGTGTAACCAGCCTCATTTCCCTGGAATCCTAACAAACACACCGGCTATTTGCTATCCGTGACCCGGGATGCAGGTTGTCGGCCTGTCTGCTGAGGGGACAGCGGATATCTCTGGGACTTACCTGTCGACACTGAGGGCGCAGAGGTTGAGCACGGTGATGCCCACAGACGCCTTCTGCAGGAAGGGGACCAGCTTGCAGAGGAAGAGGCCGAACGGCTGCTCGCTGAACGGCCACCTCATAGCCAGGAGCTGCAGGGTCCGACGTCAGCGTCAGAATCGCAAAGCGAACACCCAGAGCGACATGGTGTCCTGCCAGTATCCCATGTGTGACACTCAGCAGTAACATTAGTGAGCACCGTGTAAATGATCCTTTAATATTTGTGACTGTGGTCTTTTTCTGCGTGAATACACTGCTTGCTATTACGTCCCAAAACTTAACTTTAAGTTTTAGCGTTCAGTAACTTCCTGTGTAAGTTTCCCAGACCGAGAGGGATGCCGTCTTTCCTGGAGTCTTACGTAATTTGAGAGCAGGTGTTAAAATTAAACTTTGGAGAAATAAATGCAGTGAAGTCGAAGGTGGGACTGGTAGCGAGGCGGTGAACTGCTCGCTGAGAGCCCCACGCAGCGCATTCCCCGCCGCTATTTGAGCTAGCGCTAGTCAGCCGTCGCTGCTTAAGGGCCGGTCTGGGATTATGGACGAGCGCTGGCGGTTAGCGATTAGCGGTTAGCACACTACTGACCCTCGCCAAGACGCCTCGGGTTACGGAACGTCTCTGTCTGGAAAGGCGGTGCACAGACCGAGGCAGATAGCGTTGGCATCTTCAGCGCCAAAGAGCTGCACTGCTACACATTATAACAACAGATACTCTCTGCTATCGCCATAATTATCATCATCACGATTATCATCATAATTATAATAATTATTATTATTAGGGGCAGCAGTATAGCCTCACACCTCCAGGGTGATGGGGTCAGTTCCTACCTCTCTGTTCGTGTGCAGTTTCTCTCTGTGCCTGTACTGCTTTTCTCCTGTGACTCACACTTTCCATGGTATAAAGACGTGACTCTTTCATAGAACGTGCTCCAAGCTGCCCCTCTGCCTCTGTGCTCTGCCTTGGTCTGGCCTTCCTAGCTCATGAAGTAGAACATAGTGCTAATAATATGAAAGTCATGGGTTCAAATCCCTGGGATTGTATATAAATTCCTCCTACTGTAAGTCTCGTTGGATAAAAGTGTTGGATAACTGTGCAAATGTGACCCCTTCCAGGATGTCACCCAGCTCTGATTTTAATCTGCGGAGAATTTCATGGGAAAGGCTACAACCCAAGAGCTCAAACTGTTATTCTTACATGGTTCAACAGCAAAACAACATATCTCGTACGAGCCAATTTTCATTCATCCATCTTCACATAGAAATGAGTAGGAAAGACACCAGCTGAACATAACTCACACCGAGAGCAGTAACGCGAGAGAGCAACAGCACCGACCGGGTCTTGAACCCACATGGAATTACTGGGCAATGGGATGCCTGCAGGCCCGCTTGTCCCGGCCTGACGCCGCTCAGTGGCCCTGGGCAGATTGGCTTCTCACCTTGTACACGTTGATGGGGATGTTGATGGAGATGTAGATGAGATCGCCCAGAGCCAGGTTTGCGATCAGGGCATTGGGTCCGTTCCTCATGCACTTGTTCTGGTAGATAATCCTCAGCAAGGTGGTATTGCCCACGATGCCCACCACGAACACCAAGCAGGAGAACACGGTGTTGATGTACTTGAAGCAGTGGCTGATTGACGTCGGCGCGGTGCACGGAGGGGGGGGCACCGGTGAGGTCCGCACCGAGTCGTTGGAGTCCTCCAGCCTGCGGGGGGCATCGGGGAAGCCCCCCAGCCAGGGGGAGCCGGTGCCGTAGGGACCCAGTAAGGGCAAAGAGGCAGGGATGCCCCGGTCTGCAGAGTTACCTGTGCTGTTTGTCTGATAGCTTCCCCTCGTCGTAAAAAGGACCAAAAGTACACAGAGTCTGGCAAGTCCCATGTTGGCTGGGTGCTGAGGGTGGTCCTCCAAGCAGCCAGTCTGGGTGACAAGGCAGACAAAAACCACAGTCATTTACACCATTACGGGACAGCAGAATTACTGATTTGTAATTAAATCAAAATCCATGGCTCAGGAGATTTACCATTGACTGCTTTACCAATGGAAGGCAGAAATGCTGTATTCTGTGTTATTCCCCCTTAGAGTAAGCTATAACATTTCATAAGTAAAGGTTTAAACAAAAGCAAAAATGACATAAAAACACTGTATATGGGTTATTAGTGAAACGGGCGCAGACGGGTGTGTCAAAACGGGGAAATCGCATCTCCAGAAAATGCGTTAAAAGCCCATTGATCACTGGGACCGGGACACGTAAAGGTACCGCGTTTCTACTGAAAGAGCTTAATGTCTGCTTAAGGCAGAATTAATAAGCAAGAAAGAGACTTAAAAAGTATATTAATATTTTGGATACATCTCTCTGTTTAACTGATATGTATCAGGGTATACGTTGTGCATGTATAATATAGCGGATCAGTGAAGGTGTTATTTTAGCGACAATTAGGTGATAATATGTTCACGTTTCATAAGTAAATAAAGACGCGCACCTACCGTTGCAGAAAGTCGCGTCTCTCGTGGAAACCGTCGGCTCGTGCCCGGGACGCCTGGCTGCGATCACATGACCCGCTAGCTCGCCTGCTGTGGGGCGCTTTGATTTCCCCCTCTGTCCTCTTCTGCCTTACTCTCTCTCTCTCTCTCCCTCCCTCCCTCTCTCTCCCCACCTCACTCATCCGCTCTCCCTCTCCCTGTTCCGCTCTCCCTTGTTCTCTCTCTCTCTCTCTCTCTCTCTCTCTCATTCCCTATCTCTCTCTGTCCCACTCTCCCACCTGAACATGGCTATCTTCCTAAATAAATGGATGCTAACTGGCAGTTATGAATAAGTTGATTAAAGTTCTATGCACTACTGTCATGGAACCAAGTCAATACCACACTACCACAAGCTGTCGTGTCCTACCCTAACCCTAACCCTCACACAGAATCAGTATTATAGTATTATTTACTATAATAGTACACTGTTTTGCACAATTGTTGAACAGGGTCACTTATTGTAAGTGATATAGTAATCATCCTGCATAACATCGATTCCTCAACTCACCACTGCTTTCCATTACTTTGAAAGGATAAATTCCATTGTGTAATTTTTCTACAGTTTATAGAAATGAAAAAACACAACAATTGTTCCTGGTCTCCCCTGTGTCTGTGTGTGTGTCTGTGTCTGTGAGTGTGTGTGTGTGTGTGTGTGTGTGTGTGTGTGTGGCTTTAACCTGTGTGCCAAGAGGAGCATGTTTGCTGTTTGTCAGTGATCTAGCTGGTTGGTGTCTGGTTTCGCAGGAAGGGCAGCACTGAAAGTGGCTGTTTCATCACCTGATGAAGATCTGCGTGTTTTCTTATAGCTTAATGCGGTTAAACGTTGGCTGTAATATTAATGAAACGACTAGCGACCTGAAAATGGTGTTAATAGGTATTTGTGCATATAAGTGCAGAAATCGGATGTAAATAAGGCAGTATTATGTACAGGTACTTAGATATGACGATGATGCACCAAATTGAAGTTCCTGCTCAGGCTCAGTGTGTGTGTGTGTGTGTGCGTGTGTGTGTGCGCATATGGTCTAGGTATACATCACATTGTGGGGACCAAATATCCCCTGCTGTACTCCAGTGATATGTGGATTGATATCTGCATTGCATGCAAGATTATGGACAAGAAATGGACGGATGAATCAGCTTTATTTATTGATCATTACCTGAAGGCCTGTTATATGTGTATTATCACTGCCAGCTGTTTTTAAAAGACACAGATGGCTTTGTTGGTTCTGCTTGGGGCATCGACACTGTATTCCTCACTGTCCACAGCTTGGGGCCAGAAAGCATTTAGCTTGTGTACAGCGGCTTGCTTAGGAATGCAAGAGGGCAGCTGTGTGTGTTAGCAAAGGGGGAGATTCCTGCCCAAGATTCACCCAAGCGGCAGCCGCTAGAGGGACACTGGGTCATCAGGGGCCATCGTCACTTTGGCCATTTCAGTGGAGCCCAGTGACATCACCAGCCCCCATGAATTAATTAAAATATAAAGCAAGCAACATAAAACAGTTTTATCTTAGGCCAGCTGCAACTGAGTGTGGTATGGACCAATGGGTTATGGCACTGTACCTATGATCAGAAGGTTACTGGTTCAAATCCCAAAGTCAGCAGAGTGATGTCATTATTGGGCCCCTGTGAAATGCCCTTAACCCCAATTGACCCTGCTTTCTCAATTGTGCATTGCTTTGAATAAAAGTGTATGATAGGTATAGCTACTTCACCAGTTTGTGAAAGTGTGTTTTTCTGAAAGATGCATTTGACGAAGGTGATTAAGAAAATGTTTAATTACAATGAAAGGGACCTAATGCTGAAGTGTGGATGGGGTAATTAAGAGGAACTGTCCATGATCTGTACATTTCTCTAGAAGTGCCTTGTTTTCCTTTTAAGGGGTCGTTAGAGTTTGTTAATAATGAAGATTGTAAGCGGTGAGCCCTTGACCTGCTCCGCGGCGCCCCCTTTCATGTTCCTGCACTGTCGCCGGTCCTCATCACAAATTAATGGCATTCCCTCTGAAGTTTGAGCCGGCATCCTGCCAAATCGCGCACACGCCCGGATGACATCTGCCATCCCCTCGGACTCTGGGGACATGCTGGTTCTCTGCGAGTCCACGGCAAGTCCTGAACCGGGGCTTCCGACGAGAATGACAGGAGCGGTCTTTTGTCTTCATTACAGCTGAGAAACGTGAGCTTTTGTACGCCGACTGCGAACGAGAGACTTCAGGAAGAAACATGTCCTGATTGTTTGCCTGTTTACAGGTTCACAGTGATATTTGCGTTCAGCCAAACTTCATAAGCAAATCTGCTTTTCTGGGAAAATGACCCAGCAAACAGACCATGCTGGTGAAGAAATGAGAGGAGAGTCCATAAAGACCACTGCTGAAAATATGCAGAGAGATGCCAGTTCAATCCCATATCAGAAAAAGCAGCACTTCTGTGCAATATCACAGAAGGCAGAGGGATTGATTAATTCAGGGCCTACATGACAGTTCTTCTTATTAACTGTGAAATTACATGGAGTCAGCAGTGTGCTTTAGCCTTCCATGTGCAGTCACATATGAGTCACATGTGAAATTCCTAGTGCCAGTATTTTTAATATGTTTTAGACTTTTATTTCACTAAAATAATGTGAAATACAGTGATTAAGAATAAAATGTTAACTAAAATTAATTTCAAATAATCCATCCATCCATCCATCTTCATACAGCTCCTCCTGGCGAGACAACAGCATCCTGAGAAGATCAGGCCAGATCATTCTTTCTGAGGCTCATTCCAGTTGATCTCCAGGCATTTCCAAACCAGCTGGGATATTTAATCCTTCTGGCATCTTCTGTGGGGCCTCTGCCCAGAGCTGCTTCCTTAGGACCCATCTCCGTAGCAGCCAGCTCAGCTGACTCATCTAGACCTGAGGGAGCAGTATCTCTGTTTCAAGGTCCCTCCAAATTTTCCAGACACCTCACCTTCCCACAGGGAATGAGTCCGGCAGTCCTGTGGAGAAACCACACCTCAGCCACATGTTCTCATGACCTTGTCCATCTCATTACATTAGGTGACAATGAGTAGACCAGTAAAACACAGGCCCCATGGCCCTCGTGTTTGGAAGTACTGGTTCTCATCCGTGCCGAATCTAATCCCTGCCGCTTCACACTTGATCTCGAACCCTTCAAGGTTCCATCCGCCAGCCAAGACCATAGCCCCTACTGGGTTACTTGGGAGGTCTGGCCACCAGGCCCTCGGTGGCAGCACCACCCCCAGGCTGGGCTGGAGGGCCCCGTGCCAGTGACCCCAGCCTGGCCCGGGTACTCTGGCAGTTATATGGCCATTTCTGGACTGCTGCTTAGCTGGCTTCTCCCCATAGACCTGATGTCTAAGCCAGACAGATCATGTAGATAAGAGCAGCTCAACGAGCGAGGGTACCCTAACAAGTGAGAGTACCCTAGTGACTGAGTGTACCCTAATGACTGAGTGTGCCCTAACAAGTGAGGGTACCCTAGCGAGTGAGAGTACCCTAACGATTGAGTGTACGCTAGCGAGTGAGAGTACCCTAACAAGTGAGTGTACCCCAATGAGTGAAAGTACCCTAGCGAGTCAGTGTACCCTAATGAGTGAGTGTACCCCAATGGGTGAGGGTACCCTAGTGAGTGAATGTACCCTAATGAGTGAGTGTACCCCCACTAATGGGAGTACCCCAGCGAGTGAGTGTACCCTAACAAGTGAGGGTAGCCTAGTGACTGAGTGTACCCTAACGAGTGAGGGTACCCTAGCAAGTGTGTGTACCCTAACGAGTGAGTGTACCCTAACGAGTGAGGGTACCCTAGCAAGTGTGTGTACCCTAATGAGTGAGGGTGCCCTAGCAAGTGAGTGTACCCTACGGTACTCATGTGGTATAGCGGGTGAATTGTGCATGTTTACAGGCAAAGCACAGTTGGCTGCACATCAGCTCTGCATATTTACGGTGCTCTGAACTTTGTGCTGGCAATAGGCATCATGTACAAAGCTGTGAATTCGCATTCACTGGCCTGTCTCTCATGTTTCTTTTATTAAGATGGGTCTATCTGGCAGCGCCCTCATTTCTTGCAGTGCTTTATAGGAAATGCATTTTCTAGTGACACATCAAAGGTGGAGACCTTCTGAGGACTTGAGCAAACTTGCACTGAGGTGAATTTGGCATGGTGATCAGTCACATGAGGCTGGGAGATAACATGGACCAGTACATCTTCCTCTGCCAAAGTGAGGGTGTAAGTGCAGCAGTGATGCCGAAAAGCTGCTTGATTAGCTAGCAGCCACGGGTCCCACGCATCAACCATCTCCATCAGCCATGGGTCCCACGCATCAACCATCTCCATCAGCCATGGGTCCCACGCATCAACCATCTCCATCAGCCACGGGTCCCACACGCCAACCATCTCCATCAGCCATGGGTCCCACACGCCAACCATCTCCATCAGCCACGGGTCCCACGCATCAACCATCTCCATCAGCCACGGGTCCCACACGCCAACCATCTCCATCAGCCACGGGTCCCACACGTCAACCATCTCACTCCCATTCTTAAATCTCTTCACTGGCTCCCTGTTTCATTTAGAATTGATTACAAGGTTGCCCTTCTTACCCACCAGTGTATTTATGGGGACGCCCCTCCCTACCTCAAAGAACTTATCACCCAACACTCGTCCACACGCAACCTCCGCTCTGTATCAGTACATCTTTTGAAAACCCCTAAGACTAAACTCCATAGCATGGGAGATCGAGCCTTTTGCGCAGCTGCACCTAGACTGTGGAATGCTCTTCCTGAGTATCTGAGGATGCCACAGACTGTTGATGCTTTTAAATCTGGTCTTAAAACTTATCTTTTTAACAGGGCTTTTCGGGTTGAATTAATTTTGTAGCACTTTGAGATTTGCGTTCAAATATAAAGTGCATTATAAATTAAATGTATTATTATTATTATCTCCATCAGCCACGGGTCCCACACTCCAACCATCTCCATCAGCCACGGGTCCCACACGCCAACCATCTCCATCAGCCACGGGTCCCACACACCAACCATCTCCATCAGTTTGCCGATGGGGTTGTGGGCCAGCAAAATTTGTCATGGGGATCCTGCTCCCTCCTGCCTTGTCCTCTGTGGGCAATAGACCAGGGGCAGTTCTTAATCCTATTCCAGCCTTAGCTGTAACTCCCAATTTAACCACCCTCTGACTGAAAAAAAGATCACTATTGGTCTCCAGCACACTTTCCCAACATGCACTCTTTACATCCATCTCCTCCCTTTCATTGTCCCATAATCTGAGAGATCTCGCTGTTTTTACTATTAACCAGCAAGGCTTCACTATCTCTTTGAAGCGATTAACACAGAGACACTAAATGGCTTTTATTACCCAGCTACTCATAAGGAAGAGTCTAACAGCCAGATGAACAGGTTCCCTTTTCTCATCTGTGTATTTAGAGAGAATCCCAAACACTGAAGCAATTCTCTGTGGTGAGTTTCTACCCTCCCAGTCGACATATGATACCATGCATTAAACAGTAAGGCGGTTGCAGTAAAAGCAGCGCCCTGTTTTAAAGGAGTCTGAGAGCTCACTAGTCTCATGCTAACAGATTCTGCTGACATGCTGTCTTTTAAAGAAAATAAAAACATCATTGTGTTTTTTCCTGACGATTAAGGTTTCATTAGAGCAAAGCATTGAAACGCCAAGGACAGGAAAGAGAACGTTTGTCTGAAAGGGAAGATAATCCCATCTGACAAAGACTCCAGCGGGAGCGCTGACTGGGCCCTAACTGCTGTATAATTATGCGCTTATTGTATTAAGGGATTTCCTGCATTCACAGATCAGATTCCAGTCGCCCGGGAAGCCGGGGAACTCGTTTGCCATGCTCCTGTTTCCACGAGTACGCCACTTCTGCTCCTGGTTTATTTACAGCTGTTTTAACCCTACATGTGTGTCTACGAAGCATGAGCTTTGATCCCTCAGATGCTACGCATGGAGTCCTGATAGATTTTCCTGACGCATCCAGTGTCATAACAGCACACCGCGCCTCTAATGAAGGCACAGAACAGCTGGAAAGGATGGACCTAATGTGTGGAAGTCGTCTCACCAACATGACAGAAATCTTTGATGTGTCCAATGACAGTTTTGTCATCAGGATGATGTAAAGTATTCGGTAATGTTTACAAATAGCCATCGTACGAAATATCCAGGTAACGTATGTGCTGGACGTGCGGGAGCATGTCTGTTGAGTTGTTGCCTCCCACCGCACACAAACCCTAAACACATACATGCCACATGTTTCCAAGGTGAGACTCTGTCCTCTTGTCCCTTAGTACAATGAGGACCTGACTAACAGCCGGCAAAGAGCAGGGAAGCAGCAGGCCAGGAAAACACACTGCACGTATAATTAATCTGTCCAATTATATTTTGTTCATTACAGTCTGCATCCTTTGTAGTTTGTTTGATTTATCATTTAATGTCTGTAAAATGGGACAAAGGCTGCCGTTGGAACATAAGGAGCCTGTAAATGGCACGGAGGATGCAGAGCTTAACTGCTAATACAGTGATTCTCGTTTCCTGGATGTAGAAGACCTCACATGCAGCCACTATCTGTGGATTCAGAGCCAGGCGTTCTGAAAATACCACATTCATTACTCTGCAACTTTACATGTTCCATAACCTCTTCTGCAGTGCTGTGTCACGGCGAGTGGGGGCCTCCCCTGCGGATCACAGACACCGAGCCAGGAAGCGGAGCCCCCAGCCCGAGCTGTGAGGACACGGTGCTGCTTTACTCACATTCATTTCAGTTACAGTGCGATTGCATTTCAGCTATGCGACAATGGATCAGTGTGAAGTCATAAGCATTTAAGGAATCCATCAAAGCGACAACTCAATGTCAGTCTCCTTTGTGCACAATAGAAGGTATGATAACAGAGGATGTTAAATACAGGGAGTCACAAAGTTAAAAACATCCGACATACGGACAAGTCCGACCTACATACGAACTGCTGTAAAGCCTGTTAAATATAATATAGTTATAAGGCACTCGCGTATGTACACATTGCTTTGTGAAGCTTGTGAAAACATTGTCAGCAGTTTGTCGCTCGAGGTATATTACCGTATGCAGTTACTTTTATTATTACTGTATTATTATCATTATTATTGTCATTATGTACTAATTTGACTCAAAGACAGACGTAGGGAATGGATCTCGTGCCTAGCCGGGGACCACCTGTATCTCAGCGTGACTGGTCAGGAAATTCAGTATTAAGGTGTTGAGAGTGGTACGGTTATCAGCTGTAGTGGGTCGAGGGTGCCGGATGCATTTATCGCAGACGACAGCCCGGCACTGCAGCACGGTACAGACTGTCCTCATCCATCAGAGCTAGTCTGGGCGTACAGGCCCCTGAAAGTGGGAGGAGTTCAGGTGGGCAGAGTCTTCAGTCACATGGTCTGATACAGGTTTTGACAGATTTGAGAAAAACAAAGTCATTGTAAACAGGAGTGACTGCTCTGCTGCAGCCTTTAATAACAATTACAGCCTCTTTGAAATGTCACCTGTCTAGTGTTCTAGTGTAACTCTGGAATAGCAGCAACAGTATATTATTTATCAATGACCAGCATATAGATTAGAATTGCTGCCACCTAGTCCTATTTTAAGTCAATTTAATTTATACGTCACACAGAAAACTAAGTACAGTTTATTGGTATATCACAGCGTATTGCAGGACCTTAAGGGCCTGTACAGAATTCAGCCGGACTCAAAGTATGAAAAGACATCGACCCGTTTGGCAGCTTTTGGCTCCTATCTCAGCGGAAGCAGAATTTCACCGTGCAAGTCTGCCAAAAGATTAAATAAAAACAGTCACTGACTGACTGTCAGACTTCCTCCACAGAGTTCCCTGGGATCCCATAAAACCAGCAGCTGCTCCCCGAGATCCTGTAAAACTAAAACCTGCCGCTGGTCCCTGGAATCTGGTAAAACTTGCCGCTGGTCCCCAGGATCCAGTAAAACCTGCTGCTCCCTGGGATCCTGTTAAACTTGCAGCTGCTCCCCAGGATCCTGTAAAAGTTTCTGTTGCTCCCCGGGATCCTGTATAACCTGACATTGGTACCTGGGCAAAACCTGTTGCTGCTTCACAGGATCCAGTAAATCCTGCTGCTGATCCCTGGGATTTTGTAAAATCTGCCGCTGCTCACTTTGAACCCATAAAACCTGTCACTGGTCCCTGGGATCCTGTAAAACCTGCCTTTCCTCCCTGGGATCCTGTATAACCTGCCACTGGTCCCTGGGATCTGGCAAAACCTGCCGCTGCCTCCCAGGATCCAGTAAAACCAGTCACTAATCCCTGGGATTCCACAAAACCAGCCACTGGTCCCCAGGATCTCGTTAAACCTGCCGCTGATCCCTGGGATCCCATACAACCTGCCACTGATCCCTGGGATCCCATAAAACCCTCCGCTGTTCCCCAGGATGTTGTAAAACCCACTGCTGATCCCTGGGATCCCGTAAAACCTACTGTTGGTAAAACCTGCTTCCATGGAGTAACATACTAAGTCAAGGGCCATTGAGTGAAGCCCATCTGGGAACAATTCTGTTGTGCAGAGGAACCGCCGCACACAATCAGCACTCTCAGCTGGGCCATAGACATCCATCTCTGGTTTAATGCTTCTGTTATGCGAAGGCACTTGGAAAGATAGTGAGGATGTTTTCAAGATGCTTACTCCCACAGCTAGAAAAACACCTTACCCTACGGTACTTGCCCGCAATATTCCCTAGAAAAAACGCTGAATTATGTCAGAACTAGCTGGTATTACTGTGAGTTAGTAACATTAATGTATCCTGATTTATCCTACATTCAGCTAAAAATATACAATCAAATTATTTCTCATCAGTTTTGCATTTTCGAAGCTTTCTTCTTTATATGAGTTGCAAATTCCCACAGAAACACACAATCATTGTAGAAAATATGCATGTTTTGTAGCCTACACAAGACCCAGTAGTAAGTCTGGGCCTGGGAATTGGAAGACCTAATTTGCAAAGGTTTCATACAAACCTTTGTCTGAATATTACAGTCAATATTAAACAAACTGCAGGACTGTTATCATACATGATGAACTTCTCAGTTTCAAGACAATTCATGCAAGACACACAAGTTATGCTATGAATGATTTACTTCTTGTCCAAAGAGGAACCTCAGTTAAGTAATCACAGTGATGACAGCATTGGAGGTGTCCTCTCTGACCTCCTGGGCTGGTCTCCAGGGTCATCACACACCAAGAGGTCAACTAGAGAGAACAGTTATGGTCAGGACCTTAGATCTTCAGGGCCCTGGGACCAGATGTTTCCTCCATCCTCACACACGTGTCCACAGTGCCGTGGAAATACCCATGATGCCGTGACAAAAGCAATACATTCAGTGATTCATAAACCGCAAAATATTTTATTTTTTATTGCCTTATTTAAAACAGCAATAAAAAGAGAGAGGCTAATTTGACAGAATATTAACGAGGCAAAAAAATGCCTCAGTTCAATTAAAAACGTACCAGGTTTCTTTGAATCTTCTGGTATAAGAAGCCAATTAAGTGTTTTTGGTTAGATAACTGTTTTTCCACAATCTACCAGCACTCAGATGTAAATCTTTCGGATGCATCGCTTTACGCCAATGGTGATCAAATGGAGTGCATGCAAACAACAATAAAGAAAGTGCTCTGTGTTTTATAACACTAATTAAAACCCTATGTCAGTGGAACTAGTGCTGTGATGTTAGCGCTGTTGATTTGGAAAGAGTAATTCTCTGCAGCAGCAATAAATCCCACACAGAGAACTCCTAAAAGGTTTTGAAATCTTTTATAAAGTCTGTTAAAGCAAATTTGAATTTTATGTTTTTTTAACTGCAGGTTCTCCATCTAGTGCTTCTTTATATCAGTCATTAGTCTTTGTCAGCGGGTTGGCTGCATGGCTCAGCAAAGATCACAGAAATGATGTCTTGTTCATTCTCTGCTCAGTCTGGGTGCTGAATACGGAGAAAAGGTTCACAGCTTAATCTTTGCTCTTAAATGCTTCCTGTAACTACGATTTTAAAGTAAAAAAATAAGCTGCACTGGATCTAATGTCAATACAAACATCATAGCAGGATGATGAGGACTCCCGGAAAAAAAGTGACTTCAATTTTGGTGTTTGAACTCTGTGTGTGTATATCAGTGAAAAAGATCTGTGTGCAATTTTAACCAAATCATTTAATAAAACTGTTCTCTTGTCCTTCTGGGAAGAGAAACCCTTCAGCTAAAATTAAGAAAAACAAATGACTCGAGCTCCAAAAAAAAAAATACGAAAATGAAGGAAATTTAGAAAAAAAAAAATTAAATTCCAATATAACAACAAGCGGCTCGTACATTTCATCTGATTTTCTGAGCTGAGTCACACTTAAAGACAAAAGATACATTTTAAAAACTTAGATCATTATACATAATACATGCGCATACGCGTGTAAATATTCCAGTGAAAGCTCCTTAAACAATAAACTTTAAGCTTAAAGCTGGCTGCTCCGCCCGGCACTGTTATACTTCCCAAGGAGCCACAACTGAGAGCTTTTCCCAGCCCTTTGCTACTTTGTTTACATGTCGCTTTGAAACTTGGTCTTTATCGCTTAAATGTGGTGCCCCTCAGATTTACAGGGCAGTATTCCCCAGTTCCACACATACTTTCGGCAAATTGTGATTGTATCTGCCCTCTACAGCAGCACTGATAGTGCGATGCTGCTCCTTGTTCCCTGATGCAGGACGCTTGCAGATTCTACCCCGCATTTTTTGTCCTGCTGCACTGAGCTACCGTCGCTACGACACGGATTCCTTTGATGAACCCATAGTTAGACCATGAACGACTCTGTCATCTTTCAAAGCATAAGGCCTGACGCTACTTCATCATTTCCGGCATTATTAAATCGGAGATTCCAGTACATTTATGGAAAGTGGGTCGGCCAGGTGGCAGGTTCCCTGGCGACCATCCGTCAGACCCTGTATCTGCGGTGAGATCTTGCAGGAGCCCAGCATGAGCTGCAAAGGCTTTGGCTCTGCTTTGGTTCTCAGACTGACGCCGACTCTGCTCTGAGCAGAGCGTGCGTGACCACCGCTCCCAGCTAAATGGACCGTGATGTGATCTCAAAGACTTTTTGCTACTGAGAGAGATGTGGTCAGGAAGGACATATTGATTGTGCATAAATACAGATACGTATCTTATCAGAGTCTACTTCTACGTGAAGTGACTCAGGCAATATAGATACTGGGTATTTCAGGAGTTCCTTGAGATCTTTGGAGTTTTGAAAAATCATGTTACCTGTAAACCTGAAATATTTTTCTGAGGAGAAGTAACACAGGGAGCTTCCAAAGAGACTGGCCGCAGTATCAGCGCATCCATTATGCTGGCAAATGCCTGTTCCTGTTACTTCCTCATAGTTTTGGCTGAACGTTTTCCCACAGTTCCCAATGCTGACCTTATTTTTTCGGTTTTCTCATGCAACGAGCACCAAATTCTGCTTGGTGAAAGACCAGCAAGCTGTCCGCTTGTCCAACATTTCACACAGGAAGTCCTCTTGGCAGGATGTGTGAGCAGACTGAAATTACGCACGAGTGACGTCATCTGCGGTCCTGTGGGGCAGAGCTGAGTCACACTATATCACATTTCTTCATTCAGCTGGGGATAACAGGCCCTGACCACAAGACGAGCAACACTGATACTCCCAGCAGTTCAAACATCTCAGAGTTTATTTCAGTTAATCTTGCAGACTTCATTTCAACAATGCAGCGTATCCATCCATCAACAATCCATAACTGCTTGTCCAGTAACAGGTCACAGTGAGTCTGGATCGCATCCCAGCAAACACAGGGGCATGAGGCAGGGGCCCAGTTAGACATGGTGTCACACCCCTGAAGAGCCAACACATCACCAGAGGAAACAGGAGCAGCCAGAGAAAACCTGTACATGGACCGGGAGAAGATGCAAACTCCACACCCGCCGTGCCAAGGAGGGGAATCGACCCCACAACCCTGGAGACAAGAGCCAGCAGTGCTACCTAATGCTACATAATACTAGGAACATAGTACACATGTTACAGTATATTATGAAAATACACTTCTGTGCAGGGCCATCGCCCTGGGGGGACGGTATGTTTTTCTGGGCCTCGGACTGATGGCCCCCCCTTCTTTCAGCAGAATGTATCAACGGGGCTCAAAGTGACATTTTATCAGGCGCCCAGAAAACCTTGCAACGCCCCTGCTTCCAAGTGATTGGTAAGAAAAACCTTTTTCAACTGCAATAATGAACAGTATCTGTGACTCTAACTAGGACAGATGGATGGATGGATGGATGGATGATGGATGGATGGATGGATGGATGGAACAAAGAGTATGTTTGGTGCAAACCTGCCTGAGGGGAGCTGACCACACTTTCAGTAACTCTGCCAGCTATCTGCACTGAGGTTAAGGAGGCACTGGGCTGCTCTTGTGCTTCACTCGTTCCTGGCACGCAGAGAAAGAAGGAAAAGAGAAACAGAGATGAAAGCAGACACAGCTTGTGTCATAAGTGCCTGTGCAGATCTCTGTTTGTAGTCAGACGGGAGTGTTCCGATAAGCGGCTCGGGGATATGGGCTCCTTTCCTGCTTAAAAACAACACTTGTGACTTTCACCCTGACCTGTTTAGTTTGGACTTGGGCCTCAACTAATGGATTTTAGCATGCTATTTAAGCATTAGTTTGCTATCTTAACAATTATTCAGGGTACTTATTATTGATAGCATGACAGAAGTTGAAATGACTATTTTTGATTTAGTTGACTATTTTTTTCATGATTTTCATCAGTTAACAATAACAAGTATCAATACACCGCGCATTCGACGCTAATCACACGCTGTTTGTCTGTGAACTCTGCCTCCTATAGAAATCAGTTGTTTGCGTTAATGTTACAGTCGCGTTAAAGCTAGCGCTGAGATTAAAGCACGTTTTTTCCCATGGTACGAGGCGGCCGGGAGCGCGTCTTAGGAGGCAGCGAATGCAGCGGGGGAGGCCGGGGAGTGCACGGATCCGGAAAAACTGCCCGTTCGGAGCTGTGTTGCAATAGGAAAGTGATGTCCAAAGTAAGCACATGTATCACTGAGAAGGCATCTGCGGTCCTGCAGGCGGTGCAGTAAAGCGGCCGGTGTTCTGTCGAGTTGAGCTACTTTGTCGAGTTAGGCTACCGTAGTGCTAATCAATAGCCCTAACCCTAACTCTTACCCTAACCCTAACCCCTAAAACCTAACCCTAATCCCAAAACGGTGAAACTGCACATGCGCAGAAAGGCTCCATAGCACATCTCCATAGGTAGCTCAACTCGTCAGAACACCGGCGCCCGCGAAAGCGCCGCATTAAAAAAATAAAACAAAGACCGAAGTATTAATTATAAAATGCTAAAGAAAAGTGACTGATTATTTCTTATTTTAACTGCTGTTCTCCGGGAGGGACTGCAATTCCAGTTAAAGGCAAAAACAAACATTTTCTTAGGTGAAACAAGATCATATATTTGAAAAATGTCTTCGCTAGAAGAGGAAAGGACTACGCGGTGCCGTGGGAGTTTTGGTATTGTCATGACATCAAAGAAAACACATACATTAACCTCCCGCTAACATTAACCTCCGGTGTCTGCCGGTATGCGGACTCGTCTGCCATTTTAAGTCAGGTTTATCTATAAAACACACTCTTGACAAGCAGCCCACCCACTACTAGTTGCTAAAAAAAAATAGATTAAAAAATGTTAAACCGGTGAATTTTACGAGTTACTTAAAGTGCTGGGTTTGGTTTAAGCCTTGGTACGGACCGAATCAGCCCCCCCCAAACACACTGAGTACTCCTGAGGTATCGGTAGGGACATGCCCTCATAGTCCATACACAAATCTACGCCCTTGTGTTACATTTCTGCTGAAGCAGAATGAGACCAAACGATGGAATCGGCAGTTGACACGGGCCCCTGCTCCGTGACGGACCAACGCTTCAGTTTTTACGAACCGTGTGGTTTATGTGAGGCTACTTCACTTCCATTTTGGGTTTATTTGTTCCCTCTGATCTTTTTAAACATTTTTCCTTGGTCTGATGTTTTACTCATGTGGCTGTGTTTGATTTTGAACAGTGACTTAATGTTGAGAATGGAATTTTATCAATAAAAAATTATCATTAAAATGTTATTAAATCTCTTTGGCTTTTTTCTGTTTATCGCTGTGAAATTTGTGCAATTATTTTATTACATTGCAGACTGGCAATCTGACCGAAACCTTTTCGTTTTTTAATGATCCTTTTTATTCCTGTGTTGCTAATTAAACTGTCAGCTAAGAAGCGTGTGAGAAAAGGACACCAAAGTCAGGACGCTGGTTTAAGTTACGTCTCTTTGGTTAATTGGGGAGGGGGTTGCAGTATACACTGTATATATGCTGTGTATATTGTTTACAGTGTACACTGTTTGCTGTGTGTACTCTTTACAGTGAGTATACACTGTATATAGTATTCACTGTAAATAACATGCGCAACAAACATCATACACTGTAAGCAGTATACACTTTATACAGTATACACAGCAAACAATATGCACAGCAAACAGTATATACCAGAGGTCACTAACAGGCGGACCGCGGGCCGGGTCTGGAGCCAGAAGCTGTACTATACGGACCCGGACCGATAGCCAAAACATTAAGTTATTATTTAAAACCTGACGGGACGCTTCTATTTTAACCGGC
>JAOYFF010000015.1:5270362-5281286 GCA_025773925.1 Cryptomyrus ogoouensis | reverse complement strand
CACCCCCTGTGCCACCTGCACCACCCCCCTGCAGCGTTCTTACATAATTAAACTCTGCTGCAGTTCCACTCTGATAAATGTTGCAGCTCAAGCAAAAATAAAAATTTTTAATTTTCACTATTTCATGTCCAAAAAGGTAGAGCTGCTCGGGCTCCTCACAGGACTCCTTATGTCAGGCCCCGAAATGCTGCCAAATCATGTGGGAGGCGTGTAACACGGTACTTAACCAGGACACGACACTTACACTAAAATTATACAGCTGATGCATAAACTGCCATTATTTACACCCTGCTATCCACTTATTAAGGCAAACAACTGCATTCACAACTGTATATATACAGCTGTGTGTATCTACTCTCCTAGGTCAATGCACACTGCACTTTAAATACATTACTTATCTCTCTTCACTGTATATTGCACGGCAATCGTTTCATCTGTCACCACTTGTGTGCTGAAGATGCCCTTTTTAATGCAGCCCAGGCACACTGCACCTTAGATATGCTGCTGTCTCCTGCTGTCAACTGCAAAACGTACATTACAGTGCAATCTAAGATTCATCTTTTTCTTCTATTTTCTATTTTATTCTATTCTATGTATATATCGTTAAATTAATTCTTATACATTGTCTGCACTTTTTATATTCTTATCTATTGTACATTGTAACTTTAAATTCTTGTTTACTCTTGTTTGCACAGTCTTTGGATCGGTCAGGATTCACTTCACTACATGTTGTACTTGTTATAACTATGTATGTGATGAATAAAGAATCTTGAATCTACTCCGTTTGAGGTATGCAGCTGTGAATGCTGGGAAAATGTGCCAGGACTATGAAAACCAAAAAATGGTGAAAGACAAAGGACAAAACTGCAAATAGTGAGTGCAATGCTTAGTAGCATTATAGGCATCTGTATTTGTATCTGGGTGGTCATGGGTTCAAATCCCATTTTTAACAGTGTAATCATATTACCACTAGACCCTAACGGCACAAGTCTCCTTTTATGCTATGTTCATATGTTTTGTGGGGTAATGCGTGCATCAGGCAATAGGGGTCTGTATTTGTGTATGCTGGTCATGGGTTCAAATCCCATTTTAGCAGCATAATCATATCACCACTAGACCCTAAAGACATTAATCTCCTTTTATGCTACGTTTCATGTTATATACCAACCTGATCAGTGGTTGAGTGTTATTTAACTTTTCTCATATTATTTATCAATATATCATACATTTAAGAAAGCAGTGTCAGGCAGTCCCTGGAGCAGCTGGGGGGGGGGGGGTCAGGGTCCTGGCTCTGCTGTAAAAGTCAGCACCACATATAAAGATCATTTATAACTCTTTAAATTCGGGGGGGAGGGCAATTCTGTTGTGTGATAAGGATCGTGACTGATTTTATTTGCCATTTACTGCTTTGGATCTTCTCTCAGATTCTAGATGTGTGGGAACATCCTGTGGGTCACCAAGCAACGGGAAAGAGGGACAGAAACCGTCTGAATGAACCGTCCAAAGCATAAATGAAGGTGGGAACGTGTGTGAAAATGTTTCAAAAAGTAAAATAAACTGAAAAGTGTTTTTCAACATTTTTTTTTCAAAAATGGCAGTTAGGTATGTTTGTCATTTATAGATCTGTTTAGGAATAATACTGACACTTTATTGATGCCTGCAGGGAAAGGCTCTTTGTACTTGACCCATCCGGCACTCCACAAGACACTTGCAAGTGAAATTCACTTGTAGTGACCCTGCTCAGAGGCCCACAGACATGTGACTGTCGGGCTCAAACCAGCAACCTTCTGCTCACAGGCATAGAGACTTTGCCCAACGATCCGCACGCTGCCCTTGTAATCCTGTCATTGATAATGTTATGCATATTCTGCTTTATGTTTGTATACTCGTTAACTTGTTAAATGTTGTTAAATGTCCATATAGTCAGAAAGTCAGTAAAGATGCTTCCTACAAAACAAAAAATACACCCGTAGTAGAGAGTATTTATTTGCAGTTTTATCCATCAAGAAAAATGGGTAAAGCTGACAGAAGTCAGTTTAAGCACTTTAAATTCATGGATAAGGTGTCTAACCATTACAAAGATAAGAACATAAGAAGAACATAAGAACTATACAAACGAGAGGAGGCCATTCGGCCCATCGAGCTCGCTTGGGGTGATATCTGTGTGTTCCAGCTGGATCAAGCAATCGGGCTTTCATACCCAATATTGGCAGCACAGGAACGGCCTTTAACCCCCCTGCCCCCATAGGCTGGTTCTTTTCCGTAGGGGGGGGGGTCATTTTTCGTAATCTAGTCGTGTGGCTCCAGCAGAACAGGGGTTTGTACTAACAACCTCGCTGAGCTCCTTTCAGCCAAGTGGGGGGGGGAGGTGGGACTCCCCCAGGCCCGTCTCGCTCAGAGTACACCTGCATGGGGGGGGGCGCACGAAGCACTGGGTATGACAGACAGAAGGATTTCATTTTTTAATGGGATTTATCCGGATACCAACCTTGATACACGATTATGTGCATGATTAAACGACTGCGCATAACTCGGCGCTTAAGAGTGACTGGAATGTCAAAGAGATCCACCCCTTAAAAAAACAGCTGAGGATGTTTTAAACAAACACAGCAAACTGTCAGGCTTTGTAAGACTCCGGCTTGCAGAAGCAGAATAGGAGAGATGTCAGTTTTGGGCTTGATGAGAGCGGCGTCCCTGCGGATCCGCCTGTAGCCTCTGGCTGTTCCCCCTTTACCTCTAGGCAACATGGAGAAAAAAACCTTGATTCTCCCAGTCATTTTGCATGGCTGCATCTATATGCAATTAATCACCATCTTACCGTTCCAAAAAAAACCAAAAAAAAACAGCAGGCTTCAGAAAAAAGAGCATCTGGTGCTTTAAGTTACATTTGCCAGGTTTCAGCACAAAGACAGAACTGAACCCAAATACACACATTATGATACTATCTTGTAAGATTGGCAGCAGCCGGTCACCTGGAACACCCTCCCCAGCCCCATGTCTCCACGTGCCTCCAGAACACTGGTTTGCCCATGTACATGTGCACATGTGCGGGCATCACGCCAAGGTGCCAGGTCACCGCGGCCGCTTCGCCGTCGTACTTGTGTCAGCTGTGGATGTAAACAACACCAGCAGGAGGGCTGTATGGGGCTTGATAATACAGCCCAATCCAAAGTAGGGGCTTGATAATACAGCCCAATCCAAAGTAGGGGCTTGATAATATAGCCCAATCAAGTGTGGAGGTTGATAATATAACCCATATAAAAGCCACCCCTCAACCTGCTCCCTTTAGCAGTTGAGGATGTTCTGTGAGACTCTCACACCAGCCCAGGTCACAGCCCACAGCCTCCTCCATCTCCAGGGCCTCCATGTCTCTGGCAAAGTGCACAAGCTCCACTTCATCATTTATCATGCTATAAAGTATGACAGGCAGGAGATGCTGGTCCAGGTAGACAAGGTTCAGAGGCTCATGCTCCAGGACACACGAGGAGCCAAGTGAGGGATGGCTGAATGTGGCATGTGGAGACAGCTGCAGAATGCAGACCAAATCGAGAGCCATGTACCTTCTAACCACTAAGTCAGGGTTGCAGAGAGACCAGGAGCTTATCCCAAATGTCACAGGGCACAAGGCTGGGGTACACCCTATATGGGATGCCAGTCCATCACAGGACACACACTCACATGCTCAGTCATATACTATGGGCTAAGTAGCCTGACTGCATGTCTTTGACTGTGATAAGAAACCAGAGTACAGTTATTCACTCCAAAAAGCTGCGTCAGACTTAACAGAATGACCTGAACAGAGGTATAAAGTTCCAGAGCTGAGCTCAATCTGCCTCTGACCGCTTAAGTCGTACCGAGAGAGTCAATCCCAGCCATCTTTCGAGGAACAAACACTGTGTATTTACATA
Source organism: Cryptomyrus ogoouensis (assembly GCA_025773925.1). Classification (NCBI taxonomy): domain Eukaryota; kingdom Metazoa; phylum Chordata; class Actinopteri; order Osteoglossiformes; family Mormyridae; genus Cryptomyrus; species Cryptomyrus ogoouensis. Next base: position 5,277,378 of record JAOYFF010000015.1, on the reverse strand, counting down.
CAGAGCAGTGCTAGGATGACAGGGATCTATTCCGTGTTGTTTGGCATCACGCTAATGCGAGGCTACTGGGAATAATCAGCTTCCCAGAATGAAAGCCGTGCAAGATGAATATCAATTTGGATAAAAAAAATAAGAAAACAAAATGCCAAAACAAAAAGGCATTGGGCTGAAGTCCTGAACAGAAGTTACAGTAAAATGTTGAGCTTAACATTTATTAAATAATGAGCCATTTCATGTGGAAATGCCATCACTGGATCTGTTAAAATAAAATATAATAAATTACATGATGCCTGATTAGGTTTGTTTGCATCTGTGTGTCTACAGTCATATCTCATATGTCAAAGATTTGCATGCAGAATTTGGCCTTAAAGGATTGTGGGGAAAAAGACCCATTTATATTTAAAAAGATCCTTGGTGCTCGAGGGAAAGGACTTTAGGGAGGGTTTTGGTTTATGATGTCATGACCTTCCTGCATGCTGACACTGGGGACAGAGAGCACACAGCTACAAACAGACGCAGCAGAGATGGGTTATCCATCCATCCATCCATCCATCAATCAATCCTTCCGTATCTCCATCTTCTGCCTGGTCATCCTGCTGGTGGTTGTGGGGGGGTTAGTCAGCTTGCCAAAACCCCAACACCATGTAACCGCAACAAACAGTGCTGTCTCAGCTGTGATGTGCTTTATGATACTTCTAATTATGTTTTAATGATCATTTCGTAGAGGAATGCCTCTGTGACAAAGTACTGGATCAGCAGGTAGAGAACGGATGGTTGGATGGATCATGCCTATGCCTACCACTGAGGACACTGAGGTCAAGTCCTCGATATTTATTATACCTCTCCAATAACTACAGTTCATTATGGGGCACTAGGGGAACTAGGAAGGACTAGTTGACCTCAGTATTCTAAAAATCTTGGTAATGGCCCTGGGATGGATGGATCGATGGATGGATGGACAGAAATTAAGATATATATAACTGCAAAGAGAACTGTAAAGAACATATTGACTAAATGAGTCAGGAATATGGCAGCTGAAGCTGCATTCGGAGGTTTTAAATAACTTCAGGGTGTTGTGTCCTTTAGTAGTCTGAAGCTCAGTAGGAGCTGAGCTTCAGACATTAACGAACACAACAGCATTTAAGAAATAATGAAATTGTGAAAATTTGGGGAACGAAAGGAAGACATGAGGCAAACGTTGTTTCTCAGTTTAACTTTAAATCCACAGCCAAGAGCCTGTTGCCCCTGAAATGAAAATGAGGAGAAATACACTGTGGCGATTCCGCTGCATGTCTGCATGTCGGGAAACCATATTTTAAATGACGGATAAGAAAAATAGTTACATTCATCCAAATTCCCGGTACAAACACAATGTTCCAAACGCATCGTGCAGATATCAGCAAGGCTATTCTGTAGCACCAGCTCTAAAGCTGGAATCTGATTGGCCCTTTTGAATTTAAAAGCAAGTGTCTATGTGCGCGTACTTTAGACGCCAGTCTTTCCGTGGAGATCGCCCTAACGCGGCACTGCTGGTCCATCACTGTAAAATTCATGACATGTAAAAAAAAAGAAAAGAAAAATCTTCTGAAGCCGTTTCTATAACATGGGATGGAAACCTCACAGATCTGTAATAATTGATTAACAGTGGGGCCATGGTTCCGCGGCAGACAGTCCTCTTTATTTTTAATTTTTAATTTATATATTTTTTTTTACAAATATAGTAGAACACCAGTCTGTCTTTCATACCGGTTTTATCAACTCCATACCCTCATTTTAACCCCGCCCTCTCTTTCCTGTTCTATTTTAGTTATAATACCCCGAAAAGCTAACGAGGGTCCCTTTGTTTTATGGTCATCAGTCAAGCACCTGTGCTGTTTAACGAAAATATAAACACGGGTACGCATCATTTACTAACGTTAATCCCTTGCCAGGTATGTCTCATGTGTACCTCGAGAAAGGTACTGTTTCACAGAGAATTAAGACGTATAGTCATTCTACTGTCAAGTTATCTTGAATAAAAGAAACTACATTTACGGCTACACTACTGAAGTTGACGGTGAGCGCAAACATTCGACAATATTCCTAATCGGAAGAAATTGGAAAGTTTCAAAAAGAAGCGCAACATATTGAGAAAACTCAGTCCTACCCAAACACACTACAGGTTTAAGATCAGTTTTCAGAAAGTGCAGTGGCGTGCATAGGTGGGTACACGGAGGAAAAGGTTTTCATCCTAAAGCATTTACACTCAGCTCAGCTCATCCAAAAACCTCTAGGATGACCCCATAAAGCAAAAATGGAATCGTATTATAAAAAAAAAAAACGCTATATTGGGCAAAAATGAAGAAATAACAAAAACGAACAAAGCCTTATAAGAACTGCTTAATTATCATAATTTGAGATTTTCATTACCGCTCCTGAATCCGGATGGTTTGCAATCGATCCATATCTTGTCCATAAGTCAGCTGAAAATACCCGAGTGACCTAAAAGTGAGTATATGGTGTAGAGCGTCTGGAAACACAGTTACAGCTGTTCGAGAAACAAAATCTCCGGTATGAAGAAAGAGACTAATTCGCAGAAGCAGGAAGCGTTTGGTCACAAAAACACGTAGGGTCAATGTGTTGCATAAAAACGGAAAACTACAATTTTGTGTGTTATTTATTAAAAAATATTGCACTTATATATTATTAGGACATATCAGCTCACTTATTAGGTCAAGTTAATGCGTTTTTCTGAAAGGTTCACGAACCATCTCTCCGCTGTTTGTAAGTATCATGTTTACAGTGTAATTCATCTGACAGTCCTCTCTAACCAGTCAGTCAGACTTGAGAAAACCATCTGGATTGAGGGGTGAAACGTTTTCAAAGAACTAAATAAGTCCAGTTGCCCTGAATAACCTTTCTTGGGATAACCATGACCTGGATGACTGAGAATCTTCACAGACATTCATCTGACAGCTTTCAGTACTTCTTAATCTGTATACAACAGCATCTAAAAGGCCTTTTGACCAGTAATATTACTTAATACAATACAATACTCAATACAATACAATCCTATACAATACAGACTCAGGTACACTTTGCATTTCATTTCTATTTATTTTTATTATAAAAAATAAAAGCAAAAAAACTCTTACTCTGTGCAATACTGTTACTTGACTGTCACCTTAAATCGTTGACAATTGTACTGCTGCTTGCCTTCCCCCCCCACCTCAGTACATGCCAGCGGTTACATTTTTTAATATATATATATATATAATTTTTAACTGTATATTGTTATCTCTGTATACTATATTGCTGAGAGACTTGTTTATTTTCGTCAATCACATTTCATTGTAATGTTGACCCTGTGCTAACTTGCATATGACAAATAAAACTGAAAACTAATAGTACCAGAGCTGTATTTACTACACCCAAATCCATCAGCAAAGTCAGGGCAGTGCAGCCCATAGTATTGGATATTTTAAGAAGTATTGCACCTTAAATTTTACATTTTATGGTTTAGTAGAACCTTTTTTTTTATCCAAAGCGACATACATCTGAGAAAGCAGGGTAAGCAAGTCCCTGATGCAATTGGGGATTAAGGGCCTTGTTTAGGAGCCCATCGGTGACGTCACTCTGCCCTCCCTATGACTGACTGAAATTAACACGGGACTGAAATATGCCTGTTTCATACGAACGTCTAAAAAGTCAGTTTGGAGACCTTTGGAACCGGCTGCTCTGCATAAATAGTATTTGAACCAGATAGCCTTACCCGGTGAGAGAGAGGCCCCACAGAGCCTCCTGGTATTGTTGCTATGGCTACGGCGTCTTCCTGAATCCCGTGACCGTTGCTATAGCTACGGCGTCTTCCTGAGGACCGTGACCGTTGCTATAGCTACGCCGCCACGCCATGCCTGCCTGCTGCGTTTCCCGTGTGTTTTAATGGCTGCGTGGGTGCTTGTGGCAGCTAGGTGAACTCCGTCTCTCTGTAGTTCATTTGGGCTATTTACTGTTGATTTTCGCTATCTGTATTGACTGTGATTGGGGTAACTTATTAGCTAGCTTGTTGGAAAGAAACCGCATCTAAAAAACGCCCGTGTTAGTAAAAGTAAACCAGAGACTTATAAACGCGTAGACAAAGGAATTAAAAGAATTTTAATAATTTGAAGTCAAGTAATAAAATTATCTGAAGTGTGGCTAAAATCGCCGTCATGAGAAACATGCAAATGCCCATCTTAATCTCCGTTCGTAGAGCAATCGAGTTTAATTAACAACATTAAATTGTTATAATAATGAGCGAAATGTAAGTGCACATTATTGTAATTATTACGAACTGAAATCGGTGATAATTATAGTGTGTTAATTCTTTACAGTTTAAGAAAAATGAGGAGCTCCGTCGTGCCGAGATTAAACGTATCTTTTCTGCCTGATATAAAGAGCGGCGGCGGATGGAAGGGACGCGCGGCGCCTGCGCGCAGGTGAGAGCGTTTATTCCCGACGGATTGTTCAGGAATTACCGGCATTTTATCATGCTTGGAGAGACAGTTACACTCCAGACACAGAATCCTTATTCTTCTGCAAAAGGTTTATTAAGCCCTGGACTTAAGACATGCAACTTGATTAATTATTTTAAGCTTGCACAAATCCTTTTAAATACGTGGCATCGATTAGTTACCGACATTTAAAGATTGTCTTGTTTCAGGCCGTGCAAAGATGAAGGTGAATCAGGGTCCAGTGATGAAGGGAATGAAAGCAGCGCGGGTCCGACCCCGTCCAGGGACCAAACAGCTCGGTGAGCTGCCAAACTACTCTTAAAAATGCATTACGCGTAAAAAATTAAAAATGTTGCCAGTTGCCTTGTATTTGTGAGACAGGGGGTGAGCTCTACGTGCGAGGAGCATGGAGGAGTCTGGGTCGTGTCTGCATGGGTTTGCTTTGCTAGTGATAACAGTTGTGATTTTTTCGAAATCCGTGACAGTCGCAATAAATTCAAAGGAATATTGCATCAGATCTACATATGCTGTGCTGCGGCGAGATAACCCAAAGCACAGCTCGAAATTGTATGAGAACTTTCTGGCTTAAGGAATATGGGAAAAAATTACATTACCTGGCCTGCCCATTCTCCAGACCTCAGTCCCACAGAGCTGGACAGAAGAGCCACAACAGAGCAACACTCAAGCTCCCCACATCTTTGGGATTTACTACATAAGAACAAGATTTTCCAGTGTTTTACAGATGCTGTTAATTCACGGACAGATTTCAGCTGCTATCATCAAATGTAGACAGTTCCTAACCAATCTGAATCTGCTGTCGTTCCATACTTGTGTGTAATCAAGCATAATTATTATCATATTTTGAGCTGATGATCCAGTATGCCATATTTTTTAAGCAATTTTAAGATTTCAGCTTTGCAGGTATTATGTAAGGAAAAACAAGTAAGAAAATAGTGGGCGAATATATTTTTAACTGGATAAATTCACATTTTTACCCTGTTCACATCTGGACATTTTCACTGAGTAGTTTAAGTGGTTCATGGCGGATCGGCAGCTGGTCAGACTGGAACAGACAGCAGGCCGGCAGCTCAGGGATCTGTATGTGACAGAAGCATGAATTCAGTTTCATCCTAATGTGTCTCGTGGAAGACAAATGGAGCAGGATCCGCTACGAATGCTGTCAGATGTAAAGATATTGATCCATTTATACAGATCTAAGGCATTGCAGGTCAGTGGCCTGAATGGGATGACAGCAAATCACACACATACACAGGCATACACACACACGCAGGCACACACACACATACATGCAGGCACTCACATATGCACGCAGGCATGCATGCACACATACACACACGCATGCAGGCAAACACACCGCCACACGCACGCAGGTACGCACACACCTACAGACTCACACACACAGGCATGCATGCACACACACACAGGCACATGCACGCAGGCACACACACACACAGGCATGCATGCACACACACACAGGCATACACAAGCACAGGCATACACACAGGCACACACACAGGAATACACACGCACGCAGGCACACACACACCCACAGACACACACGCACAGGCACACACACACATGCACAATCAGTCTCTGCAGGAACATGAAGCCTAGGCACTGTGAGGACTAACAGTTGCCTATATCCCTGGCGATGCCTTGCAGTATCTGCACTGGACCAATAGGTGTCCCCACAAGCCATACAAAATTTACACTCTTCTGACTGCTGCTGCCTGGTGGCATGGTGGTGCAGTGGTTAGCGCTCATCTCACACCTCTGTGACCTGGGACTCTTTGCTGTGGCTCCATCAGTGTGGCGTTTGCATCTTCTCCCTGTGTTGCCTCTAGGTACCCCCAACCCCCCCTCCCCCAGTCCAAGAACATACTGAGGCTAGTTGGAGTTATCAAATTGCCAGTGTGAGTGATTGGTGTGCCAGTGTGCCCTGCGACGGGTTGGCGCCCCATCCTGGGTTTTTCCCTGCCTTGTGGCCATAGCCTCCCCCCCCCCCCGAATAGGATAAGCGGCTATGGCTGTGGAAGGTGGGTGGAAGGAAGATACGGTGTGTGTGGAATAAAAAGAACAAAGTTTTATGTCACCGAGATTGGCTTTATTTAACATTGTTTAATTTTAATGCATCAGGTTTCTATTTTGAATTTTAATGACAATGCATTTAGTTAAATTTTCTAATTTAAAGGCAAAGAGACCTGAATGATCAGCACTTTCATAAGTTATACCCTTATTCACTTCTAAAGTTTTTGCACAAAAATAGTCACACACTGTTCTGTATATTTTGATTTTACATATAGATATTATTGATCTATTGGCTTCTAAGTTTGTTTAATGAGATTCATTAGAAGTAACTAGAACAACAGCAGAGCTGAGTTCTCGTCTCTCCTGCACGCTCTTACCACACACGCTCAGGCACTGAGTTCTCATCTGTCCTGCACGCTCTTACCACACACGCTCAGGCACTGAGTTCTCATCTGTCCTGCACGTTCTTACCACACACGCTCAGGCACTGAGTTC
>JAOYFF010000015.1:5255280-5267746 GCA_025773925.1 Cryptomyrus ogoouensis | reverse complement strand
GGGCGCCGTGTACAGATCCAGACTTTAAAATCAAGTAACGTGTTTCTGTAGTATCGACAGATCCTCCGGGGGGCGCCGTGTACAGATCCAGACTTTAAAATCAAGTAACGTGTTTCTGTAGTATCGACAGATCCTCCCGGGGGCGCCGTGTACAGATCCAGACTTTAAAATCAAGTAACGTGTTTCTGTAGTATCGACAGATCCTCCGGGGGGCGCCATGTAAAGATCCAGACTTTAAAATCAAGTAACGTGTTTCTGTAGTATCGACAGATCCTCCGGGGGGCGCCATGTACAGATCCTGTGCAGCTTGTGCTGTGCCGAACCAGGGTGGGTTGGTTTGATACAATGAGATCTACTTTTGTGACACGATTCATTGCCAGAAGCAGCTTGTGTGCATAGTTGGCCTTTTCGCATAGGTGCGCTGAGAGGTCGACTGGCGGACACACTCAGGCAGGGCAGCATGGAGCAGTGTTACTGTCAGTTACGGCAACTGTGAAGCGGACCGCTGGTCTCACCGGACCAAGATCCATCTTCTAAAACACCAACTCTGCTGTTTGTTTTCCTGATTCCACACTGGGTTTAATTTTGCGGTTAAACCATCGGGTTTACCTTGGGGTTATTAAAAATCTTTTGATGCGCAGTATATTCTGTCAGCTTTGGTGCTAAGCACTAAGAGCAGATTATTTGTTTAAAATTTCCTCTGGAGTTGTAGGGAAAAAATACTGTTGTTAGTCAGTGCTTTAGTTATGTATTGTGAGATACTTGTATGGCTTAATAGTATAGAGTGACCCGCATAAAAGTAGCCTTCATGGCTATAATGTAAGGTGCCCTTGAGTGTCATGAAAGGCGCCATTACATAAAATGTATTATTATTATTATTATTATTATTATTTTAATGATGCTTTGATGTGTGGCTCCTTTCATGCAGGTCACACAGGACACTTGATATTTGAAATTCTTATTAATTAATGTTTGCTTTGTAGGTTGTTATGAAGAGGTGTATGACAATCAGGTGGCCTTGGCACATTATTTTGAGGACCAAGAGGACAAGTGGTTGTCTGACTACTTTTATGAAGTCTGCCTGGACTCTGCCCAGCGGATTAAGATGGATGGGGGGGGAAGGGAGGCAGAAGCGAAGCTTAACATGGGCCGTATATACATGGAACAAGGTAAGGCCAGGCGACCCTATTTAACTAGTGAATAACAGATGTTTTTCTGTGTAACAGGTCAGATTTCTTCCTTATACATACTATTTCCTGTCACATTTCTCGTTTCCTGTGTAACAGGGCAGATTTCCTCCTTATAAATACTATTTCATGCTATATTCCCCGTTTCCTGTGTAGCAGGGCAGATTAACTCCTTGCATACAGTATTTCCTGTTGCATTCCCCAATACCTGTGTAACAGCACACATTACCAGAGATATTTATGCCATTACCTAAGTAATAATGTAAGCTATTCTCCAACATAATAAATATTCATAATGTTACTGTGTTAATGATAAAAAGAGGTAATGCCAGGGAATAATGACTTTTTTTCGTACTTAATGCAAAAACACAGAATCTTCTGCTGATTTGTTTGAGTGGAGTATCTCTTCTGCCATCAAGTAATCAATATGCAGCTGAATGAGTTCATTTTAATGCGTTCAATCATGGTCTAATGTTTGCAGCTTACGGGCACTTGCATCAGTAATGCAGGAATGTTATATGACTCTGGTTTGGACCATTTCATAAAATATTCATGGAATCAAAAATGACATCAAAATAGGGGCTGAGAGAATTACATTTTTGTTTCCTCTCCCCCAGCACCTGGGTAATTGTGTTTAAGCATAGTGTGTGTAGCAGTGTGGCGGAAAGTATACCCGCGATTGAGCATAGCGTGTGTAGCCGTGTGGTGGAGAATATACCCGCGATTGAGCATAGCGTGTGTAGCCGTGTGGTGGAGAGTATATCCCCGATTAAGCATAGTGTGTGTAGCCATGTGGCGGAGAGTATACCCGCAATTGAGCATAGCGTGTGTAGCCGTGTGACAGAGAGTATGTCCGCGATTGAGCATAGCGGGTATAGCCGTGTGGCGGAGAGTATGTCCGCGATTGAGCATAGCGTGTATAGCCGTGTGGCGGAGAGTATGTCAGCGATTGAGCATAGCGTGTATAGCCGTGTGGCGGAGAGTATACCCACGAAGCATAGTGTGTGCACAACTAGCACCGCACCAGTGGCAAACTGTGACTGTTTACTGTCGATTTACTACGTGATACATTTAAATTAAACAACATTTTATATATTATATGGCTGTAAGGTTAGTAAGTGTAGATTAGATGAGATAAACGTTATTGTATTGACATTTACTGTATTGATATGGGGGTGTCATGGTGGTGTGGTGGTTAGCACTGTTGCATGTTACATGTGTGTGCAGTTTGCATGTTACATGTGTGTGCAGTCTGCATGTTCTCCCCGTGTCGTCGTGGGGTTTCCTCCGGTTTCCCCCCACAGTCCAAAGACATGCTGAGGCTAATTGGAGTTACTGAATTGCCCATAGGTGTGCATGTGTAAGTGACTGGTGTGTGAGTGACTGGTGTGTGACTGTGCCATGCGATGGGCTGGCCCCCCTGTCCTGGGTTGTTCCCGCCTCATGCCTGTAGCTTCTGGGATAGGCACCAGACCCCCCACAACCCAGAAGGATAAGCGGTTTGGAAAATGGACAGAAGTGTTGATGTTGTATTTAGTATTTTGACAGTAACAACTTGAATTAAGGTACTTTTGCCCACTGATAGTAAGAGCCAAGTAATAGTACAGTCGTTCATTTATAGACACTGATTTTATAAACAGAGTGTTAACAGAAACTGCTGACATACACTTACGTGATACCAATGTCATCATTCTGCGTTTAAATCTGTGTTTCTTACTGTTTCTCTGCATAACAGAATATGTTTTTGTTAACATCCTTCAGTCTACAGCGTGTCTAGCTGAGTTTTCCCTCACAGAAAGACGTTTACGCCTCCTTTATTCCCGGCACCATGCTGCTGTTCTGCAGACAGCTTTGATAACTGCGTTTATTCCTTGACTCAGTGCCGGATTTCCCTGGCAGTGCTGAGTGATGGGTTAATGTGATTCAGGGCGTCTGGAAGCCGCACTGGAGTGCGGCACAGCTTCCTATCGCCTGACAGCCGGCAGGACATGGACGGACGGGGCGGGCCGGACCTGCTTGGCGCGGACCTGCCAGAGTCTCTCCACCATCTACTCATCACTCGCACACAAGATGTTGGAGAGTGAGGAGCATCAAGTAGCCATCGAAACTCTGCTGAAGGCCTTCGAGATGGCAAAAGAAGGTGTGTAGCAGCAGTCATTTACCCAGTGGGGAGGGAGCAGCCATTTACCTACCGGGGGGGGGGGAGCCTGAGGGAGCAGTCATCTACCCCACATCTACCAGTGGTTCTTAAACTTTTAGATCAATGGTCCACATCACATTTTGTTCAGTCAGGTCAGGGGTCCATTTTCAATAACAAAACAACATTTCAAGAACTTTAAGGAATTAACAATAATCTTAGAGATTTCAGATATATATATCGATACATAAAAAATGGGAACTTTTTAATGCTTTTTTTTGGGGGGGGGTGGATTATGGCGAGTTATGTGTGCACAAGGTTTAGTAGTTTACATTGTATTTTTGTACTTCAAACCGGACTTTGAGAACCCCTGGTCTCGACCTTCATGTATACTGGTGCTTCACTGAGGGGGGGAGGTGATGAGTAGGGTGATGCGAGGAGAGTCGGTGAGTGTCCCCAGTCACTCCGACACAGTGACAGCTGCCACTTGACAGAAAACATCTGGAACCTTCTGATATTCTGCAGGAGGTGCTTCTCCTCCTGCCTCTGCGGTTCCACGTTTTCCACACTGCAGGAAAACAAACGCAAAGAACATCAAAAAAATTAAGTGTTTTTAGGCTCCTAGTGAAGTAAACCATGCAGGAGTCTTCTGAAGTTCAGAGGATCTTCAGAGGAGATTTCCTGTGCTGAAAGCTGGTGCTTTTATTTGTTATGTCAACTGTGGAACACAAACCAAAGCTTAGAAGATTAATCCTCCTGTTTTGCATGTGTTCTGCATGTGCTGCCGTTCAGTCCAGCCCATTTACAGTATAGTTCAGTCCAGCCCATTTACAGTATAGTTCAGTACAGCCCATTTACTGGTCCCATTTATTTCTGGAGCCGTTTTCCCAAAATCACGATATACGACTGTGACTTCGACCTGGCCAGGAGAGGTAGCGTGACTCAGGGACAGCAGGTAGGGACAGGAACATGCTGACAGGAACAGCGACAGGTTTGAGCAGTTGAACAACTGCAGGAGAGCATTTTGGCTTTAACACAGCAGGATGAGACACAGAAAACCCCAAACAGCTTCATTTCAGTCTTGGTCTTACAACAGTAGTCACTCGGAATGAGGCACAAGTTTTTCTCTGGTCTGCTGCGTGCTGCCGTTTATGTAACCGGTGAAAAACCAGCAGTGCTAATTATTAATTATCTGTGGCGGGCGGCCTGGCTTCCCTAGATGCGGCTCTGATTGCCTCATGAAGAGCGTCTCCTCAGGTTGCTGCCGTTATACACAGAGACGGATTTAAGGTGTTAGTGCAGCCTGAGGCGAGTTATTTAAGAGCGGCTCGATGTCACAGTGGCTGCGCTGTGCCATAAAACACAGGGCAGTAAAGCCGAGGACGGGGCTAGCCTACCGAACAGAGGCTCCCCGAGGCCGTGGGCCCAGTGGCTTCTGGGTAAATCTCCTCCTGATGGTGCAATAATCACACCGCAGATATAAGCACTCAGCCTGGGCTCAGGCTGTGTGTTCCGTTTAGTCATTGTCTTTAATCTTCAGCCTTGTTTAATTTGGTTATTTGTTTCCAGCTGGAGATAAAAAGATCGAAGCGGAGGCAGCATATCGACTTGGGTCGGCGTACCGACTCGTGCAGGACCACCAGGCGGCCAGGAGAGTGAGTGTCCCCGCACTCCAGGGTCAGCGCACGCTAGCCATGGCGCTAACTCAGCTAGCCTTCACTGACAGCTGCGTCCCCTCTCTAAACCTGAATGCTGAGCTGCCCTCATGGGTAGCAACAGACCAATCACAGGGCAGGCTGGCTGGTTTCTGCCAATCTAAACGTGGAGGCGTGGCTGTTTTGCTTGATCGACATGTATGAGACACGCTCCCGATGCCGAGAGAGGTGTCTGGGTTGAAAGATATCTAAGCTACAGCTTTGTTTTATCATTAAAGATGTTGGGCTTATATAAAAATAATAGCATTTATAATTTATTAACATCCAACATACAATTTGGAATCCTTTTTTCTTTATTCAAGATTTTTTCAAGATGTCCCCCACCATACAGTGGGGCCCCAACTGGCACCCGTGCCCCCGGTGACCGTCACTAACCAGGCTGGGCTGGGGTCCTGCCCCAAACTGAGATCCGATCTGCTGAACTGCTATACTCCCAGACTTCTGAATGGGATTTGAAAATCGCCATTTAAATAAGAAATGCGTTCCCCGTAGCCAAATAAATTCACTGCGCGTTTATTCATTTTTAAATGCTTCCTGTCTGATGGTGCATGAGCGGCTGCAGTCCTGCTCTGCGGCGGCACTAAAGCTGACAGGAGTAACAGATGGCACTGAATAAGAGGCTGCTGCTCAGATCTCAAAACTCAAAGTTAATTTTCGACACGACGGTCCAAACGATTCCCTTATACAGACATCAGGTGAGATGGACAGTGATGCCGTTCGATGCTCTGCTTGGCATTTGCAGTTTAAAGCCAGGCTGATCAATAACACATAAGTGCCTGGATGTCAGTGGAGCTGCCATGTTTGTTTTCGTTGACCCTCCGTGTTCACTTATGCAAAATAGAGAAGCGAATGAAAGCGGGGCTTTGATGCCTGAAAATAAAAGTCCAGCCAGGAATTTAGCCATGCAGCTCGGTTCCGCGCCTGCAGCCCGGCTCGCGCCCGCGGGCTGGGGCCGCCGTCCTGCAGGGATTCGGCGTCCTGACAAGCGGCCATATTACAGCCGACACCGGCTCCGAGATGAAAGCGAGGCGGGCAGTTGGGCTGCGATCGCTCTCCCCTCTGCTGAGAGCTCATCCCTCCATCTTGCTCTCTCCTCCTTTGCTCGCTCACTCGCTCTTGTCTCGTGCCGCCACCGCCGCTGCCCGTTGCGCCTAGGGGCATCTCCCTCGGGGACCGCCGCCTCTCCTGGTGCCAGCCCCCCCATGGCGCCGGATGGCACCCCTTCTCTTGCTTTGTCAGTAAGCGGCAGTCCCATTCTCGGAGCAATGGCGGCCATTACATCTGACCTCCCTGTTTCATCAATTATGGATAAATGATATGATGTGACCATCTGCAGGTCAGAGCGGTGACTCTCTCCTCCTGGCTGGGATTAAATGGGAATGAGTAGAGTGTTGTTTATTGTCAGGCCAGAGCTCTACTGGGGATCCAGAAGGGATTACACCAGCCCGTCCTGTCAACCAGACCAGCTCCATCATCCCTACAGCCATTTTCTATGCAGCTCCTCTTATTATTTTACTCATTATCATCCATCCATCCATCCATTCATTTTTTGTACCTGCTTGTCCTATGCAGGGTCACAAAGCAAGAAATAACCAAGGATGGGGCATCAACCCATCACAGGGGTCCGTCCATCCATCCATCCATCCATCCATCATCTTTCCAACTGCCTATCCAGTACTGGGCTGCTCACTGCTCTCCGATTCTAACTGATAATAATATTTGTCGTGTGTGTATGCCATGAACTAATAGTATTTAAGTACTCACATCGATGTATTTTACGGTGATCAGAAGCTGCAGGGGAGCCTCTGGACTGGCTAAACGCTGGTTCTCTGTGTCAGATCGCGGTCAGACACAGCCGCTGTGCGTCTCGTCACAGCGCCTGCGTTAACACACCCTCGCCACCCCGCCCACCACCCTGACAGCCTCACCTGGGAAGAGGCCTCCTGTTTGCGCGCGTCTGATAGGGACTCCACCTTCACAGGAGGCGAAAGGCCCCGGCTCCGCCCGCGTGGCTGTGCTGTCTCCGCTCTCATGTTTGCTGATGTAGTAAGTCAGTGACTGTTCTGTCCCTATAAGTGAGGAGGTAACGGGGGTCTGTACTGAGCCCCCCGGGCCACATATGGTCTCACCCATAATTTTCACTTCCAGTCTTAGTCCCCCCCCCCACCCCGCTTGCTGCATTATTAAGCAGACAAGGCCACACCGTCGCTTCTCAGCGTTTCCTGGTTTTTGCCGTTTCACTCAGCCAGGCAAAAACACATTCCGATTTTCACATTTGTATATTACTGCAAATAATGGATTAAACTGTGCTTGTGTTGCAATTCTTCTGCCTGCGTCCTCCACACACTTACATTTATGTCAATTTCAGGTTAGTAATTTATTTTGATTATGGTGGATTTGTGCCCTGTGTGGCCCAGGGAGGCGTATCCTTTGTGTGCTCAGCCTGCCTGTGTTGACGCTCTCTCCTTTGTGTCCCCAGCCTGCTGGTGTTGACGCTCTCTCCTTTGTGGCCCCAGCCTGCCTGTGTTGACGCTCTCTCCTTTGTGGCCCCAGCCTGCCTGTGTTGACGCTCTCTCCTTTGTGTCCCCAGCCTGCCTGTGTTGACGCTCTCTCCTTTGTGGCCCCAGCCTGCCTGTGTTGACGCTCTCTCCTTTGTGGCTCCAGTCTGCCTGTGTTGATGCTCTGTCCTTTGTGTCCCCAGCCTGCCTGTGTTGACGCTCTCTCCTTTGTGTCCCCAGCCTGCCTGTGTTGACTCTCTCTCCTTTGTGGCCCCAGCCTGCCTGTGTTGACGCTCTCTCCTTTGTGTCCCCAGTCTGCCTGTGTTGATGCACTGTCCTTTGTGTCCCCAGCCTGCCTGTGTTTACGCTCTATCCTTTGTGGCCCTAGCCTGCCTGTGTTGACACTCTCTCCTTTGTGGCAGTTTCTGAAGGTGCACGTGGAGATCTGTACAGCTCTGGGGGATTTCGACCGTCTTGGCGACGCGTATACGGCTGTAGCGGAGTCGCTGCAGAGGTGAGTGCCTGGCAATCGCTCTGTGACCTGCAGGCTTCCAGAAGCTTCCGGCGTCCAAACCGGGATGATGAGCCATTCAAAAATGCAGCATGAAAAGCTGCAGAACCTGCTAACATTTTGGAGCGGATCTTGTTTATAACACTATTAGGAGTTTAGTCGTCCAATTCATTCAGCCATAATGGTCTGTTAGCAAATTTTTGTTTCCTGACATGAACATGAGATGATTTCATTGACACAGTGAAGGAAAACATGATGAGGCCATTCAGTACCTTCTGGGATTTGTGGAGGCGTCTGCGGGCAACAGCCAGCATGGCAGCTTGGAGGTCGTCTACTTGTACCTTGGAACCATCTTCATCTCAAAAGTATGTGCACTCAATAAATATGGATAGAATATGTACTGATATCTGCCATCCGTAAACATACCCTCACCTTTAAGGCCCATCTCTGCCATACGTAAACGTACCCTCACCTTTAAGGCCCATCTCTGCCATCCGTAAACGTACCCTCACCTTTAAGGCCCATCTCTGCCATCCGTAAACGTACCCTCACCTTTAAGGCCCATCTCTGCCATCCGTAAACGTACCCTCACCTTTAAGGCCCATCTCTGTGTTTAATGTCGTGCCGTAGCGATGCAGGTTTCCTCCAAAGTAATCCTCATGAATAGTATATGCACACACATCTGTAGAGATGATGTGTGTGTTTCTGGTGTAATCACAATCAGAACACTTTTATTACCCCAAAGGAAATAGTTTAAAGTGACTGTGACGTTTAAATTCTTCTTAAGAGTAGCGATGTATGGCCATGTCTGTGATGGGTGTTCCTTCATCCTTTCATTATCGTGTAAAGCATTGTGTAAACCTCAGAAATACAATACCAATGATTCTCCGGTGTTTACTCACTGAACAGCCGGAAGTTTAGGATTCCATATGGAATTCCCAAGATGTACAAAATGTGTGTGACTGCTCGCTCTGTCGAAGCCCCTGAAGAGCAGGAGTGAAGCTGGTCTCTGCACGTCGCTCTCCTTCAGGGTGTGTATGACAGAGCCTGTGAGATGTTCCAGAGGGCCTCGGAGATGGCTGAGAAGCTCGGCCGGCCGGAGCGGCTCCGCAGAGCCCCGGTGCACCTCGGCATCGCCCGCGCCCTCCACGTGACAGCCGCCTGCAGCAGCCACGGGGGGGGCGCCCCCGCTCGCCGACGTGCCCAGACTGCTGCTGTGGAAGGACAGCCGGAGGGACACGTTTGGTGACACGGCAGGGTGGCTTCCCGGTGACAGTGTCATCTCACTGCCTAGACCTCTTAACTAGAGATTTCTTACATTTTTTAATAATTACCCCTTTATTACAGTGAATTTGCCGTGAAGTTAATTCTCATTTTAACAAAAGAGCCTTGGCTTTAAAGCAGCATGCTGCTGTTCACCATCACCTGTGTTTGGGTAGTTTTTATCAAACCAGTAGACTGACCCTGTAACTGAACCTGAATCTGGGTGATGATGAATTGGATCAAAGGCCAAGTCCTGGGCGGAACCTGATGTGTCACCAGCTGCAGAATGAACTTACTTAATGGCTTAATGGCTGGTTTTGACCCAAGTGCTGCATTGACCACTTAAAAGATCATATCCTACCAAACACAGACGTGACGGTCAGACGGTGCGATTCTGGTATACGATTCTGTCCCAGTTTTCTGCCACTCATGAGCAATGGGCTTTACAGGGCACCGCGAGTTTGTCCTGGGGTTGGAGCCGCGTTCCCTAGGTAACCATGCGGGCGCTGGCTGGATGGACTCGGGTCCCAGCCTGTGTCACCATGAAGGCTTATTAGGGGCGACAGGTCTGAGCGAGGCCGCGCCGTCCGTCAGAGAATCTGAAGATCAGATCCGTTCTGTCTGCAGAGAGCCGTCCGGGACCTCGGAGCTGTGCCGGCGAATGACTGCTAGTTGGCGGATCTCCGGGACTCCGCGGCCGGCCTGGGCGCCATGATAAAAAGGCCGAGATAAAACGTCCTGACAGCTGCTCCTAGATGCAGCGGGATGGGGCCCCGCCAGCCGGGACCTTGCCTTCCTGCTTCCTTCCTTTCTTCTTCCTTTTAAAAGGCCGCTATCTGTTCACTTCTTCACAGCCACCGGGTGACTGGCCAGCTCCAGACCAGCGAGGTGGGTTCTGTGTGCTAATTAGCGCTTAGCCACAAACCACTCCCACTGCCCGATCGTGACGTGTTTCTGCTGAGGCCACTGATGCTCCTGGATGATCTACGTTGACTCGAGTAGGATGGAACCAATCAAGCAGTCATAAAAGTGACTTCCAGAGTGCCTGGTGCAACATATCAGATGATGAGTGAGAGAAACATCTATCAGATTCCAAAGCTTACCTGTAGTTAAGACAGCATTAAAACTGGGCCGTGAGTTTTGCATTGTTCTCATGGGGGTCTCAGCAGTGTAATATATAGAGTGCTGTCCTTCTGTAGGGTTTAATCTCTGTGCTATGTGGTTTCATTTGTGTGCGTTTTATGTTTGCTGTGTGACATACACATGCAACAGCAGTAATCTCACCCTGTGTAGGGATGTGTGAGCTGGCGTGCCGTGCCTGTGCGGGATTGGTCATTTGGGTCAGAATGCCCCGCCTTCATGACCTCGGTCTCTGTAGGGATGTGCGAGCTGGCGTGCCGTGCCTGTGCGGGATTGGTCATTTGGGTCAGAATGCCCCGCCTTCATGACCTCGGTCTCTGTAGGGATGTGCGAGCTGGCGTGCCGTGGCTGTTCGGGATTGGTCATTTGGGTCAGAATGCCCCGCCTTTGTCACTCAGGGTGTAGAGGGGAATGGGCCCCTCAACCTGACCTCAACACCTCCCGGCTGATGTGACACTGTCAGTGTTCAGTGGGGTTTGTTCAGGAAGTACCTCTCAGGGTACTTGATTAAGCTCATGTAGTGTCACTCCAACGATGCAAAGCACACATTTACATGTTTATGGCATTTTACTGTGCTTTGTGCTGAATTTAACTAACTGTACGTGAGAAATAAACTTCAATTTGATGACTCAATGAGTAAGAAAGTAATTAAAGGTAGAGAAAAATATCAAACCAAGCACATCTCTCTGATTCCCAAATCTCATCTTCTTAATCCTGTCATATCTGCATCAACAGCATTTAGGTCAGACCAAAGTTATGGTTTAACCCAGAGCTGGGTTGTACGTCGTGTGAATATCACAGCGTGACTGTCACCATATCACGCCGGTCGGTAATGATGCTCTCAAAGTGCGCCAAGGAAAATATTTGGCTGATTATGCATTTTTAATAGTGTTTAACATTTACGGCCTTTTTCTTAAGGTCCAGCCAACGCCATTAAATTTCACCCCATAGATACACAGTTATGACATGTAATAACTACTGGAATATAAAAGAAATTAATAATTTAAGGGGCACTAACAAATGAGGGCCATCATTAAAAAACTAGGCTTCAAACCATCTCGCATAAAGTCCAAGGTAATGCTTCGTTTTCATGATAAAAAATTACAGCGCTCATTTTTCAGAGTGGACTTATTGCTTCTGCTCATTCCCAGAATCCCCGGAGCATTTTAAGCATGGTGAGGGAGACACCGGAGGAGTGTTTCTCAAGGATGGAGGCCCCAGCGTCTCCATCACTGTGCTTGTTCTTTCAGGGGGCTGTGATTCCTACCTGTTTAAATGCGTCTCCCAGGTTGGACCCCACGGCCGTCTACGTACGTGCCCGCGTGGCCGCCCCGGCCGAGTGATGTCGACCTCCCTGAACATTCTTGTTTCTCCACAGGTACCAGAACAGCGTGGCAGCGTGATAAAGCCATTGCTTGTCTTGTGTAAGGGAAACCAGTGCTGGCATTCCGCCTGTTCAGGAGGGAAAAAACCTAAAGTTTCAAGAGACAAATGCATCACTGTGGGCGTTTTCACGTAATTGAGGGAGCTGTTTTTCTTCTCCTTAGTTTATTTGAAAAGCAGTGAAAGGAACAGTACAAGTGGATGCTCCAATTTGTCATTTTCTTGCTCGTCTGATGGATTAATATTCTTTTTATCAGAAGAAAACCTTTCCTCCAAAAAAAATGTGTTCTTTTTGGCATTATAATGCAAACAGTCATTCAGTAGTCAGTGGAGCAGGGAAGCTGATGTTTGGTGTACGGTACCGAACAGCTCTGCACACAGACAAGCAGCGTTTGAAGTGGGCTTGTACATACCGATATGCAGTACCAGCACCTCTTTGGTGTTCCTTTCAGAGTACTGGCACCTCTCAATATCTGCTGATACTAAATAAGAAGGGGAGTACTGGGGCCTGGTACTGAATAACAAGGGGAGTACTGGGACCTGGTACTGAATAAGAAGGGGAGTACTGGGACCTGGTACTGAATAAGAAGGGGAGTACTGGGACCTGGTACTGAATAAGAAGGGGAGTACTG
>JAOYFF010000015.1:5240890-5255180 GCA_025773925.1 Cryptomyrus ogoouensis | reverse complement strand
AAGGGGAGTACTGGGACCTGGTACTGAATAAGAAGGGGAGTACTGGGACCTGGTACTGAATAAGAAGGGGAGTACTGGGGCCTGGTACTGAATAACAAGGGGAGTACTGGGACCTGGTACTGAATAACAAGGGGAGTACTGAGACCTGGTACTGAATAAGAAGGGGAGTACTGGGACCTGGTACTAAATAAGAAGGGGAGTATTCGGACCTGGTACTGAATAAGAAGGGGAGTACTGGGACGTGATACTGAATAACAAGGGGAGTACCGGCACCTGGTACTAAATAAGAAGGTGAGTATTGGGACCTGGTACTGAATAAGAAGGGGAGTACCGGGACCTGGTACTGAATAAGAAGGGGAGTACTGGGACCTGGTACTGAATAAGAAGGGGAGTACTGGGACCTGGTACTGAATAACAAGGGGAGTACCGGGACCTGGTACTAAATAAGAAGGGGAGTACTGGGACCTGGTACTGAATAACAAGGGGAGTACTGGCACTTAGTACTGAATAACAAGGGATGTACTGGCACCTGCTACTGGCCAGGACTTCCTGGAAGAAGAGAAATTGTATCTCAATGGAACCTTCCTGGTAAAATAAAGGATAAATAAAAAAAATAAATAAATAAGAAACTGAATAACAAGGGGAGTACCGACACCTGGAACTGAATACCAAGGGAAATACTAGCAGCTGGTACTGAAGAACAATCGGAGTACTGGCACCTGGTGCTAAATAACAAGGGGAGTAGTGGCACCCAGTACTGAATAACAAGGGGAGTACCGACACCTGGTGCCCAATAACACTGGGAATACTGGCACCTGGTATTGAATACCAAGGGAAGTACCAGCAGCTGGTACTGAGAACAATGGGAGTACTGGCACCTCGTGCTAAATAACAAGGGGAGTACTGGCACCTGGTACTGAATACCAATGGAAGTACCAGCAGCTCGTACAGAAGAACACTGGGAGTACTGGCACCTGGTACTGAATAACAAGGGGAGTACCGACACCCGTTACTGAATAACAAGGAGCATATTGGAACTCGGTACTGAATAACAAGGGGAGTACCGACACCTGGTGCTCAATAACACTGGGAATACTGGCACCTGGTATTGAATACCAAGGGAAGTACCAGCAGCTGGTACTGAGAACAATGGGAGTACTGGCACCTCGTGCTAAATAACAAGGGGAGTACTGGCACCTGGTACTGAATACCAAGGGAAGTACCAGCAGCTCGTACAGAAGAACAATGAGAGTACTGGCATCTAGTGCTGAATAACACTGGGAGTACTGGCACCTGGTACTGAATAACAAGGGGAGTACCGGCACCCGTTACTGAATAACAAGGAGCATATCGGCACTCGGTACTGAATAACAAGGGGAGTACTGGCACCTGTTTTTCCCCACTTCAAGTATTGCCGATAAATGTAATTCAAAGCCAAACTGATTCTAGTAGTGTGGTCTGTCACTGTCTAGGTCACCTCTGCCTGAAGCAGTATTCGAGTCCATTCCCACTATAGTCTGTATTCTGCACACGCAGAAGAGGGTCATCGCTAGGCTGGTACGCGGTACACAGCCCACAATCAGTAAAAGGCGTGCAGTGAGTACTGTTGACATGCTCTGAAGTGACAGGGGTGGTATGTTTCATGGGCTGACCCACACCATCATTAAAAAACACTAAAGGGGATGCATGTTGTAAAGTTAGAGGGGAAGATCTTTAGAAACAGATCTCTGCAGATTTTATGTCAGTTCTCAAAGACAACAAAGGCTTCCGAAAGGCAGCCCAGGGATCTCACTATCCTGTTTGTACAGGCGATGCTGCGCTGCGACTCTTCTTCGTCAGCTGTCTTCTGGGGTGGTTTTCTCTGGGACTCAGGTCTGGATGAAGGCCTTTCAGAGCTTCTCCGCTACAGCTGGCTTTTGTCAAAGATGAGATGCTCGCTCAGTGTGTGAGATCTCTCTCTGCTGCATTAATAATGGTTGCATCCAACATCTTCATTTGCTTAATTTAAATACGTCTATCTTACCAGGCTAACCATTAATTCATCAAACCAGAGAATATTATTGACGTTACCCAAATATGTCAGGAGATGGCTGCTTTTATTCCGGCATTTTTTCGTTCTTTAGTCTGAGCGTCAGATCATGCGTTGTCTGTGAAATGTTGCTCTGCAGACACTGGCCAGGAAAACTGAACTGCTGAGTAATTTACAGCAGGCCCATCGGTTGCTAGCCGTCCCGATCGAGAATGCAAATGCCCCCCCCCCCAAAGCACGCAGAGACAGTGTTGACCCCTGCCACCATCGGGATCTGTGTGGCGACACACGGCCCCTGACTGATAAATCACCATTAACTAGCCAATTAAAGGCCACAGGTGGTCTGCAGCTCGACAGGGCAGAGTGACGCCCCTGTGTAGTACTAATGCTCTGCTTAAACGTACTCCAACTCCGAGAATCGCTCACAGACGGACACGGGCAGCTTGGATCCAGTGAGAGGAGGGTAATGCATCCAGCAGCAGAATGAGCTTCCCTCAGGAGGCTTGATACATGCAGCATGTGGTTCTAAGGCTGGCACTCCTCTCCAAAGGCCGCTGCTGGCGTTTATTCTGGGTACAAAGTGGAAATAATTACTACAAGGAGACGAGGCTTGACTGGGGAACCATAAGAGAGAGTTATGTGTTAGTGATGTGGACGGGCACAGAGGGATCGTCGCGTCCACATCCACACGTGATCTGCATGCTTATCCACAGCATTGGAGATCAGCTAACTGAACCAGTTATGAGTCAGCCGCAATGACATATTAATATGCTGTGTACGTACATAAATACTTACATTTATATACTGTGTACAAACGTAAATACTCATATTTACATATTGTGTACATACATAAATACTCAAATTTGCACACTGTGTGCATACATAGACACAAATATACTGTGTTCATATATAGATACTCATATTTATATGCTATGTACATACATAAAAACTCATATTTAAATACTGTGTACATGAATACTCAAATTTACATACTGTGGACATACATACTCAAATTTACATACCATCTACATACATAAATGTTGAAAATAAACATAAAGAACAAATTTGGGAGGGGCATGCGGCTCAGGAACGAGGACAGGGAGCAGGTCGCCCAGCCTGCAGGCTCTTCTCCCAACGCAGCGTTAGCCTGGGAGAAGCCTGGTCTGCCCCGCCCCTGCTGACTTCACCTCGCTCCATTGAAAATCTGTTTGCTTTTGTAAGGATAATATTTACTAAATCTGACAATTTAAAGATTTATGTATTTATAAAAGTATTCCATTTGTTTTTTCTTTAAAAAAAAAAAGACTTATTTGATTAATATTTTATTGTGAGAGTATAATTTTGTGCTGTTATGGACAATTTTTATAAAAGGATACTGCTGTTATCGTGTTGCGATGATTGCGTTACGACACAAGCAAAGCAATTCTTCCCCCAAATATGCATCCTGATACGGCACACCGGTCGGTGAGGAGCAACTTCAGATGCCAACAAGTTTTCCATGTTCTGCTGGTCGGATCCTCAGTCAACTGCTTGGCAGCAGGACAGCAAGTCGGAGCTAAGAAATGCAGCCGGTGAGCAATCAGAGAGTAATCAGATAACTACTCATATCTACTGGGGTATTTCAAGTGCTGAAACTGTGCCAGTGCATTTAGCTTGCAAGCTGGGCACTAAGGCGTGTATTAGTGATGAAGAACACGAAGGGTAGGGCTCTGTAATACACAGCAAATATGTAGCACGATTTCCTGCATTGTCAGGCGATTAGCTACATTTATCGGTGGAATTAGCCTTTTTTATTCATGGCTGAATCATTTTGTATAGGTAGCTGGAAATTCAAAGTATTTACCAGCAGACAAGTCCCACAGCTAGCTTGGAGCTGTCACATAAACAGCATGGAGGAAAATGTATCGGCGAAGAGATACCGTGTGAATATCAAAGAAGGTGAGGAAAATGTTTTAGAAATTCTGCTTAAACAATTCCACAGCGGCAGTTTCAGAGTTGGCTGCTTTTTTGAAAGAAACACCTTGGGCTCTATATGTGTTATAGGAGTGTGCAGTGGGGAGGAAGCCTCTCATGTTGCCGTTAAAGCTCAGCTGCGGAGCAGACCATCTGCTCCGGCTGCGAGCGCCGAGTGACCTGGGCCGCCGGGTGCAGACCCCACAGCGTCTTCTGCTTTGGCGACTCTGCCGCTACCTCTGCCTTCCTGCCTCGTCTCGCCATTGTTGTCTCGCCATCCTCCACACGTGTGACCGTCGTGGCCGTATCTGAGGCGGGGGACCTTCCCCCGCGTGCCCCACCATCCTGGAGATCCCCCGTCCTTTCAGAGGCCTCCTTAGTCCTCCTCGGAATGACCACAACTGGCAGCGCATATTCTCCCTGTGTAGGTGGGTGACCAGCTTAACAATCTCCATAACCCCCCGCCCCCGTAACCTGAGAGACGGCCCCTCCTGATGTCGTCTGCTTGAGGAGAATGCTGCCTCCCTCTGTCTCCCCAGCCCTCCCTAAACCCTGGGGGGTTTATCTTGGGCCTGACATTTGGCCTGTGCTTCTGCCCAAATCTGTTCTCTGGCTAGAGAATCTTGCCCCACAGGATGGTGTCTGGCCCCACCTGCCTGCCAGGTAGGCATGCCCCCCCCCCCGCCACCTATTTATAACCCTTTGGCCGTGTTTCCTTACCCTGCTAGCGTGATGCGATTAGCGCGGCTCCCGTTACCATCTGACCTGTCACACGGCATTTTAACAGTCACATGACCATTTTGCAGCGGTCCGGATGCTGTTGACTGGACCTGACTGCGAGTCGCATGCTCCTTCCCGGCTAAGCGCAGGCACAGTCAGACCCGGGGGGGTCGGGGCTGCCCCGAGAGCCTAACGCCCCCCCCCCCAAGCCCAGCCGTTTCTGGCACAGGCTCCAGCTCTGAGCCCCGTTTTTTTTTATCAAGCGTCCCGAATCACTGCAGCCTCAGGGTGCCACTTCAAAGGCCCTCCTGCACTTCTGAGAATTGCCCAAAAATCTTAGCTGGTTTCCTAAGGTAAGAAAAGCCGTAATACATACGCTTAGGTCGATTTATACCTTAAATTTCTGGAATCCTGTCTTCCCTGCTAATTTATGGTAGGTTTGTTTTATCCAAGGTAGCTGATAATTAATTAAACTGTTTTATTTTCCCTTTCTTTTGTTAACTTTATAAAAATATGTTAATTAATCACTGTTATTTTATTCCTAGTTCAAATACCCCACCACAAGTTAATTGTTTTGATATGTTTATCATTGTTAATGATAAACATCATTTTACATTAATAAAATAAAAATGCTGTCTTGAAATTCAGTTAATTTTAATGCATTTTGTAGTTTCTTTCCCCTGGGGTTCTGCGATGGCACAGTGGTTAGCGATACTGTCTCACACCTCCGGGGGGTGCTCTGAGTGCGTGCCGTTTGTATGTTTTCCCAGTGTTTCTTCCATTTATCTCCTCAGTCCAAAAGCATGCTGAGGTTAACTGGAGTTAGCAAATTGCCAGTAGGTGTGTATTTATGAGTGCCATCCTGGGTTACTCCCTGCCTTGCACCCGTAAGCTCTGGACCCCCATAACTCTGCATAGGACAAGTATGTTTAGAAAATGGACGGATGATTTTCTCACATATGAACTCTCACAGATCTGCTCTGACAGATGAGCTCTGACAGATGAGCTCTTACAGTTCAGCTCTCACAGATCAGCTCTCATAGATCAACTTTCACAGATCTGTTCTCACAGATCAGCTCTCACAGAATGCACCCAGAGTGTCCCCTGCATTGTGTCCTGTGGCTCCTAAGCCCCCAGGGCCCCATGGTGGATGGATGGATAAGGAATGCAGTTACACTCTGCATTTACATCATAGTTGGTGAGTTCTGATGGTTTAGCAGAATGTGCCTATCTGTGCTCATGTTACGTAAATAAACCTACATAAGCTACAGGGTGGAATGCGTTTTGTTTGAGGAAAATACTCTGGTTTTAATTTTTAAATTACTTTATTATAGTTAAAATACAATAAATTTAAATGTCGTGCATAGGCCGTGTGAACATTTTAATATATCTTCTTTTTCAAATTCACACGGTGCATTTAATTTTCCATATAATGCGTCTGTTACCTGCGATCGTGATTTGCTGCCCGAGTACTTGCTATGCATTGTTACGGAGCGCCTCGCTCCTGTGGTCTCGCGCGGCATCGCCTGCGGGCCCCTGGCGCGCGCAACTGTGTCATTCGCTGCCAACTGCGCTCCTTGATGGGAGCCTGACCCGGTTGCCTCATCTGTCACGGTTGTTCGGCTACTTTTATTTACACCTAGCTTTAGCATCCTAATTACTCTCCTCATTGCTTTCGCCCGGAGGTTTTAACTAATACGACGCGCGAAGAACCCGCCTGCTGCTAAATATTTGGCCGTGATTATGGCTTGAGGATCGTGATCAGAAAACGTGCGACCTTTCACAAAGTAAAGTGATGTCTTTCATCTCGTTCGTATTGGAACCGCATTTGTTACAACTTTGCGCTAAAGCGTTCATCACATTTGTACGTCTTTTTACTGTCTTGCACTCAGACGTTAAAGCTTACCACGAAATGAATTAAATGTAATTCTCAGTTTTTCCCGTTTTCTGCACTTATGTATACTAATTTGCAATAAAAGGAATGAGCAATTGTTCATTTGTATAGTACATGACACGGAAAATGCTACGGTCAGAGAGAAAACGCTATGAACTTAATTTCTCCTGAGTTTTGAACAGCAGTAGATTTATAAATGCCATATTCAGACCACAAGCGATGCACGAAAGCCGCATCGTGGCGTGCGGGTGTGTATACCTCGTACTGTCTTACTGTGTGATTTACTTTGAAGGCACGTTGATTTTAAACGTGCGCGAAAGGGGATTTTAAATAGATGATCTGCTGCAATATCCCTCTGCAAAATGGCACCGATAACAGGACATCGGCTTTAATGAGCTCTCAACTTTAAAGACTAGAAGGATATTAACAAGCTGCTTGACAAATGGCGCTTAGAAGCACATTAAAGACGCTGCTAATGGAGCGCATAATGACGGCTAATTTCGATCAGATATAAATTAGAGCCCCCCAACAGTTATTTGCCTTAAGGACTTTATGTAAATGATTCTGTGCGGTATAAAGCAAAGCTGTCCTGTCACAATGGCACTCCTCTAGGTGTAACTGGTCGCAGAAAAACGCCACGAAGTCATGAATGGTCTTAGATATACCCAGAAACCTACAGCTATCACGAAATGAAACGTATGCGGGCAGCTTGACATAATTTTCACGCTGGATCTGGGTGGTCCCCTCATTTCGCGGACTAATTTAGCAGAACTTTATTATTTTGGTTCTCGTGCCATCATAATATTTAACCCAGCGGTATGTGTTTTCCTTATAACAAAATGGAAAACATTTCTGAGGAATTATTTCGCACATAGGTGTATATAAGCCGGGTACTATCCCACTATTAAATATTAATGTTTACTCTTTGCAAGCAATTTGTAGTAGTATTTTTGTCTTAACGGTGTTGCTACATACACACTGTAATCGCTGTCATGACCATGCGACTTGAATGCGAAATAATTGTCGGCAAAATCTGGCAAATTAAAAAAAATCGAGTTTACATAGTGGTATCAATGCTTAAGTTTTCTTACTCCGTTCAAGTTAGGCTTATATAATAGCCATATAAAAGCCGGAATATCATATGAAGTTAACTTTCCTTGTACTTGTGGATTTATGTAGGACGGAATGTAATAAGGTATGTCCAAGATTTTATGATTATTAAAGTTTTTTCACCCCGTGCAATCCCATCCACGCCAGCCCATCTATTTGCCTTAAATTAATATTTTAATTGGATTGTAATGTCGCCTTTGCTGGTTTGTTTCAGAGCATGTTTTACGGCAGGCGCCAATCCATCTCGAGCATAGACTATGACGTGTGAAACGTGCAAGTTGAAGTCGGGTTTTTGGGTGAGTCTCGCGCGGTCCCCATTTCTCTCGGGTCACTGCGATGACGTCACTGACATCCCTGAAGTCCGGTCGCCGGGGTGACAAAGTGAGCGAAATCCTCGGCTCGAAAATCTCACATGACTGTACAGCTACTAAATCTAACAGGCGAAGCGTCTCTGTAAACCCGCGTCTATAGGCCTCTCGGCCTGCATTTTAGGATGGATGTTGGAAATTGACTCTTGTACTCTCATTTAACTTTAACACCAAAATGGTGTCATTTATTTACTCTATGAAGTGACCAGGTATGTCCTATATTTGTTACTAAATGCTAGAGACAGTGATTGACTCAAAAGTGTTGTATAACTACTTTTCACATAAATATGATGGGAAATTTATATTACAATTAATTCGCGGGAGAAAAAAAGATACTTCATTTTTATTGAATATTCAATAATATTACCAGTACTATTTAATTCGATTGTTACTTTGGATGAAAGCGCAAAATTAAGTAAGAATTTCTTTATTCGTGACCAAAATGCATCGGATATATATTTTTCATTTATGTTGTTATTTTGTAAGTTTATTTTTAGTAGGCTTTTGGATATGCTAAGGTATTGTTTGTATATGGTTATATTAGACATGTTTAAATAGCCTTTAGATAAGCGTTATTGTGAGCAAATCCGAAGGCTAGCCCGTATTATTTTAAACGTACTTTTACATAACAGGCTACACCGGTACATCTCCGAACTACCACACACATCTTTGCAACAATGAAATCTGACAAATATATCCCCAATTGAAGTACAACATTAACAAATAATAAACCAAATGCTATTCCTCTGTAAAAAAAAAATGCGCTTTTGAAATTGTAATTATTTGACAATTTCTTACACGTCAGTATACAATTTAGGACAATGCGCGGCAGTGCGGATATTCTTAAAGTGCTTGGAAATAAAAGGCCACACTGTCCCGAATGTTTGGCCTGTGGTTTTGCTAATTTGAGATTAAAAGCGCCCATGTCTTTGAAGGCAGACACATGGTGGTAAAGTACAGTTAAATATTCTATAGCTGAGTCCCCCGGCGCAGCCACTGGCTTCATTAAATTTTCATCAGCATCCCAGAGAAAAGAAGGAAAAAAATCAGAGGAAAAAAAATCAAACAGAGGGGCAAATTATAAGAAAATAAAACAGCGACAATTATTTTAAACAAGAGCGTGTCCATGAACATTGGAATTACTCTTATAAAGACCGATCCGGCAGATAATATGAAAAATGAGCGATAGGCTAATCACTGCCCCCCCACATTACTCTATATAAAACACTGGTAATTAAAGCAAGTAGCGATATTTCTCCTGCTGATAATATTTGATGCTTGGAATTTGACCTTTTGACACATTACAATACAGCCTATATGTCAACAAAGGATGTTGTAAATCATAGTCGAAATGGAAGCGCATGACCACCCTAACTATAAGTAAATTATTGTATGCCTACTATATTACCAGATATTAAATATAAATTAATATCGCAGTAAGTGTAGCCTATTTTAAGACTGAATACAGCTCGGAAACTTCGAAACTCACCGCTCACAGTAAATTCCGAATTCGAAGGAAGTTCACTTATCGGCTCACCATGACCAACTGTAATTAACAGAGATAACTAATGATTACTTACTTACTCAGTGTAATTATCTAGTTTTCATAATTCGCTGTGTAATTTATTAATTCGTTCATATTATCTTATAAGTGAATGGTTCATTTAGGAGACGTGGAGAGGACACTGTTAATTGAAAAAACATCTGGCTCTCTTCATGATAACGGTACTATCTGACAATTCCCCCTCTTTCATAATTCTAATAATATATTAGAAGTTAATTTTAAAGTGCTTGGGGCGACAACCATAGTTACAATTAATGAGAACGATGCTGTATAAACTCTTATGTAAATATTCTTTAAATAAAAACAAGAAACAAAGCATTGGTTTGAATTTGTGTTTCATACTATCTACCATTTACATAAAATAAGGCCCTTTTCGATTTGGATTTACGACGCTATGACCCCCAGCAAAGTGTGGTGTCAGAGGTTTGTGTTAGATGGAAATACAAGTTAAACGGATCTGAATATCACAGTCATTGTTTATATCAAATGAAGAAAATAATATAATTCCGGTATTATTTAAATAATTTCGCTCCCGTTTTATAGGAACTGTGTGCAAGCATAAAATGATATTACCACGCCATTGTTACGTTTTTGTAGAGAATTATATATAGGTCTATATATATAGACATTTAATTTGGATAGTCGTTTCATTTGGTTGATGGAATCAAATATACACCTTTAATTCAACTCGATAAAATCGATACATTTCTCTTGGAAGTCAGAGATCCAGCGCAAACTACGTGTAAGTTACCTTTGACTTACCTGGAACTTAAACAGAAAGCTGTTTGCCATTTAAATGAAGTGATCTGACTGTAATATAAAATAAAATCTACGCGTGAATATTTTCGCCGTATTAAAGCGTAACGTCGGCGCTATGAGAAGTAGCTGTCCGTGGTTCTGAAGTCATTCCCTAAGATCGCTCCTGCCTCATTACGCTCCTTTGAATTTTAAGGTCGTCTCCCAAAGCCGCGCTCTTCGGTAATATTAAGTCCCAAGGTGTGCTTCACAACTTGTTCACATATCTGTTAGAATGAGAGGTTTTGGCTGGCTGTTTAAATAGAGATAGCCGCTTTGGCAGACCCAGTGTTTTTCTACCCTTCTGACATCTGGCGGCGCGAGCTCCAGGGAGTCGTGCAAATCCCCACAGACTCGCTGATTAGACTAATAGAATATTAGCATTTGCTCCGAGGTCCTGGCTATCCTCAGCCCATGAATGTGCCAAACATTTTCGCTCAAATAAACCCAAATCTCTATTGCTCAAAAACGGCTTGTTAACTAAAATGTAGTTTTTTGTTTTTTGCTGAAAACCCGGAGTATGTAGTACATTGTTGATTTTTACTTTAAAATTTAAATTTGGATATTCGGGGATGAAATATTCACATAAAACGCGTATTTGTAGTTAGATATTTGGATCAAAGTCATTGAAAAGTAAAAAAATCCCACGAAACGGTAGAAGTTTAAACTTTAATGAAACACATATAGCAATTCAATAACAAAATAACCTAAATTACATGGATGTAATAAATTAATATAATCTGGCAGGTAAAAAAAACAACGTTACAAAAAGTAAAACATATGTTAAAACAGTACAGCAAAGAAATTAATATATATATATGAATATATGTGTATGTTTGCAATAGTGTACGCGTGTTTTATGTGCAGGAACTTACATATTTACATCGTACAGGTATACTTCTCAAACGTCTCTCTTCAATAAATAAGCATATATAAACAAAGTCACATAACAAGCAACGCCTTATAGACATTTTATACAAAAAAAAAAAAACAAATAAAACAAAATAAACAGTGCCTAAATATACCAGTGCTATCATTTCCGAGATATTGCCGTTTGTTTTTTTGGAAGCCGCACGTTTGCCTTACTTTCAGATTTCGATAATGTACAGGCAAAACGGAGGGGAGGAACATCCTGATAAATATGTAATGAGGTAAACATTACCTCACAGAATAAATCGTTTATAAGACCGGAGACTTCGCACTGGTGAAATACAGATACGGATTCAAATATATTTAGGCTATATTGTAACTATAAATAGCAATTTGGCAAGTATAAGCTTTATCCTTAATTCTCAAAGTGTCGATATACTGTGCAGTTCTAACGCTGAACGAAAAAATTCAGTACGTGATTTTATTTCAAAGAAGGATCAGTTGTGGCCGCAGCTATAGAAATGTGTCCATGAAGAACGAGCTTTCCAGTGCTGTTGTAACACTTTAATTTCAATGTGTTCACAATGAGCGTGAAACCAAATACATAGGAGACTAAATTAATAATTTACAGTGAGGTTTAACCTAAGATCAATAACAGCCTTCAGAAACAGCTGTGAACGCCTCTGATATAGGCTATGTCACAACAAATAATCAAAAGTAATAACATTTGGTAGCCACTCAGAAATTAAAAAACTAAAATGTAAACGTATCACGGTAGGCTATGATTTGTTTTTACTAACTGAAATACATTTAATATTCAAAATAAGTCCATTGCCAAGCAGAAGGATGTCCTCTGGATATTTCAAGATACAGATTTGCGCTTAATTAACGCGATGGTGTAACGTGTGGGTAAAAACAAATGCTCTTACTTGCTAGATCAAGCGATCCTAGGTCAAGATGCCGTATCCCTTCGTTTCTCGGAGACGACACGTTGTTTTCGGTCCCTTTCAACAAAACCAGTAACTCGGTGCTAAAGTCTTCGATGACTGAAAATCTGTGCAATAAGAAACATAATTCAAACAGCCTCTTCGGCTATGAACGGTGCCAAACAGCATTTAAACGTCTTAACTTTTGCACCCCAGCAAAAAAGCTAGACGCATGCCGAGTACTTCATCCGTTTTTGTTTCTGGCGTTGATTACAAAACCAAACCCGCACCACGTTCTTTTTAAGGTCCAGTTTCTCCGCAATCGCTGCAATTTTTTCGGACGATGGACGTGGCTGAATGGCGAAGTACGCCTCTAAGGACCTTTTCTCCGGAGCTGCTATCGAGGTGCGTTTCCTCTTCTTCTCTGCGCCGTTGAAGAGCTCCGGTTTGCTCAGTTTCTCCCGGTGAGATTTTTCCGCCTCCTCCAACCAGGCTTGTAGGATCGGCTTCAGAGCGATCATGTTGTTGTGGGACAGCGTTAGGGACTCGAATCTGCAGATAGTGCTTTGGCTGAGGGATCCCACTCCGGGGATCTTCAAGTTAGCTAGTGCTGAACCTACGTCCGCCTGCGTTACTCCGAGTTTGATCCTTCGTTGCTTAAACCTTTCAGCGAAGGCTTCCAAGTCCCTGGGATCGGCGTCCACGTCGCTCATGCAGCCCATATGAGAGGAAAGGCCGTGTGCATGGGCCATGTTAAGGGCAGCCTGGTGCATATGATTCATGCCCGCCATGTGTGCGGGGTGCGCCGGTGTCGAAACCACAGATCCATCCGGTCCTGCTATGGTCCCGAGTGCCAGACCCGAGGTGATGTGATCAAGGAGGTCCCCTTCCAAAGCTTGATGAGGCTGGTGATGGTGGTGATGATGGTGGTGGTGGTGGTGACCAGCAAGAGCAGAAGGATGAGAGATAGGCACGGAGGACGCAGAGGAGGAAGACGAAGAACAGGCTATAGTATTCATGGTGTGGTACGTAGCGTCCGGTTTGAAAGGACTGTGATGGGGAGGGTGATGGTGGCTCTTGGTCTGAGAGACTATATCCACCGCTGCGAGAGCTTCTGCGCGGGCCAACAAACTCTCGTCCAGACCCCCAAATATATTGGTCTGCAATTGCAAATAAAATGCACACATTATAGCCAGTAGGGAGTTCCCGCTCACATTCTTCGGATAGAAACATTTCCAGAATGTAAAAAAAGAAATCTTAAAAAGGAACACGCGAAACAGGACAGATGCAACATCCCAGGTCATAAAAATTAATACAAAAGGCAAACCTGATTGAATACATAAGTTGAAGGGGAAATTTTGGAGGTGTTGGGTGATTTGCAATGCAGGCATGAAAAAAACATCAAGCGAAAAGTAGGCTGTCAGAATGTGCCTTTAAGCGGTGATTATGCAGAATACGTACCGGTGGGGTTGGGAGACACGCTCGACGCATCGCCTCTGAGCTGCCGCCACCGCCGCCGCCGCTGCTGCTGATGATAGTACTGCTGTGTCTAGAAGACGAACACGAGGACGAAGGCGCGCTCGAAGTCAAAGAGGAAGATGATGAGGAATGCAAACTGGAATACTTGGGCTCGGGCAAGCTGGCATGGGACATGGTGAACCCGTGCTTACCGTTCAGAGACATCATCATCATGTTTTCTAGCGATCGCGAACAGGCAATTGCCTTTTAGTAAGTTGAGACTCCGCCTCTTCGCTGGAAGCTCAAGCCCAATGGTCTGCTCAAGTCCCGAAGCCCCTATCTAATAACTTCCGCTCCCCTACAAAAATGGGGCTCGGTCTGGTCCCTATGTACTACAGACACGATACCGTAACTAACCGCTGTGCCAGTGGGATGTGGCACGCAGGTTGGAGCTACGCACGTGAACATCACACCCTGGGCAACCTCTTGTGCTTTTAGTGTCACAAACGGTTTGATGTCCGCCTCGTGCACTGACCTGCTGCATTGTCAGTTTTTCATTTTCTTTCTGATTTTGTTATATCAGTTAATCGAGTTTATTTTGTC
>JAOYFF010000015.1:5202144-5230886 GCA_025773925.1 Cryptomyrus ogoouensis | reverse complement strand
GAGTCCCAGGAATCTCTCTGTTAAAAAATGGGAGGTACCTGCTCAGAGTCCCGGGCATCTCTCTGTTAAAAAACGGGAGGTACCTGCTCAGAGTCCCGGGCATCTCTCTGTTAAAAAACGGGCCGTACCTGCTCAGAGCCCCGGGCATCTCTTTGTTAAAAAACGGGAGGTACCTGCTCAGAGTCCCGGGCATCTCTCTGTTAAAAAACGGGCCGTACCTGCTCAGATTCCTAGGCGTCTCTCTGTTAGAAAACGGGAGGTACCTGCTTGAAGTCCTGGGTGTCTGTCAGAAAATGGGAGGTACCTGCTTGGAGTCCCGAGTGTCTCTCTGTTAGAAAGTGGGAGGCACCTGCTTGGAGTCCTGGGCGTCTCTCTGTTAGAAAGTGGGAGGCACCTGCTTGGAGTCCTGGGCGTCTCTCTGTCAGAAAATGGGAGGTACCTGCTTGGAGTCCCGAGTGTCTCTCTGTCAGAAAATGGGAGGTACCTGCTTGGAGTCCCAGGTATGACATGGTTATCAGATATAGAATGAGGATGTTATCCACCCGATAGTAGTGTGGGGTTTTGGCTGTGGTGTAGGATGGGGGGGCTTCTGGGGGGGGGGTGCTGCCCTGAGGAAACATCATTCTCCGGTTCTATTTCCTTTTGGTGTGCCCTTTGATTAATTATTTATGAGGCTGGGGGTTTGTGTGCTTGAGGTTCGGGCTTCAGTCAGAGAGTCGGCGATCCAAAAAAAACACAGGATTATAATTGTCGAAACTAGAGGTGGGTTGGCCGGCCCAAAGATGTACCTGAGGTGTTTAAAGGCTATGGCCAGCTGACTCCACGCTGGGTTACTGTTCAGCTCTGAATTAGCATTGCCTTTTTAGCCACTACAAATGTACAAACTAATGTTTGGTTGAATAATATTGCAGCTTTATGATTCAGTAAGGCATAGTGTGGGTCTTTCTGTGTACAAATACAGAATTTAAACAGTCAGTTGAAAGTTTCTATTTTCTGGTTTGGCTTAGGGCAGACTTTTTTATCTCAGGTGTTATGAGTTGAAAATTCATTGTAGAAATATTTGGCCTATTTCTTCATCAGTATAATAAGACTTCTCTAAACTCTAGGTCCTGTTATGTCTTTAGCTGTGTGATTAGAAGGACCTCAGAGGGTCGCAGGTCATTGTGATGCGAATGCAGCTTTACGTTGGCTACCTGGAGATGCACCCGGGCCTTCTGTATAATGCTGCTGCTGCTCCTGGCCCACTTTTGGTGGACAACTGTCCACAGCTCAGCCCCAGGTTCCACAATTGGTGGTAATTGAAATGTGGCCAGAAACGTCCTTGGAGAGAATAGGGCTGACCCAGACGCTAAGCTGGCCTCACCGGCAATTAAAAAGCGCTGCCCGTGGAGTGCCAGTGGGAGTGTGGGTGGTGGAGGTGCCCCCGCTGCTGGGTGGGGGGGCTTGGAGGTGTGCTCAAAGGGCTTTCTTGGGTCAACTGTGTGCGATGGTCTGTGTGTGCTGAGTGAAGTCTGTGGAGCAGTCTTGAAAAAAATCTGACTGTCTTCACACACTAATTGCCCACCTAACCATCCTAGGCAATTGTTTATTGCTTGTCAAGGTTCCTTTAAAATTTCCTCAGCTTTGTGGAAAAATACTTTGAAATATAGACTTCCAGTTTGACTGGGACACGTGTGTTATTTTTCCTCCAACACAAAAATGTTATATTCTAGATTCTAATAATAGTAATATTAATTAGACTTTTTCAAATTGTTTTTGGAATTCTGTACAAATTAGAAAATAAAAGCACCTGTAAATTGATGAACAAACAGATTTAAAAAAGAGAAAATAATGTGTAGTTTTCAGCACGTTGTATGTTTTGCAGGCCAGGAATTACAAAGTTTGACAGGCAAACAATAAGACGGCTTCTACTAAGGCCCTCAGAGGCCCTACCTAACATGCTGTCTGGCCCGAGGGCCTGTGGGAGAGCAGTCGGATTATTATGTTAATGCATGAGCCTGCTGCCCCCTCTGTCCCAGCTGTCCTCCCCGTCGTTAGGAGCTGCCTGGTGCAGACGAAGACTAATATGCTTTATGATTAGAGGGGCAGAATACCTGCATTAAAGAGTCCGGGGGTCAGGCTCATATACATACGAAAAAAAGGCATTACTGTACCCGGAGGCAGGTGGAAGGGGTGCATACACAGCCATTTAGGAGGGGGTTATTAAGAAAAGGTGGCCCCAGCATTAATTACAAGCTCAGGGAGTTTTATAAAATGGAGCCTCGCCTGATTTTTATTTAAAGCTGAATAATTGGAAATGAGTGACATAATTCCCTTTTTGAATTAAATAATTGTTTTTTTTTCCAGATTCAGATGTTGCTTGTTTATAGTTACTGCTTATCTTTTAGGAAATGTTCCCCGTCACAGTGGCCTGCTCTCCATCCCATAATGTTATTGTTATAAAGTAGGTGCTGTTCCACTGAAAGCTGCTCAAAGTTGTCATTTGGAGGTAGTGAGCTGACTGGATTCACGCTCTCACTGGAAGATCTGTGAAAGGTTTGTAATCTTTGTGAACGACAAACTTCCTTCCCTCCTGATTCCAGCTCAGACTGCGTTTTTACTGCTCGCAGCCTGAGGGAATCGCAGATGTTCCATGACATCCAGGCCTGGAGGGGGGCACCAAAAGTTCCCACTGTTCCACGCTTAAAGATGAGAGAGCTTGGTTGCTCATGCAGGAATTACAGATGGAGAATCCTGCATGGCCTGAGCAGGAGAGTCCTTTGATAACGATCTGCATCCAGGTCACAGAGCCTGTAATTCATACTAAGTCAGCAGAGAGCGAAAGTCTCAGAATCGACTCCCTTGGTTTCCTTTGACGCCTTGATACGCCTTTACACCTGCCTCCCTGGTCTGGCTGTGTACCGGGTGGAGGAGTAGGCATTGCTGGATTTTTTTTTCCGTGGTTTAAGTTTCTAATATCCTTATATCACAAATGAGCTGTTTTTAAGTTTAACTGATCATTTTAGAATTAGAGGCTTATTACACACAAGGTTTTCCTCATTTTGGAAATCGTCAGACCTGATTAGATACGGTCGTTTAAATATTTTATACGAGTAGCGGGAAGCTCAGCAGGTCAGGGCTCTGTGCCTGTAACTGGAAGCCTGTGGGACCGAATTCCGTGGCCAGTCAAGTATTTGTATCACTGTTGGGCCCTTAACCCCAGCTGCTTCATGTGTGCTGGCCTCTGGCTGTCCTGACTCGTTCTGTAAACCTGGTTCTGCTGTGCCGGTGATGAACACCTTCAGATCAAATACACTTTGACATGATCTCCTGGAAAGAATGGTCATAAATAAAAATTAGCAGCATATTTAAAGTATGTAACAGAGCTTTTTGTCCTATCGTTTAACGTATCGATGGGGGTCTGTCATGCTGACCCAAAATGGTGGCGTCCTTTTTGCGTGCTGGCACTGCATTATTAATCAGCAGAAATGAGAGCAGATATAAATAGGGTGGCTGGCAGTGGGGCCCCGGACCTCTGTGTACCCCCTGACAGATGTCATTATATGACAATGACTGAACCGGAAGTTACATCAGCAGCTTTTATCTGAGGTTGAATCTCACTTGTATTCTCCCTTTTGAGTGACTGTAAGGCTTGTGAGACAGGATTCTATAAGGAGTGGGGGAGGGGTGGCTTAAAAAGCCTGCAGAGGTGTGGAGGCGATCTGGTGGTGCCCTGCCTCCACCCTCCAAGGGTACTCACTGGCCCCCTTTTTTGTTAAACGTGCCCCCTACGCGGGACTGCTGACTGCTCTTTAGCTGAAGACTAGTTCAGATACAAGGACCAGAATCTGTTTTGAAGTTTCAGTTGCATGGAGGCGTCTGACCAGGCTTATAAATCAACAAAAGCGTAATGTGTATTTAAACACTGTCAGCTTCTGTCTGCCTCTCAAATTACAGTGTTTGGTTTCCTTCCCTTATTTTTCTGCGGCCATTTTGAAAGTGTTTACTAGACTTATGCTCAGAGCCAATGGCTAGGACAAGTTTTTTTTTTTTTTTTTTAGTTTTCTTTTTAGATTTCTGAGAGGGCGAGCTCCCTCTGGCAGGAATGAGACATGTCCCCATCACGTTCATAGTTCTGCTGCGGTGAGACCTGGTTAATGAAGCTGTAGAGAAACAAACCTACACACACATACTCCTGATATCTGTGACATGGCACGTTCTGCATTATGGATGTTCAGTCTGGTAAGATGTAGTTGTTGTCATGGGTTTTGCACAGTGTGATTGAGGACGGTGGGTGAGGAGAATGTCAGGCCTAGATTCACCACTGAAATCCATGGATACTGCATCCACCTCCTTTGTATCCAGAGGGACCTGTTGTGATGTCTCCATGGGCACCATGTGGTCACACTTGAGTTAAGTGGCTCTAGGTTTCAGTGAAACTCCCTCAGACCAGACTGTAAAACCCACGTGACTAACCATGTGATTGACTCAGCCACCCTTAGTAAATCTCCAGCTCTCCTTTATGCATTTACATGTTAGATCATTTTTGTTGCTGTGTCATTCTGCTATTATTGTTGTGTTAATGGAGTCTGAAAGGGCAATAAATGGACCGCTGATTACATTGCTGCTGCTGCAGAGGCACCTTGTGGGTTCATCAGGGTGGACTTTTACACTCGCATTCCTTTTACCTTGATTTGGGGTGTGTATGTTCATAAGAATGTACCATGTACTCCGCTTAAAAAAAAAAAAAAAAACATAACATTGTTTGACTTATTTCCTTCTGTCCCTGAGTAATTATTTTTCCATTATGAAGTGTACCGTCTCCTTGAATGACAGTCACATATTGGACCTGCCGCAAGCTTTGTGTCGCTCAGGAATGAAAGCTCTGTGAACCATCTAGACATTTTTATTATTTTTTTTTTATTGCACTCTATTAGCCACGTAGCGGAAATGTGTCACAGACTGCTGTGAATAAGGTTCCTATCGTCATGAGAGTCATGCTCAGTTCAGACTCTCGACATACGATTGGAGCAGGTCTGTCCCTATCAGTGTCACCGTTTAATTAGTAAGAGAGGCCGATTAATCCATTAGGTTTTTTTCATTATCTGTGTTGTATCCTTTTATGTTCGTGCAGGTTAATCAGTACCTGTATTGTTCAGAGTGAATCACTGTCTAATCCATAGTGGGAGGACTGACTGATTCGAGGATCATGGCCTTCGGTCTGTGATTTTAAAATCAAATTCATCTTGTTTTCTTAATGATGCTGGTGACTTCGACCTCCATCACAGCAGCATCTGTGATG
The DNA here is from genome assembly GCA_025773925.1 of Cryptomyrus ogoouensis. Lineage (NCBI taxonomy): Eukaryota > Metazoa > Chordata > Actinopteri > Osteoglossiformes > Mormyridae > Cryptomyrus > Cryptomyrus ogoouensis. The sequence continues at coordinate 5,225,605 of JAOYFF010000015.1, read as the reverse complement.
TGTAAAAGCATCCCACTACACATTATGCCGCTACACTGAATCAACCATGTACAGAGTTTCTGATTTTTTGTTTTGCTCTTTCTCCTGAATGTATGATCATCATGTCGGTAGTTTGCAGTAAACATTCAGATTGTGTTCTTGATGAAGGTGGTGCGGTTCTGTGGGTCAACTGAGTTTGACCCAGAGCAGCCCTTCCTTTGTACATGTGCAGCTGCAACCAACATGATGTGAAGTTTAAGAACCTCTTTTTAGCTGGACTCTTTATTATTATAATGTTTAAAATGCCAAAAGAGTTATGTTGGATTGAGTCTGCTTGGCTGAAATCAAACCTGTTTTGTGACTTTCTTAAAAATCATGTTTATTCCCAAAGTTCACATTCCCTCTGTCTGAAGTGTCAGGTCTTTGGGAGCAGATGAACGCCCCCATCTTTGGAAGTCCCTTTCCAACCTTCCCATGAATCCTCACCTCTCTCCACCAGAGTTGAGGAGAGACCAGTTAAAATATTTGGGTTTTTCCAGTTGCCAAGATGATGATGATCAGTGAACTTACGACGCTCAGACTGCCATATGTTTGTGTGGCTCTGGGTACACAGGAGGTCCTCAGCTGGCTCTCATGCTGAGCCCTGTTTCCATCCAGCTGCCATTATTCATTTATAACGCTTGGAAACTAATAATCTAATGAAATTATCAACGTCGTTGAATTAGTAATGAATGGGAATGCAAGAGCTCATCTCTCTGGAGTCTGACTTCTGATCTCAGATGCAGTTGCTCCACAGCCTCGTTTGGGGTAGGAGCCGTGGTATCGCTCTGTGTCTGGCACCGGGCAGCCATTGGACCGAGTTCAGTCTGTTACTACCTGGTGGCAGGAGGGTTATCTGCACTGCCTCCCATAGCTGGATGTGCCTGTGTGTGTGTGTGGGGTATTGGGAATTAACTGACCTGACCCCCTCCCTACATTCGACAGCATGTCTCTTTGTTGTTGGTTCGGGTGTTCTGGGCTCTGCTCCAGCCCACGAGCTGAGGAGTGTCTGGGGTAAAGGTGGTGTAAACTAGCTAACTAATAAGGTCATCCTGATGCCTGTTTTGGTAAGAGAATGTGTGCTCCTCCTGTGTAATCCACTGACTCTGTGTCAGGCTTTTTTTGTTCTAAGAATTCATGTCACACACAAATGCCCTGGGAATATGTATACTTTTAACACAAGACAACAGGTAGTAATTAATAAAAAAATATCATTGTTCATGCAACCCTTACCAGGATAAGCATTTTGAAAATTGATGGATGGATGGATGTCTGTACATAATCAGAGTAATTTAGAGTATTTTAATCAACCAGCCCGTACATCAAAGCAGACTGCCATTAATGGCCAGATAGCAGATTCCATGCAGGTATATTCCTCTGTGGGGTGGGTTATCTTAAAATGTCTGTAATAAAAATACATTCACTTGGGATTGCCTTGTTTTTCCTGCTTAGTTTGTAATAGTTTAAAACTCCAACGCATAAAGGTGTTCCCTGCTGGTGGCTCGGCGAACAGCCTCCGTATTGTCAGATGAGACACAGGCGTGTACGGCAGAACGCCTCAGAACAAGAGGGGCTGTAAAGTCAAGTCTTTTCTGTTTGATTTTGTAACTCGGATGTAACCTTTTGTTTTTTTGTTAAAACATGTATATAGTTCAGGCTTTTATAAATGAAGTTTTATCTGTTTGCATTACATTATTTGTAGGTAACTATGTTGATTGTTCCTCTCTGCATTCTTATGATTCCCCTAAAGTTACCAGACCCCTCGGGTTCCGCGGTCCATGTATCGGGGTACCCCTGTACCTTCACACTCCATTCTTCAGTGTGTAGCCTAAGTGTGTGTTTTTATGTTCATATTGCCGGCTGTTACCTTGCTTCAGTGGCGGCTAGGCGCGAGATTCCCGCTGCGGTGGAGGCGCTAGTCGTGGCGCGAGCCGCCGTCGTTTCCCGCTCGCGCTCTCTCACCGCCTTCTCTTTCCCTTACAGGCTGCTGCCATATTTAACTCCGCCTTCGGCAGCTTTTTGGTAAGTTTACCTTCCTTCGTTTCACGTTCCTTTCACAACGTATCAACAAACACACGTCGCTTCATTTTGAATTTAATATATATGGATGTGACGATATATCAGCAAAGCGCATTGTAAGTCTCTCGTCATGGACACCATGCCTTTAATTTCTGCTTATATTCGTAAAATAATAATAAACTGTCTGCCTCAGCCGTATACACATTTGTTATTGGAATATAGAATTTAACCTCTTGTATTTACAGAAAATGGAAATGAACCATAACCATTATATCTAAGCGTGTTATATCTAAGCGTCTCCTACGCGCGTTGGACACCCGGATCGCGAATAAACACGTTAGTGCCTGGGCTCCGTGGCCGACGACCCGCTCGATGTATCGATTCACTTTATGAGACCCATCAGAGAGCCCGGGGTTTTAACAACATGATGGGGGTGATGGATGGAGCAGGGGGTGCAGCTGCGGTGGTAATTAAAGGGCACGCGGGGTCGTCGTTTCGGGCGGGGAAGGGGGAATATGACGTTTAATTAGTCTCAAATCTCGCCTACATAAAAACCACGCGCGTGTATGCTCTCGCGAGCAGAAAACCCATCCTCTCTGCGTCGTCGCGTCTGCACAGCACTCAGTCTTTTGACAGGTTGAGTTTTGAGACTTTGGAGGTGCAAACAGTGGCTGATTTCTCTGCTTTGTTGATTGGTCACTTAGAATCCTATGATTGACTGTTTTGCTATGGAAGAAGAAGAAGATGATCACTGAGCAGACGATGAGAACAATCAGTTTCATGTTCTGTCATGACGTTGGAGCACAGAAGTCTTACACTAAGTTAACATCCTTCAGAGATCTTATTTTAATATTGCACATTCGAGGTGGTAATCGGAATCAGACGTGTGTGTGTGTGTGTGTGTACTTCAAGCAGTACTTGAAATTCAGCGCAGGATAGCTGGAATTTTCCACTTCATATTAATGTATATAAAAGTCACTGCAGAATGGACCACTGTACAGTAAATCACATTGTGAACAACAAGGTATCTTTCTTCCTACAACATCACTAAACCAGTTTAAATCCTGGGAGCAGCGATCCCCTGATACTAGTTATATCTCAGTCTAGTGTTAGAACTAACGGGATGTTGGTTAGTATTGCACTTTCAGCGCACATTGACAAGATAATGTTGTCAAGTGCGCATCATTAATATGTATCATTTTTTGTTTGGAGTACAGAGCATATGTACAGAATGTGCAAATGGAACATTCATTGGATTAAGTATGTTGTAACATGCAGAGTATTTATAGATAGGTGATTGTTTTCCTGCATTTTTTTTTTATCTCCCCTTGTACGGTTCTCTGTTGCAGGCCTGATGACTTCTATTACTCTAATAATTGAAATCACGTTCTTTATTGCATTTGCAATGACAACTCAATGAAATTCTTAGCTTGTTTACTTGTGAATGCTGCAGACATACTTGTGAATGCTGCAGACATCTTTATTTTTAAATGTATTTTATTATATAATAATGATAATTACTGTTACTGTCTATCATTGTCTAAATGTATTTATACTGTCTAAATACATGTATTCAGCTAGTGTAAACATGCACGATGCTATCACAGCTAATGCGAGGCTGAGACTGAAGCTTTACCCTTTGTTTCCGCTGAGAGACGTGCCACGTGACTCATTTCCCCGCGCGTACAAGTTATCTTAGGTCAGCGTTCACGGTTTGACTTCTGAGATTCAGATCGGGCTCTAAGTAATTTTTTTTCAAACTGGTTGGTTCGACTTTTAAGAAATTCGAGTTCTAATGAGTTTGAGAACTGAGGTACCACTGTATATGATTATTATATTGTGTATGTGCATTTAGGCAACAATGGAGAATGACAAGGTGGCTTGTTTAGGGGAGAATAATTCCCTTTTATTAAGTCCTGAATAGGAATAACACAGGCACCTAATGAGCACCGAACCAAATAAAACATACAACAACAGCGGAAACAGCGGTGGTCTGATGCCGAACTGTAAGGTACATACACAGTGGGAGATTTATACAAGGTAAGGACACACAAGGATTGGACAGAGTTCACATAAGACACAGGCAAACGCACGCCACAATCGGCAAGTATTAACCATATCTACAACAACAATACAACGCCAGGATGTGCTAATTCCACTGGCGCTATACTACCCCCTCTCCAGTGGTCACAGCAACCATCACCTTCAGCCCCCACCTCAGCTCTGAACCAAGTCCCAAAGTCCGATGGCAGCTGCCAGTGTGTCTCCGATGAAGGGCGGGCCGTCAGCTTGCGAGTGGGTGCTGGTGGGTGTTGGCATGTCAGATCCCCCTGACTGCTGACACTTCTTTTTACACTGCTTAGGTTGATCTGGTAGCCCTTCCAGGGGGTCCTCCTGGCCAGGGAACACCACTCCCAACGACTCCCACAGCTAGTCCCCCTTCTCTGGGGGCAGCCAGCGGAGCAACTGGAGATGGCGTTTCGGCCTCCTCCAGACCCCGGTCCTTCTTTTTACCCCTCTTAGTGGGGCCCTGATGTTAGCCGGCAGGCTGGCCCTGTCACGGGGCCTCCTGCTCGCAGGGTCAGGCAGGCCTGCACAGTTGCTCCTGCACCACGACATTGGTAGCCTCTCACAGGCGTGCCAAGCAGCTCTCCTCCCACCGCTGGTAGTGGTCTTTCGTGAGCTGGGCCTCCAGAGTGAGTTGCACAGCCCCACACCATGGCCTCTGCAGTGCTTGCAGTACTTCTGGAACAGCTGGGTTTCCAAGCCCCAACCTGCATCCTCCCGGCCAAACAGCGCTGCTTCATAGCCCCAGAATGCCACCTCTGCTACCTTGGTCAGATACTCCTGGCGGTCGCGCTCCTGCTCCTGGCTAGCTTGCCGCATAGTCAGCTTCTGCTGCTCCAGCTCCACAAACTGCCACAGCCACTCATAAACCTAATGCTCCTGCTCCCACTGCTCGTCTAGCTCATAGCGCTCTTGAGATAGCCAGGCCTCCCAGATGAGGCATGCCTCGTCACTCACACGCAAAGCAGCCTCTGCTTGCTGCCTCTACTGGTCATGCCCGCAGCTGGGGTCGCATCGCGGCTCCTCGCAGCTGGTGAGTGGGGAGCACTTGATGGCTGGTGAGCAGCCAGAGTCCGCTGAAGAGCCCGCCTTCCTCACTAAATGACGTTGCCGTTTCCGATGCGAGGCCAGCGGGCTGGCAGGAACGGCTTCAGGGCACGCTGTGTATCTTGGATGGAGCGGAGGGTGCCTTCCTGGCTCTGGTGTCCCCTGCTCGTCTGCTGGCAGCTCTGGTGCTGGCTTTTGGGCATTGGTATGCCCGGTGCCCTTCTCTCCTGCAGCACCAGCAGATGAGCCGAGCACTGCTGCTTCTCTGGCGCCGCTGCTCCCTTGCCACCTCGACATCCGCCAGGCTGGAGCAGGCTTGCTGGATGATGTCTTAAAGCGCCAGCTCCAGCAGCACCTGAGGGATCACTTCCGAGATCCCACTTCTGACACCATTGAGATGGCTGGCACACTGACACATCGCGGCGATGATGGAGAATGACGAGGTGGCTCGTTTAGGAGTGAACAACTCCCTTTTATTAAGTCCTGAAAATGAATAACACAGGCACTCAACGAGCACCAAACCAGATACAACAGCGGAAACACAAGGTGGTCTGACGCCGAACTATAAAGTGCACACAGGGTGGGAGATTTATACAAGCTGTGGACATGCAAGGATCGGACAGGGTTCACATGATACATCGGCAAACACACACCACAATCAGGAAAGCAAGTATTAACCATATCTACAACAACAATAATACAAGGGCTATTTACAATGACATACACAGGGCTATATAAACGCGCTCGTAAGGCATGCTGGGATGCGCGAATCCCACCGGCACTGCAATATGTTGTAAATGAATAGCTTGGAAAATGGTAGTCCCTTTGAGTTGGAAAATTTATATTGTGAACATCAGCAATATCTCCAAATGTTTTTGTTTTGAAAGGCTATTTATTGTTTGAAGTGGGGAAAAATGGGCCCTGTACTCCCCTTATTCATGTTGGTGTGTTTATCAGGTATCAACAAATCATTAAGTATTATGTATGATTCCGATTACCACCTTGAATGTGCAACATTAAAATAGGATCTCTGAAAGAGTTAACTTAGTGTAAGACTTTCTTGCTCCGACATCATGACAGACCGTGAAACTGGCTGTTCTTTCATTGACTGGTCAGTGATCATCTTCATCTTCTTCCAAAGCAAACAGCCAATCACAGGATTCAAAGTAACCAATTAACAAAGTGAAGAAATCAGCCACTATTCCTCCCTCCAAAGTTTCAATACTCAACCTGTCGAGCGAGCGAGTTGTGCAGACGCGAGCGTGTAGAGAGGGTCCAGAGAGCGTGAGTGCGTAAAGAGGGTAGGCTTTTTGCTCGCAAGCACATATGCACGTGTGGTCTGGGGTTTTGAGACTAATTTAACGCCGAGTGAGTGAGCAAGCGAGTGAGTGTTGTGCACTCTGTGGCTCTGTCCAACCTGGCGATCAGAGGGATCAATATAAGAGAGAAGTACTGTACTGTACTCTGAACTGTCAAATTATGGTTTTAAGCATAGCAGTAGAGTAATTAAACCACACATGCATAATTTGGGTGAGTATGAGTTGTTGTACCGCCCGGCCCCGATTAAGCAAACGGTAAGTTGGTATGGTGGATGATACTATAAGCTGTTACAGTACGTGTCTTTAGCATGTCACATTCCTATCCGATTTTCCTTAAGCTGCTTCAACCAAACGGTTTTGTGAATCATTCATGCAAAAAATCTCAACGTCAATTATAAGCTTGTACAATAAAAATTTCTTTGCTTATTTTTTGGAATTTGAGTGAAATATTGTTTAAAATGTAAATAAAATGCGATACATTCTCCTCTTGTTGATGTAAATTATCTACGTTTTTGGTAAGATCAAATATTCATGTTGGGCCTCTTAATGTCCCTTGACTAATTAATAATCAGAAATGTTAAGGTCTAATTGTTGAAGAAATCGTTGTGTGTGTGTGTAGCTGTAGTGTTAATAACTAATGATAGATGAATATAATTTACATCCATTTCAGACGTTAAGACCATCTGATCATTGTGCCACAGAGAATTGCTCAAAGTTAGTGAGCTCGTTTTATTACCTCCTCCCCTCATTTAGGATTCCTGCTTAACAATAATTGAAAAACAGAATAAAATATTAGATTTTAGTGGCATTTGAAGAACTGCCTTACAGACCTAAATACCTATCATACCTGTGATTCAGTGATGGTGACTAATATTTACATAACAGGGTTTACCTTCAGCTGTAATTACTGAACAAGAAGAGCATATGAGCACAAGGAACTAACTGAACAATAATAAAGTTGTATCCCCCCCCAGTGCTGGGTCTGCCTCAACGTTAACACGATTAATGCTTGTGTAGAATTGTAGGCCTCAAATAAAGCTGGCAGTCAGCATCTTACTTTGCAGACATTTGGTTGGGACACTGCAGTAAATTCTGAAACTGCTTAAAACCACGGCACTCGTGTGGTTTTGGATTGGTGAGGTTGTGCTCCAGACAGCTATTCCATAACTTGAAATGACCTTGAAGCTCAGAGACGCCTCTTAACTGTAAGAAGTATATCAGTCTGTCTAGTCTAGAAATATTTCTTTATTTTCTTTGTATTTTGGTTTTCCTAAGCTGTCTTGTATTTATGTGGGAAATACAGATTGTGTGAGTAAATTGAGTGTGAAGCTGATTTGTGATTAGTGTGAGTTGGGATCCCTGAGTCTCTTCCAGCATAAGTGTGCTGAAATCCAACCCCTTTCACTGGTTAATCTCCTCCTGGACTGGAAGTTTTGGGCCTGACACTAAGAGGTCTGCACTGACCCCAATTTGCTCCACCTCTGTGGAATCCATTGTGTTTTCCTCACTCCTGTCATCATGTTGTTGACTTTTAGGGCCCCCCCAGAGCCCTTTATGGGTTAGAGACATTCTCTGGAGACACCACACTTTGTTGCTCCTTTTGATGTACTTCTGGCTTTCTTGGAAACTATCGTACCACAAATCAGACCTTTGGCAAAACGTATCCCCTTAGCGTTATCCATTCTGTCTCTTCTTCCTGCCCCATTGGAAGGTGTTTTGCCTGTGCTGTGCTCAACAGGACTGGAACTGTCCATGTGAAGTATGAAGTATGTGAAGTAGGCCTCAGGATGTATGAACATGGACCCATCCCCCTAAACTGGTGTTAGCCTCATGCGGAAGTATTGTTTTAAACACGATTCTTGTTGTAACTGCTGGGCCGTGTCAGGTTGCCTGCTTGGCAGATGCTTTTTGAGGAGCCCATGGGAAAGTACGTCTGCTGGAGTTCCTGACAGGCAGAGAGACTCATCCGCTACCCAGTAACAAACGATGCCAAGCTGCCGACGTTCGGAGCTCCCTCTGTGTGGATGGAAGAAAGGGCTTTCGACACATACTACCCATTGATGTGAGCTGTCTGGACCGGCTAAAAGAAATTAAAATGTCTGATTATGTCTTCTGGAAACATCGGGAAACCTTCCTGACATGATGGGTCCACCATTTAAGTCGTCTTTATTTTTAATAGGGTCACTTGCAGTTTGGATTAAAATGACTGAGATTCTGAAGGTTTTACCGAGAAGTTCATTTTAAGATCTGTCTTCTGTTGCTTTCCCCATGCGTTTTGAGAGTCATTTTGACTCTCAAGAAATATTTGTTGTATTTAAAATCAATCGGCAGGAAATGGAGGAAGAAAACTATGATTTTTTTTTTTTGGACTCCCGGGTTTGTGGAGGATAACGGTGTTTCGAAATGGTGTATAAGCGTGTGTAGATGAAAGAGTGTTTTCCTGGAGCGTCGTGCCGTGCATCTGACTGGGGCAGCTATCAGAAATGCAGATGAACAGGGGAGACTAAAGACGGGACAAATTTGAAGTGAAGGTGCTGAGGGGCGTGCCATCTTAGCGGGGGTGTCCCGGGGAATATGAATTATTCATTGTATGCGCCTGCGTCTGCACATCGCTTTCCACATGGTGGGAGAAATGCACCCGTTGTTGTCTTCGTCAAGCGGTGACCCTTGTGAAACATGGTCCCCTCCTGCACGTGCTGTGTTCATGACAGGACCAGGGAATCCAGGGGCCTGACCACATCCTCGCTTTTTTCGTTTTGGCGGGGGAGGGAAGCGGGTCTCCGTACACTTGGGGTATTTTCAAAGAGACGAGCACAGTGTCTTTGGGGGAGACCTTTTGACTTTAATCTCGCTCTCCTTTGAAAATTAGAGCTGAGGACCGGGTCGCTTCATTAAAAAGCGCTCTGCCCCGCCTGTGTAGCTCCGCCAGAGTGTCGGGCCTCGGAGCGCTGCTGGGCCGGCCCCGAAAATCCCCCACACACACACTTGCGGGCTGCTGGCACCATATGAGAAGCGGCTTTTGGGAACACAAACATATGTCCGACTCCTGCATGCCCCAGAAGCACTACCTGCTCCATTAGGATATCAGCAGTCTTAGATTCACACTAAAGATGAACAGTTTGAGTCCTGTAATTATTTTTGTTGAGACCTTGTTTCTGTCGTTCCACCTTCTGAGTCCACTGTCCTGAATGCACAGAAAGTTTTACTCGTACATGCAGTCTTCATGATTTAAAGATTGTAATCGTATAACTCCTACTTAGTACTGGTCCATTATGTCTCAGCCCGGTGTGAGACTAGTTACTGTGTTTATGCAAAAACCATCAAGGGAGGAGCATGGCCTTTGATCATGTGACCTCTAAAGGAATCCCAGTTGAGGCCACACGCTATGGGGTCATGGCAGACAGGCTGCCAACAGGAGGGCAGGAGTAGACCAGACTGCCAGGTGACCCCAGAGTGGTGATGGGGTCCTCCGCTGACTAACAAGCTGAGCAGTGCCTTTCCACATATTTCTGATCTTGTGGGGGGTCAGCTGCACAAAACTCCTAAGCCTTGGCGATTACCTTGAAGGACAGCTACAGAAGGTTTTTATTTTGATTACGATTTTATAGTACCTGATCTATGAACATATGATACAGATCATTAGTTAAAAAAACAGTATGTAGCCTAATGGTTTATGGATAGGACTCATTGAATGAGTTAATATGCATTAATTACTGCCCTGGTTTTCTGACCTACAGCAGTGTCACTGCCTTCTGGGTGTCAGTGTCTCAGCTGTAGATTTTATCACAGTCTGTACATTTCGTCTGCACACCTGGCCCTCGGTTAGTGAACCTTAAAATCACTTCAGAAACACGATTGCCATTATTACTGTCTTATGGGGCAGACTACTACCCATGCAGACCAGCATAGGTTTACTCTGAAATGCACCTAAACATAGAGGTCTTCTGTGGGCCATGAGTAGTGGGTCTGGCTGGGGGCTCTCCATAGCTGCTCACTTCCACCCAGTCACCCCAGTACAGACCTTTGTTGTCTTACTGCCACCTCAGTAGTCCAAGGAGGCGGTTTGTATTTCAGTATTCCCTTCTTCATCATGTGGGCATAATGTCATGTGGCAACGGCTTACAGACTCTGTTTGGAATGAAGCCCAGCAAAATGTGTTCATTTACTCTGTACTGAACACACTCTGAGTATTACAGCATACAGCAGAAAAGCAAAATATGCATTTTGATTAGAGGTCTTTATGGTGGATGTCAGTCCCCTCTGAAGTGTGTGCGTGTGTGTGTGTGTGCGTGTGTGTGTGCGTGTGTGTGTGTGTGTGTGTGTGTGTGCGCGCGCGCGTGTGTGTGTGTGTGTGTGTGTGTGTGCGCGCGTTTTATGGTGGGGGCCCACTAGTTTCCCTCATACAGAGCACAGGGGGTGTGGGTGTCCGCTGGCTGCAGAGCCTGGCCTTGTGCTGATGAACACAGGCTTGGGAAATGAGGGGCAGCCTCATTTACTGCAGGTTTGTTCTGTGTTCATCTGAATGCCGGGTGGTGGGGGCGGGTTCACTGACCCCCTACTGTTTATACCAGTTCAGATGAGTGCCTCTACTGTCATCTGTGTTCAGTGTTATAGTATCAGTGTGCAGGGTCAGTGACATCAGCAGGTCTGCCTCTGTGTTTTATCACGTGTGGTCACCAGTAACTGAACCATTGCACCTGAACTCCACAGACTTTTTAAAGAATTGTAACCAGTATTACACACATGACAAGCACTCACAAAGTAACATCAGTTATTTGTTTTGTTTTCTCAGATTGTGTAAGTCACAATTTTAAGGCTCATTTAAGGACAGGCCTTCTTTGCAGTCTGCATTCCCTGTGGGTAAAACCTGGTAAATCTTGGTACTAATTATCCTGTCACATGAACAGACTCTACCGCGTAGAGAACAGGCTCCTAAACGCTGAAAATGGGAAACCAAGCTGTGGAGGGAAGTGGCTCGTGGGGCACATCCTGCTGCTGTTAGATGGCCGTTTTGGCTGTCAGCGGAAGCCGTGCTCGCCTGCCAAGTCCCCGCTTGCTGACGGCTCCCCCTGCAGCTCGCCCGGAGCTCTGCTTTCACTTGAAGTGTTGATTTCTCCCTGTTCATCCTCGTTTGTGTGGCACCATCTTCCTCTGGCAGACCCGTTTTCCAGAGTGTGTTCTGGGCCTCCTCTGATAACTGGTGTCTTCATGACCTTGTGATAGAGGTGATTTGGCCATTTGTCTTCATCCAGGTGTCTCACTGGGATGTTGTCATTGCTGATGTCATTTCCTATGTGGGTGTGCTGTGTTTTTACTTACATTATAGACAGCCGTTGTCCTGTTTGCTGACACCACGGATGAGCTGGCTGGCACCTGTAAAGCAGTGTTGAGTATCATTGTACAACAATCCATTTACACACAAGAAGATGTTTTAGTAAGGGTTTCTTTGGAATGGAAGTACACTTCACTAATTTATAAGGTTTTCTCCTCTTGAGCTGTACTCAGATTGCTAGTTTTATATGTCATGTAATTTTATCTGTATAGTTGGTATTTCAGCTGTTTTCTGTGAGATAATGATAAATGAACAATCATGAATGTTTTTTCAGGCCTGTGTTCGGCCTGTAGCTGCCCCTGTGTTCCATGGAGGGGAGTGTTTATTACCAAGGGGGGAGTGCCTTCAGGCTCTGCTTGAGGGTCTTAATCCAGATGGTGATTTTAAGCTCAGAAGGGCAGAGATGGTGGGAGGTCATCTCAGCTGGTCAGGATGGTCGTCGTCAGATCTGGTGGCTAGTGATTAGCCATGGAGGTGCCCAGGCAGCACAGGGCCTGGTTTATTCCTCCCTCTCACTTTTGCCTTATTGGCTCCTGCTCCCCCACCCCCCATGAGGTCACCTGGAAGAATTTCTGACCATGTGTAGTAGCTGTTAGCTAACGTCAAGACATCGTTCTCAGTTTTAGTCATTGGCATTCTTTTGTGTTGCGTGTTAATTTCCTGGTTATCTTTCTTACACAGACCTACACGGACATTTCGGTTTCCTCTCATGACTGCAGCCTGAACCACTCTTCCCCACAGCTCACCAAATTTGAGCCGCATGGTGCTGTCAGACTCTCTCCTTAGCTGGTCTCAGAAGTGTGGGATTTTTCACGTTTTTATTTTGGAAGTGACAGTGCAGGACTGTGAATGTCTGCAGCACTGGGTATGTTTTTGCACTGCACCATGCACCTCTACTTTCCTTTAATTGGCTGGAAATACTGCAGCTGCCCATTAGAGGTGTTGGTCCTAAATTAACGTGCAATGAAAGACCCTGTTTTAATTTTAATTCTTATTACGCTATCTGGTCAATTAAGGTTATTGGCGTGATGAAATTGTAAAGGAAATGGGTAAACAAACCTGTTAAATATTAAAGAAGCATTTAAATAATTTTAGCAATGGGTGTGTACCCAGGTTGTAATAGACCTGACCCCCATTTTATTGGCTTTAAATCAATTAGCTATACATAAGTGCTTTTTAATGAGATGCAGTTTCATTCCCTTTTATCCAGCACTGTATATTCTTTACAGTGACAAAAGAAAGTAAGATTGAAACTTTTCAGTATTTATTTGGAGATGTTTATGTAAACAAGAAGGTTTACATGGGTTAAAATTGAATTACACAAGCGCCATCCAGTGGTGAGGTAGTGTTTCTGTCATGGGAAGTGGAAATGTTGAAGCTCTGTTAGAGAGCACTCTGCTCATTAGGGCTGTGATATTCAGTATCTTAATTGCGCTTAATTTGCAGTGATGATGACAGAGCCTCAAATGGACATCCATTTACCATCCACTTAATTTTTTTAAAACCTTTTTTTATTTATTAGTTAAAAAAACTCAAAGAACTAGTTTTTAATGGCTCACCTGTTAACTTTGTTTAGGCTGCGATTTATTTTCTAATAATCACAAATGGGGGTCGGTCTCATTTTTTAAATGTGCGTTCATTTTTTTTTTTTTTTTACCGTAAAACTAGTGTTTGTTTTATTAATCTTTTTAAGAAGAGTGCGCCATCTACTGGATATCTTTAAAAGCTGTTTGTCATTTACACTCGCTAATCTGCATGCAGGCTGACACATTTCCACACAGAGCAATTCAATATTTAAACTGAATATAGTTCAACAATGGCAGGATTTTTTTGACATTATATGAAATCACAATTGCTTTCATCATTTGCCATATGCTAATTTGCCTTTTAAATCAGTTTCAGTATATGTTGAAGAGGAGTAGTTATTTAAAGGAGAAAGTCCTGTTTAAAGACATTAAAGGAAAGACTCCCTTGCCATCACTCCACTCCCTGCCTGTTGTGACAGTCTGGACTGATCATGCCTCCTCTCCCTCAAGCTGTCAGTTTTCTAACCTCAAACATAATATCACTCAAGAATAAACCGAAAGAACCTCAGTCAGGCCACCTCGACTACCTGCAAAATGTGGAGTAATTTTAGCATTGGGATTATAGGAGATGTATGGCTGTTGTATTGTAACAAAGCCATTGATAAACTGCTTGTGGAACCTTAGACATTTTAACTTTAATTTAGTAGGCACTTTTATCCAAAGCAGCATACATTTTTGAGAAAACACAGTTAGTCAGTCCCTGGAGTAATCAGGCTTTGCTCAAGGGCCCAACAGTAAATACACTCAGCTCTGGGATTTGAACCACCAACCTTCCGATCACTGGCACAGTGGCCTAACTCACTGAGCCGCACACTGCCCCCCATTCATAGGTGTTGCATGGCTTCCCAGACTGACTTTTCAGATGGCTAAGTGTTTGTGTTATCTGTTGTGGCAATGCTTTCCAAACCATGGACACACTCAACAAATATAGCTGGAAGGAGGCATCTATGATAAAGGTCAGAAGGGATGGATTAGCAAAGGTACGACCAAGAAAGGCTTTGATTCAGCATATGTTCTCATTCTAAATTGTCTTAACTCGATTTAATATCAGGGGGTTCTCAAAGTCTGGACCGAACCGTAGGTTAATCTGGACCCAGCCTATAATGCACCTTATACATCAGTATAGTTAACGTAAAAAGGCTGAACATGGTTTGAAGTACAAAAATACAATGCAGAACCACCAAACTTCGGACATGCATAACTCGTCATAATTCTACCCCCCCCGTCTTTATGCTGAGTGAGAGTTTAACTGTTGTTATTAACCTCATCTCATAGTAACTGATGTCACAGACTTGCTAGATAGATGTAGGGGCCATTTCCTGTAAAGTGGCAGGAAGGTGTCACACAGGGTTAACTGCCCGACTTGCTTCCTTTTGTTTACGTGAGTCGGACGTCTCATTAATTGTGAATGGCGACGACTCCTGGAGTTTGTTGAGGTCTCCGAAAGTGACATAGTTTGAAGTGTTGCGTCCTCCGCCAGCTCTCCAGGGGGCTCCCCCAAGCCGCTTGAGCGTTTACATGACAGTAATGTATTCGAGAGTGACTGTATTATTGTTTCAGGTTAATTTGACATGAGGAGCTTGTCAGAAAGCTAGTAATGTTTCCAGCAGTTCTTTTCCCTGTACACCTTTCTAGGTGTGCTACTTGGTTTGGATGCCTTGTATAAACTAGTGTAAAACCATCCTGTTTTCCACATGAGGACCAGGGTTGCAAAGGGGCAGAAAATTTCTGGAAACTTCCCATGGGAAATTAAGTTGGGGAATTTTGGAAATATTCCGTTTTGAAGGAGCTCGACATCTAACAGGCATATGTAAACTTTTGTGAATGAATATTGCAGAAATATGAAGCACATGACTTCCTAATAAATAGAATGCTGAATTTTGTTATTAATAGACTATAACAGGTGGTAAATGAGCTCGGTCGGACCATTTCAGCAAGCATAATATGACTTATAAGCAGTGTGTTTTGATGCAGATGCTTCTATTGGGCTGTTTTTATGCATACATAATTACTCACAAGCACTTGTTTACACAATGATATTACTGTTAGTGCCGTCATGTTTGGCGTTCGACGGGTTTGTGAGTTATTGTTTTTAAACTCAATCAGTGCATTGTGCGGCAATTGGGTCTCAACGGTTAAATTGTCAATGAAATGGTGTTACCTAGCTTACATTTAGTATATCTGATTTACCGGGTATTTAGCTACTGTATAAACACATTTTAACTTGGGATTTGCTAGTTAAACTTTAATACCATAGATCAAATATATTTAACCCCGCAATATCATCAAAACTTACTTGACTGGACTCAAATGCAGTACTTTAGCAGTCTTGTTATAGTGTGCAGGATTCTAGAAATTATCTGTGCATGTGATGGGGGAATGCACAGTGCAGGGCAGAAATTAAACTGAATTGCATTTAATCTGGAGAATGCACAGTGCAGGACAGAAGTTGAACTGAATTACATTAAATCTGGAGAATGCGCAGTGCAGAGTCGAAATTAAACTGAATTGCATTAAGTCTGGTTGTTTTAACCAAGATTATGCTGCAAGATGTTTCTTCCAACTACATTTAAGTTCCCTGTTATAGGCTAACCTGCAATTTTGCAAATTTCCAGTTGATTCGTGCTAATTCTCATGGAAAGTTTCTAATTTTCCATGAGACCGGTTAGTATATTGTCCGGTTAGTATATTGTCCTCCTGCTTGCAGTTTCATCTCTTTTTCTCTTATTTTCAGGGCATAGTGGTCACTCCTGTGTTGCTCCTCATATTTGTAAGTATGCCTCCTCCATGGCTTTCCCAGAACTCTTTAATAATTTCCCGTATTGGTAGCAGCTCATTCTGCCAAAGATGCACCCTGCATCAGCTGAAGGCATCATCCGTAATCCCTCACCTCCAACTGCAATGAAGCCCTATTGTAATTCCTGACTGACTCGTTCCTGAAAATATTTCCTTAATAAGCACCGTTCGTGTTCTGATGGATGTGCAGTGTAAATATAAATGATCTTCCCTTGCTTTGCTCTTTTGTCTCCGTTCAGAGTTAATGTCCTTCTCACTTCTCCCAAGGCCAGCTGTCTTTATGCATTATGCTGTGATTCCCACAGCATGTTCATCTGCCTCCGTGGGATGTTAATGGTGTACCGTTGCCCAGACGGGTTCTGGTCCAGTTCTGGCGGAGCACTAAAACACTTACTCATATAAAAAAAAAACCCTGAGATCTGGGAGCAGGATTTTACATGTACAGGTCAACAGTTGTGTTACTGCATCCTAATGGACCGCACCCTCCCGGGCAGTATGCTCAGCATCTCCCCATGCCAGGCTCCCAGCAATCTTACTGTATCTTTGTGAGCCTGCCCTGTATATTCCACTCCTTCCGGAAAGTTCCGTGTGACCCGGTGTCTCTGTTTCAGCTGGGCTCCTCTTCTTCGGTGCCATTCTCCTCCATCTTCTCCCAGCTCTTTATGACCGTGGTGGTTCCACTGATCGTAGGTCAGGTGAGTCTGGTTCAGGTTCCTTCATTCCCGGGGCTTTTGGCATCCGGTCATCACCTAACACTCCCTCCCGGGGCAAGCTGACCAAACCGCTTGGACTTGTAGGGTCCACTTCTGGCTGTGTTGTCCTCTTAGTGATGCATTTTGGTATGTTCTGGAAACCCAGATCACCTGAGGAGGTACTATGACGTTCCCCCCAGATACCTTTCGTCCCCTTTCCTTGTGTGAAAAGCTAGAAACCCTCCCTCCGGGAGAAGAGACTCCACTAAGGAGGACTCCTGAGGGCCTTGGGAAGTCTTTACAGTCCTGACTGAGTTAAGTGATGCTCTTGCCATTTCAGTATTCTGCATTTTGGTTTACACCACCAACAGTTGAGCTTGAACGCTCCTAAATGCTCTGATTTGTTTATTCTGTGAGTGAGTGAGTGAATGAGTGAGTGAGTGAGAGTCAGTCAGACAGACAGTCAGGCGCAGATAGTCAGTCAGTCAAACAGACACTCTGTCAGTCTGTCTGTCTGTCAGTCAGTCAGTCAGTCAGTCAGTCAGTCAAATGAAGCCCACAGTGAACGTTGACCTGTAGGTTCAGACCTGATGACATGCGTGGCGAGGCAGTGTCCCAAAGCCAGCCTTGCCTCGGAGCGCCCACCACAGGCCATAAAGCTCCTGACTCATGGTGGCGCCAGGACAGCTGTATCTTCAGCTGTCCTGACAGGAGAGCCCGGCTGCTTGGTCGCCGTGCTTCTTGTCTGCTTCGGCTTTGTCCTCCTCCAGGCTTGATTGATTCTGACAGCCTATATTGGGTGCTTCATATGAAAGAGAATTTTCTGATGAAATCTTAATGAGGCAGAATTCCTCTTAGTGATCTTATTACAGACTGGCCGTTTTGAACATTTTTCAAAGTGACACACCCAAACCCTCTGTTTGCGATGAATTAATGATGCTGCCATTGTGGCTGCAGTATCTCACCATTCTTTAATCAGCACAGCTGAAATGGAAGCTTTTAAAAGTTATTTAAGCTTTTAAAAGTTATACTTCATGTGTGTTGGTAGTGGTCATCCTGATCTTTCTCTGTTGTTTTTTAATATTAACATGAATATATCAGGGCTCAAACATGAACCTGACTTTCCCGGACAGTGTGAATAGAAAAGCTTGGACGAAACTTTGTTCACTGTCTGAAAGCCTCTCTGAAATCGTGTCTCGGGCATATTCAGCCCTCGCTGTAACCCACATCAGAGCAGGCCAGACGACCGCCGTCCTCTGCTGTCTTCTTGTGAATTTGAATGGCACTAAATCATGGCTATATAAAGTTCAGGTGTTTCAGGTGTCATGGTTACTTTTGCCATATTTTTATTTAGAAAGAGTCGTCTAGGACGTCAGGAGTTGGGTCACCTGAGGAAAACGTGTGGCAGGTCCTTTTATTACTTACGAGAAAGTAACATCAAACCTGTGAGCCAAAGTGCAGAAGCACTGGTGCCTGTTGATGTTGTGATGTTTGTGAGTGCAGCTTAGGTGGTGGGTGGAGCTTGTGAGGTTCGACACCCACCACTGTGCTTCAGTTGTTCCCGTATTGGTCCCCTACCAGGGACACAGAGTCGATGCTCGCTGCTGACACGCCATCCGCAACACAGCCAGCGCTGCAAACGCACTTGCTTTCCCAGCATGCCATGCACACCCGTCTGTGTCCAGCAAGAGGTTAAATTCACCTCCCAGCCAAGCTCTGTGTCCAGCGCAAGAACATTAGAATATTTTAAAATATGAAAAAAGAGTTTTCATCAAATATGTAATTATTTTCTGAAGTAACGCCTTGAGGGAGCACAGTGGTCAGAGGCTAAGCTACGTAAAAGTGAATTAATGAAACGGGCTCTTACCTGGAGCGATTGTTCATTTATATCCCTGATGTATGTATGTGTGTGTGTGTGTGTGTGTGTGTATATGTAACCTTAAATGCTTCCCCCACAAAAAGCTGTGCAGGTTCTCTGCATAAGTCACTTGAATATTAATTAATTTAATTTTACTATAATTACTTTGTCCTTTCTACAAGAGTGAAGTGTTAATTTGAAAACACTGTGTGTCACTGAGGTCAGGGGGCCCTGATTCAGGACTCGCTTAGCCTTTGAATTTGTTTATGAAAAACAAACCTGTCCCCATTCCCTCACTGCAGACTTTGTAAAGTTACATGGCGTGGTTGAGGTAGATAAGGTCTTCATGGAGCCATGAGTCCTACAGCCGGCCATCTCCAGGTCGGCGTGAGGGCCAAATCAGGGGTGATTCATCATTTAATTTCCCACAACACACATGCTCGTGCTTTTTAAGCCTGACTTGTAATTTAATTAACTTCTGCTGCTCAAATATTAACGCGTTCCGCTGATCGCTTTCAATTAGCAACCCTGGTGAAATTCCTTCAAACATCAGCGGGAGGTTTATTTATTTATTGCTGCGCCAAGCAGCACCGTGAAAGTAGATGGGCCTCGCAGTAATTATACTCACCCATTAGGGGGGCGAGGCAGAGCCCGGTGGGAGGCTTAATGGGGTCACTCTGGCGACGGCGAACGCCAAGCATCTGGGATGATGAGTAACCCAGTCGAAAGCCAGCTGGGGGCCACATGCCATCCAGGGGGCCTCATGAGGGCCATCAGTGCTGCGTAAGTGCTGCTCTTCCCCATCCCCGGCAGCATCCCCCTGCGCCTACACGCCCGCCTGGCTGTCAGGGCCTGTTTGTGGCAGCCTGCCGCCTTCCCCTCCGGACTGACCTGCCTGCCTCCTTCCCTTCCGGACTGACCTGCCCGCTGCCTCCCAGGTGTGCCGGCGTTTTGTGAAGGACTGGCTGGAGCGGAGGAAGCCACCATTCGGGGCCATCAGCAGCGCCGTGCTGCTCATCATCATCTACACCACCTTCTGCGACACCTTCTCCAACCCTAACATCCACCTGGACCGGCTCAGCCTGCTGCTGGTGGTTTTCATCAGTGAGTGCCCCCCCCATCCCTACCCCACCCCCCAGCGCCGTGCTCGATCCTCGGTGGCCGTCCTTCCCGACGTGGCCCCTTAATCACTGCGGACAGAGATGTAATAGTGATCCCTAGCTATGGGCCATCGGGCTAATTATAAGTCCGCAACTACTTTAATCTTGTCCAGACTCATATTTATTCTTTTATGTATTAAAGCGATTCGTTAGCTTTTAGAGTCTCGCAGTGAGGTCATCTGCGGGGTTAAGGGGACCTCATTTGTACGATGTGAGTGTGAGATGGGGGGGTGAATAATGGGGGCCATAGCTCACCTGTCTTGGAGTCATAAATAGCTCGGGTCGGACCCCGATGCAGCTGCTCCCTGGGCAGCTGAGTGGGGTGTGTGATCTTACCGCCCGTGACGTGTAGAGTTCAAACATGCTGTATTTCCCATTTAATATCAATTTTTATTATTATTTGCACAAGTACATTGGAATGCTTCTCTTTGCTGAGCATAGCTTGGGGGTCACACCGCAGGGTCGGCTACCGTGCCACGCCCCTGGAGCTGGGGGTTAGGAGCTGTTCTGCCAAGGCTGGGGTAAAACATTTGGGCTTGTTATACAGTCACCCTATTGATAGCCTGGAAACCCTTTATACGTAAATAGTTGTGTGTAATGATGCCTGTATTTTAATTAGGAAAAGCGAGTGTATGACCACTAAATGGCAAAGCAGGGGCTAAAAAATGTGGGCATTTCTGTGGGGCCCTTAACAGTTTGGAAGGGGGGGGGGATCTTGCTAAATTATTACTAGCTTTGTGGCGCTGCGTGTTACCCTCTGTTTGCGGCTGCCGTATGGACGCATCTTCCAGGTAGCGCTTCAGGCTGCTCCTCCTCCATGGTAACATGCTTGTCTGTGTGTCCCCCAGTCTTCTCCATCCAGCTGGGCTTCATGCTGCTGGCCTTCATCTTCAGCAGCAGGTGAGTTGCACGGTGTGTAGCCGGCCCGTCCCTTCATGTTTGACGGCACGCGTCTTCAGCGTCTCACGCTCTTCTGTCCCTCTTGCAGGAAGAAGTCGGCATTCACGCCTGCAGACACTGTGGCTATCATATTCTGCGCTACGCACAAATCTCTCACCTTGGGTATGTCGGGTGTGCAGTCCGCCTCTGTGCTGGTGTGGCTTCCAGATGTTCCCTGCCCACTTGGTATTTTTATTAGTGATTATTGCAGCTGCGTGTCTACAGGCAGTATTTAGTGGTTTGTATCTGAGTAGTAAACAGTACGTGAGGCTCGTCACCTACCGACAAAACGGCCTGTTGTGTGATCTACAAATACTCTATATCCATCCTGCCACTCCCATCATTAAATAACACAGATGTGTAAGATGCTGTTTTTCCGAACACCAGCTTTCTGTAGAGTTACTAAGGGGACTGACCTGGCAAGACATTACCAAAAGCTGTCCATACAGGTATTTATATCATATCCATATTTAGATTCATACTGAAACAGTCATATTTACACTCATTAGCTACTCTTCTGTTATACAAGTGTTATGTTTTGTCATTTTCATTAACACTTCATTAAGAGAAAGAGAAATTAGGGTTAGCTCTCTATACCAGTTTAAATTAAGTTTAAAAATGTAAAACTTACTGAGGACTAAATTTATGAAGCTTAGAAATGTAAAAGGACCCAAGAAACAATTCCCCCCAGCAATAAGCAGTATGTGCAGATGTGTCTGTTTATTGTGGAGTATTTCAGGTGTCTGTCTGTAATTCCCTTTTCACACTTGTGTGACGGGAGACGCTGAGGAACATTTATAGGTGGACTGCCCTTCTGTGCCGAGTGCCTGACGGGAGAGCTTAGGACGTCCCAGCACAGATAGGGGTCTGCACCTTAACAACGCATCTCTGTCACCTCCCCGTAGCCCCCCACCCCCCTTCCACTGGGCGGTGAGTTTGATTGCTGGAGGCGGGGCCTCACGTGAGAGCCACGGTCACATGATGTCTGGCTTCACAGCGACAGTGATCTGCCATTCAGGTCGTCGGATGCACAGAAGCCCGGGTGGATGATGGGTATTTCAGCTAATTTCATCATGGCCCTGTAACAAGGCCTGGTCCGGGGGGCTGGGGGGGGCAGGTGTCAGGCTGTGTGAGAGACGGCTTTGTGAGGGTGGACATCACTCCTGTCAGGGTGGCCGTCTGTGCTGCAAGGGACGTGTCGTGCTGGCACAGCGGAGGGGGTAGGTGGAGAGCAAGGGATTCAGAAAGAAACCATCGCCACTCCAAGGCAGGCGCTGCGTGTGAGCGTCCTGTGACTGAGGTGGAGTCTCGCACGGCACATGTGCTGTGGCTCCAGACCCTGACCGTGTGCTTATGAGACCGTGTTGCATTCTGGGTAAGGAATTAGCAGTGCCACTCCATCCCATTTTAACTGACGCCCGTTTGCTGCTTGGTGTTGCCGTTGTCCTCCCCAAATCGGTGCGGGCTCAGTATGTCTGTGTTCACTAAGGACAATCGCTGGGACCAGGCTGCCGTTTCACATGGACTGGTGCCCCCTGCAGGCGACCCCTTTCATCCCAGCCTGTTCCGTCACCAGACATCAGTACTATAATTAATATGATATGTTTGTATACAGCGTTCACTACGTTTACACCTAGAATGCCCCCCCTCACCTTAGTCTAATGGCCTGGGGGGGTTGAGTGGCTGACCTGTAAGAATGTGGGTGCTGGGGGGGGTGAGCAGTACTAGTACAGGGTCCTCCTTTAGCCCCTGGTTACCACACAGGATTCCTCTTCTGGAGCCTTTCCTAAAGCATCTAAGACTCAAAGCCCTTCAGATTACAGCTTGTCCATCCGGAGAGCATGGCTGGACCTCTTGTATCGGACTCGTCTTATACTGAGACTAATTTGAACAATGAGTCAGGCAGACACAGACGTGCACGGGGCTCGTCTTGTCACTATTCAAAATGCTGATTAAATCCATCCTAGACAACCCCCCCCCACATGGGCTTTACAAGTGCCGGTAATTAACAGCAGATGTACTGCCCACCCGGGGATTGGCCCCGGTGCCGTGGACTTGGGCCTGGCCCAAGGCAAAGCTGGAAGTTCATTTCTGATCCATACTGGGTTTGTCAACCCCGGCTCATGTTTCCCTGGTGCTGGGTCCAGAGGTCGGACCCTGTCACGATATAAGAAGGGCAGGAGCTTTGGGGAAGATGAGGCCAGCGCGGACTGTGGGCACAGTGCGGGCCACAGAAAATGATCCCTCCGAAGTACCAGTCGATAGTTAACGTTATGTCACTAGCATTATTTGTCGTTTTAACAGTACCATAGTATCGTTCTGTTGGGATGGTTCCTCTCATTCTGCCTGTGCTTAGACTGAGCTCTTCAGGGCTGGCTGGGTTAGGGAATGGAGCTGGAGATAATGGGGATGGTTGAGATGATGGAGACGACATGGCGGCTCCACTGGGGCCTCCTCTGCTTGTTTGCCATCTTTACTGACATCTCATGGCTTTTTAATCAACCAGAAGCTGGGGGGGGGGGGGGGGGGGGGGGGGGGGGGTTTAAAAGCCCCCTAAATTAGGGGGGGGGGAGGGCCGGGGGGGGTTCCCGGGGGCGCCCCCACGGGGTTTTTTTTGCAAAATTCCCC
>JAOYFF010000015.1:5155493-5202134 GCA_025773925.1 Cryptomyrus ogoouensis | reverse complement strand
GTGCCCCCCGCGGCCCTCCCCGTGTTTTTTTCTCTTTTCTACGCCCCTCGAGTGGTTTTTAACAAACGGAGGGGGGGGGGGGGGGGGGCGCGGAGTGAGGGTGTTAAAAGCTCCCTACATTAGCAGGATGTGAGACGCTGCGGGAGTTCCGCTGGCTGCACCAACGCGGTTTATGTTGCAAAATTCACCCGGGTGTGTTTTTATGCCGGGAAGCCACGCCTGTTTACCGTGAAACGTGTGGACGCTCTAAAGATTGAATTGCGACGATGCTGCTCAGAACGCACCGTGCACAGCAGAAAAAATATTTTCAGGCCAGCAAAATCTAACACAGGTTTAAAGACACTGCAGCTATGTGTGAACACATGAACTAAGCAGGAAATGGCCATACACCTGTAACACTCTGCCGGCAGTCAGTGAAACGTGCAGGTTTGTGACCCGTCTCAGTCTGGGTGGGTGTCAGGATCTCTGGTGTCTCTCTCCTGGTGATATGCTTCACACGCCTGCTGCAGGAAGCTTTATCTCCGCTTGAAGTTGGCTGGATGCATATGGGTATATAACATGCATGTGTTTATTTACAGTATATGTATATTTTATTTGCATCCAGCCGTGACATTCAGAATGGAGATCTTTTTAACCGAATCTTTTTTTTAACCGAATCCCCCCCACCCGTCGAAGGCGTGATTCACTTATAAACAGTGGCTGTGCTGCAGACAAGACACAAGCATGTGTTAAAATCCAGGTGAAGGTCACAGTGGTGCCAGGGCAGATCAAGCAGGCTTTCTCTTAACCACAGAACCCCCAGTGTTTTTTAAAATCTCCTTTTACTGGCAGTAGTGACGCACTTCAGCGTGTCACACCTTTTGTTCTTGTTAATGGGTCGTCACATTAGCATGATGAAAACAACGGGATGGTCAGTAATCCTTAGAGCAGCAGAGTTGCTGTCACCCAAAAAAAAAACAAAAAACGTAAAACCCGTAATAGTCATGCTTATGTCATATGTTTTTGTGATTACTGATTTAACGAAATCCATCTTCTACTTGCTCGTCCTGGTTTTGGGGCCTGGGGTGAATCCCAGGCAACACAGGGCGCAGGTCGGATTATACCCTGGATGGAATGCCCCGAATGAAGTCCACCACAGGGCAGGGCACATTAATTGCATATACAATGGTAAACATTTTATAAAGGCTTATATAACACTCTTTGTGCTGCCAGGTATCCCCATGCTGAACATCGTCTTCGAGGGCTTCGAGCACCTCTCCCTGATCTCCGTGCCCCTGCTGATCTACCACCCCGCTCAGATCCTCCTGGGAAGCATCCTGGTGCCGACCATCAAGTCCTGGATGGTGACCAGGCAGAGGGTAAGAGCCGCTGCCACCCCCTCTATATGCCTCCTCTGTATGACGGGAACGTCCCCCCGCATAAGCATCCAGAGAATCACACCCCCTCTCTCCACTCAGCCTGGCTGTAGGATGAATTTAGTATCCAGGTTCCAAGGTCAGATCGGTGGGGTGTTTAAAAATTAAAGCCTTAACTGAAGTTTTATTAATCACCTGAATGGAGCCTCATTCACAGATCGTTTTCTTAACGGATGCGCTTCCCGTTAAGATATGGAAAGCAGCTGGCAGTGTTGGGATGAAGCTGTCTGAGTGTTGAGGTTCTTCAAGTAAAGCAGGGAAGAAGCTGGAAAACAAATTAAATGGAAAAACAGTAGTGAGCAGGGCCATTAGCATGAAGTAGCTGTGTGAATCTCACACCTCAATAACAGGTGTGAGTGGTAATTACTGTGGGCAATGCCCCCACCCACACACTGACTGGTAGAGGAAAAATACAACATTTATATTATTACAACAAAATTAATGCACGTAAACAGCCGTGGTTAACAAAACGGTCCAGCCAGTTGACTGTGATGAGTGAATGCTCACTGTATAATAGCAATTAGGAATTATAGTTGTGAAATGTAAAGCGCATCACTACGGAAACGTAGACTAATCCTTCTGACCTGGCACAAGGATTAGTCAGGAATAACAGAGGTAACATGGCACAGAGGGATTATAGCTGTGACGTGGTTCAAAGCTCAGTCAGGAATAACAGAAGTGATGTGGTACAGAGATCAGTCAGGATTACAGCTGTGATGTGGCACAGATCAATCAGTATTACAGCTGGGATGTGGCACAGAGATTAGTATGGAATCACATGACGTGGCACAGAGATTGGTCAGGAATAACAGTGGTGATGTGGTACAGAGATCAGTCAGGATTACAACTGTGACGTGGCACAGAGATCAGTCAGGAATAATAAAGGTGAAGTGGCACAGAGAATAGTCAGGATTACAGCTGTGATGTGGCACAGAGATTAGTCAGGAATAATAAAGCTGAAGTGGCACAGAGAATAGTCAGTATTACAGCTGTGACGTGGCACAGAGATAAGTCATGAATAATGTTAGGATAAAACTAGTTTTCACTGTGCAAGTGATAACAGCTGTGACGTGGGACAGAGGGGTTGCACAGAGACGTGGCTGCTAATCCTTCCCACGTGTTTTTGTCTTCTCTCCTTAGTCCCTTTTACTGTTGCATTAGGATTTTTCCCAGCTCGACACAGAGGAGTATGTAAGTATGGATCTGCCAGATCAGATCAGCTTGGCCGTCCCTGGTGAAGGGCCTCTGGCTGTGGTTTCCTGTACACTGATGACTCATTGAATGGTCGTCATATAAAATCAGGCTCCTTGTGTGAAGAGGTGTGATTCTGCACATGATAATGGGTGCTGTGGGTGAAATCGGGTGAATCTAGCTTTGGAGAAGTGGTGTCCGGATGTGCCGGCAGACGTTACCACTGGGATTCGGGGGGTCTGCTTGATCATTATACTTACTGCATTTACCCTCCCCCCATCCCCCCCAGGCAGCACAACTGACCAAGCTTCAGCCGGTGTGAGAGAACCTGCACATGTGATGAGAACAGATCAGGACTATTTCCAGGTGCTATACCCAAGCCAGGACCCCAACCTGCCCTGCCTGCCCCACAAGCAGAATGGTACATTTGCTCAAGTGCCTTTTCTGGACCCCCCCGGGGGCCGCCACCCTCCACCTGACGTGTCTGCTGAAGGACCCTCCAATTTTCTCCATCATGAGATATCCGCCTTGTGATGAACATGCTCATACTATAGACCCTGAGTGGACTTCCCAGCTGGTCCTGTGCGGAGAGCACGGCCCCCCAGAACACCTGGCGGGGCGCCAGCAGCCCTGCGGGACTGACCCGGACAGCCAGAGCTGTGTTTTTATATCGCCCTCTCTTTTCATAGATGTATTTTTTCAAAGAATGAATGTCTGACAATCTGCGAATGTGTCTAACGCTCCCTTTGGCTCTGCTCTTTGTTCAGTGGGTCTTGCAGAAGCCTGCAGATCGGAGTCCACGTTCACTTTGTTACATTTAAACACCACAACTGCCTGCTCACTCGTCTATTATCTTACTCTCCCGCCATCAATAAACCATCGTGCCCTGCTATTTAAATAAGCAGAGAGCCTCTGCCTTTGAAATTCCTTGATTCAGTGGAGGAAAAGTCCATTGCTGGGGCGATCTTCACCCGGTAAGCACTAATTAGCGCAGGAATGATGTCGTTTAGGATTCAGTGCATCGATACCTTGTGTTTTTGCCCAGAGGCTTGCGGGTGGCCTCATTCCATTAAATCAGCATGCTGCTGCTGGATGTTTGTAAAATAATGGAGTCCAGAGGTACGGCATTTTTGTCTGTTAGTCTGGGTCTGTTGCTGAGACTGTGCCTACAGTGTTACTGTAAGAAACGGCTGGGGGCTTAGGGGAAACCCCTGATTTTTAAGGACCAACTCAACTGCCATTAATGTTTAACATTCCCCATTGACGTACATTAAGCTCGGTGCATGTTTTTGCTTAGATCCTTCAGCGTTCAGTCCAGCGTGAGTTGCCTTCGACCAGTTCCTGGTCTCTGAGCGACTTAACCAGTCCACAGAAGATGCCACGATCAGAAAGTAAATTAAGGTCACGAGGTTCTGTTGTGGAGCATCAGGTACTGGTTAAAGCAGTGTAGTGTTCATTGTGGACCAGATAGTTTTGCACCAGCAACTCCAGGCTCTCTTGCTGTATTTATGATTTCCTGAGGTCTACAGAATAGGCCATTGCCCACGTCCCTGTCTTTTTTTTCTATGAAATTCATTAATATTATGCCCTCTGATTCTGTGATTAAATCAATAATGTCTTGCAGTTTAATCATAATTATTTACAGCCACAGCCACAAACTCCAGATATACAGCAAAAGTAATTTTTAATGTATTTCTCTGAATGGAGATCTATGTTACTGAGTAGGCCGAAGTGTTTATTTTTGGTGTTTGTTTTAGTTGTTTGAGCTGAGTTGCCATGTTCTGCTTTAGACAGAAGCTTTCCTGTCACACTGCCTTGTTTTTTTTTACACTAAATACCAAAAAACTATTGATGGTGGAGAACATGAAAGTTTGAGGTTTTTGTAATGGAAGGATAACTATTGGTGACACTGGTCTCTGAGTTTCTGAATCTTCAAATGACCAAATGGGGGAATACTGAGAGAGTTTGTCCCCGGTTATACCTGCTTTTTTTCCTTGCTTCAAAGTTTGATAATACAAAAGCCCTTACAATCCAAGGCTTTGCATACATTTCGCTTAGCTGTCGGTTTGCGATGCCTGAGCCTTGTCCTTCTGCCCTTGATACTTTAGAGGGCCTCATCTTTTTCTCCTGCTTCTATCCAGCTTTGTAGACGGACCCTGCTCTCCAATTCACTTCACACTTTACCCATAATGTCACTGTATGTTTGACTTTGATGTTCTGTGCAAACCTGACCCCTAATGGATGAATGGTGAATTTCGTTTTCAGGTCGTTTACAATGCAGTAGTTTTGTTTTATTTTTTTATTTCTTGTAATTTTCTAAAACAGACAATTTTTGAAAATACAATTTTAAAAAGCAATACATGGTGTTTTTATTTGAAAAAAACGAAGTGTGTTTGTATTTGTGTGTGTTTAGACATTTTATGAAGGTGTTCTCTAACACTACTGTACATATAGCTTACATACATTTTTTGTTAGTCAATTATACATGTCCTAATAACACAGTGATTTACTGCAGTATACTTTTATTCACCCCAGAAAACATTCCTGTAATTGACAGGCACAGTTTTTAAATATTATTAATGTGCTTAAAACAGTAAAATGTTTTATGCAGTTAAATAGGCCTATTAAAACTGATAATTAGTATTTAAATTAAAATGTGTGTTCAGTATAAATGTACTTCAACACATGTGGTTGGTCTAATCATTAGTTATGCTGTACACACGTTCCACCTGGCGGTCTACCCTCTGAAAGGTTTCATGAATTGTGCATGTGTATCTCCCTGTGTTAGTTTCGGTCTCTGCGTGTGTCTATCTCTGTGCCAGGCTGAGTGTGTCCCTGTCCCTGTTCCTGGTTCTGTGTGCCTGTCTCTGTGCCAGGCTGTGTGTCACTATGTGTCTCTATCTCTGTGCTAGGCTGTGTGTGTCCCTGTCTCTGTGTTTGTCTCTGTGCCAGGCTGTGTGTCACTATGTGTCTCTATCTCTGTGCTAGGCTGAGTGTGTCTCCGTCTCTGTTCCTGGCTCTGTGTGTCTGTCTCTGCTCTGTGCCAGGCTGTGTGTCACTATGTGTCTCTATCTCTGTGCTAGGCTGAGTCTGCCCCCATCTCTGTTCCTGGCTCTGTGTGTCTGTCTTTGTGTCAGGCTGTGTGTCAGTCTCTGTGTCTGTGCCAGACTATCTCTGTCAGTCTCTGTCTCTGCCAGGCTGTGTATCCCTGTCTCTTTCTGGCTCAGTGTGTCCATCTCTTTGCCAGGCAATGTGCCAGTCTCTGTGTCTCTGCCAGAAAAAGTATCGGTCTTTGTCTATGTGCCAAGCTGTGTCTGTCAGTCTCTGTCTCTGTGCCTGGCCGTGCCTGACAGTTTCTGTCTCTCTGCTAGGCTATGTGTATCTGTGTCTGTGCCAGGCTGAGAGTGTCAGTTTCCTGGGGGAGTCAGAACATTATACTCTGCCTGTAGGACCACAAAGCTGTCCTGACGGATCTTGCGCACCTGCACCAGGTCGCCACACTCCTGCACGTGGATGACTCCACCCCTTCGGCTGCTTTCACCAAAGGAAACCTCGCTTCGTTTCCAGCAGTACTGGCTGTGCAGGTACCTCAGGCCTGCTGCAAGGACCATGCCCAGCCCGGCACCCACGCCCAACAGGATGCCCAGCTGGGCCCTACCCAGGGGAGGCACCCTCTCTGGTGCCTCCTCCTTCGGGGGTCCCAGTTCTCCACCCTGTGACACATTCAAACCTGGGACAGGTTTCTGCAGCTGGGAGTGTGTGACCGTGGTCATGGCGCGTGGGCTGGATAGCTGGGGGGCAGAGGTGACCCGTGACCAGGCTGCTGCTCTGGCGTAGGTGGCTTTCTCCGTCTCTGCCACGGTGGCCTTGGTGTCCAGGTCAGGGCCCACCAGCAGACTCTGTCGGGCCTGCCAGAGCCCCACATCACCCCCGTCTGGGCTGACCGGCAGCAGCAAGCTTTCCCCTGGATCCTGCTGACAGAGTAATAGGAAGAAAAAGGGACTATGGTGATCCTGTTTGCTCTGGGCAGCAAGAAGAACCTTGGCTTCCAGATGGTGTGCACAGCTACAGGCCGCTGCTCATCATACCTCTGTGTCACCCTTACACTCCTGACAGTGCTGCAGCGTGGTGATGGGGGCCTGGCTGGCTTCCCTGGAAAGGAATGGCACAGAGCACAGGCTTTTCTGGTCATCTTCACACAGGCTGTGGTCCCTAACGCGATGTCCATGCTCTGTAACCTCCCTGGGGGGCGTACCCTTGCAGGACGCCTGTCATCATGGCTGTCACATATGGATTATGAGTTGCTCTCGATTCAGCAGGTTACCTGCAGTGATGTTTTTTTGCTTTTTGGGTCCTATGATACTTACCCTATCTGCTCTGAGTCTAGAGGCAGTGCAAGAGGCTTGGGATGACCGGTGCGAGCTGGGGTGGCGCCATGCCCCAGGTCAAGCTTGGAAGGCTGCAAGGTACCAGCCTGAAACATCCTGTCCAGGGGGGTTATGGCCCCCTGGGGGACTTCCCCTCCTGGGAGCACCTCTCTTTTTGGCAACATGGACCCTGGGGACCCTGAAAAGAATCCATGATGAGAAGGAGAAGATCACAAGAAATCACAAGCGTGCTCTGCAGTCTGCCCTGGAGCGTGCTCTGCAGTCTGCCCTGGAGTGTGCTCTGCAGTGTGCTCTGTAGCATGCTCTGCAGTCTGCCCTAAAGCGTGCTCTGCAGTCTGCCCTGAAGCGTGCTCTGCAGTGTGCTCTGTAGCGTGCTCTGAAGCGTGCTCTGCAGTCTGCCCTGAAGTGTGCTCTGCAGTGTGCTCTGTAGCGTGCTCTGAAGCGTGCTCTGCAGTCTGCCCTGAAGCCTGCTCTGCAGTGTGCTCTGTAGCGTGCTCTGTAGCATGCTCTGCAGCGTGTAAAACATGTAAACACTCTGAAGTATGTTCTCTAGAGTGTAAAACGGCACATCTCTCAGAAACATAGGCACTACAGATTTTTTATTCAGAAATGAGCTTCTTTTAAGGATACACTTTATGTGTGATTTTAAATATTCCAAGTAATAAATTTCAATGTTCAAACTGATTATCTCAGTCTAAACCTTTGTCTGTGGTTTCTTTTTAAATCTGACTTTGCTGGTTCTTCATCCTACACTGTATGAAATTTGGTTCTGCAGAAGAATCAGTGTGAAAAACGTGTGAAAATGTGATTTCAATTATTTATTTAAAGCCACTTATCTGTTGGTTTCCAAAAGTTATCATTTATAGATAAAACTTTACTTTGTAAAGAGAACATGGAGAATTACTGTCAGAGTTGGAACCTTCAGTCCTGATAAAACGGAAAGAAGGTATTTGTGTCAATGAAGAGACTCAGTACTTTAAAGGTAATACCTAGCTTAGCCACTAGAGGACGCCCGTGCCTTCGTGCCTCTTTCATTGCTTTGTTTTGTATGTATTTATTTTACGACTGAATGATTTGGCTTAAAATTGACTTACAGGTTCAATTTAAAGTCAAATGAAATGTCAGGATAGTAAATATTCATAAACAAACATAGTTCATCATTTTCCAAATCACAGATAACAAATGAGAGTTTTGCTGTTAGAGAGTACATGGGTAAGGATTAACTGCTAAAAGTGTGACACAGAAAACCCCGGTGACATTATTGCTGTTTTTAAGTAAATAAAACTGCATTCAGGTCTCGCAGCCTTGGCACAGGTCCCATCCTGGAGCGGATAAACACTTGGAGCGTTACCGTGACGATAGATGCATTCACCTGGGCTGGGAGTGCTGAAGACCCCCTCCGCTGCCTGTGCTACCTCTGTGCTCTTCCCTGTGCCGTCGCTCACCACGCTAGATTCTATCCCGGCCCAGTACACAAAGTAAGACTGTACCACCGTAATCCTGGGGAGTGGGGGACAGGGGGTCACTCGGTCAGTCCGACAGGGGTCACCTGGGCGTTCACATTCTGCTCTTTTTTATTTCACTGTCTCTTATGCTCGGTTGATCATACACTGAAGTTAACACATTGAATATTTTTTGTTGTCGCTTTTGAATGTAACACCAGCCTCACAGTAAAGTATAACCTATCCAGGAGGTCTCCCACTGATCTAATAAGGCTGAATGCAGCCCCAGGCTCATCCATTCACTGCACCTGTAGAGAAGATAAGCCCGCCCAGTTCGGAGCCTCTTCAAGAGCGGCACATGGACCGCGTGGTGGGTCAGCGCACCGGTAACTGGTGAGAACCACCTCGGCCTTCATTGGAGCCCTCTGCGCTCAGGGTGACGACATGGCGTGTACTGCTGTAGCGTGATCACTAATGAAGGATCATTGTGGTTTTATTGTATCGATGGCAGTAGTGGTCGTGTAGTAACACGCCGTGTGTGTGAGAAGCTGCTTCGGCAGGCCTTACAGGAAGCGCACGTCGCCGACAGGTCGATCCGGCGCCCTCCACACGAACGACAGGTTCCTCTTGAGCAGCTTGTCGGCATGTGTCACCGTGTCGGCCTCTTCCACGCAGGCGAGTGGCCGCGAGCCCACTGGCGTCGCCACGAAGGAGCCGGCAGGACGGAGCTCCGCCACTGTCCGCGCCTGCAGCAGGAAGCCCATGAAGTCCCGGGTGCTCCTCACTGCCACTGCAGGGGCGAGGACAGAGCCATTTGAGGCACGCTGACTCCGGTTAGGGTCGAGGCTTGGAGGCCCCCTGGTGGCTGCAGGGCCCTTAGCAGCTCATGTCACTCATGCCCCGATTAAGGGGAGAGAGCTGGCCAGCGTGTGCTGACCGACACTCCTCCTTTCTCATCTCCCCCTTCCCCTAACACACTTTGGAAGGATCCGTGCTGCTCGCTGCTTGTAAGGGCCGGTCATGTCACAGGACACACACTACTTCCTTGCCATTTATATCGTCCTAGCCGGGCATATAGTGAAGGTCACAATTGGGTAACGAGGAGTATAATTGGAGTCGGAGTCCATCTTTCTCCTGCTGGCCCAAGACCGGTCTTTCAATATTTTTTTTTTGTTTTTGGTACTTTACATTAACTGCACCTTCATAAAGCCTTTATAATGCATTCATAGAACATTTATAAGCAGCATGTAAGTATACCTTAACATCCTAATATACCTTAACAGCTTTAATAACAATAACAAACATTATATGACAACAAACATTATATGATAACAAACATTATAATCATAAAATGTTAGAATGTTATCAAATACTTCTGTACTGCCTATGAATGTACTATGAATGCATAATGAATGCATTCTGAAGGTGCAGTTAATCCAGGGGTGGCCAGTCTTATCCACAAAGGGCCATTGCTTATGCAGGATTTTGCTGCTACTCCCTAATTCGATTACTAATCAGAAGACCGATTGGCTGAAGAGTCCTCACACCTGGGTTTGAACAGCTGACCTAAAGGTTACCCAGAAACCTGCATACACACCGGCCCTTTGCGGGTAAGACTGCATACCCCTGAGTTAATGTTTTTTTTTTTATTTATTTAAAACGTATTACCATAATAGAACAGAATGCCATTTATGGTTCCTCAGGTGAAGCTATCTGCAAAGTAAACAAATTCAAATAAACAGAATTTAATTCTTAAGAAAGCGACAGAAAAGGAGATGAAGATCGTTCAGGCGACTAAGAGGCTGGCCGTGGGCCAGAGCGGTCTGGACCCCGTCGCCACAGACAGATTAGACCCCAAAATATTCTAATGGAGACTAATTATTTGAGCACAGCATAAGTTCATATTTAATGTCATTCCTAATTATGTGCTCATCTTGGAAAAGAAAATGGAGGCTTCACAAAGGCAGGCCAGCTTATTAAGATAAAGTCTCTCGATCTGGCTGGATTCAGCACGATGGATGACTTTGGGACGCCGGCACACACATCTGGGGAGGAGATGAACCTGGAATCCTGAATCGGGATCAGAATGCCCTCGCCCCTCCACACATGGCGTTCACTCACACTGGAAGGGGTCACTTCTGTGTCATATTTAATGTGTTTTGGAACACAGAACCCCCTGATGCTAATTACAGATATAACACGGGTACACAACCTTGCCTCGGAGGTCACAGTGGTTCTCTTGGCTAATTCTCCACCCCAGGCACTAGCTCTCTGCAGTGTGAAGACTGTGGTCTCGTTGGTCCCTGTCATTAGGACTTTGAGGAAACACTGACAACTGTTGTTTGGGAGGGTCCTCTTCTCAGGTAACTGGGTTCTCCTGATAGACAGATTGCTGGTGCATCGTGTTTCACTGTCCCTGAGTTCCCTTTCCACGTCGGCAAGTTCCTTTGTCTTCTCACCTATTAAAATGGCCTCTTTACCTTTGCCTTTGTTGCTGTGACCGCCAGCCCTCCCCCACCATCCCATAATGAGCAAGGCTTCCTCCTGTAAGCCCTCTGTGACCTGCTTCTGCTTACATTTCTCTCACAGCCCTGTTATGAAATCGCCAGCCCGCTGTTTCTCGATACTTTGGCAGTTGTTTTTTTGTGCTATTTCATATTTTCTATGACATTCTGTGAGTTTTTTTGCAATGTTTCTGCTGTCCCCCCTCCCTTCCCAGCTGCATGATTCTGGCGGGACCAGACACCCCTCACATGGGGTGTCACTATATCACCCCTGCTTACCGGCCACGGTGTCCCCTGGTAGGTAGGAACGCACATCAGTGTAGAGCGTGACAAAGGCGCGCCTAGCATCCTGGGGCTGGGCACGGATGTGACCAGGCTTCATGTCCATACAGGCCGAGCGACTGGCCCCCCCGGAGAAGCCCCAAGCGGGGGTGGGCAGCCACAGGGTCAGGATCACGCACAGCAACAGCTCACAGAAGCTCTTCATGGTCTGCTGCACACAACCACAACCATGAGTGAGGCCCCGTCCACAGGGGGGCGCCAGTGACACACACAAACATGAGTGTGAACGAGGCCCCGTCCACAGGGGGGCGCCAGTGACACACACAACCATGAGTGTGAACGAGGCCCCGTCCACAGGGGGGCGCCAGTGACACACACAGACATGAGTGTGAACGAGGCCCCGTCCTCAGGGGGGCGCCAGTGACACACACAAACATGAGTGTGAATGAGGCCCTGTCCTCAGGGGGGCGCCAGTGACACACACAAAGACATTTGCAGAAGTCCAGCCTGAAAGAAAAGGACTGCAGATACAGCCTCCATGTGTGTCTGCGTCAGGATGATTCCAATCACACGTCTGACGCATGCATCCACACACAATTAAATATGGATGGAAACCAGCTCCTAACAGTGTCTGTCCCTCATCACGTATAGCGAGGGTGCATCCCTGGTCCTGACGATCAGTACTGCGCAGCAGGTTCAGTGGTGACCACTCAGAGGTGATCCTCACGCCGTTACACGATTGCACTGACAAACCAGCCTGCTTGGAGATCATCTCCTACTGAATTAATTGGCCCTGAGGTATATTACAACCACGCATATAAATTCTGTGTTTATTTTGTAGGCATTTAAGTAATTAATAGTACATAAGGACTGTTTCCTTCTGTCAGGATAATGCCTGCAAACAACGAATCAGCACTGTTACTTTATAATTTACGGAATGAGACCGCCTTACCTTTAACAAATCATTGCTGGTAATATTTACATAATGAGATTTTAACAAATCAGCACTATTACTTTATAATTTGCATAATGAGATGCCCTGTCTTTAACGAATCAGTGCTGAGTTACATAACAAGGTGGCATTGCCTTTAAGGGAATAACCACTGTTAATGTAAAGTTGCATAAGGAGACGCATTGCCTTTAAGGGAATCAACGCTGTTAATTTAGAGTTATGTAATGAGATGGCATTGCCTTTAACGAATCAGGCTGTTAATTTCCATTTACATAATGAGGCGGCCTTACCTTTTAAGGGTGCTTTCTTGGGTTTTGGGATCCATGTGTGACTGCAGAGCCTCTGAAGGGAGCCCACGCACGAGCCCACAGTGAAGAGGCTTTGCTCGGCCCGGCCTCTCTCTATCAGGAACCAGGAAGTGTGACAGCTGCAGCCAGACACCTCCAGGAACCCTCAGACATCTCAACCCCCCCCCCCCCCCCACTAATCCCGTGGCCGCTCCGTGCCCCTCCCTCCACACACACACACACACACACCTCCCCCACCTTCCTGGCTGTCAGCGTTCCTTCTGCCATGTGGATGTTAGGGATCATCATCCAAGGAACACTTTATCCACCCTTGCCACCCCCCCAGTAGGAGCTCCCCATTGTTCTATTCTCTAGACGTGAGAAGTTTCCGGAATAAAGAGGCACCGCTCGCCCACACGGTTTGCAGACTAACCTGACCTCGGAATATCATTACACAGGCCACGATAGAGAATGGGCCAGCGGTCAGCCAGGGCTGCAGATATCCAACCATCAGAGGAGGGGCCTGTGAATTAAATTCAATCCAAAAGCACTTAACTCCTGTATGAAAAGGCTGCTGCCTCACGCAGCCGGAGATCTGATCGCCGAGTGTTCGGCTGCAGGTGTTACTGCCCACTGAGCTGTTACCTGTCTGCTGTATATCAATGGGTGACTTGATACATTACAATTAAAAATGCTCAGAAATGGTGCAGTTATATCAACTGCCGGCTGGTGGAGCTGTAACTTTCCGGAGCACAATACAGCTAAATCAGCACAAAGAGAAAGCAAAGTGCAGCTTTCATGGGATGTTTGAAGCGAGCTCTGAGGTGAGTGCTACTCGTCTGTGACTCGAAGAGTGTAGTCAAAGGGTGCAACAAAATAAAAACACACACAAGATTATGGCACGCTCACTGCTACGCTCCATGAATCCCAAAAAAGATGTAGATAAAACAACCTGTCGATTGTACAGGCGCAGCGCCGCCCAAGACCTGCACACTGAACAAACAGAAGCGTTTCTGTGATTGATTGGCGCTGCCTGTGCTGTCCGCTCATTTTTTACACAAAATACAAGACCGAGTGCTTCACACATCTGCCATTTGGCACCAACGCTAAAGAGCTAAATCATGGTAAATAAAACAGTAACAAGAGCCTGGTTTCAACGCTGGCATTTTAACTAGTAGCGTGGAATGAGGCCTGCAAGTCGGTCATTAATGTGAGCAGTATTAATTGGACAGCCACTCAAAGACGGACTGAGACTGTCCTCAAGGCTGCCTTAATTACAGAAAGTAAATATTAGCTTGCTTGAGCTAACCTCGCTGCTGCCTCCGTAATGACTCACTGTTTGGTAGGTGAACCCTGTGCACTTCTATGAGTCTGGCCGCTTGACGGAGTTTGATCAATAACTTGTCCTTCACTTTCCAGGGGAGTTTGACCTTGAAGCCTTTGTCTGCTTCCTGGCCACCATAGGCACTCTCACCAGAACGGCATGTGCTGGGAATCTGTCCTCCTGCAGCAGGACGCAGCCGTACTGTGCTGAAGTACCGGTGTGGAAACGACTCATTAAGATCGCAGCTAATTGTTTAATTGCTGGAGACCCATCTTAGTGCCTGTACGAAATGTGCTTCATGGAATGACAATGAAATTACACTAAGCACAATATAATAGGAAATACACAAATGTTAATATACAGTATTAATATTCGGAACCTTTGCTAATATTGAACTGCCAACAATATTAATAATATACTGGGTGGTGAATTCCACCAGTACTTTGTTACCATAAAATATTAAGTGTTCATATCACATCACTAAGTATAGCTAATCTTGCTTATTACCTTAATTGATCTGACATACTGGGGGTGGCATAGAAACAGGGCTTTTATGAAGCATCACTCTCAGTCCTACTTACAGATGGCAATTTTTCATTCCAAATATGCATTGGAGTGAAACAGTTAATAGCTACTTCCGTTACTTAAGGATAAAAGTAATCGATAAATCATTAATTAATAGAATTGAAATTGAAATGTTTTATGCAACATAATATTTGTATGTGGCCATCCAGGTAGAAAACAGATATTCTGGGTATAGATGCATTTGCAGTAAGTACAGTATGAGTGGCATTAAATTTATTCACCGCAATAAAGATGTTTTACCTTTATTGATGAAAAAGGATATTAGTGGCATTTACCCCTGAAGGCTTCATGACTGCATGTTACAGGAGAAACACAGGCAATAAACATTTCTTCCCCCCACTGGATATGTGGTGGGAAATTGGTGGACAGATATTCAGTGTCAGTGAGATTCTATGGATAATACTTAACCTGAGGAGAAAATCATGCAGCACTTGGCACAGAAGGTGTCTTTAGCCAATTTCCTCTCCTTATCGTATTTTTGTTTTTTATTCCCAAAAACAGGACAAAGTGAAGCTGTAAACCAGCAGTGTCCCCAGGATGCCATCTGGGGGAGAGCATTTGGACACGTTGGCTGTTTGAATTGTGCCAGAGGTCTTGGGGGGGCTCCTGGGTGGGGCAGACGATGCATTTGGGGGCCTGTCCATAGCCATGCCCCTGACGTAGACCGTCGAGCGGATAATGAAGCACAGGAGAGAATTATAACTCTCGGCAGCGATGTTCTCAGAGCCTCATGGAGGGCAGAGGTTCATTTCTTACCTGCGTTGGTAGTAACTGGGGTCAGCCGCACGACTGACGATCGGGAAATGGGGAGTCTGGGAGTTGTGCATCGGGGGTCAAGCCGATAAGGAGCTGATGAATGATTAATACCTGTGTGTCATGCTCTGTCCTTTGTGATGGAAACCATGCAGCAGAAGCGAGTTAATGTGGCACATTCAGATGCTAAGCGGTGGACACTCAGGAGAAGCCATCACCGTCGGTATTGGTGCGAGGAGCCGTGACTCTGGGGCTCGCCGGGAATGCTGGGAAGCTGATCCTCAGCCTGCAAAGCGAGCTCGACACCACGGTACCGCAGGTGCCTGCAGGGTTCCGAGTAACGTGCCGCGAGACCGGCGTCCGCAGGCGGCCCGCTGCGGAGGAGGAGGCCAGAGACAGACTCTGACCCCGGCTCCCCCTTTATTAGCAGCCTAACCTGAGAATCACGACCCCTGACCCGCTGCGGAGGGGGCCGGCGGAGGCGGGGGCAAGGGCGCCTGAGTGGCAGGACCCTCTGTGTGGGAAGCTCAGGCTGCAATATTCAGAAGCTTAGCCGGCGAGGCCTCCTCTACAGGTCACACGCTAAGCAAACGCGTGTTATGAAGCCCCGGCAGGGAGCGCTCTGCGTGCCGGACGGCTGGCTCTCCATAATCCTCTGCTTTACAGAAGTAATACGAAGAAAGTCCTGCTTTCAATCCTCCTGTGCGAGGGACTCGACGGCGATCTCTAAGGCGAATCCCACCGCAGCCATTTTAATGAGCTAATGCTGCACATACGGTCATGATGCTGGCGGTGATGAATCGCCATCTGTACCTTGGTGACGATGACGGTCCCATCCCGCTCCAAGGCGCTCTCCTCTGCTTTATTGGTCTGTTTTGTGAGCGTCGGGGCTGCTGAAAATGGCCCCGCGCTATGAATAGGTGTCCTCCCACACGGAGTGGCTCGAGAAGGCGAGCTCGTAGTCATTATGGAAGCTCGTGTGCCGTAAACGCCGGCGTTTCTGCTCTGAAGCTCGAAAGCGACGAATATGTCCAGGATGACGCGTCCAGATGAAAACCTGCACCGCGGAAGCAAGGGGGAGTTCATATGATCCAAAGTGGTCACATTTTTTTAAAATGTTTCTGTTCCAGTTTCTAACATCCGGAAATATAGATACAAGTCAGAGATTATCAGCCTATAGTGATGTCATTTCAATGTATGTGTGACACCAGGGGTTTGGACAAGTCACATGACAGGGTCATTCATTCATTCATTGGCTCCTATTTGTTCCCGGAAAACACACTCAGACCCTGATCCCGAGTCCCTGCGCCTGCATCCTTCCCCCCACATGTCTCTGAAACGGCTGCCTTTTGTTCTCATCCTCCCATTTCCGATCCCATTCCCAGATAAAGTCGCCGTTCCCTCCCGCCGTTCCCTGTCACACGGCGCAGAGCGAGTCTGCTTACAGTATATTCCTCAGGGAAAATGAGTTACTGAGGCCTCATTGTTGGCAGTTAACGGCACGTCTTCTCTTTTCACAGCCCAAACTATATCATTCCCAGCTTCCACACGCCCTCTGCGCCTGACAACAGCCTCTCCCTCACGTCTGGAATGAATGTCACAGAATCGTGTTGCGCCAACCTGGGTTCTGCGATGACAGCAGTACGGATTTATTGCACCTGAATCGTTGTTCATCTGTCGGTGGCCACCTGACCGTAATCTGTCACGAAAAATAGTAAAATCTGCAGTGATGTAAATTAGCCTGCACACCGCCGCGGGGTTCTGCCTGGGTGTCACCAGTCCTGGTGTACCCTTCACGTTGGGGTCACCTCACTCTCCGGCGCACACGGCTTGCAGTACCACTGTCCCTCTGAACTTTCCCTGCACTGGAATTCAATGGCTGGAGCGCCTTGACAGGTCACATATGAGAAGCAGAGGTATCCCCTTGATATCCTGCAGGCAGCGATGCACCTCAGATGAGACATTCACGGAGGGTGTCCATGACAGGCAACTTCAGCCAGTCAGGCTGACGGTGAGGACTGTCAGCAAACCCACCAAAGCCTAGAGATCTGGGTCAAGACATCGTCCCCTGGTCCGAGACCGCATCTATAAATCCAGTACCTTAATTCACTGCCCTCCAATGTGTCGGTTGCTATAATACTATTCTGCAGGGTGATATTATAATTATACATCTCCCAGGGAAACGGTGCAGTGTGGGAGATTTCCGAGACGTTCCCCTGAAATGCACGGTGCTCGGCGCTCGGCTGGTGTCATCCTCTCAGAGCGCTGCCCGGTCCTGCGAGAGCGGCCCAGGTGAGGCTGTCATCTCCATCCTCTTCTTCGTGTCAGAGCCGAGGAATCATGGGCTTTCCTGGCTGGGGAACGAGCACGACAGACACCATCCTACATACATGTGGATAAAAACGGTGCTTTCAGACCAACTCCAGTGCCACCTACTAGACGTGAATTAAAACTTGAGATGGGGGGGTGGGGGGACGCAGCTTCATCACCCATCACCATGACAATGCGAGATAAAGGACAGCGGCCAGCTAGCTGGCAGCGCTGCTGATATTTCACTTTGTTTCAATGTACTTATTTATTGCTTTTTGAGAGACTCAGTAGTGATTGTAAATGTCAGTGTAACCTAAGAGTCCGTCTTGCAAGATGGTTAAAGACCTCCTAACCATCACCGGATATAAATAATACATTTGCCGGTGCCCTTTTGTAATTATTTTTAGACAGAGATAAAAGACCTTATTTGGTAAACGCATGGAAATGTCTGTTTATAAAAGATGCCCTACTGCTCCAGATCGAGAACGGTAGCAGACAGGGTCTATCAGACCCCGTGACATTCTGGAGGAGCCTGCTTCTTCTTGCCAGCCTTCCTGTGAGGTCATGCTGTGACGTGGACAGTGAGGCCGTGGATGAGCCTTGCTGGTTGCATCACACCGTTGAAGGCGTGAGATTCAGGGAGCACATCTCTGCACATTGTGGTAGGACATTCAACAGCCTTCGGCTTCAGAGCAGGATCAGTGACATTTCGCATTTATTAAAGCACCTATTCATTTACAGTGGCCCGCGATCTGGCCGGGGGACAAAGGCTGTGATTGGCTGGCTTCTTACATTACCACAGTGACTAATTAGCGGCCCCGTGCCTACAGGTAAGCAGTTAATGAAAGCCAGCTGGCCCCGGTCGGACTAATCGCTTTGTTCGGGTTTTCCCGGGGCCCAGCTGGACGGATTCTGATGGAGGATTCTGGGAGACCCATGGAAAGGGCAGGAGCTGGGTGTGATGAGCAGAGAGCGCTGAGGTCACGTCGCTCTGTCCCGCAGGTCTGTCAGCTTCTCTTTGTTCCTGTTTTCTGACCGCAACCCACGCGGCTGAACCTTAACGACGCGCAAGCCTCACTTTTGGCCCCGATTCTCAAGCTGGCGGAGGTTCCAGCTGGAGCGTGGGTCCGACGCAGGCGGCCGGGGCGTGACTCGCTGCCAGCCAGTGCCCAGCGTGACGCTTATACCTCATTAAGCACCTTAAGCGACGCTCTGTACGCTGACATCTTTATCTCCAAGAAACCTCAGGCAGTAGGAAAAGCTGCACTTCTGATAGCTGTTTGGGCAGAGAGGCTCCAGGCGGGTCAGTCAGGCGCCTCGCGACTAACCTCTTCATGCTCTGCGTGTCGCTGAGGCCTTATGCTACTGTAAGTTTACCTCTGAAAGGTCAAACCATCGCAGGCTCAGCAGAGTATAGCACTGTCTGTCACCATTAATTACAATAAATGACAATGTAATTTATTCATTTTACATCAAACCATATCTTTTATTTTCATTTGTCTTGTAAATTCAAATGGCTTTTTAAAAATTTACCTGTACCATTGTGACTCCGTATACCAAAATGTGTACAGTGTGTATCAGCTGTTCTCACAAAAAAATGTAACTGCAGTCCCACTACGCCCCTGTCCTGTAACAGTCACCCTGTAAAATTTGCCGAGGTCAACCAGTGCTACTATAAATCCCGATAACCTCTGTCAGATAGTTTTGCTGCATCAGCTAGCAAGCTCACAGACGCCATACCCGAGGCTGACCACGAGCTGTCCTTCACACCAGGGCCTGCCTGCTCCTCAAAGATCCAATCTGGCACAGAAGATGATAGACGACTTCAATTAAGTCACACCTTCCCAATTTGGCTGCTTTAAGGTCACAACTCAAGTCTTTTTACTAGTGATTACCCACAATGCCTCAATGAGACAAAGGAACTGCACGTTGCAATTTGAATGACGAACGAATGGCGTCCGAGCGAAGAGATGCGATGACAGATGACATGTTGCTTGTGCTGCAGCAGAGGGGTACTGGTGACCAAACGCGGTCTGTGGGACCTTCCTCATGTGTCTTCGAGTGCCTTTTTGAGATGCTATTTCCAGCCCCAAAGACTGTCAGCCTCACGTGAATGGACCTGATGCACACTTGGCAAGGAGCGGCGCAAAGGTACCAAAAATAGAGGACATTAACCGATAACTCAAATCTGCTCCATTTGAATGTTCTCTCCACATATTTTAAAATCAGCCAAAAATCAGAAGCCGTGTTCTGCAGCTGACAGTGGAAACTTTGGCATGAATATCATATCAGAGTGCACACTGTATCGTTAGAGTGTCCACCTTCTGGAACACACTCTGGGTAGGGAACTGATAATGGCATTTATCTGTATTCTTCCCAGAAGATGTTTTTCTTTTCTAAACGGGATGGCGGGAATCAGCCAATGGCCAGTCGCCGTTCTGAGATGAGCAGACGGACGTGGTTAAGCAGCAGGCAAATACAACAAATAAAACCAAGGCTGCCTGCAGTCTTGGAAATACACTCCTGTCCTGTTTCTGCACCCATCTGCTCTTGCAACACCTGAAGATCGTCTCTGCCGCAAACCGAGCAAATGTTACGGTTCCAGCAATTTCCCGGGGATGAATCTCTGGCCAAGCACACAGCATATACACCATTTAAAAAAAACACACATTTGTCTAGCTGTCTTAGCAGAAATGTGCTTTGTTACATCTGACACAATGTGGATACCAGCCAGAACAAACACAATGCATTTGGTCGTAGGAGCACTTATTACTCATAGTGTTGTAAAATACAGATTTATTATTGCCATTCTGAGTTTTTATATTTGATCTTATGTGGTATTGCAATCAGAAAACATAGTATGATATTTTATATATTATAATGCTTATGATGCATAGGTAGAGACTACATAGTGTGTTATTGTATGGGAGTCCTCCACTAAAGCACTAAAGCACTCCACTAAATATGAATAGGACAGTAAAACACCCCCCCCCCCCATTACTATCCAATTTACAGGGTGAAATTAATCTGTAAATGTGAAAGCAGAACCTCCAGCACAGTATCAACCTTTGGGATTTTATTCTGGACATAGTTTTACAAAGCCCCTGCTACTG
Organism: Cryptomyrus ogoouensis; assembly: GCA_025773925.1. Taxonomy (NCBI): domain Eukaryota; kingdom Metazoa; phylum Chordata; class Actinopteri; order Osteoglossiformes; family Mormyridae; genus Cryptomyrus; species Cryptomyrus ogoouensis. The sequence continues at coordinate 5,181,588 of JAOYFF010000015.1, read as the reverse complement.
TCTGTACTGAGCTGCAGTACTGACACGGGGTCAAAAGGGGGAGTCAGAGAGCACGGTTAGCGAGGAGGGGCACATGGGCATGAAGGGCCGCTTTTATATCCTGGCCTTATCTGCCAGAAAAGTGTCTAAAATTAACATAGTGAGGTCATCACCGTGCTGCGGCAAAGATTAGCACCAATGAGTAAGTCTCACCAAAAATCCCAGCATTCAAAGGGGCTGGGATTCGCCATATTCAGCCAGGGGAGCCAAAGGTTAAAATGCTTAGCTGGGACAATACTGAAGAGGAGCGTCATTGTTACAGTAACGTAAGCCTCAAACAGCAGCAAAAATGGGGGGCGTGGCTGAGCAGGTCAGGGCACTGAGCCTCTGACCAGAAGGTCGCTGGTTCAAATCCCAGAGTCAGCAGAGTGATGTCATCCTTGGGCCCTTGAGCGAGGCTCTTAACCCCCATTTATTTCAGGGACTGTGTGACCGACCCTGCTTCCTCAAAAATGCTCATCACTTTGGATGTACATGCTTGCTACATTAATGTAGAAGAAAACCATACAGCGGCTGAGAGACAGAAGGTTAAATCCCATGGACACAAAGTGACAAAGCAGGCAGTGATGCAGATCTGGCTTGGGAATGTCTCTGACACAGGTCCACCTCGCTGGATGTGGAGGGCGTGGGGCCAGGCTCTCAGGCGGAGGACACCTCCGGGATCAGGCAAAAGGCCCCCATACCCACCTGGCGTCCATGGCCTGGGGGGGACATCACGAGAGGGACCCTCCCTCCCCAGCCGACGCTCTTTACTCACAAGGCGCTTATACAACCATCTAGGGCAACAAGTATTTATATAAAATGATATTTTCCTCGCATTTTGGAGTTGGTATTCACTACTTTAACTCATAAAATATGCAATATTGCATTAACTGTGTTTATTCTGCAGTTTACATAATACTCACCGTATGCTTGTCTTGGCAGTAATGTATGATTATGATAATTATTTGTGATTAAAATGTTCTACCTCTTACCGGTGGTGGCGGGTCGATTCGATTTGGAGGAGGGAAAATGAAATTGATTTGTTCTCTTTGTTAAGCGTTCGCTCCTCTGCCGTAAGACACAGACTCCCCACCCCCCGGTTCTCTCGCTCAGGGGACGGTGTGAACAGTACAGAAGCGGCTCGGGTCCAAGCTGACGCTCGCTGGCAGCCTGTGCGGCGCCACTGAGAGCGCGTGAAGCGCAGAGGCGTTCCACTGGACACGCGATCCGTCCGCCTCTCCGCCGAACCTGCCCCTAGGTGGCTCAGCAGTCATCACCTCACTGGACATTTGCCCTTCAGCCTTGGGAATCTCACGCTTCCCGAAGTCTCCCAGATCCTCCAGCTCCCATTGGCCGTTCATCACAATAGCCACAGAAATGAGCAGGATTTGTAACACATGGATTTCATAAGTGCCCCCCCCCCCCCGCCCCCTGTTCTTCTCACTGCTGATCGCACCCCGTCCTCTTGTGACTCTATCGCCACCCGCTGCGCCGTCTCCGCGCTGCCGCCGCCGCGGGGCCCTGCACGCATCCCCGCGTGCCATGGTCAGACGAGCACCGTGCTGCTGAACTTGCCGGCATCGTGCGCCTGCGGCTACTGCGCCATTAACACCCTCGCTCCCGGTGCAGGATCGTTAGCTGTGGACAGTCACACGGGGGCGGGGGCTGGAGTACCTGCCTGGTAGCACAAGGTGGGGCCACATCCTCATAGGCCCCACTAGCATTGTGATTTTATGGTGTGAACAGAATACAAATGTCATTAGTATGGTTGTAGTAATAAGATATTACTCCGTGCCTTAAAAATATGATTGCAGTAATAAGCTATTACTCTGTACTTTATAAATATGATTGCGGCAATTAGATATTGATCTCTGCCTTTTATATAAAAATGATTGATTCCTTATTAAGTGATAGTCAATGCAGCTTTCTAAAAATATTTCTTTAAACCCTGACATCCTCCTGAAACATGATTCTGACCGCGGGAAGGCACTGTTCTTCTGGAACCACACATGGACCACATGTGTCCATCCGGTGGTTCTTTCCGGAAACCGCGAGGAGTGACCTCCTGACCACGGGATCGTCAGCACACCGAGCGGAAAGCAGGAGCCGGTAAAGAGGCACCTCTGGATCACTGCCTGGCCCCAGCCACTTCTCCTGGGAAAGTACCCAGAAGAGGGTGAAGCTTTCCAGTGCTGCACTGTCAGCACCAGCTGCCGGCGAGCGACTGTCCTCCTGTGTCTTCATCGTGTCAGTGCAGTGGTGCTACACGCCAGGCCACCCAGTCAGAAATGCCACTTTAATTGGTCTGTCACCAGCCGGAACCTGCCGGTAACCCTGCCAACTCAATCGACTCTCACCTTTCCACGTTCCCAAAAACACACATCGAGTCTACATGGTAGTTATGCCTTACTGTAACACCCTGTAACACACCGATTTCACAATACACAAAATAATACACCTTCCTGACCAATAACCCAACGAAAAACATCCATACACAAGCATTTCATTCTGTAAGTCCCACGGAGATTTGGCCAACAGTCACTCAGTCAATCTACAGTCAATCTACAGAGTCCTTTACAGGATTCAAAGCTTGTGTTCAATAAGTGTCTCCACAATGTTTCTGGCTGTTAGTCAGGTTTTTGTTCGTTTTGCTAGACTTGTCGTCGGATGGTCTTTTCAAAATGCATTAAGGGACATTCAGCCGATTTTTGAATCGTGTGTTTCAAAAGGAGCAGAAAAGCGTGCAGCTTGCAGTGTGTCTCCTAACCCTTCCCCTGCAGAGACCTTGGCCGAGTCATTATTGGGCTGACCAGCCGCATTTCATCAGTCATCCTCAAGGTGTCTCTCTAAGCACCTCATCTTTAGCAGTGGCTGGATAATCAACCCAGACATATGACTAATTAGACACTAATTATAAGCCAGAAAATAGTTGTTTACCTAGCGAGGGTGTGTGCCCCTCTGATACAACCATTTTTTTCAGGAAAGTCACAGCACTGGCAGGTCTGCCTGCAGGAGGCCTGCCTTCCAGAGGCTGTTCTAGCATAGATGTATCTGACTTGGCCGTGTAGCTTCAGCATCAGGCTTTCCCGAGCCCCGCTGGACTGCCGGGCTGCTCTAATTACCCCGTGCTATATTTTAATTAAGCAAAATGCAAAGTATGGGTCTGTCACCAGTCGTCAGCCCAGAGAGATAATTAAAGCGGCAGCTAATTGCCATCATAAGGAGCCATGTGTGGCCGTCTCTCTGGGAACATGGGCTCTTCAGGCACAGGAGTGTCCAGAACCTTCCTGCTAATGCTTCTTGATATTCACGGTAACGGGTTCTAGAGAGGATGCGTTCTCCCCATACGGCCCGGCCTCTGCGGCGCTGGCGGCCCATTGAAAGTCTCTTTACACAAAAGCAATAGCTTTCAGGCGCTATCTTTAACATAAAGTGCAGGGAGAGCTGTACCAGGCGGAGGCTTGCAAGGCGATTCAGGCCGCGATCACCGTCTGGAAAGTCTGGAAACCAGGAGAATTAAGGGCGATCTTCACTTTAACAGACGAACGGATAAACACACAGAGTGGCTCACAATCTGATCACAGAGGGTTTCAAAAAACGCACTCGGGGGGGGGGATCGTCATCCCACAGAGGTGTCCCGTTAAGTCCATGTGGGTGAGGCATTTTTAGGCAAAATGGAGAAAATTCAGAGCCCGCAAGAGACGAGACCCACAGCAGAGTTTTCCAGAGGGGGATGCAGACTCCGTGTGGCACCATTCTGTGTGTGTACTGTCGGGGGTGCTGTTTTAGTGCATCTTCGATCCAGTCTAACCACAGAACATGGGTCCCATATCAGCCTTGGGCTCACAGGGAAAATACACGATAAAATAAAAGCAGGGGATACTCAGTGCCCCAAGAGCTACCTGTCATTAGTGCATAATAACAGTGGGACCAAGTCTATAGAGCATCACACCCACGTGCCAGGGGATAATTTCACAAAGGCTTCATTCGGCCTTTTAATGGTCGGAATTCCAGACATTCCTTGTGTCACTATAGGCCTATTTTATTTCTAAGCATCTTTGTGATTTCAGCATTTTTAGACATTTTCGAATGACATGTATTTTAAAAACGTGTTTTAGAATACTTTAATGTCTGGGGCATAAATGAGCGTATTTAACATTTGGTCATGATTTATAAAACTGTAGTATTTCCAATTAAGCGACGCACAGCCGATACGCGACGCGCGTTACAACAAACAGAATAAACCAGACCGACGGCGGTGTAACTTGATTAATGTGACGATGCATCGCTCAGTGTTTCCGAGGAGCGTTTGGATGTGCGCGAGATGAGGCGGCTCGGGGGCACCGAGCCGGGCGCGCGCACGCGCGCGCTCGTGTGTGTGTGTGTGTGTGTGTGTGTGTGTGTGAGTGAGAGTGAGTGAGTGAGTGAGTGGGGAGAGTGTGTGTAGCCTATGTGCGGGGAGTATGTGTGTGTGTGTGTGTGTATGTGAGTGAGAGTGAGTGAGTGGGGAGAGTGTGTGTAGCCTATGTGCGGGGAGTGTGTGTGTGTGTGTGTGTGTGTGTGTGTGTGTGTGCGCGCGCGCGCGCGCGCGCTGCTCCGCTGCCGCTGCCCTTTGATCCCCGCATTAGTGTCAGTTAGGGGCTCCGGCACACATACACACCGACAGCAGCCATAGTCAGACACGGGATCGCCGCCTCCTCCGCCTCCCATCGCCCGGCAGCGCAGTCCGGAGCCGCGGACCGCCAGGTGCGGGACGAGCCGCTGCCATCGGGCGCCGGCTTACCGTCTCAATGGAGAAAAACATCCCTCCTTCTCATCCCTAAACGCGGAGGAGGAGGATGTGAAGAGCGGGGAAAATGCCCCGGAGAAAGCAGGAGCAGCCCCAGCGCCTGGCTGCGCGTAAGTCCGCCGCTCGGCGGCGTCTCGGCGGCTCCGCGGGGCTTTCGCGCAGCACTTCGGGGTTAAAGGGCTGGAAGCGGACAAAGACGCGGCGCAGGGTGTTATTTCTGCCTTTTTTAGGTCCGTGCCGGGCAGCCATGTTGGCGACGAGCAGCCAGCCAGCGTGTCTTTAAACGCACTCTGTGATCGATAAAGGTCCCGTTCTCAAGGTTGCGGTCGGTGAGCGCGTCCGTCGCCTCCATCCGTGCGCCATTTACGGCCGATTGCTGCTTCTTTCTTTTCTTTCTTTTTGTAAATCCGTTCATTGAAGTCCGTGTCCCCTCTTTTTTTTAAAAAAAAAAAAAAAAAAAAAAAAAGAAGAAGAAGAAAAAGGGGGAGGATCTGAGGATCCGGCTGCGGTAGAGCGGGGGTCAGCCGGATCGGAGCGAGGGGACTGGACTCGGGCTTCCGAGCTCCGGCGGCACCAAATCGGCGCAACTTGTTTCCTGTTTTCGCGCAGAGCGCCTCGGCTGCCCGCAGCTCCAGCTGCGCAACTTTGGCATCGGCGGATGCTCTGGGCAGCGGTGGCGGTCGCCAGGTCACTTCCAGGCGATCGGGGTGTCGCTGTGTGTGATTTTTTTTTACCTGTCATTATGATTGTCATTATTATCATTATTGTGGCTTTTATTACTGTTCTTGTTATTGTTATTATTGAGATGGTGCGCGCTGTCCCACCCCTCCCTGTCCGTGTCCGCGGGCTGCCAGTGTCAGCGCCCCGGCCGGTCACCTGAAGTTCAGCGTCCGTCTGCGGATCCGCGATAACCGGCCGGGCCCCCCAGATGTGCTTCGCTGTGCAACTCACGGTGCCTGCCCGTTTCCCCTTAATCTTGCCGTGCTTTTTTAAAATCGCCTGATATAAAAGAAGGCGAGCTGCTGTTCCTTGTCAGCTCCGCCAGTGGATCTCGGAGGTGCCCCCCGGTCCCCCGGTCACAGCCGCGGAGTAACGGGGCATTTTCGGGCACCTCGCCTTATTACCGGCTAATTGCCCCCTGTGGCTCCGCTGTCACTAAGATACGAGGCTGCTGTGTGTTATATCATGTTACTGCTATGTCATTAAGCTGTTACACAATTTAAAATTCCCATAAATGACCGTAATACGCCGGAGAGCGAGTCTGCGTGGCGCAGAAACTGCCGCAGCTTTATTTCTGTGATACAGTATTGTTTTCTTGTTTTGTCTTTCGTTTTCCCCGGTCGCTGGCTTAAAGCAGGGCACTTGACTGATGCATGCCTTATGGACATACCAGCTGCCTGAGGACTGCAAAGGGTTAAATTTTCAGTTAAGGCCCGACTTTCAATATCCAGTCATTAAGAAGCTCTCCTAAGGGCCATTTTCACAGCTTGCGTGACTCTCTGTTGTCCATCCCTTTTAAATACATGAAACCCTTGCCTGATTCCTGCTCACTCTCACCTGAGAGGCTGGGAACATCTGGGATCTTAGAATGTAGGTATGGTTTACCTGCTATGGTCCTTCCTGCTTCCCGTTACGGACAGAGACCGCACTGTCTCGTGCCAGTCGGCTGGGAGAGAGCCATCGCTGGCTATCCAAGCGGCTGCTGTTATACATGTGTCGGGGGGTCCTGTGCAGGTCACAAAACCAGATCAAGCAAAAATGCTCCAGTTAAACAGGACTGCGTGAAAACTTGGGCTAGTCTGCGATTGTCAGCTTAAGAAGCCTGGTGAACTTAACAGCTTGAGAAACAAGGGCCAAAAAGGGGGAAAAAGAGAATCTAAAACGTTTCAATATCTGATGGTGTTTGTTGCTCTACAGCCTATTTTCATATAAGTTTAATCAAGCCAGGCTTCAACACCCTGAGGACATTCACATCAACAGTCTTACGCTTCTCACTCTGTTACACCAAGCCCTGCAATCGTAATTTGGCGAATGCTTCACAAATCAATCGATTATTCCTTTTTAAATAAAGGCCAATTTGAAGGTGGTGCAGTAAGGGGCATGTGGAGATGGATGGTCTCTGTTTTCATAGAGTCTGCTTTCAATTTCAGGGGCCCCTTGTGTTTTTTTTTTTTGAAAGACATTGGGGGAATGTTTGGTTAGATGTACCAGGCTGTCCTCAGGCAAGGCATTATGGGTGTTTGGCACGCAGGGCATTATGGGTTTTTGGCACATACCCTGAATGTTTCCTCTAGTTTTTTTCCTATTGACCCCTCTCCCCCAGCCTTACATTAAATATTTGGTAGTTACATTATCTTGCACATTCTGATGGTTGATTTTTTCTTTTTCAGAGAATCATTGATACTTTGTTTTGTGTCTGTTTTTTTAATCTGATGTTTTTTTAGTGTGTCTTTTATTTAAACACTCATAGTTGCATGAGAGCTGAAAAGCAGTCTTCGACAATCTCATGTCAGTGTTGCTGAAAGTGGTAGAACAGTCATTCGTCACACCTTTAAATTACTGTCCCTCCACCTTGTACTTGCTGTGTTGCAGATACTCGCCCACCGAGGTTAAAATCCAGCCTGTTTTTATCTGTCGCAAACTCACCTTGTCTGGCATTTGGCAGACAAATCAGGCCAATTGCTATTTGAACAAATTACACTAATTTTAAAAAGTCATCCAAAAATCATTTTCGTTTTATAAGAATGATGATCCTTTCTTCCCCTGGACCACTGACCCTCGTCTGGCTCTATGATGGATCCTTCCAAATCTTTCGTTCACTCCCTGCAGCAGTTGCCCATTCGGATCTCTGGAGTCGGGACGTCTATCTTGCGGGTCGACGTGTAGAAATGTCCGCTCCGTCTCCACTTACTGGCCGGTGATTGCATCCTGGCCCGGCCCGGTGGCTCTGTCCCCCGTGCGTCTCCTCCCCTCGCGGTGATTATAATGACCTCGTCTGGCCCGAGGCCCAAAAGCCTTGGAAAACATGAAGGGCTTTTCCATCTCACGCTTGGCATCCAGTCCACGGAAAGCCGCTGCCAAAAACCAACTTAAATTCAGACTCTCTTACTGGTGTCTGCTGAATTGAGCCCAAGTGACTAATAATGTACAGGCTTTTAACTTAAAAATAAATTAAAGGGCAACAGGAAGGTGGCGGTTGTATATATCAACATACTTTCCGCGTCTGCAGGGGCACTCGATCGCCATGGCGGCAATGCTGTGATACAGATCACCACGGTGACGCCAGAGCCCGGCTAAACAGCACCAGGTGATGCTGCGACGACTTGGAGAGAAAGCTCGGCCCGTTTGCTTTCTGCCTGAACCTTCCTGCTCTCCTCAGAGCTGGCAGATAGACAAACAGCCGGACGCGGTTTGGGCCGCTCCCGTCTCGCACCCCCGGCTCCGCCTCCTCCTGAGCCTCTCAGCTAATTCCTTTGCCTCCATTTAATGAGCTGCTGCCCGGCGGCTGGGCCACACAGAGACTTTCACTTGATCAATTCATCTGAGAAGATTCTGGTGCAAATGCTGATGCCTCCAAATGAATCTGCCTCGCGCTGAAATGGCCTCATTTGCATCTCTGTCGGCTGTTGAAGGTAACTGGGGGAAATTCATTTCTCTCCCTACCCAAAACTGCTCATTGCCCCTTAGAAAGTATTTATTTTTTCTGTTAAGCTGGTCTCCAATTCCTGATGACCTAAATAACCTGGAAAGTACCGGAACGAGGCATTTTATTTAGGCTGTCAGCAAAAAAAAAAGTAATTCTTGCTAGTTGAGGCGCGTGTGAAGTTGGTGTTGCTCCTTCCTCAGAAACATTTGCAGGTTTTTTAAGAAGTTTGCAGCTTTGGGATCTGAGGTGGGGAGATGGGTGGGGGGGGGGCAGGGAGAAGGAGAGGCAGTCTCGCAGGAGTCGCATGCACTGCGACGTCAGCAGAAATTAGCCAGGGTGAGCAGGCCGCTTCATTGGGAGGGGGGGGGGCGGGATGCAGTGAGCTCTGAGTGTCTTTTAGACACAGGGGGGGCCAGATTCCGCTGCTCTCCAGTCATCGCCCCGTGGGGCCAGGAGGTAGTTGCTCAAGTGCCAAGTAATGGATTCATTTAGTGCTAATTTCAGTTACAGCAATGGGGGGGGGGGGGCAGGTCTTGTTTAATTTGCAGACATGGCATAACTCCCCAGGAAAAATAACATTATCCTGTTAGGGGGTTGAGGTGGGTCAGTGCTGAGGATGGAGATGTGACGCTGAGTGCCGATTAATCAGAGTAAAAGTTATTTGCTTTTGCATTTTTAGATTTTTTGGATGTTTGACTCTTTGTCACTGGCTTGAACTTGCGGGCCATGCTGGGGGGTGAGGGGGTCTTCCTGGCTGGCTAGGGGTGGGGGGGTGCTTTCTTCCTGGGTGGCTGGGGGCTGCAGGGCCTCAGGTACGGGGCTGAGAGGCAGATCCAGATGCTGAGAGCCTCGCTGCTTGGGGGCCTTTAAGCGGTTCCACGTTTTCGCCGACCGGTCTGGCCTGGCTGCGTGATTCGGATCAGCCCAAGCTGGATGAGTGGAAATTCAGCCAGAGGCGGAAACCGGGCCGTGGACCTATTTATCGATACGGAGAGAGTCGCTAGAATGGAGCGGGCAGGCTGGCGATGCTCGCAGAGTCCGTACGCAGAGTCCGTACGCAGAGTCCGTACGCAGAGTCCGTACGCAGAGTCCGTACGCAGAGTCCGTACGCAGAGTCCGCTGACCCTGTCACCCAGGGTACAAACACGCCTTTCCTGGGTGAGTCTGAAGACACAGTAAAGCCTTTAAATGAAGTGAAAACCGGCAGCGGTGTGTCTGATGTGCACGTGCACACCTCAGCGCGTCAGGGAGTGTCCAGGAGGCAGGGCGACACTCCCGCAGTGCCATGTGACTACCGCTAAAGGAGCATAATGGAACCGGGCCCCGGCAGGGCTCTGTACGCTGCGAAACGGTGATTTGATTCGTTCAGGACTTCTGTTTGTTGATGGTTAATCTTCTTTTTAGGCTAATAAATAAAGAAAAAGGGAAAAATATCCGAAATTAGTCTAACAAATTGCACTTCAAGAACAGCAAGAGCACGTAATTAATTCATGGCAGCAAATGCAAAAATTGTTTTACAAAGTTGAAATTCGGGGGGGGCGGCTTTCTTCGAGGCTTTATAGGGTTAGTGCTTGAGATGTACAGCCCCACAGACGTGGAGTACTTTACTGTAAAATTAACGGAGGGGTGGGATGGGGCGGTTAATGAAGTGTGCCGACACACTGTCTGTCCTGTGGCCGTTACATTAGCGGGTTAAATTAACTTTGCCGCTGACCTGACCCCCCCACGAGCGGTGGGAAACCCCCATCATGTGCAGGCACCCTGGCGCTCGCTAACAAACTGGAGCGGCACAATCACACGGCAGCTCCGTCCTCCCTTAATCAATTATTTCCCTATGCATGATGGGAAATTTTTTTTTAAATAAAAGTTTCTTACTACTGGGCGCCATGCATTGGAGGGTTAACTGTTCCTCCTTTTGCCTCCCTGCCCCACCCCAGCCTGTGGGACCTTAATGAGAGCACAATGGGGGGGGCTTTTCCCATCATCAGGAATCTGTTTCTTGTGATGATATGGCGAGCCGGATTGGCCGGCATCTGCCGACAGCGTCCAGAAGGGTCCCCTTGCTCTTGGCTGTGTGGGTCACCGTCTTGCTGCACACGTCTGGGAGCGAGAGGCACTAAAAGCTCGTCTCCTGTAGCCGTCATACTCTTCCGCTTGTCTGACTAGACGGTCCTGTCCTCAGGCCCCCGGCAGATACTCGGCTCTCCTCCTCGTTAACCTTGGTAAGAGGGCCTGTTTGCACCTCGTCCGTCTCCTCCTGCTTCCATCCTGCAAGATGACCCATGATCAGAAGAACAATCTACACTTACTCCGTTTCTGATTCATTATTTAATTACTGTTAATTTAACAAAGGGACCTGCCGGCTGGTCTGTGTCCCTGAGGTGAGACGCTGCGCGACCCAAGGTGCTCAGCTGCCATTCTCTCAAGTGGGCTGGTTCTGCTGTGTGAGTGAGACGGGCTGCGGCCGCTCTGACAGACCGCTGTCCCCGTGGCGACACAGTGGCCCCTGTCCGCTTGTTTGTTTGTTTATTTTCCCAGTGCTGTGTTTACAGGGTGCATGAGCTTGTGGGGTCTGTGACTTCCGCACCGGGCCCTGGGGAGAACTTTAGCAAGCGTGCACAGAATGTGCCAGTGAATTCAGTTATTGTGGACAGATAGCGTGTCCAGTGAGCGTGTGCAGTAAGTGTGGACAGAAAGCGCATCCATTGAGCATGTTCAGTTGGGTGTGGTCAGAATGTATATCCAGCATGTGTGTTCAGCAATTGTGGACAGAAAGCGTGTCCAGTGACTGCGTTCAGCAAGCGTGGTCAGAATGTGCATCCAGTGAGCGGAAAGTGTGGACAGAAGGCATGTTCGGCAAGCGTGTTCAACAAGTGTGAACAGATGATGTGTCCAGTGAGCGAGTTCAGCAAGTGTGGACAAAAAGCGTGTCCAGTGAGCATGTTCAGTGAGTGTCGTCAGAAAGTGCATCTAGTGAGTGAGTCTCCATCTTACATCTTGTGTCCTGCATCCTGTGTCCCGTGTGCCGGCCAGCCCCACGGCTCAGCCATTGCTGCCCTGCAGTACTTCATGTTTACCTTCCTGCCCTGGGGGATGTAGTCCCTGGCTCTGAAAACAATGCATGTCTACTCAGCGTGATCTAGTGCACCCCCCAGAGCAGAGACTGGGCTCATCAGTGCTTGCTTACTGGATGGTCCAGTTGGTGTGGATGTCTGACCTGGAGCAGCTGGATTTATGGAAACATGTGCACTGATACTCACTGATATCGCACTGATACTCACTGATATTCACTGATATCGCACTGAGACACAGTGATATTGTGTTGATATTGCGCTTATATTACACTGAGCCTCTGCTGAGCCTGATTATATGTGAAAGCCAAGAGGAAAATGAAACATGATGGTTTGAAGAATCTACTTTCATCCCTCATACCTGCTCCAGTCTTCCAGCTGCTCTCACTGTCCAGGCCGTCATATTTATAGTTCTTGCTGTTTTTTAATTTAGCCAAAGCTAGCGGTGTGCATGCGGATCTCTGTCCTGGGTTTTAAGGTGGCCGTCCCCCTCGTACCTGTGGCCACACCGTCAGTCACCACGATCCCAGCCACTGGCTGCTTTCCTGTGAAGTCGCAGAAGAGTCCGCCTGTGCTGTTGAGCGCCTCCTGGTGGAGGCAAGCCGCGCCTCATTACGGATTGTTTACTGGCTCCTGAAAGGCCAGCTGCCCTTGGGGGTTTATTTAGGGGGCTTTTGCTAAAGACCGGGGGGACTAATGACAGCACCTTCAGGGAAGCTCTGCTGTCGGATCGGGCTGATTATCATCGCTCACTATTGCCCCGCCCCCCGACTGTGTTCCGCCCTCTAACGGGAGAGATGACGCCCCTGCAGGTGAGCAGAATGTGGAGGGGGGAGGGGGGTGACCTGAGATTGACAGGCGAGATAACGCTTTTGCCTTTGGGTTCTCTCAGTGTAATGTTAACCCTGTAGTTTAGTACACGGTTTGTTCAGTATATTTAACTATTTACTGGGGTCCCGAGAAATGTGGTTGTCTGGCCACTTCGGTCTGCTGTCCTGTTGAGGTGGGGGGAGACGTTTCCTGTCCTTTGCTGCGAGTTTGTGGCGTTGCGGGTGGGACAGGACCCTGTGGGGACGCGGATTCACCTGGTGATGAGGCCGTCCTGCTCTTAGCCTCTGGACAGGTTTGTTCCGAGGCCTGATTCATAACCAGGGCCATAGACTCTGATTTACGAGTGACCAGAGCAGGAAGCCGCACGTGTGTCATGGGAGACACGCTGACATCAGAGCTGGTGGGTTTGGGGACCAGCCTGTATGTGTGCGATGCCGCAGACTGAAGGACTTTCATTCATAGTGTAACATTCAATACTGGCTTTTTACCCAAGAGACTTCAAATATCGATACATTAAATACTGTTGTATTCAAATTATTTATTTTGCATGAATTAATGCCCCGAACCACTAACAGCTGCAAGACACAGACAGTGATGATTCCAGTAGTATGAGGTAAGTTTGAAAAGGGGAGACATTATTATACGATCAAGGGCTATGAGTGGAACATACATCAGGCGTACTTTGTGTTTTATATATGGACACGCATGTGTAGTTAGTCAGAGCCACAGGAGTGTGGTCTGGGCCTGACTGATTGCATTAATTCACACCGTTTGTGAATGTGGATTATTAACCACTTCGCTGGGTTAGCTGACGCCACTACCTTTCAAAAATCTGCACTCACCTGTACGGCCTGCGTTGATTGGGCCCCGTGTTCAGTGCCCACGCTGATGGGAGCCACTCGGACCGCAGGGAGGGGGGCTTTTCCCTCTGTTGCCCGTTCCTGCCGCCTGTTCCTGGCCGTTTCAGGCCTTCCCTGCCCAATCTGATAACTCCCTCTTCCGAAAAGTGTTTAGCTTCTCCCCCGATGCTTCCTCGTACCCATGGCCAAGACCCGGAGCTCTCTGTCCACACACACGGTGGCTGTGACCCACCAAAGGCTCTTCCTGTTTTTCCTCCCTCCTTTCCCAAATTCCTGCCGCTCTCCCGCCACAAGAGGGAAAGTCACGTAAGGCTGTCATTCGGGGGGAGGGGGGGTTCGGCCAGGTTGGTCATTAAGTACTAATTCTCCCCCTGCTGGCCTGGCGCCGTGTAACACACACGGGCGATAGAGGCTGGGGGGGAGCGCGGTGTCAGACGAGCCCCTCGCGGGATTCGCTCCCCCCTCGCTGGAGGACGGTGACCTTCAGGAGGTGCCAGTCATTCCATCCTGAGGCTCCAGTGCCGGAAACTGTCCAGCCTCTGTTCTGAGGACACGGTTCTGCCCCCAAGGCTGTATCCTGTGTGTTGCGTACAGGGCGGGTGACGGGCCCGTGTCAGCAGAACCACAGGGCTGAGGTGCCACTGCGCGACGCGGAGCGACACCCTTACTGGCCCAGTGGAAGGCGTGGACTGGTTCTGTTTCCGTGGGCGCTCAGAGCGCGATGGCGGTAATGGCTGCCCCGGGTCGGAGCCGACCCTGCCACCAGATGTACGCCGACCGCGGTGATCCCCGCAGGTCACAGGTCCTGTTGCCCGGCAACCGCCTTCTGTGCTTCACTGAGACGCAGAAGGAGGCCACGTCAGGGCCTGGATCCGGGAGCGTGCTGAAAGGGTGACGTCACACGCATGTCGCTGGGCCTCGGCGCAGTCGCTGCACGCCGGGACTCCGTATCTGTAGCTTCGTGGGAAGTGAAAACTGTGCCCACGACCAACCTCCCTGCCTCTCTATGCTAATATTTATAGGCCATTGGTAATATTTCCCCCCTCTGTCCGCCCTTGTCTGGCAAGCAGGATTGTTTTGCTTATGAATATTGATACATGAAGTGTATATTAATGACCCTCGCCGACCCTTCCCCTATCTTCATTGGCTCCCTGGTGGTATCTTCAGCCTCATGAATATTAATCTCGCTTTGTAACCTCCATTACCCTAATCTTCGCTGTCTCGCCTCCCAGAAGGGCCCGTCACCATGGTAACCCCTTTTTACGAAACTCCTTTAAACCCTGAGAAAAATATGGTTGAAAGGAAACGCGGAGAGCGAAATGTTCTCCAAAAGCCGCGGCATGCAAATGGGAGCGTCAGGCGGCGCAAGGAAGTGTGCGTGATGTTCCAGGCCCCCGCGTGCGGAACCGTGTCCCCGAGATGGACACGCGCCGGACGGATTCTGCTGTTGTCTGAATAGATATTTCGATATATAAAAACAGAAGCATGAATAGGTGAACGTAGCTATTATTATTATTTATTATTATGAATTTACTAAAAATTAACTTTGCGGCAGAGCACTGCTTGTGATACATATGATAACAACCATGTAAAATGTTAGCGTTTAAGGTAACTTTAAACGGTGATTTTGGTTTATAAGTATATAGGAATGTCATTCCTATATACTTATGACATTTTTTTTTTTTTTTTACTTGTTTAATCGCCCACTCGTTCCTGTCCTTGATTCTCAGATCTGGAACGAGCTGAAGATGGAGAGGCGGAGCCTGTGGGAGGCGGGAGCTGGTTTGGCCACGCCTCCGACATGCCTTCTGAGTCATCCTACGCTGGGGTGCAGGATGACATCCAGCCGTCTCCTGAAGGGGGCCCTCCGGAGCAGGACACCTCAGGGGAGAGCTCTGTGGGATGTCCCACGCCTGTACCCCGCGCGTCCCTGGACCTCCAGGGGCTGGACTCTGACTCCTTCCACGTGGGGAGCTTCACGGTCCAGGACACCCTGTCCTCGGTGGTGTCCTCGCTCTACGGGGACCATGCACTGGGGGCGCCGTTGAGCAGTAACCTGAGGCGTCTCCTGGAGGCTGACTCCCTCCGGTTAGACGTGGGGGAGTTGGCTGACCGGGACAGGTCCCAGGACACTTCGTCCCTGCACCTGGACTCTGCCCTGTCCCCATCCTCCCGCCACGCCCAGCAGTTGAGCGCTCTGGCTCGCAAACTCGCCAAGAGCTCTGCCTCCATGACGGCTTCACCCACCCCCACGGTGAAGCGGGAGCTTTGTGAACCCTTTGCTGGTGCCAATGGCAACAGCTTCGCCTGGGTGGGTGGGGGGGAAACCTGGCTACCTGCTGGCGGCTCCGCCCCTGGCGGCAGCAGCCTATCCCCAGATTCCGCCATCCAGAAGCTGAAGGCCGCGGCCAATGCCGTACGGCAGGACAAAAGTGCCGGAGCTTCTTTGGCTGTTTCATCCTCCTCGTCATCGTCGTCCTCCTCCGGGGTTATCGGCGGGGGCAGGGCAGACGAGCCGGCCCGATTTGATGCCTTCCCCAGCCCATTTAACTCCCAGTCCGCCAGCTCCACCCTGGCAGCCTTGTCCAAGAAGGTGAGCGAGCGGGGGCTCCAGCAGGGGGAGCCGTCCGCAAACTGCTCCTTCTTCTCGCTGGTTTCCATGACACCATCAGCAGCACTGCTAAAGGAGGTGGCGGTGCGAGCAGCTCAGAACCTCCTGGGCTCCCAGCGGGAACAGGCGGCAGCGGCGGAATCTCTGGGTGACGGTGAGCCCCTGGCGGACAGCGACCAGAAGCTGTCTACGGCCAGGCGGAGCACCGATCCGCCGCCGTCCCCCCCCAAGGGGAAGGTGAAAGCCAGCGGTCAGGAAGGTACTGTATCGGACTCCATTAACGAGGGCCCTCCCCATCCCCCGCCCCTTTTTAGACTGAATATTTATCTTTGTGCGAAATGCTTGGTGTCACAAACATTACAGAGCAAATAAAATCACTCTTCATACAAGAGTGGCCACAGACTCCTGGAGAGAAACACAAGCTCTTAGAGTCTGACACAGACAAAGGGCTCTTAAGGTGGTAGATCTGCACAGCAGTGAATTGTGGGTAATATAGAGGCATGGCAAAGAGCTGGAGAACACGGCACGCTTCTACTGATTTTAGATCCTTGTTCTCAGGATAAAGGTCGTAAATTTGTGAACCCTGTGAAGGTTTTAGCGTTTGAGGGAGCTCCTCATTTCATTACCGCTCGCTGGAACGCCGGACGTTCCCGGAAGCCGTGACGTAGTGTGGACACACTGTAGACCTCACTGGCTCACATGCTGCCAGCTCACGCCAATATTTATTCTGGCAGGCCAGGAGACCCCCTTGTCTGACTTGGTCTGGAGGGGTCCCAGTTTCAGGGCTTGGTAGCTCAGTGGGGATCCTTCACAGTGATTCTTCTGTTCTTTCACTGTCCCCCAAAACAGGGGTCACTGGCTTACTGCACGGCAGTGTGGTCACACGTTTGCTGACTTGGTGAAGCAATAATCGTACCTGATCAGGAGGAAATGGGCTCCAAATATATATGATATAGAAGATGCCAGAAAATAAATGAGATGGAAGATGACTTGCATATTAAAGCTGATGTCTAGCTGGACTTCTGCAGCGATGACGGTGACAGGTCTTGCTCTCCAGTGTTGGGTGTCCTGTACAGGCTTGTTGAGGTTCTCCTGTCGGACCGACAGAACCGCCTTCCTGACCGTAATGTCCCTGGCATCCTACCGAGATGTTCCAGACACATAAGGACCGCGTCCGACGGAACGTTCTAGGTTAAGACGGATCTGATGCTCAGCACGTCCATTCCTGTGTTTTATGTGTCTGTAAGACTTAGGCTGTATTTATACATATTAATATTGATAGCATCATCATCATCATCCTCATCATCATCATTGCTGTAATAAATGAACGGTGGCCAGCCTGCAGGCAGGGGTGTCTCGCACCTGAGCTGAGCCCCCACTCAGGTTGCAGGCCAGGCAGAGGCTTCTGTTTCTAGGAATTTTGAAGGTGGGGTGCATAAGGGGGACAGTCTTATCATGGGCATAAAATGTTTAGAGTTGGTACAGTATGTGACAGGGGAGAGGGCAGTCAGGCGGCCAATCAGCTTTCGGCTCTCCCTGTGGCCCGGTCTGCTGGGATTTTCCTGGACCTGTAAAGCCCCACTGGGCTCATCAAGATGGCGGGTGCCCCCCCCTCATGCCTCTGTCTTTTTGCTCTCTCGCCAGTGCCCCCTGAGGAAGGGGGCAGGCCGTTCCAGTGCCCTGTGTGCGGCCTGGTCATCAAGCGGAAGAGCTACTGGAAGCGGCACATGGTGATCCACACGGGCCTCAAGAGTCACCAGTGCCCGCTGTGCCCGTTCCGCTGCGCCCGCAAAGATAATCTGAAGTCCCATATGAAGGTAGGGGCCCAGCGTTGGGGGGCCGAGGGCCGCGGGAGCCGAGGGCCGCGGGAGCTCACCAGCCACTTCCGCCGCAGGTACACCAGCACCAGGACCGGGGCGAGACCTTCCAGTGCCCTCTGTGCCCCTTCACCTCCTCGCGCCACTTCAGCCTGAAGCTGCACATGCGCTGCCATCAGCACTTCCCGCGCGCCGAGCTGCGGGTTAAGCAGGAGGCATCCAGCGACGGCGAGAGCAAAGAGAGAGGTGGCTCCCCGGCCTCGGCGGACAGCTCGCTGCGGCCCTCGCCTCGGGACCCCGGCGAGCGCGTGCGGGTCAAGGAGGAGCCCCAGGAGAGCCATGTGTCAGGGGCGTCACCCTTCAGTCTCTGCGCCCCCCCCGACCAGGCCACTCCTAAGTCTGGCCCTCCCACACCTCTAACCACCCTGTTCGGCACAGACATCACCACCAAGTCTGCCTCCGACCTGCTCATCAAGCTCTCAGGTAATGAGGGGCTTAACGAGCGAGCGCACAGCTGAGTGGCGTCCATGACATCGGCGAGGTTCCCGCAAGTGATGCGATCGCCCCGTGAGCCCCCCCAGTGTGGTGGGGGTGGGGCCATGGCCATCCCACGCAGTGCTGCGTAATTAGACCATTAGGAAGTAGAACATTAGATTAATTACACAGCCATGCATAATTCATAATTAAAGATGAATCTGTAATTTAGGATAATTTAAGATTATTAGCCTCCGCGGTGTCCCTCTTACTCCCCTCCCCCCAAGCTGCTGTCTTGGTGGTGTTAGGACCCCACATCCGTGCCTGTGTGCCCCCCCGCCGCGATGACCACTCGCTCGCATGGTGTGCGAGTCTCCCAGCCTCCACCGGGATGTCAGGACGGTTTAACGCGGTGGGCAGGGCGAGGGCGCGCGGGAAGCCCGTGTCAAGGTGAGCGGGACCGTCCGCTACGGACCCAGGAGGCTCGGAGACAAAGAGCGAAAGCGGATCGCTCCAGCGCCATCTGCCTCGCCCGTCCTTTTGTCCCTGGCCAGGCAGGCCCTCCCTGTCCTCACCACGCTTCTGAGCGGAGCAGGACCTTCACATGAGTAAGCGTCCGGGTCGTTCACGGAACCGGCGCCGCTCTTCTGGGAACTGGGTGTACTGCAGTGAGAAACGGAGGCCGAGGCGGGAGCCCCGTCACTCGCCCACGTTCTCCGGCTTCCCATTGGCCATTTTTCTGGTTGACGGTGATTGAAGGTCCCGCCCATCCCTGGTGCTCAGATCATAAACTAAAGGCACCATTTTTGTTTCGTGTGCTGAGCAACAGATGGTAAGCATGTAGCCGCTGAGCGCCGAGAGACAGGACGACCGCCACGGGTCCCGCATCAGAGACGCCCCCCCCCACTCCCACTCCGCATTTTCCGGAAGGTGCCTTCTGTAGGGCGCTGCATTTCGGAGGCAGGTTACCGTCAGGCCGGTTCTGCTGGCTGCCGCGCGCTCGGCCGCCTGGCCCAAAGACTTCCATGTAACTGGATCTCCTTTTCTGCAAGGGGGGGGGGTTAATCAGGCTGTCTGACAGCAGCCGGGGGCAGCGGATGAGAGGCTGTGGAGGCATCCTGCCCGTGTGGGGGCGAGACAGAAAAGAGCCCCGGTCGGCTGGTCGAGCGACCCAGTTACGGGAGGTAAGGTCGGGCCGGTCCCATCAACGCCGCTAAGCGCTTGCTGCGCGGCACGCCCGTCCGCTGGGGCGTCTCTGCGAGGGGAAGGGCGGCCTTCTGCGGGCTCGGGGGCCGCTGGCGCTCCATGGATCCGCCTGATGAATAATTCAGCGGCCAAGCGCGGTGCCTTCCGATGGAAATGGCTGCTATTTATGGCGGCGGCGCAGAGGTCGGGGAGCGGGGTGACTTTGTGTAGCTCGTATTTTTGAGCTGTTTTGCTCGTGTCCCCGGACCCCGGAGAGGGGAGCGGCGCTGTCCTGGAGCACGCGGGCGCCCACGCCTGTCTGCCGCTACACGCCAGAACACGCTTTTAATTAGAGGACGACCTTGCAGGTGCCACCGGGGTTATACTTAGCCTCCCCGCCGACACCTGACGGCGTGACATTTCCAGCTGGCGTCCCCGGGCCCCCGCGCCACGCTAACATGAAGGTCATTCCTCTGCCGGGCCCCCCTGGGTCCTCAGCGAGACCCTGTGCGGCGCTTCGGACGCCGGCTCCATCTCCCGGCCCTCCTGGGGGAGCTGTCAAGGCGCTCGTCGTCATTAATCACCGGCGGGCCTCGGCGCGGGCCGGTGACATGGCACGCGGAGGGGGGGGGGTGGGGGCGTGGGAGCAGGCTACGGTGGCGCCCCCCGGTGGCCCCTGCACGTCGCTCAGGCCCGGCGCCCACCAGGCAGAGCCGGCGGCGCTCTGTGCCGTTTTCTGGAGACCGGATGGTGGCTCTGCATTTTTAATTATTTGTTCCTCGTCTGAAACCGATGAAACATGACCCATTTTTCCCGCAGCCATTGAAGACGAGGGAAACGCACCGACACGAGCGAGAAGCAGCCGCAGTGCATTGTGGGAGCTCTAGCTGTGAGAATGGCTATGATGCAGCGTCATGTAGGCCGTTTGTTTACCGTCCTCCATTGGGCGCCTCCCCCCCCACGCCCATCCCCGTAATGGTGCTGTCAGAGCTGCAGTTGCGCTTCCCGTCTCCCGGCCCACTGAGTGGGGGGGGGGGGCGCTCGTTTTGTGTGGGCTGGTAACCTGAGACGACCAGGCGACGGAGACCTGGAACCTTCTCCCGAGGGCCACTTGTAAATGCCAAGACCGCTTCCAAAACAACAAATTAAGTGTTTAGAAGCCCATAAATTCACTGCCCTGTCTGGGTGGGGGGGTGGCAGTTCATGCATTCCTCCTGTAATACCCCCCCCCCCAGTTCTACACACTCCTGTGGTGAACGTGAAAAATATGTGTGGTGCTGCTTTGAGAGCCAAGGCCAGGGCTGCTCCCCACCCGTTTCTGCTGCAGTGCTGAGAGCCCCCTGGTCCAGGCGTGCTGCCATGCTACAGCGCTAAGGGCTAACAGCTGGAAGGGGTCTGTGTTTCCCAAGATGCCGAGGGGACCTCACAGCACGTTTCAGCTGCTGACAGATCAACGTCCAGATCGCGGTCCTTGTGCACTCAATATGTGGATGCTGATCAGCTCGCTTTGTTTTCCTGAGGCCCGTGGCAGCCCAGGGGGTTGGCTGCTCTCTCTCTCTCTCTCTCTCTCTCTCTCTCCCACTCTCTCCTCTCTCTCCCTCTTTTCTCTCAATATCACCCACTCTCTCCTCTCTCTCTCCTGCTCTCTCCTCTCTCTCCCCCTCTCTCTTCTATCTCTTTCTCTCCCTCTCTTCCATCTCTCTCTAAATGGAGTAGAGATCAACTGACCCCCCCCCCCCTTCCCTTCCCTCCCCCTCTCCACAGCTGCGAACCAGAAGGAGGCCCAGAAATCCCGTTTTTTTGTGAAGCAGGAAGAGGATGAGGAGGAGGAAGAGCAATCGGAAGACGAATCGAGTCCCCGTCCGGCCCTTGGGCAGCCAGGCCAGCCCTTCTGCCAGGCTGATGGGGGCCTCCTGGGCCAGGACATGGGCGTCAAGGTGGCATCCGAATTCCTCATGAAGCTCTCGGGTACGAGTCCATCGCTTCTGGCTTGAAGGCTGCGCTTATGGTCGTATTGTGGTGTGATAACAAAGCGAAGTTTCGGCTTCTGATGGCGGTGTGGGGGGGCCTCCTCTGGTCGCTCTCTTGGGGGATGTGTGTGTGTGGCCTGGCAGAGCCTTGCCTCCCCAGGACTACACTGTTTTCCCTGTGGGTGCACGCTGTCCTTGCCTCTGCCTGGGCCCAACATCCCGCTAACCGCTAACTCTCAGCCACGCTATCCCCCCCTTCACCAGACCTCCTCTCGTCTCTCCTCCTCTTCTGTTTCTCCAGACCCCCCCCCCCCCCACAGTTAATCTGTTCATTTTATGTTATTACCCACATTATTTGAACCTGGTGTCTGTCAGCGGCTGTGGGGGTGGTGGAGAACACCAGGGCCCGCATCACAGCCCCAATCTGTCCACATTAAGTGGTAGGGACGTCATTTTCCTCTGCTTGGAGTGTGACCGCGATGGCCCTCAGTTCTCTGCAGGAGACCCGCTGCGGGCCCTGGGGCGGTCAGGAGCGTGCCGCTTCATTGGGCATGGATGCCCCCTCCCCAAACTTGCCCCCTCCCTGCCTCTCTCACTACACCTAACCTGCTGATGAAGGGCTGGGGACCACATGGCGGGGATGAGAGTGTGTGTGTGTCTGCATGTGTATGCATGTATGTCTGTGCATGTGTGTACATGTACGTGCATGTCTGTGAGTATATGCATGTGTGTCTTCGTATTCGTGTGTATCTGCATGTGCTTGCCTGTGTGTGTCTGAGTGTATGCGTGTGTGTTTGTGTGTATGTATGCATGTGCATGTGTGTGCGTGTCCCTGTGTATATGCATGTGCATGTGTGTGTGTGTCTCTGTGTGTATGCATGTGCATGTGTGTGCGTGTCTCTGTGTGTATGCATGTGCATGTGTGTGCGTGTCTCTGTGTGTATGCATGTGTGTGGGTGTCCCTGTGTATATGCATGTGTATGTGTGTGCGTGTCTGTGTGTATGCATGTGCATGTATGTGCATGTCCCTGTGTATATGCATGTGCATGTGTGCGCGTGTCTGTGTGTATGCATGTGTGTGCGTGTGTGTGCGTGTCTCTGTGTGTATGTATGTGCATGTCCCTGTGTATATGCATGTGCATGTGTGTGCGTGTCTGTGTGCATATGCATGTGCATGTGTGTGCGTGTCTGTGTGCATATGCATGTGCGTGTGTGTGCCCATCTGCCCCCAATTCATTGGCCCCCGTCAAACGACAAATCGTACCCATGATGCATTCAGTAGAGAGGCGGCAGTGATTGATGACACCACCCCCAGCGCCCCCCCCACCCCCGATGGATATCACGCATGTGCGTCTATGTGTACAATGTGGGTGTAACAAGTGGATGGGACACTGAGAGATCTAAGTGTGGGAAGGTCTACCTGTCTGGAGAGAAATGCCCCCAGTGTCCAGGTTCGACACATTAAGCCCCCCTCTGGTGAGAGACCGCACATCCACCAGGGGGTGCCGCAGGCAGGCAAGCATCACGCGGCGTGTGGAAGCACAGCCCGCTTTCAGTGGTTTAGCATGCGCCACTGCATGGGAAATGGGGATAGGGGATAAATGTGCACGCTTGTGGGGGGGGGGGCGCTCCACAGATGGAGAGTGTGGCTGGCAAGTGGTGGCGGCGGCTCAACCGTGTCCATCCTGACCTGGAGGGGGGGGGCAGCTCGGCGACCGAGCGCTGACCCCCGGCACATGGCTGGCCCTAGCAGAGGGATTAGCCTCCTCTGGCCGGCAGCACCGTGGCCTGGCAGCGGCCTGAACAGCCCTGACACCTGGGCCATGCGGCTCGGAGCGCCGCCGCCATGTAGGTCACGCTCGGACAACTGCCCCCCCCCCCCACCCCGCCTGGAGGCAGAGCTGGTGGAATCGGGAATTCACTGACCCCTTTGGCCGCATGTGGTGGCAGAACCGTGGTTTGGACGGTGACGCTTGAGGGGACGCGGTCCCGAGCGACGTGGGCCGAACTCACTCACATGGCACCGTGGGGGCCACTATTTTTAGCCTGTCCCCCCTCCGAACTCCGAGTGAAGTGTCACGCTTTACTTACCTGCGATTCAGGGAGGGATCTTTTCCAGAGAAATGTCCCATTTAACACACCTGATGGTATTTAATTACTTGTTTTTATTATTTTCAGTAAAGATTACAGGTTCTCCCTGCTTTAGGGTCATTTGGAGACACTCTGCATGTGTTTATCTGTGGATTGTTTTGTGTGCCGTGTTTTTATATGTGAAAGAAAGCATGCCCCGTTTGCCTGTTAGTCTGCAGCTTGTTCCGTGTGCCCTGTCTGCCTCTTAGTGTGTAGGTGGGTTTGTGTACCCTGTCTGCCTGTTAGTATGTAGATTGTTCCGTGTGCCCTGTTTGCCTGTTAGCATGTAGGTTATTCTTTGTGCCCTGTCTGCCTGTTAGCATGTACATTGTTCTATCTGCCGTCATTTGCCTGTTATCATGTTGGTTGTTCTATGTTACCTATGTGCCTTTTAGTGTGTAGGTAGTTCTGTGTGACCTATCTTCCAGTTAGTATGTAGATTGTTCTGTGTTCCCTGTTTGCCTGTTAGTATTTAGGTTGTTCCATGTGTCCTGTTTTCTTGTTAGTGTGTAGGTGGTTCTGAGTGATCTCTCTGCTTGTTAGTTTAATTTGCCTGTTTTAATGTTAGCATATAGTTGGTTCTGTCTTAACTTAGCGTGTAGGTGGTTCTGTGTGCCTGTCTTAACTTAGCGTGTAGGTGGTTCTGTGTGCCTGTCTTAACTTAGCGTTTAGGTGGTTCTGTGTGCCTGTCTTAATGTCAGCATGTAGGTGGTTCTGTGTGTATCTTAATGTCAGCATGTAGGTGGTTCCGTGTGTCTGTCTTAATGTCAGCATGTAGGAGGTTCCGTGTGTCTGTCTTAATGTCAGCATGTAGGTGGGTCTGTGTGTCTGTCTTAATGTCAGCGTGTAGATGGTTCCATGTACCTGTCTTAACGTTTAGTGTGTTGGTGGTTCCATGTGACTGTCTAAATGTTAGCAGCTACGTTGTTCTATGACCTCACTCTGCTGTTTGGCTTCCCGGTACCTGCAGAGAACAAGAGGGAGCCATGTAACTCACATGGAGCGCCGGTAAAGGCAGAGCCCATGGACTTGGACCCCCCCGGTTTGACCCCCCCGGCCTCATCTTGCCTGCTGCCCTCCGATGAGCCTCTGACTGGCTTGCCCGCCGGCCCCCTGTGTCCACAGAAAGCACTCTTCAGCCAGGACATTTCTGTCAAGATGGCCTCTGAGCTGCTGTACAAGCTGTCAGGTAGGAGGTGATGTCACCATGCGTCAGTGCGTGTCACCGCCTGGCTCGCCGCTGTCCCTGAACGCGGGTAGAACAGTGCTGACCGGCACCCACTTCAGCAGTAATTCTCCCTCGTGTCACCCAGCTTTTGGTTTTTCACGTCACTGCGGTTCACTAAGTGTTCCTGTGATGAGGATGCTCTGGTGTGAGGTCCTCCCAGGAAACGCAGGTAAGAGACTGGCTGTACGTCACAAACCATACTGGCCAGCTTGGTACATGATACGGGAAGCAGGAAGTGTGTTTGGGCTGTGCAAGGCCTCACGCCTGCTGAGCTGTGGGCCTCGATTTCTGTACTGCCCCTGTGTGTGTCAAGTTTGCATCTTCATCCGTGGCTAAGGACCCAGACTTGTCCACAAGATAAATGTAAAGGATCATGAGTAAATTAATATTGACGTTGCTGAGCTCATGTTAGCAGGGTCACACGGCAGCCTAGTGGAGCAGCGACGTCGGTGATCCACATTCACTGGTGTCACCTTTAACGTGACTTCAGCTCTAAAACCCGCAGTGTGATTCGCCTGACAAGAAGCGGGTGTTAGGGGGCAATGTAATGAATCTGATGCTCTTCTGATATTTGAAGGGCTCCCAGGAGTAAGACGAGGTCTGAGGGGTGACAGTGTTTCGGACAGAGGGGGGGGGCACTCTGCAGATCGCGCATGTTGGCGTCTGCCTGTCGTCCTCCTGGACCAGTGTGAGTTCTGGCCCTCCCCTGATAATACGTTCCCGTTCAGAGCACGCTTATGTTTTTCCGTTTCCTCTGTGCGACTTCTTTCCTGGGCACCATGTTGCATCGTCATGACGACCGCGGCGCAGTTGTTCCGAAGCAGTGTGGGGTTTTAACTGGGTCTCTGTCATTTCTATTTCTTTCAGAGAAAGTGAGCAAAGCGAAGGAGTGCAGAGACAGCAGTATAATGGGCATGGCCAGGTAAAGTGGGGTGTGGTTTGGCGGGGGGGGGGTTCCCTCTGTTCTGGTTGTAAATCATGTGTCTGTTCTCCAGGCCGTACTCAAAAGAGCCCTGCAGGCAGTCACTGTACAGCTCAGGATCCCTCTCCAGCGACACGGGCTCCTCCAACAGGGTGTCACTGCAAGGTACCTCCACACAGCTCACTGTCTCTGGGGGAGGGGGGGGCAGGTCTGTGTTTGAACTCATGTAGGCATCTCTATCTGAAATTCTTTCCAGTTCTTTGTACAACTCTCTTCCTCTGCATGACGTCCATCACAATTTGCCCCTTTGCCCCTGCCCCCCCCCTCCCCTCCTGACTTCCAGCTCTGTCGCTGTGCGGGGGGTAATTTGTGCGTGTCAGCCCTGTCCTCCGCTCCCGGCCATCATGATTTAATTTTCTGTGGCAAGGCCGCCCTGAAAGCTAATTGTGCTAATGCCGCCGCTGCCGCCCCCCCAAGCCCCCCCCCCCCTCCTCCTGGGCAGACTCGGGCGGCCCCTCCAGCAGGGCGGGGGCGGCAGAC